>CM057145.1:0-615151 GCA_029964075.1 Patiria pectinifera | reverse complement strand
CCCAAAATTGAAATTAGTATGGGAACCGGGTACCGTATTGAAGTAACAGACGGGGTACCCATAAAAGAAAGCCTACCCCAAAATTGAAATTAGTATGGGAACCGGGTACCCTATTGAAGTAACAGACGGGGTACCCATAAAAGAAAGCCTACCCCAAAATTGAAATTAGTATGGGAACCGGCTACCCAATTGAAGTAACAGACGGGGTTCCCATAAACGAAAGCCTACCCCAAAATTGAAATTAGTATGGGAACCGGGTACCCAATTGAAGTAACAGACAGGGTACCCATAATAGAAAGCCTACCCCAAAATTGAAATTAGTATGGGAACCGGGTACCCTATTGAAGTAACAGATGGGGTACCCATAGAAGAAAGCCTACCCCAAAATTGAAATTAGTATGGGAACCGGGTACCCTATTGAAGTAACAGACGGGGTTCCCATAAACGAAAGCCTACCCCAAAATTGAAATTAGTATGGGAACCGGGTACCCAATTGAAGTAACAGACAGGGTACCCATAATAGAAAGCCTACCCCAAAATTGAAATTAGTATGGGAACCGGGTACCCTATTGAAGTAACAGATGGGGTACCCATAAACGAAAGCCTACCCCAAAATTGAAATAAGTATGGGAACCGGGTACCCAATTGAAGTAACAGACGGGGTACCCATAAAAGAAAGCCTACCCCAAAATTGAAATTACATGTAGTATGGGAACCGGGTACTGTATTGAAGTAACAGACGGGGTACCCATAAAAGAAAGCCTACCCCAAAATTGAAATTAGTATGGGAACCGGGTACTCAATTGAAGTAACAGACGGGGTACCCATAAAAGAAAGCCTACCCCAAAATTGAAATTAGTATGGGAACCGGCTACCCAATTGAAGTAACAGATGGGGTACCCATAACAGAAAGCCTACCCCAAAATTGAAATTAGTTTGGGAACCGGGTACCGTATTGAAGTAACAGACAGGTACTCCAGAAGAAACATCTCAAAATTGAAATTAGATGTGGGAACTGGTAACGTAATTGAAGTATATAACAGACGGTAATCATAAAAGAAACATCTAAAATTTGAATAGAGTGTAACTAGTGGTATTCTAATGAAGTAAATAAGACGAAATTATAAAGAAATACCAAAATTGAAATTAGTAGGAAACTGCCACCTAATTGAAGTGTAACAGATGGGGTACTCAAAAGAAAGCCTACCCAAAATTGAAATTAGTATGGGAACCGCACTCAAATTAAGTAACAGACGGGGTTCCCCATAACGAAGCCTACCCCAAAATTGAAATTAGTATGGGAACCCGGGTACCCAATTGGAAGTAACCAGGCCAGGGGTGCCCATAAGCCTACCCCAAAATTGAAATTACATGTAGTATGGGAACCGGGTACTGTATTGTGAAGTAACAGACGGGGTACCATAAAAGAAAGCCTACCCCAAAATTGAAATTAGTATGGGAACCGGTGCTCAATTGAAGTAACAGACTAAGGGTACCCATAAAAGAAAGCCTACCCCAAAATTGAAATTAGTATGGGAACCGGCTACCCAATTGAAGTAACAGATGGGGTACCCATAACAGAAAGCCTACCCCAAAATTGAAATTAGTATGGGAACCGGGTACCGTATTGAAGTAACAGACGGGGTACCCATAAAAGAAAGCCTACCCCAAAATTGAAATTAGTATGGGAACCGGGTACCGTATTGAAGTAACAGAAGGGGTACCCATAAAAGAAAGCCTACCCCAAAATTGAAATTAGTTTGGGAACCGGGTACCGTATTGAAGTAACAGACAGGGTACCCATAGAAGAAAGCCTACCCCAAAATTGAAATTAGTATGGGAACCGGGTACCCAATTGAAGTACATGTAACAGACGGGGTACCCATAAAAGAAAGCCTACCCCAAAATTGAAATTAGTATGGGAACCAGGTACCCTATTGAAGTAACAGACGGGGTACCCATAAAAGAAAGCCTACCCCAAAATTGAAATTAGTATGGGAACCGGCTACCCAATTGAAGTAACAGATGGGGTACCCATAAAAGAAAGCCTACCCCAAAATTGAAATTAGTATCGGAACCGGGTACCCAATTGAAGTAACAGACGGGGTACCCATAAAAGAAAGCCCACCCCAAAATTGAAATTAGTATGGGAACCGGGTACCCAATTGAAGTAACAGACTGGGTACCCATAAAAGAAAGCCCACCCCAAAATTGAAATTAGTATGGGAACCAGGTACCCAATTGAAGTAACAGACGAGGTACTAAGTAATTTGTAAATTTTGTTACGGGTACCCAATCCCATAATCTGGAACCGGTTCCCGACATCAGCAGTCGGGTTCTCGGGTACCCGGTCCCCATGCACACCCCTATTTTAGGTTTCATAAAAATCACAGCCAGTCAATCCTGCTTTATGAAGGCAGGGAGCACTCAACTGTAAAAAAAAACAGTCACTTGATCGATTTTGACTGCTGGCCTGGGTTGGCCTTGTTGAAATTGCCAGTTAGAGAGGGAGGGTTATTAACAAGTACCAAAGATCTGCATTTAGCACAGTTCATTTGAATAGCTGTATGAAATGTCCTGCTTTTTAAACAGTCACAGACAGTCAAAATTCACTTCCACTTCCCCTGCTACATGATACTTTCAACAAACGCTAGTCACCAGCAGTCAGATCATTTGTCAAACAAGCACTGTGACTTGTCAAACTGGGTCAACAGACAAAGCAGGCAAGTTGTACATGTGGTCGCAGCTGTTTTATCACCCAAAGTCAAAGCATAGCTGTATCAAGCTTAAACAGTCCCAACTCATGAATCCTGCATTACATGTATGTACATTTTGTAGGTTTGGAATTCCTAACCCTAACCCCCTAGTACATTTGTAGTTCCTCAGGACTACCCTGCTCAATCCAACAGAGTCCACCTGGAGTTTCCTGCTCAATCCACTGTGCCTCATTTTCAGTTGTCTGCTGAATCCAATGCAGTCCAACATGGCGTTATAATGCGGTTCAGTTGCCTGCTGAATCCAACGTTTTGCATCAGGAATGTACATAAGGGGTTTACTGTTCAATCCAACAGGTTCCATCATGACATACCCCGTAGTTGGATCCTGTTGGATTCAGCAGGGTTAGGGTTTTGACTGTTGAATACTTGCAGTCACTTGTTAGGTTTTGACTGTAAAGACTTTTGGCACAGCATGTATGTTTGCATCTATAGGAGTGTTAAGTCGACTTGGAACTAGATGACTTGTGATTGACTGCCATGCATCACAAGTACTAAAACTACAACACTCCTGGTCTTTTCTTTTCAGCATCGAGGCAGAAATTCCAGAGAACAGTCGAGTGGCGTCCATCCTGGCCGAAGCCAGGAAGCAGGTGGAGCATGACCAGGAGAAGTTACGCCTGGTGGAAGCCTCCAAGGAGGCCTCCAAGGAAACGCGGAGCAAATCTAGATTACACAGGTACATTGTGGCGTAAAGACCGGCAGTTTCATGGTGCTACTCAAGAATAACACAAATTTAGCAAAAGTCTCAAAGTGCTTCACATTTATTACCCCTGTTCATCAGGCCATGAGATGAGTTTTTCTGCAGCAGCCGAAGATCAGTGCAATCTGGTCTCTACCCCCACAGATACCAACTTATACTCCTGGGAGGAGAAGGCAATTGTTATCAAGTGTCTTGCCCAAGAACACAAGCACTATGTTCCCCGTCAGATTTTGAACCCACACACATGTACCATTGCACATGAGTTGGACATTTATTGATGTTCTTTTCTTTGGCGATTTGTTGTTGTGTCAGTACATGTATATGGCAGTAAACCAATGAGTAAACCCTTCCCACAAACTTTTTCAATGAGCAAATTTTTGGTTCACAATTTGAACAGAAAACCCTTAAACAGAACAGTGTCTTCCCGGAATGACATCACAGCAACAACGCCCTCAGTTGTCCGGAAAAACATGGACAGTAATTTTCAATAAAATTAACCAAAAAGGGTGGTCAAATAATCTTCATACATTTAACCCTTTCCTTACCATGGGCAACTTTTGTCGACAAGAAGTAGCCCCCTGCTGGTTCCCATGGGCGACTTTAGTCGACCAGGAAACCACACACAGAACACCCTCAGCACAGATATACTCACTACTTTTCAGAAAGGCGGCATGTTGATATGTTTGGCCGCCAATACATCAACTATATACCAGCTGAAAGAGTGTTTTCGGATCTTTCTATTAGTGTGGTGTATTTATAGCGTTACTATACAAATAAAAGGAGAAAAGTGCTTCAGAAGTATCCACGCACAATTTGAGGTATGGAGTGCCATTTGGTCATGTGGTGAAATGGCTTGCAGTTTGATAATTGGGACCAGATGAACAAAAAGGCATAACTTTCTTATATTTGCACGTATGGACTTCATTTTTACATCACATAAAAGAGTAAGGTTCAAGGAACAAACTTTACACACAACATTTATGATTCTAATCACTCCTTGGCAATGAAAATCTGGGTTGAAAAAAAAGTTAGTTTTTGACTCGTGCTCATTTTGTTCACGCTCTAGTGATTTCCGCATGACTGAGCAAACAATTTGGTCCTGGGGAGAGCCTAGTCAATAAACAATGTGGGCATGAAAGGGTTAACAAGATTGAGATGAGTAGAAAGTTGCACGAATTGTGTTCAGAAGAAATATTCATCGCACAGACCCTTTATGCTTTTTTAAATTCTTGTCACTACAGTCACTCTGACAGGGAAAACGAATCAACCGATGAGAAAGAGGATGCAGCAGAGAAAGACGACGGGACGTCTGAGAAGCTGGAGAGAGATGAAGATGTTGACGAGGACGGTGGAGAGGAAGACGGTGATGATGATGAGGACGATTTAGATGAAGATGACAAGGAAAGTAGCGATAGTGATTCAGAAGATGAGGATGAAACAGGTAAGAATTTGTCTGAAGTTCCAGGAAAACCTCCTTTGCAAATTCACACATGGCAGAACTATTGTCAGCTTAACAGCAGTATTTAAAGGGAAAATACAACATTTGCAAACATCAAAAAAAAAACCTACCAAATCATTTTCAAATACCTTGCTGGACTGTTAGTGAATGACAGTGTAAAGCATCCTGTAAAATCATGGCACCTGGTATACTGTCATTTTCAAGAAAAGTGGTATTTTTGTATCAATTTCCAACGCTGGTCGGCCGATCAGCGTTGGAAAAAACTGGCTTTCTTTCAAATACTGGCCCCAATTGACCATCGCACTTGTTTGCAATCGATTACACCTATGAACAAGCTAGACTGACCTACAATTTCTAATGTATGTAAACTGTCTAACATGTTTCTGCTATATGAGTCAGGGAACCAGACTACAGGAAAATGATTGTTTTTCTTGGTTTTTATAGCATTTTCGAACCCAAAACCTCAAAAAAAGTCAGTGTAACTATATTTGCTATATATTTCCAACCCCCCAATTCCATCCATTTCTGAAAATTACAGCAAAAGCAAATGATGTATATTCCCTTTAACTAGGGGATAGGAGAGCTATTTATTAAAATGTATATGTACATAGGATTGACAAACCTTTCTCGCACTGTATCGGCAAACACTTAAGAATTGTTCACAAATTTCATTCAGCCTCAAGACTCCAAAATCATCCGTTATTTCTTGAATGTGGTCCTTGGAGGGGTGACCACTGCCTCAAAACTGCAAATCCTCCAGCAATCTCTGTCAATATGTTGAAGCAAAGCCAGTGACATCCTGGAGCAGTGCCAGTGACATCCTGGAGCAGTGCGGAGGATTTCAAGTATAATCTAGGTCTAAAATTATGCACGGCTGAGCATAAACATCACAAGGTCCGGCCCAAGACCGAAGTGACACAAGTGACCTCAAGTGACCCTGCCAAATCAGCCAGCCACTTATTTGTTACATACAGCGCCAATCCTTCAAACCTCCTCCACTTATCATGCTACGAAGGGTTTGGAGGATTTGGGAAGGTGTTAGGTTAACATACACCTGCTTTTTGCCATCTTCTTCTCTGCAGCGCATTCCCAGCTTCAAGGGGATCTCGAGGACCCCGCCATCGAGATCAACATCAAACAACGTCTGATTGAAGAACTTGGAGACAAGCCAGCGCCGACTGCACACCCTGAAGGCGTAGTACGAGGAGAAAATGATGACGCCAAGACAAGATACTTAGGGACGGAGATGGAGAGAGACAAGATACTGGCAAATATGGGTAAGGCTTAAACTTCAGACGAATAAAACCCTGGAGACAGTTTGCACCCATTACTGTAGAGCATGCAGATTATAAAGTGTCTCTGAAGGCCCCTAGGCACTTAGTGTTCCCTAGGTCAGTACTGCTGATCTCCTTGCATTTCATGTTGATGCTATACTGGTGGTCTATATTGCTGTACCAAGCAAGCCCGGCCAAACTAGGTGTGCCTTCAAAGTCAAAGCTTGCAATGTATAACATGTATTGGGTTTGCCACTACCAGTTTCATTGCAATGTATTGCATGTAGTGGGTTCGCAATTCTAGTTATTACAAAGTATCGGGTTTGCTACCAGTTTTCATTGTTAACTGTGATAATAGAGGCTAATGGCTAACAGTTTCACATACAATGTATTACATGTATTGCTCAAGTTTACCAGTTTCATTACAATGTATAACATGTATTGGAGTTCGCTACCAGTTTCATTACAATGTATTACATGTATTGGGTTTGCTACCAAAATCATTACAATGTATTACATGTATTGGGTAAGCTACCAGTTTGTGTTCGTGTCGGGTTCGCTCACAAATATTGCAATGATACATCTTAGCCAGGTTCCTTCTGGTTTGTGCCACAAGTATCGGAGTTGCTACCAGTTACATTACAATGTATTACATGTATTGGGGTTCGCTACCAAAATATTGCAATGTGTTACAAGTATCGGGTTAGCTGCCAAGTTACTACAATGTACATTACATGTATTGGAGTGCGCTACTTCTCAGTTTGTGTTACAAGTACTGGGGTTTGCTACCAAAATATTGCAATGTATTACATGTATTTAGTGCGCTACCAGTTTTGTGTTACAAGTATTGGGTTTGCTACCAAAATATTGCAATGTATACACATGTATTGGGTTCGCTACCAGTTTGTGTTACAAGTATCAGTTTATATACAGACTACTACAATGTATTTTATGTATTTAGGTTCGCTACCATTTGTGTTACAAGTATCGGGTTACTACCAAAATACTACAATGTATTACATGTATTGGGTTCGCTACCAGTTTGTGTTACAAGTATCGGGTTTGCTACAAAAATATTGCAATGTATTACATGTATTAGGTGCGCTACCAGTTTGTAAGTTACAAGTATTGGGTTTTGCTAAATAAAATATTGCAATGTATTACATGTATTGGGTTAGCCATACCAGTACTAATGTGTTACAAGTATCGGAGTTCTCGCTACCAGTTACTACAATGTATTACATGTATTGGGTTCGCTACCAGTTTGTGTTACAAGTATCGGGTTCGCTACCAGTTACTACAATGTATTACATGTATTGGGTTCGCTACCAGTTTGTGTTACAAGTATCGGGTTCGCTACCAGTTACTACAATGTATTACATGTATTGGGTTCGCTACCAGTTTGTGTTACAAGTATCGGGTTTGCTACCAAAATATTGCAATGTATTACATGTATTGGGTGCGCTACCAGTTTGTGTTACAAGTATCGGTTTTGCTACCAATATCATGAATATATTGCAATGTATTACATGTATTGGGTGCGCTACCAGTTTGTGTTACAAGTATCGGGTTTGCTACCAAAATATTGCAATGTATTACATGTATTGGGTGCTACTAGTTTATTATTACAAGTATCGGTTTGCTACCAATATCATGAATCTCATGCAATGTATTATATTGAGTGCGCTACCAGTTTGTGTTACAAGTATCGGGTTTGCTGAAATATTGCAATGTATTACATGTATTGGGTTATTACCAGTTTGTTACAAGTATCGGGTTTGCTACCAAAAATATTGCAATGTATTACATGTATTGGGTGCGGTGCCAGTTAGTGTTACCAGTATCGGTTTTGCTACCAATATATTGCAATGTATTACAGGTATTGTGTGCGGTACCAGTTTGTGTTACAAGTATCAGTTTGCTAAAATATTGCAATGTATTACATGTATTGGAGTGCGCTACCAGTTTTGTGTTACAAGTGGGTTTGCTACCAAAATATTGCAATGTATTACATGTATTGGGTTAGCTACCAGTCACTACAATGTATTACATGTGTGAGTTCTGTACCAGTTGTATCACATTACATGTATTGGAGTTCGCTACCAGTACATGTATAGCAATGCATTACATGTATTGGTTCACGGGCTACAGTATGTACCAGCTAGTTTGGCTTTCTAAATCTGTAGTGGAAAGTGTTCATGCGATGACCTCTTAAACTGAGTATAATTTGGAGAATAAACCTTGCATTCAGGCTCCTGTTGAAACAAGAACACAAAGAGAAACGGAGAAGATCAGGAGAGTTTGAGAATCAAACTCAGAAGCTGGCGAGAAGGAACCGGATGCAGAAGCCTCCAAGGAGCACTCCAAACTACTGAAGAACAAGTAAGTTCGAGCGTCAGATGTGACCTCTGACCTTAGTAAAATGAAGGAAGCAAAGGTAGGTGTGCCCTACTTTATTAGCATAGTTAACATATGAAATTAATAAATACCTTGAGGTTGATGGTTTCTGATTGGAGTCAGGCTGATCACGTGGCCGGGCATTACGGTGATAATGGACCTGACCTAAGATCATAGCATATAAATATGGCCCTGGTCAACGACAGTCCCAGCCCTTTCTGCCCATGCAAGCCAATGATTGGTCAAATATATTAACAGTCCTCGTAACTAGCCTAATAAGCCTGCACATACCATCAACCCCCCATCGCGTGAGACTGGCAGCCTTGTCTGCCCAACACAGTTGCTAGGGATGCGTGCGTGCGTAAGGAAGTTTGAAGCGACATCGTACAGTGCAGTATATATACTGAGCATGTTCTGACGAAAGCATAGATCTACGATTTATTTTCTTTGAACACTTCACCCACCGACATGTTAGCGTCGGCAAATGAAATACGGTTTTCACGATTCTGCAAAGATGATGTATTCAAAACATCAAGGACTCACTGATTTGTCTCAAACGGAATTCTCGAGCTGCTGCACATCAACGTGTTTTAGATTGGGTGTGGTCGAGAAATAAGCTTGTAATGTGGCCTCTCTGGACTGCCCAGCAGTTATATTTGCACTAAGTTTAACATCAGGGCACCATTTTTAGTCATCAGCACACATTTGGGCCAAAAATCAGGTAAAAAAAAAAAAAAACCGCCTCGCCACTTCCCTTTTGGGCAATATGCCACCAAACTTTTTTTTTGTGGCCTAAAGTATGGTTAGTGACTTAGCATGTAGCAAGTGTCAACTAAAAACAAATTGATAGGAGCCCTCTCCAACTGTCAATAAGCCTGGTAGGACCAGAGGGGTTATTTATTAGCCAAAGTGAACAGGGAGTCATTTGGCACCGTGTCCTTCACTCATCAATTTGCAGGTTAACTAACTCCCACAGTCATGTACTAGAGTATGTACATATGGGAAACTGCACACACATATTTCTGACTTTGGGATTCTGGGTGTACCAACCCAATGTAAAAAGACTGTCAGTTTAGGGTACTGTACCCATCCTGACGAATTCCAGCCACAAAACATGCCGTTGGGTTTGATGGTTGATTCTGTTGGAGTTTGATGGGTTGAGGGGCTGTTAGGGTTTAATAGGTTAAAGTGATTCTGTTGGGGTTTGCAGTGGGTTGAGTTCTCTTGGGGTTTGATGGGTTGGAGTTCTGTTGGGGTTTTGACTGGGTTGAGTTCTGTTGGGGTTTGATGGGCAGAACTTGAGTTCTGTTGGGGTTTGATGGGTTGATTTCTAAAAGTTTGGTTGAGCCTGTCTGGACTTAGCATGTGTAGCAAGTGTCAACTATATTCCAGTTCAATATTTCAGCGCTGCGCAAATTGATATGGTACTAAGGGATGTGTGGGAGCACTCAATCAAAGGCCTGGTAGGTCGCCAGGTCGTTATTTATGTAGAGTGAACAGAAGTGTGTCATGTAACATAGTGAACATGCAGCGGCTATGCGAATCACCTTAAACCTGGCATAGATTACAACAATTGCCTAACTTAACCTAACTCCAAAGCCATGATGAATACTGGGAGCTGACTTACATATGCTTTGCGAACCTAGCTGCACACCATGTTTCTGTTATACTAGTAGGCATAGTCTGGAGTGTGCCCCCCAACCCAATGTGACGACTGTGGTGCTGGATCTTACGTAACCCATCTGACAGAGCTTGCCATGTGACAACAGTGTCTTTGCGTCTGGAAATTTGGTGGTTCTGATCAAGTTAAGGTTCTGTTGGGGTTTGATGGGTTGAGTTCTGTTGGGGTTTGATGGGTTGAGTTCTGTTGGGGTTTGATGGGTTGAGTTCTGTTGGGGTTTGATGGGTTGAGTTCTGTTGGGGTTTGATGGGTTGAGTTCTGTTGGGGTTTGATGGGTTGAGTTCTGTTGGGGTTTGATGGGTTGAGTTCTGTTGGGGTTAAGGATGTTGTCAGTGGATTGTTGCCAACTATATTCAAACTATATGCCAGTTCAATATTTCAACTGCGCATGTGCAAACTGATGTGGGTACTAAGGGATTATTGAACACTCATCAAAGGCGCATGGAGACGGTCGCCTGACGGTCTTGCGTTAATTAATTACGAGCAGAATGGGCATTCGTGTAACATAGCGGAACATCGCGTCAGCGATTGTATGCCGAATCACCTTTGACCTGAATTACACTGTTCTTCATCGAGATAATGTGCTGTACTTCACCGAGTGGCCTACATAAAACAGTGCTTAATGTTAGTGAACAAAAGAGAGCTCAATGGACTCTGTGCATGAACAGCAGATGACGCTAACAGACATGACAGAGATGCCACTTTTCTGGTTTTAACCGGAATTCCGTTTTTTTAAAAACATCTCACAAAATGTTTTTCCGGCCGTCAAATTAACCAGAAAAAGAGAAGAAAAACTGTGGAAATGCGTTGATTTTTACCTCGCTTTAGTACATTTAGGCGCACGCATACCAACGTTGTTCGTTGAAGTAGTCTTAAAAACAGTCTTTGTGTATGTTGTTGCCGAGGCCTGCATGCGATACAAGCGGCCAACGTACTTGCACGCAGTATACAACGGCGCCTAGCGCGTGCTTCACCGCGTGCGGGCGTGTTGTGTGCTAAGCACACGTAGCATTCAGCCTGGAAATTAAGTCTATCATTTCAGCTATCGGTGGTTTCCGATCGCAGTGAATGCAAAAATGCGGGTACCAACCATGTTTTCGTTGAGCGCATCGCGTAGTGCAAGGATCATGTACACTGACAGCAGTGTTGTGAAATCATGCACGTTTCGTGTCGAATATTACATGTACCGGTATGTTGGAAATTCGGGTAGGCAGAATAAATATTAGGAATATGGAAAAAGTCAAAGTGATTGAACGAACCGCCAGCTTTAAAGGCCATAGAAGCAAAATTAAAAAATGAACAGAACTTGGCTTGGCTACAAGATAAAGATGACAACGGGGACTTTGTGTCGGACACGGAGTGGCTTTTTCACTCACAAAAAAGTTCCGTTTTTTCAAGTAGCCGTTCCGTTTTTTTCAAGCAGACCCAGTTCCGTTTTTTTTCAAGCAGACCCTGTGGCTCTCTGCGCTAAACGCTGTAGTGTGTTTGTGTGGGTAGGTACTCATGACCTTTGCATTCAAAACATGGACAATCCAGTAGAATCATCGTGTCAGCGTCAGGCGCAATGCGGTCAAGAGTCCACCAAGTTAATCCTCCTAACTTTATCTTTGCAACCGTTGTGGTACTCGGGCATGGAGTCTGTAGATTATGTGACTCCAATTGTGGGAAAAACCTTAACAGTCCACGGACTTGACCTTTGATCCTCTCCATGTCGTAGGTCAAACTGATGAAACAGATCCGTGAGGAGCAGCAGAGATCCAGACAGAAAGACGTCGCCAGTAACCGAGCCATCCAGAAATTGAAGAAAGAATCGCTCAAGCATGAAACCAGAATCAAGTCCCTGGAAGCAGAGGCTAAGCAAAAGGAAATAGTCCTCAAGAGAAGACAGGAAGAGGTACTGCTACACTTTTACATATTCATGAATATTCATGATCTAAAACAGATTGAATTGGTCAGTGCTCAAGCCAATAGGAGAGCAAACTGTATAAAATGGTCAGAAGCCAGGAAAAGGGAATTCTCTACATATTCATGACCTAGTTTGGATATTTAATTGGTCAGTATAGAAACTAATTGAGCTGAAGGCAGGAAGACTTATTGTCACTCTTCATAAATATTCATGAATTACATCGGGCACTTTCATTGGTCAGTCCAGAAGATTAAAGATCTGGAAAGGGAAGAGGTATTGGTACACTTCATGTATATTCATGAGCTAATGTGGACATTTTATTGGTTAGCTCTAAAGACAACAGGATGCTTGGTAGGAGGAGATAGGTATTGGAATATTCATGCATATTCATTAGCTACCGATAGGTTTGAGACAGTTTTAATGAATACTTACAAGCTAATGGGGAGATTTTCATGTGCTAAAGACAATGCATGTATGAGGCAAAAAAAGAGAGAAATAAACCTCAGGATATGACATGTAGAAGCATTGTTGCATTCATGCATATTCAAGAGTTACATGTAATATGGAGATTTCATTGTTACACTCATGCATATTCAAAACTATTATACAAGGAGATTACATTGAACTTCAGTGGATAGCTGAGTTTTATCTTAATACATGCAGATATTATTTACATGGAAATATTGACTGTTCCTATTGATTTCAATTTCACAGGATTTATAAAAACTCAAGTTACTCAAAGGTAGCCGTGGTGACTTGGTAGGTTATGTCTGAAAATGATTTCGTCCCATGACTCGTTTTTCTAGGTGAATCATCTTCGCAAGCAGTCCAAGCCCATGTCTGACAAAGTAGCCGGGCGCGTCGCTAGTCGTCGCATCCATTCCCAGCAACACCAAGACGCCAAAACTAACGGACCGGCACCCTCGCTGCAGGCCGTCACGGCCGCAAGGCGGAAACACCCGCTGAGCGCCGCCACGCAGAAGAGACGGCACGAGCGGAAAGGGACCAGTGAATATTCCTCCAAGGCCGCAAAACAGAAATGGATGCAGATCGAGAGAAGGGTAACAGGCTCAACTTGTGCTTCCTGTTTTTCTGAGATTTTTTTTACTTTTCTTGCAAATATTTCTCTTTCCTTAAAAGTGAAGTTCTTTTAGGATCTTCCTAAAAGTCAAATAATAGGTAAAAAGCTGTAAGCAAGTCATTGGCTTGAGCAAGCTTGCAGTTTTGAAGTCGAGTCTATCACAAGTCGACTCAAGTCCTCACAGGTCCATCTAAAAGACCACACAAGTTCATCAGAGAACCTCACAAGTTCATTACAAGTCCTCACAAGTCCTTACAAGTCTACAAGTCCTTACAAGACCATCACACAAATCCTCACAAGCCCATCACAAGTGCTCATAAGTTCATCAAAAAACCCCACGAATCCATCACAAGTCATTACAAGTCCATCACACGTCCTCACGAGTCCTTCAAAAGCCCTCACAAGTCCTTCAAGTCCATCAGAAGTCCTCACAAATCCAAGTCCTCAAAAGTCCATCACAAGTACTCACAAGTCCATGGCAAGTCCATCACAAGTTCATTACAAGTCCTCACAAGTCCACAAGTCCTTACAAGACCAAGGGCGGATCCAGGGGGGGGCCAAAGGGGGCCATGGCCCCCCCAAAACGAAACCAATTTTTAATTTTTTTATGTGACATCGCAATAAAGGCAGGCAATGAGTACACCACCATCTTTTCCTCAAAAAAACATTGGTTAAAGTGGTCAGAAATTGCCTCAGATCGCACCACAGAGCATCTAGAATCCAAATTTTTTTTTGGCCCCCCCCCAAATTGTGTTCTGGATCCGCCCTTGTACAAGACCAGCACACAAATCCTCACAAGCCCATCACAAGTGCTCATAAGTCCATCACAAGTCCTCACGAATCCATCACAAGTCATTACAAGTCCATCACACGTCCTCACGAGTCCATCAAAAGTCCTCACAAGTCCTTCAAGTCCATCAGAAGTCCTCACAAATCCAAGTCTTCAAAAGTCCATCACAAGTCCATGGCAAGTCCTCACAATCCCATCAATCCCTTGTTATTGAAATCAGCTGTCTATCTACATGATGCATACCCTTTGTACAGGGTGTTTCAATAAAAAGGAAACCCAACTTTGAAGAACCAGTATGGACAGACTAAATGTTTACTGGCTATAAAACTGTTATCATCGAAAGCGTAATCTCTATGCTTTTCAATGATACATTGTTAACATTTCCAGGGTCATGCATCACTGAGCGCCACTGTCATGAGATTTTGATGCAAAATTGCAGTTGGTTCACTTTCATGTCAAACACAATAGGCATGGTGTGCATGAGAATAAGTATTCAAGTAGAAGACACGAGTGCATAAAAAAAACTCCAAAAAACAAGTCAGGTTGGTTTCAAAACTGGTTTTTATTGTTTGTCATGAATTTCTCGTTATGCACCAAGCCACGTTCAAAACATTGTGCCATTTTCCCGAGGATTAACATTCAAGCCATTTCACAGACATTTTCGTAACAATAGGCACACCGTGCCCAGTGTTTTTTTTTTTTTAAGAAAGTGAACCAACTGCATTTTTGCATCCAGTTTTCAAGACAATGATCCTTACTGATGCATGACTCAGAAAACCTAAACATAGTATCATTGAAAAGCATAGAGATTACGCTTTCAGATGATACCAGTTTTATAGCCAGTAAACATAGCGTCTCTCCGTACTCATTCTTTGAAGCTGGGTTTCCTTTTTTTTTTTAAACACATTGTATATGATGTACATGTACATGTATCATTTCAGGTGACGGACATAGTGAACCGACGCCAGACAATAACCCACATGGAGCGCGACATGGAGCGCTACCTCCACCACCGACAGAGACTCAGCAAGAAACGGGAAAAGACCTTCCGCCGACGAGACGAGGCCATCCGAGCCGGAAAGGATGCCGCAACGATCACAGAGCTGAACGACCAGATAGACGGCATGAACGCCAATATTGAATATGTGCAGGAACAGATTACGGAATGCCAGGCTAATATCATGGAAGTCATGGAAGGAAAGGTAAGGAATTACGAATTACAATGGATAGAATGAATGCCAGTATTGAATATGTGCCAGAACAGATTACGGAATGCCAGGCTAATATCATGGAAGTCATGGAAGGAAAGGTAAGGAATTACGAATTCCATTAGATTGAATGAATGCCAGTATTGAATATGTGCAGGAACAGATTACGGAATGCCAGGCTAATATCATGGAAGTCATGGAAGGAAAGGTAAGGAATTACGAAATCCAATGGAACAGATTACGGAATGCCAGGCTAATATCATGGAAGTCATGGAAGGAAAGGTGAGGAATTTCAAATTCCAATAGATAGAATGAATGCCAGTATTGAATATGTGCAGGAACAGATTACGGAATGCCAGGCTAATATCATGGAAGTCATGGAAGGAAAGGTAAGGAATTACGAATTCCAGCGGATGGAATGAATGCCAGTATTGAATATGTGCAGGAACAGATTACGGAATGCCAGGCTAATATCATGGAAGTCATGGAAGGAAAGGTATTACGAATTCCAATGGATGGAATGAATGCCAGTATTGAATATGTACAGGGAAAGATTACGGAATGCCAGGCTAATATCATGGAAGTCATGGAAGGAAAGGTAAGGAATTACAAATTCCAATAGATAGAATGAATGCCAATATTGAGTATGTTCAGGAACAGATTACGGAATGCCAGGCTAATATCATGGAAGTCATGGAAGGAAAGGTAAGGAATTACAAATTCCAATGGATGGAATGAATGCCAGTATTGAATATGTGCAGGAAAAGATTACAGAATGCCAGGCTAATATCATGGAAGTCATGGAAGGAAAGGTAAGGAATTACGAATTCCAATTGATGGAATGAATGCCAGTATTGAATATATGTGCCAGAACAGATTACGGAATGCCAGGCTAATATCATTGAAGGAAAGTTAAGGTGCAGGGAAACATGAGACAGATAAAAAGAATGCCATAAGGACTATGTTTAGGAACAGATTATTGAATGTAAGGGATATTTCAAGGAAGTCATGAAAGGAAAGGTAATATTTAAAGTCGTGGAATTTTAGGCTTGGCTTCAAAATAACTTCGCAAAGTGTTTGCGAATGTTTGCCCGTTTGCTAAGGGCAAGCCAGTTTGCAAACTTCGTGGAGCTACTCGTCCATGCGTGGTTAATGAGGTAGTCATGACTCCTGCGCCTTTGTCATTGTCCTACTAAATAATTCATATAGAGGAGTCTTATTATAGTAATGCAAAGTCAGCGGACATGTGTGCCCAAATATATTGAGGTTTACTTGAGAGAGCGTTCGCAATCAGTTTTGAGAAGTAACATGTGATCAAAATGTTGATTTTTTTAATGCAGAAATGAGTCAAAAACACCATACATGCCATAACAAATTCAAACAGAGTAGCAAGTTTCCGCATGTGGTTAATTTGATTGTAAACAGGTTTTTAGGGTCAATCTGATATCATATGCTAAAGTGAATTCGTTATACTGAAATAATTTATAAATAGTCAGGTTTTTTAAAACTCTATTAATTGCTTTCATTACTTGATTATTTGTTTCACCACAGGAGGGAACATGGGTATGTGAAAACGAGTTTTTTTTTTTCAAACATTAAAATGTGTTTGATACATTTTATTTTTTGTGTGAACCACGGTATCAGGTTGCTTTTTACACACATGTATGTTTTTAGATGTGTACAAAATCTCACTTCTTTCCCAATCAGTTTGATTTTAAGTTTTCCTGCCCGTAACTTCATGAGTGAAAACCATGGTGCCAACCCAGTACCACTACATTCAATGTTTAGCGTTGCTTGCCCTCAGATTATTTGATTTTTGTTCTCATCATTTTTTGGCTACTTTGGCCAGTGAAGTATTAAATGTACTTTATTTTTCTGTGGAGTGTGAACTGTATCATATGTTGCATGCTTAATTCGTCTTTGTGATTTCATTGCTCGTAATGAACGTTTTTTTTATTAGACTAGTTGATATTTGTTTGCAAGGTTGAATATACTGTACATGTACATGTACATGTAGATACATGTATCAAAGTGTAATATTATTTGAAGGAATGTTTAAAGCTATAGTCCATCATTTGTAATTAGTGCATTTTGTTCGTTTGAAGCAACAAAAGTGTTCAAAATCTAATGAAGGATACTGAGCAACTAACCTGATGAAGTTTCAGCTAAGCTTCAGCTGTACATTCCGAGAAAAGTAGCATTCTAAGATCTCAATTTCAAATCAAAAGTTACTGAATCATGATTTGAATTGTTTTGAATTGCAGCTTTACGCAATGTCGCGCACTGATCCGACGAATTATAACAACCGCGTGCGCGTGTGCGTCGTTCCAATACTTCTGCGCGCTGCGCTGAATAACAAAACGAAGTACTAATTTAAATTTTCCTACGGTGCTTCTTAAGAATCACCGTTGGAAATGCCTTCTTTCGTTGATTACTTCAAAATGACAGCTTGCCAGAAAGGATAATTTCACAGGGAGTTTAGTTCCCTTACTATCTTTCAACCAAGTTTGCTTTTCAACAGTAATTACGCCAGTTACTTTTCGGATGGCTGCAAATGATGGACTCGGGCTTTAATTTGTCTTCATGACTTCATTGCTGCGTCATGAACTTTTTCTTTGACTAGACTAGTTTATATTTTTTTTGCAAGGTTGAATATTCATAGATATATGTATCAAAGTGTAATATTAGTTGAAGGAATGTTTAAACATCATGAATGCACAATTTGTGCATGTTCTGCACAAGTACATAATAGTGGATAATAATAATAGTGGATATTTATAAAGCGCATGTATCCACCAGGACTGGTGCTCAAGGCGCTACATCATTATTACCCCTGCTCATTGGGCCCATGAAACATTCCAAATACCATCTCAGCTCCCCGGGGAGTATACAGCTCGATGCAGCCTGTTAGGCGCAAGGAAGCTAATTCAATCATAATAACCATCTCTGCCCTCACAGGTACCCATTTACTCCTGGGTGGAGAGAAGCAATGAGTGACAAAGTGCCTTGCCCAAGGGCACACGCACCATGACCCCGCCAGGACTCGAACCCACGACCTGCAGCTTTACCCGCAGACCACGAATCAGTGCCCTTAACCACGAGGCCACAGTACTCCACCTCAATGTCAAATGTGAGGCGTTCTGGCAAAATAAGACAGAACTGGGCATAGGCCAGGTGGCAATGTTTTTTTGATTTTCAAATCTATTGTACGTATTTGTAATCTCTGATATGTCTACTAACCCTTTTTTAAAGAAAATGTTTTTAAGGATATAAATAGGCCTCGTTCATATTAACTATATACTACAAAACTCAAAACATGGAAGGCCTTTTTCTCTGTATTTTACAATGTACATTTCGATAATGCAAACTTGAAACGGCCATAACTTGCCAACAGAATGTCCAATTGAAGTGCAACAGACAGCAAAAGAGAATCTTATTCTCTTTCCTAATATCGACAAACTCTCACATCAACCTCTGCCAAGTTGTGTCTCATTTTGCCAGAAAGTCTCACAAATAATCAGTTATCCATTTGAAAGATTTTGTCCATTGCTTACATGTAAATGTAATATGAACTCCAATGAGCAAACAATACTGGAGGATGGCGCGTTTTTAGCAATTTTTTACGCACTTGTTCACACGTGTACACCCAAAGTACGCATCGGCTGTTTTAATTTTAACCCACAGCGTTTTGATTGGTACTACGATGTACATCATTCAGTTTTGTAAGTCTGCATATAAACACATGTACAACATTAGTCTCTAAAACAAGCCACTCTTTTTTTTCTTCTAACCGACAGGATGAGGTGGATGCTGGTGATGCTGCTGCCGTCATTGACACTTGCTGCTTGCAGGAGGCTAAGTACATGCTGGAACACTTCCTCCAACTGACTATCAATAAGGTAGAAAACATTGGTTACAAGGAGAAAATTGGAGGGGCTTACACATGTATATTTTGAATGCTACTTGCAGGAGGCTAATACATGCTGGGACACTTCGTACAACTTACGTACTATCAATAATGCGGCAACCATGGGTTAAGGAGAAAAATGGGAGGGGCTTATTGAACTTTTAGGAGGCTGAATACACCCAGCTATACATCCTCCAGTTTATTATCTATAATGTTTGAAACATACACTGTATGCAGTAGAATCCATGGGTCGCAAGGAAAAAAAGGTGGGGCTTATTATCTTTTTGGAATGCTGCTTGCAGGCTAAGTACATGTACCATGCTGAAACAATTCCTCCAGGTCACTATCATGGGTTTGGAATTCTTATCGCATGGATTCTTCTGTAAGAGATACGAGGAGGGAAGGGCGGGGCATATTGAGATTTTTCAATTGTGTAACCCCTTCTCCAGCTCACTATCTATAAGGTTTGAAACAGTCACAGTAGACTCCGTGAGTCGACAGCCTTAGTACATTTCAGTGCATTTAGGAGATAATGGGAAAGGACTCCACTACGACACTGCCATTTAACTAGTGCAGTACCCTTATCAAAACATGCCTGCGATCGTCCCCTTCAAGAACTGGTCAAGCCCAAACAGCCAACCACCATTTGCACGTGTGTTAACCTGTACCCGTGTCATGGTATTGAGTGCATTGCCCGTTCAAAATGTGCAGCAGTGCCTGGCGCAGTACGTTTGTATGGTGTAGGCCTCCGAAAATGCTGCTTTTATGCAGCTTTTTTGAGAACCGCTGATCCAAACAACTTCAAACTTGACACTGCAAATGCTTGGGTGCTGAGCAATACACCTGCCAGTTGTCAACAACATACAGTACCCGGTTCTGGAGATAATCGAAATACAGACAGACACACAGAGATTCCTGGAATTATTATGTTGAATCACCTAGGCCATTTTTGAAACTTCGGCATTAGCCTCTAGCATTGGCTTCATCTGGGGTCCAAAAACCGTTCATAGCTTTTTAAGCTCGAACATTAATGAAATGACCCCAAATATGAGCTCTATTATATCATTGGATGCTCCTGTAGCATAAAATGAACACTTTGAGCTTAAGTCCCCAAAGACAGAGACTTGAAAACATGAAGCTTGGAGCCTGAATCCCATTCTGGAGAGGAAACCGTAGTTTCAGAAAGAGCTCTAGTCGGGTACCTTTCCTCTGCTCTCCAGGGCCAGCATGCTTCTCAAAAGGAATCCCAAGTCAAGGAGTTGGAAGCCAAACTTCACCAGGAGGAGCAGAACAGCTTCCTACAGCAGCAGTTGCTGCAGCATGTTCTGTCAGGTCAGGACCTGGACGTGGAGTTTGACGGCCTGTATATGCACCCAGAGCCAGAGAGCAGCAGCAGTGCCGAGAGCTCAAGGGCGCCCTCGCCTGTCGAATCCAGGTCAGTTGATTTTCATGAAAGAAAAAACGGGATACAAGGGCCAAGTTCGGGCAAGGACCATTAGTCGACTAGTGGTTGATTTGTGACGTACCTTACGCCTGCGCACTGGTAGCAACGTGCGAACGTCTCTAGTCAAACGCTGGTCAAAATGTCATCGCAAAACTTCTGGATGCTGGCTCTCTGCTAGCGTTATGAATGCGCGTGGCTGTTGGTTACCAGCGAAGCAACCAACCCCAGTAGGCTGGTTCCAAATAGTCGACTAGCGTAGTCAACCACTGTTGACTAGACAGAGTTCGGGCAAACGTTAGTTAACCATTGGTCAACTATAGTCATTGCGCGAACTTGGCCCCAATTGCAGGCAATATTCTCCTTTTATTGGGAATTTCTGGTAGCCCATTTGAGCATAGCCCCATTAATGTGTTTCATATACTGGATTTCCTCCGTATATTCAAATGATACCAAATTTAGTGCAGCTTAATTTATTCCAAAGACATGACGCAGGAACTGCAACTGTGTTCTGCCAAGTTTTGCTAGCCTCATTTCGAGAAAAATGGCTTTGAAAAAAAGACATGCATTGCGCCACCAACGGCAGTGAAAAACGTTCTTCAGTTTTTCCACTTTGGTATTTTTTTCCTGAACAAAATGCATAGTGTGAATCTAGGATACATTGGCTACTCAAAAATACAAAACAATGAATATCAATTTTGTCATGATTTTTGTAGTATATTTGACTTTCAGGCGTTGATTACTCAAAACAAGATTTTGGGGGACATTCCTCATTTTTGCCTTAGTAGGTCACAGATGTGCACACAATTAACCAACTATTTCCCAGTTGCTGGCTTCAGTTGAATTATAACAAAAGTTCATTTCACGTTAAGCAGCATTTGTTCTCCCAAATGGATTTGAGATTTAAACCAAACCCAACTTTTGTAAGCAGATTATAGACAGGGTTTTGAATAATCCAAAGTTGAATGACTTTTGAAATGAATGTTGAAATGAAATAAACTCTATTCAATTTTGTACCACCTTCCACATACTTTTCTGTTAGTAACAATCAAGCTTTTCATTTCTACATGTGTGTCTATATCATTGTTCTTAAAGGGAATGTACATCATTGGCTTTTGCTGTAATTTTCAGAAATGAACTATTTGAGGGGTTAGTATAATAGATCAAATATTGTTTAACTGATATGTTTGAAGTTTTGTGTTCGAAAATGCTTGAAAAACCAAGAAAAACACAACTGTTTATGTAGTCTGGTTCCCTGACTCCACTAAAGATAAAATGGATCAATTATAGATGTTGGAAAATTGTAAGATAAGGGAACCAGTCTAGCTGGCCTGCACCTGTTCATGAACGTGTAACTAATAGCAAACAAAATTTGGACTGAAAAAAATTTGTAAATTTGGAGCAGTAGTTGAAAAATAGTTAGGTTTTTCCAACGGTGGTCGGCCGACCACCGTTGGAAATGTATACAAAAATACCATTTTCTTGAACATGACTCGACACCAGGTGCCATAATTTTACAGGATGCTTTAGACTGTCATTTACCAACATCCTAGTAAGGTATTGCATAAAAACTTGGTAGTTTTATTTTTCGATGTTTGCAAATGTTGTATATTCCCTTTAAGAGTGTTACCATACATGTTCATGTATACATTGTACTGTCTCTTCTAATAAAGCCACTTTTATGTCTGTTTATGTTGTTTTTTCAGTTTCACATTCTCTTTCTCACAGTTTGTGTGGTATGTATCTTGTATGTGTCCACTGGCTCTTTTCTTGTAAGCTTTGTTTTGGTGCCTTCTTCGTTTGTTCATTTTTCATGGCGTGATAAAATGGTCCAACAAGGAAATGATATACATAACTATAAATAAACCGGGGCTGTGCATCGGAACTGGGTACCCGAGTACCCGGCCGTGGATGTCAGGAATCGGTTCCAGATTATGGGATCTGGAACTGGGTACCCGAGTACCCGACCGTGGATGTCTGGAATCGGTTCCAGATTATGGAATCTGGAACTGGGTACCCGAGTACCCGACTGTGGATGTCAGGAATTGGTTCCAGATTATGGGATCTGGAACTGGGTATCCGAGTACCCGACTGTGGATGTCAGGAATCGGTTCCAGATTATGGGATCTGGAACTGGGTATCCGAGTACCCGACTGTGGATGTCAGGAATCGGTTCCAGATTATGGGATCTGGAACTGGGTACCCGAGTACCCGACTGTGGATGTCAGGAATCGGTTCCAGATTATGGGATCTGGAACTGGGTACCAGGAATCAGGAATCGGTTCCAGATGATGGGATCTTGAACTGGGTACCCGAGTACCCGACCGTGGATGTCAGGAATAGGTTCCAGATTATGGGATCTTGAACTGGGTACCCGAGTACCCGACTGTGGATGTCAGGAATCGGTTCCAGATTATGGGATCTGGAACTGGGTACCCGAGTACCCGACCGTGGATGTCAGGAATCGGTTCTAACCTAACTTGGGTTAGGTGACAGTTTAGGTTTGTGCACAAGTCTATGGGAAAGTCACCCTATTGCAGCCAAAAGAGTATTTATTTTCAATACAGTTATTATTATTATTATTTACATGGTAAAACAAAACATAATTCGTGTGTATGGTGCGCGTGAAACTTGCAGCTTTTGCCATAAAGCTGTAGAGCTCACTAGCTGTACACACTTGTATTCACCGAACCAATGTGGCAATATTTACCATGTGGATCTTTATGAAAAATCAGAACAGCAACTTTTGAGATGTACCAGTAAATTTTGGGGTTGGGTTTCTTTATTGGGTTTGATCCGTGTTTTGTCAATCTGGTACCTGGTTCCTAGTCTATGTAATAGACCACGGCGAATGCCGTGGTCTATTATGCACAAACAGATTTGCTGATTAATTAGCCAAGACCCCGCCTCTTGACTTCCTAGATTTTGACCAATCAGCAGGCGCTTTCTATAGGTCTATCGGGTCTTCGGTCATTCACCCGTTGCGCGTCATGGACATGGATTTTAAAAAAAATGTCACGGCGGTCGGTATCATTTACGCGAATTACAAAACGCTGCATTCGAATTGACCAATCACAGCGTTAGTCCTGATTTTGGGATGAAATGATGTCACGATTTAGTAAAGTCGCCTCCGATTGGCTGGCGCGCGGCTTGCATAAATCTGCATGCTTTGACACATCAGACGTTAGACAGGAGATGGCTCCGTGGATAACGGGTGATACTCAGACTACCTGGTTCCCGTACTACCAGTAAATGTACATACACACCCCTAAATGCACCGGTAACTGTGAACTGCAGTCAAAAATGTGTGTGTAGTCAAGATTTGGTATTTCAGCGTTAATTTTTTTTTTCAATAATGCAAATATCATTGGTGAATGTGTACATTGTAATGTAACTCCATGTACTTGTTCAATTTACTGATTTGCGCAAAACTTTCTGAAAATGCATGACTTCCAATATACCAGTATGTTTTCATTACATGCACATGTAGATTGAACGTTGTGATATTATCTTTCTAATTTTGCTTCTTTTTCACTTTTCCCATCCTTTGCTTTTCCTGATTCTCTTGTGACTTGTATTGTCCTTTTCCTACACCAAATTGTTTGTGTCTGTTGTATCTTTCTGCCATTTCTATCCATTGTCATTCTCAACCTCCACGGTTCGTTGACATTTCCAAACATCTGTATGTGAACCTGCCCGGCATAAAACCACCGCCATCATGTTGCCTGTTTTGATCTTGCGTTTGTCTCTCACATATTTGGTACTGACTTGTCTTTGCATTGCAAATCTGATCTTATTTGGGAATAACGCATTATGGCATTAATGAATCATTTCAACGTTTTGAATGTGAATGTTCATACATTATCATCCCATCGCTTTCTATGTATTGATGTATCAACATTTGATAACATTTTTTTTCATCTGCTGTTTTACCTACAATTTTGTCATGTTCAATTTAAAAAAAAATTGATACTGTTTTTTTTTTCCACCATGCATTTTCTGATTCTGGTGCTGTGCCTAACAATGGTATCGACATTTGCAAAAACAACTCATTTTATCCCCCCCCCCAAAAAAAAAATTCTGGGTTGGTTTTTGCATTCCCAACCATGATCTCATTGATCCTGTGTTAATCTTATGTTCATCCTGTGTTAATCATATATGTTAATCCTGCGTTAATCTTATGTTAATCCTGTGTTAACCTTATGTTACTCTTATTTACTCCAACGATCTGACCCCTAATTTCATAATCCGAACTGTTCAACTGACCCGGACTGACACAATCCAACTTTTTATGACGCCATCCATTATTACGTTTTGGCGTGATAATTTTTGGACTTGAACAATCTTAAAAATTTGCTTTAAAAATTTGATTCAATATTTTGACTATACTAAAAAAAACCTACAGTTGGTTTTCAGTTATCATCATCGCCTTATTTGTCCTACTTCTGCTGATGTTCTATGCAGTCAGATGCCTTCTCGTCAAAACTAAAAAGTGAAATGGATTATACAACTGAGTGGGGAAGGGGGTTCCTCCCCCCCACGCCCATAAGCCATTTGCGAATAACCTATACCCTTTGAGAGTTAAATTTGAATAACACCTGGTACACTGACTTGCTCATAATGCTTGGCACATGTTATTAACTTTGAATTCTCTGACAGACCAAAGACATTGTTGCTATATCACATAATTCAGGGCGAGCTCTTGCATAGTTACATAAGAGACGCTCAGCATCAATACAGTCGAACCCTGATAAGAAGAACACTGTTTATACAAAGTCCTGCTTATAACAAGCAAAAAATTTAGGTCCAAAGTCTTTGTTTTTCTTTGTTTTCCAATACTGTTAATACAAGGTACCTGTTATAGCAAGGTAATTTGTCAAGTCCCAAGGACCTTGTTATAAAGGTGTTCGACTGTACATTGTTCACAATGGGTGAGAATGGTTTAAAGACTCCAGGCCATTGCGGAGCTTGGGGGTTGCTACATTGTAGCATAAAGGCTTGCCCTGAATCACATGATAAACATGTAGCAACAGTCTCTTTGGTCTGGAGAATTCAAAGTTTATTAAATGTGCCAAGTCAGGGCACCAGATAATACTCTGGATTTAATTCACAAATGGCTTATTGTCTTCCTTCTCCCCCCCCCCCCAGTTCCCCCCCCCAAGAAAATCACTGAATAAATAAAGACTGGAAACCATCGAAAATGGCCCTAAAATGGGGTGATACAAAATGTATAACATACCGGTACATGTAAATTACATACATGTAAATGAATTGTTTTGCACAACGACCCCCAAGCGCAGAATGATTCCCCCCCCCCCAAGAAAAAACCCCTAAAATGTCTTTGCCTCGCACTCGCCCCCAAAATTGTAGTATGGCGCTGCCACTGGGTGTGGGTACCGGTTGACATAATGCGAAGTACAGTACGCATGACTAATGTTATTGTCAATGTGCACAAACCTATAGTGTCTTCACATGAGTGTAAGGTGTCATTGGTAGTGCATTCAAATGTCCCTCCCAGTGGTCTCCCCCAACTCTCCCTTTGTAACCGTTGAGGGGGTACTTGTGTGTGGAGTACATTTTAGGGAAGAAATTATTTTCCAGCATTAGGCCAAAAAAAAAAATAAGTCGGTCTCTGGTCAGCGCGCGCGTCGATTTTAATCACGCGCGTCGATCTTTTTTTTTCTCCAAAATGTTCCGCGGTAGCTCCAATAGTGCCCTCTATTGCCGCACCTCATTTTTTTTTACCAAAGAGCACCAAGGAATGGAAAATTGCACCAAGGCAAATGATTGAGAGCACCAAGGCAAATTATGGAGGACACCAATGTACATGATGAAAAAGCAAAATATTACCCCACCTTGTCTGTACAATCCAAGCTTGAAGAAAAAAAAAAAAAGCCTGCGTCGCCGCGTCAATTCCGGAACTTTGGTCTGACCAGAGACCGAATATTTTTTTTTTTGCCTTACATACAGTTACAGATTTATTTGGAATAAGGCCAAAAAAAGCAAATACACATGTAGTCAGTCTCTGGTCAGCACGAGCCTCGATTTTGATCATGCGCGTCAATCTTTTTTCTCTTCAAATTTTCCGTGGTAGCTACAACAGCGCCCTCTATTGCCGCACTGTGGTACCGCAAATCTCTGTACCAAGGAGCACAGAGGAATGGGGAAATACGGGCGATTCCAAATAGTGCGCCTCCAAGAGTTTGCAGCGCGTTTGCCAATCACAATGCGCGAAATCAGTCGACCTTTTCCAAACGGGCGTTGGGTCAACAGATTTTGCGCATTGTGATTGGCCAACGCGTTGCAAACTCTTGGAGGCGCACTATTGGGAATCGCCCGTATTGCACCAAGGCAAATGATGGAGGGCACCAATGTACGTATAATGAGGATGCAAAATAGTACCCACCTTGTCTGTACAATCCAAGCTTGGAAAAAAAAAAAATTAAAATTAAAAAAAAAGTTGTCGCCGCATCAATTCCGGAACTTTGGTCTGACCAGAGACCGGCTATTTTTTTTTTTGGGGGGGGGGTCTAATATCACTACACATGTCTAAAGTTTTTATATTTTACTAAGCCTGCCCCTTGGAAAATCATCCAAATGAAAGGAAAACGTAGTAATTTTGAAATTTTATTGGTTATTGTTACAGGACCAAATAATGCATGAAAATTTGAGATTTTTTAAAAGAATTTTGTATATTTGCTAATTATAATACAACATGTACACAAATGTATACTATAAACATAACATTTATTATAAACATGTATTTTCTGTCTTCCCCTGTTTTAATTTTTTTTAAAGAATGAAACTTCTCCTTATCAGGGAATTCTGTACAAAAAAACCTGTAGGCTTGAGTGCAATGACATGTATTAGTTTTAAATGTAGCTCAGGGAAAATACAAATTTTGTAATTCTGAAATTATGTACATACATGTAGTTCTTACAGACCATTTCCCTTGTCATGCTTGTGAAGTCACACCGACAGGAAACTGATAGGCAACACAGAGATTTGGGCATCTTTTTCCCATATGATACAGTTATGTCCATACGTACACGTAAAACCACTCATACTATGCAGGAGAGTAATCGGTATGCAGTCCAGAAGAGAACAGTTTTCTGAAAGTGTGCATCACGATCCAATATTTATCTGATCGTGTAATACATACAGTATGTCTTTATGATGAAAAATCGTCACCGACACCACGAAGTAACACCCATCTACATACCAGTAAAAACTAGCAATCGGTGAAAACGGCAACTAAAGTTGAACGCCTTCTAAAACAACACTTTGCGTCAAAACGACAGAGTATTTTCAGTTCGGTTTCTCGTTGTGGACACTTGGTGAATTGAATTTATTAAATCTGCTGTTTTTCACTCGTTTGTGTATTAAATAAATAAGAAATAAAAGAAAAAAGATGAGTGTTAGTTCGTGAAACCGAAAAAGCTGCGAAACTGTAAATTTTCGTTTTCACGAAGTAACACTCTTCAATGTATTTAACACGAGGAAAGTGCAACTTCAGGTCAGCGCGCGCGCGCTCGCTCATACAACTTGTTACAAGAAGAGTGTTACTTCGTGAAAACGTTTTTTGCTCACTTATGAGCAGAGTGCGCGCCATGCATTGCAATGGAAAATGGAACTCGAGTGTTACTTCGTGAAAACGCAAATTGTCACTTTTGCGCAAAAGTTGCCATGGATATTTAGCGTAATTATTAAAGTAAAGCTCTTGAAGCTTTGAAACTTCGTGCAATGGTAGGCCGTGATGAATAATGTTTAAAAATAAAAAAAATCGAATAAAATATGCTTTAACACGGTAGAGTGTTACTTCGTGGTGTCGGTGACGAAATGTATAATTGAAGCGATATTACGATGTGCGTAGTTGCATGTTGACTATAACTAGAGAGGAATTTGAATAAATGCATAATGTATACAGAGAAATTTTGTGCAGACAAAGTACATGTACAAGTATAGGTACAAAAGTTGTGTCCACTTGTTTGCATTGTTGTAGAACTCGTACTGTACTTGGTACTTTTTTTCGCACTAATGAGAATGTACTTGGACTTGTGGTAAAACACTCGCACTGATACTCAATGAAATATTTTTCCGCAGAAAGACTCAAAAAGTCAAGAGTTATATGCAGGAATGTTTGTTGTTGCATTGTTTTGTAGGTGTGTTTAATGCTTAATTTGCCAGCAAATTGTTCTGAGGAACTTGTGTTCACTGCTAAAAATTTCGTAACATATTAACCCTAACCACCCCAACTCCATCAAAATCCATCCCCCATTCCGGTGGATTTTGGGGGACTTGGTCCAGAAGGCCTGGCGTGACTAAATATTGATGGAGTACGATGGACTTGGGCCTAATGGCCTGAAGTAGTGCTAGGGGTATCTGATTGATTTTGCTTAGCTTCCTGTACTGCTATTGTGATAAAACCTTGTGTAGCAAATCCATGAATATCAACCAGTACATCAGTGGTGGATTCCATTATGTCATGTACAGTTTTGCATTGGATGCACAGTGATTGATGGATTTTGATGGACTTGGTCCAGTTCCTAGTAAAAGACGCTAGGGAGTTAGGGGTAATTACAGAAATGTATCTTGTCTCAAGAACTAGTTTTTGTCATACTCCCTAGAAATTTGTATGACAAGAAAATGTTTCTTGAAACAAGATATATTTTCTTATATATGAAAATTATGTGTGCAGAGAATTATGCGTACTCATTTAGATAATGTGCTGGTACTCATAGAGAGTACTCGTACTCATTCTCGTATTCTTACACCTTACTCTTACTCTTATTTGTACTTGTACTCGTGGGAGAAATTGGCCTTGCACTCATACTGCTACTCCTGGCAAGATACTAGTAACTCAAAAGTCGCTCTCATGGCAAAGTACAATGTACTTAACTCTTATGGAAATTGTGGATTACTTCTTTCTTTTTGGCTGGTCTGAGAGGGGCCAGCCTTTTATCCCCCTTTTTTTTTTTGACTGACTGACTGACTAACTGACTCCCCGACTCCCCGACCGACTGACTGACTGGCTGACTCCCTGTCACTTACTTGTGAATTACATACAGACTGGTTGGGAGCAGCTTTTTGATGCCTATTCATGTACATGTGTACATGATACGTGTCACGTAGCATTCTACTTCACCTACATGTACATTGTATATTTAGTCTTGTGCTGCCTGTGTCATGTACTGTACCGATAATTCTCTTTTAACAGTTCACTACGCATATTGTACATAGTATTTTGTATGCATGTTCTGAGTCTTGTATTAACCGGTATGTTTGTTGTGTTTTCTTTTCTCCCCTGGTCTGATCCCCTTTGCCTTGTGATTGGTGGATTTGCCTGCATGTCTTTGGTGTATGCTGGTTTGTGATTGGCTACAGTGCTAGTACCCAGAATGCATTGCTGAATCATGCTAACCCTGGTTCGTTACCTACTTTTGATTATCACCAACTACCCACAATGCCTGCTTCTCAAATTCCGGTTCGGACAACAAGGGATAAGGTAAGCACATTTAATTTGTTTATTTGTTTTTATTGAATATTATTATTTTTTATTTAATTTTGGCCATCGTACTGGGGGAGCTGGTGGTGATGGGGGGGTTGCTTGGGAACCACGATAATTGATATGATCCATATAAGGAGCTGTTGAGCACACGCCACGCGCACCACAGAAATGGCCGGAACAAGGAGTATTAAAATGAAAGAATACAATTCTGGAAGTTTGTTACGAATGGGGAAAATAGTGGGATACAATATTTTAATAATATTGCATAGTGACTATATTTTCTTGATACCGAGCAATACCAAAACGATGTGAAAATACCGAATTTATACCAACGACCTTGGTATGAAATTTCAATACTGTGATTTTCCCTCTTAATTGTGGACTGAAATTTCAGTAAGGGGCCTGGGGCTCAAAACTGGTTAAGGGCCCTCACTTTCAGCACCTGTCATTATCGATGACCAGACCCACACCACATGACTCTATTGTCCCCTTAATATGATTATCCTACTAAACTGTCACTCGGAGAGAGTGTGGCTTAGTGGTTAGGGTTCGTGACTTACGATCAGAGGGTCAGGGTTCGAATCCAGCTGCTAGCCATGCGTTGTGTCCTTGGGCAAGCCACGTAATCCCACTTGCCTCTCTCCACCCATGAGTTTTATGGGTACCGGCATCAGTAGGGGAAAACCTGTGATGGGCTGGCATCCCATCCAGGGGGAATAGAAACATTCTCAGTCGTTTCATGCCAGTGAAACCGGAGATAAATGCCAACCTGATGGGCCATATTGGCTCGTGGCTGACTTTACATGTTAACCTTACCTCTCGTTCAGGCGCGACGTCGCACAGCTACCCCGGAGGAGCTCCTGTATGCAGGTCCCAAGGATCCTGTCACCGCCGATGCGACTATCCTCCTCCCCTTAATGGAATCTAATGAACCGTCGGGGGATGACTCTAGTCTGTCGGATACCGGTACCGTCATCATACCACCACCAAGATTGACTGCAGCCAGAAGAGAAAGAGACATGTTATCAAGGTAAGGAGCTATCTCATTAAAACTGTATAGGATCATTTGCATTTATCCCAATATTACATAATTAAATATATTATGTGTTCTTGTGTTTGTTTGTTTTCTTCAACCATGTAGGCCAGGCCAGCGTATTGAGTCTCCGTCCTTGCGGAGGAAGCTACATACCATCCTACATCAACCGCAACCAGTTACATACTCCACTCCGGCTAGCTCTGTGTAAGTACAAGTGTGAAACAATACATTATACATGACTAGCTCTGTGTACATATAGGTACAAGTAATATACAGTACATGACTAGCTATGGAAGAACCGGTACAAGTAATATACAGTACATGACTAGCTATGGAAGAACCGGTACAAGTAATAAACAGTACATGACTAGCTATGGAAGAACCGGTACAAGTAATATACAGTACATGACTAGCTATGGAAGAACCGGTACAAGTAATATACAGTACATGACTAGCTATGAAAGAACCGGTACAAGTAATATACAGTACATGACTAGCTATGAAAGAACCGGTACAAGTAATATACGGTACATGACTAGCTATGAAAGAACCGGTACAAGTAATATACAGTACATGACTAGCTATGGAAGAACCGGTAGAAGTAATATACAGTACATGACTAGCTATGGAAGAACCGGTACAAGTAATATACAGTACATGACTAGCTATGGAAGAACCGGTACAAGTAATATATACAGTACATGACTAGCTATGGAAGAACCGGTACAAGTAATATACAGTACATGACTAGCTATGGAAGAACCGGTACAAGTAATATACAGTACATGACTAGCTATGGAAGAACCGGTACAAGTAATATACAGTACATGACTAGCTATGGAAGAACCGGTACAAGTAATATACAGTACATGACTAGCTGTGGAAGAACCGGTACAAGTAATATACAGTACATGACTAGCTGTGGAAGAACCGGTACAAGTAATATACAGTACATGACTAGCTATGGAAGAACCGGTACAAGTAATATACAGTACATGACTAGCTCCGTGTACATGTCAGTGCAAGTGATACACAGTACATGACTACAATGTACATGTAGCTCTATGTAAGTACAATTATAGGCCTATACAATACATGACTAGCACTGTGTAAGTACAAGTATTAAACAATACATGAAAAGTGTAGCTATCTTCAAGCAAACTTGAGTCCTCGATCATGATTTGTCAATCCATGGCAACAACAGTGTGATGGCAACAACAGTGTGATATACCCAATCGCACGGGTCGTATCGCACCCTGCGTATTGCGCTATTCCAAGATGCGAGCGACATTCCAGCTGCATGGGCTAAACCGCCAAAAGGTTCATGTAAAGTGTGCTAGTTTAAACTTTACTGTACGTCAAGTTTGCTTGAAGATAAATTTGTTATCCCACTCGCGCTCATGAAACACAGAAAATGTTATCGGTAGTGCGTCTGATGTGTGCCACATACCACTAGGCCTGGTGGTACGTTAGACACAGACGCATTACATTATGCCGTTTTCCACTCGCGCTCGCGTGATAACTAATATAGTCTGGGTACAAGTCCTCAGGAAAAGACTTTAATTTAAGGTAATTTTTTGACATCAAATGGAGCAACTTTACTAACTACATCAACTACATTGATACCGAGTCCCATCTGAGTAGTTGGTGAATTTTGTCTCGCAATCACATTATGAGTAAAAAAAAACGAAACCAAACCCAAATGGCAGGACCAATTTTTGAATGAAGTTTTGCCTGTAGCACTTTCCAAATCTAGGATATGAAAGCCCAATCAATGAGCTTTCTTTTAAAGAGGTTGTGGAATGCCTGACATTTTCCGCTGGTATATGCAGGGTTGATGAAATAAAACGACTATTGTTTCTGTCATGAAATGAGTACAAAGGTACTTTTTGACAGCTGTTTTCAGGTTCAGCTGACCGAACGTGTAACTGTAAAGACGCCGTTAGTGGCAGCAACAAAACACAGTAAATCGTGACGTAATAAACAGGACTCCCGATGCACAGTAGCATACACGAGTCCTGTTTATTACGTCACGATTTACTGTGTTTTGTTTGCTGCCCGCAACGACGACTTTTACAAAGTTGAACGTTCGGGTCGAAACTGGACCTGAAAAACAGCTCTCAAAAGTACCTTTGTACTCATTTCATGACAGAAACAATAGTCGTTTTTATTTCATCACACCTTAGGCTACATATACCCGAAAAATGATGGAAATGTCTTCGAGCATTCCACAACCTCTTTAATACAAGAATCATTCAAATCACTTATGTGACATGTTATGCAACATTTCCTAGTGTTTTAAAATCCTGTCTGAAGTTACCGTGTGTGATTCTTATTCTTTCTGTAGTGAGCATACTCCGGATCCCTCCCCGCCCAGTTCCCCGCCCCCCACAAAAGGCCGAAGTGATAATGTCTTCTCACGACTCACGCAGAGTAACTCACCTGCTGCAGCTCGCAATGGAAGGTGAGTCCAGTCTTTCTTTAACCCTAACTCCCTAGGCCTTTTTGCTAGGATGTAGCCTCAATCCTGCAAATTCCTCCGTTATTTCTTGAATATGGTCCATGGAGGGATGACCACTGCCTGAATCCTGCAAAATCCTCCGGCTATGTCTGTCAATAGGCTGAGGCAGAGGCAGTGACATCCTGGAGCAGTGCGGAGGATGTCAAGTATAATCAAGGACTAAATTTATGCACGGCTGAGCATAAACAACACAAGGTCCGGCCCAAGACCTTGACACAGTGCGTACTCCGAAATCAGCAATGCACTTTTGCCATGTAACCCCAATCCTGCAAATTCCTCCACTTTGCAAAATGGATTTTGGAGGATTCAGGGCGGTTAGGGTTAATAGCCATGGCTACTTTGTCTGAGTCGTGTGTTATGGTACATGGGTTCGAACTCTGACGGGGAAAATGATGCTTGTGTTCTTGGGCAAGACACTTCAGCACAATTCCCTCTCCACTCAGGAGTGTAGATGGGTACCTGTTAGGGTAGAGACCAGATTAAATCTCAAGCTGCTACATTGCTTTTCTAATTGGGTTAGGGATGTGCTGAATGTACCAAATATTCAAATATTCAACCTGCAACCGAGTATCCGAATGGTATTTTTTTAATTGAAATATTCAAATTTAACTGTATATTAGTTGCATGGTTTTTATTATTTGAAAATGCCACACTTTTGTCCAAAGCCACTTTGCCATGATTGAAAGCTTCCATGAAGAACATTAGCTCAAAGGTCTCTATAAAATCTGTCAAATGTAAGCCATTCTGCTACGCAGTCTTTATATTTTAATAATTTCTGTTTCAATTTGCAGATGCAAATCCTTATCTTCGGCAAGTTTAAGCTGTTGCACATTAAACTTAATCTGTGCAGTTTGAATATTGGAATATTCGATCAAGTCTGAGTTACAATAATCGAATAGTAAATTATTTGAAAGACACAGTCCTTAATTGGGGACTTGTTCGGATTTCTTCAATCTTCAGGAAACATGGTGAAGAAGTCTGTTTGTGGGATGACCTCTAAACTCAAGATTAATGAATGGGAATGTTTAGAGCTTGATGAAATTTCACTTACATATACTGTGAAATTTGAGGTACAAATTTCGCTCTACCAAGGCACTTAATTAGAGGCGAAAAATCAAAGTGGGTCACGTTAGGGGCCGCGCAACGTTAACGTGCGCGCCACGTTAGGGAACATCAACAATATTAATTGAAACAAACAAACTTCATGAAAGCAAGTGGTCTATATAACATTAAGACACAATTTGTTCATCTATAGATCTGAGAATTTCAAATTTTGTGAAAGGAATTTGTACAAATTTCATGTAGATTGTATATTTAACTGTCAAGTTCACTAATTCCGTTTTACTCCCAATAACGCCTTACAGTAAACACACAGATGAGGATGATGAGTAAGTCGCAACAAAGAATCGTATGCATGGAGTGTTTTTGATTTTCACTGATCTATTTTACATAAAGTGACAGACTAGTCAAAGCACTGTCTAAATTTTTACTACATGTAAAAAGAGTGGATCAAAAGCTGTTTAACCGTGAAGTTCTGCAGCCTTTTAGATGTTTAAACGAAGAAATGACGAGGATTGTACATTGTTTGATAGTGGTTCTTTATTGTCGTGCATCGTTTATTCTTTTCTTCATTTTGTGTTGCCGTCTTGCAGATATACATACATTGTACATGTACATGTGTAGTTTTTGTACATTGCCTGTACTTGTGTTTAGTGTGCGTGCGCTTTTTCTCATTGGCTGTTTAAATTACATGTGCATTGTTGAGTAGAAGGCTGTTACATTGTGTACATTTCATAATTACAATTGTGCTGTTATTTCTTTTCAAAATGTAAGTCTTGTGTACCTTTTTGTTTAAAAAATTTCTGCTTTATCCTTCAGCTACATATCATGTATTGCATAATACTATACATGTATGCTCTCTGCGTTATTGTACATTTGAAATTTTACTGTGTTAAAATTGCTAGAGTACCTACACATGTACAGTATCTTACTTAAGGTAAATGTGTGCGCAGCTTTATGAAGAAAAGAATTTGAATTTATTTTAAAAAAAAAAAATTCCTATTAATGGAATATGTTAATGAATAAGTCAGACATTGCTTTGTCTGTTTTTTGAGATTTTTTTCCCAATTTGATGTTGAGTTGTGATACTGTACATTGTATTTGTTTGATTGTGCTTGTGTGCCTTTTTGAAGGTCCAAAATCGTTTCTCAAATTATTATATTATTATTAGTTTTGTTTAAAGCATTTTTTTCCCTTTTTCTTACATTTCGTTTTCTATTACTTCTTTGTGTAGCACTCACATTGAGTGGCCCTTAAATAAGGTGATATACAAAATTTGCAAACATTCAAAAACAAAATTACCAAATTATTATGAAATACATATCAGTACATCTACCATGCTTGACTGTAAATGAATAACATTAACGGTCTCAAGCATCCTTGTGAAATCATGGCATCTGGTGTACTGCCATTTCAAGAACAGTGAAATCTTTGTATCAATTTCCAACGATGATCAACCGACAATGGTTGGGAAGAACTGACTTTAATACCTTTTCGAATATTGCCCTCAATTTACCAAATTTAGTTTGTCCATATTTTGTTTGCAATCGGTTACACGTCCGTGAATGGGTGTGAACCAACTAGTCTGGTTCCCTGACCTGACAATTCTCTGATGTCTATAACTTGCTCTGTTTTGGCTGAAGTAGGGTCAGGGAACCAGACTATAAGAACAACATTTCTTTTCTTGGATTTTCAGGCAGCATTTACGGACACAAAACTTTATACATGTAAGAGGTCAGTGGAACACTATTTGCTGTAAAAAAGTAACCTCCAAATCCATCCATTTCTGAAAATTACAGCAAAAGCAAATGTTGTATATTACCTTGAATACAAAGGGCCTGACGATGGGTGACTCTCATAAAAAGGGTGGACTGTGAAAAGCACTGTTTTGCTGTTCACATCATGGCTCACTTTATTTTTCTTGTGGTGATATGTTGTATAATGAAATTTATTTCCCTTTATTTTTAGAGGAATAATCAATCCAGTTGCAGCCAAACCACAAGGCAAGGCTCCGTTGGTCTGTACATACACTGCTGAAGGGCACACCAAAGCTGTGTTGTCCGTACAAGCTACAAACGATCTCTTATTCAGTGGGTCGAAAGGTGAGAACAAAGTGCAGAATTGAGACATTATCTTTTAAAGATACAGTAGAATATTTGCAGCTATCCATTAACATTAAGGAACTGACCAAATTATTGTTAAAAGCCTAATTGGTTGAAAGATAGTAATGGCACTAAAATCTCTGTGAAATTGTTCCTTCTGGCATGCTGTCATTTTGAAGAAAAAAATAAAAGGTCATTTGGATGAAATTTAGAGCCCTAAAATTGCTCTATTTTGCAGTGGAGCACAGGCATCATTTATCAAAATCGCAATGGGCCACAGGACTACTTATAGGGATGTTTATCTTTGGATGGACATTTCACCCGAAAGCCATTGGTTTACCCATATAATGAAATTATGAAATGATGATGAAATAAGCTTTAATTCGATGTTTGTCTCAAACACTTTGGAGAGTTGTATTTTTCCAAATTTTTGGAAGTGGAGGTACAAGTACATTGTAATTATCACTGGAGTCTATGGCAGTGAATACTGGGCCCAATTTCATAGAGCTGCTTAAGCAGAAAATTTGCTTAAGCACGAAAAAACATTGCTTAGTAAAATTAGGTTACCGGCCAAAACTCCATGTGATGTACATAGCTTGTGACTGGTATTTAGCTGTTGTTTACTTAGCATAACAATCGCATGGAGTTTTGGCCGGTAACCTGATTTTATTAAGCAAGACGTTTTTGTGCTTAAGCAAATTTTGTGCTTAAGCAGCTCTATGAAATTGGCCCCTGGTCTACAACCGTACTTCCAGTATCCAATGCAGATGGCGAAGACAAAGTAGAAAGTGTTGTACTTGCTCAACATTTTTATCATCAACATGACTGTTTCGGTTTTTTTTTTTTTTTTTTGTAAAATTTACAGATCGAACAGTGAAGATTTGGAAGCTAGAGACTGGCCAGGAACTGTCCACCCTCTCCGGACATCCCAACAATGTTGGTACCGTCCGCTATAGCGAGGAAAGAGGCTTGGTGTTCAGTGTGTCGACGGCATACATACGCGTGTGGGATATCAGGGAACCTAGCAAATGTATTAAAACATTAAGGTAAGGGGTCAACGCAAAAATTATCGGTGATAACTTGCTCAAAAGTTTGGGGTCAGGTTTCCCCCCCCCCCCCCTTTTTTGAAATTACATGTGACTCAGACTCAGCTCTGACTCGAATCTCGACATTCATGACTTGTGACTCAGTTTTGGACTCAGCTCAAAGGACTCGGATTCGGCCCAAAAGGACTCGGACTCTGACTCGCCACAGAGAACTCGAACTTGAATTAAATATCATTGGACTTGGACTCGGACCCAACAATGAAGAATCGGACTAAGTCTTGAGGTTTTGAGGACTCAATACAAATCTGCGTCTTACTGAATTAGTCTAACTCCTTGGTTGTGTATGAATACAGCTCCTCAGGACATGTCTTAGACAGTGCAGCTGGTAGCAGTTCATCACGCACCGTTGCCATGCCAGCAGGCGAGACACAAATCAATGATATCGCTGTCAACAAAACCGGCACCAGACTATACGCTGCAGCAGGGAACATCATCAGAGTCTGGTCACTGACCAAGTGAGTTCAATATATACATAAGGCCAAAAAAAAAAAGTCTCTGGTTTCTGGTAGGGAACTTTTTTTCTTTCTTCAAATGTTGGCTGATGACTGCAAATGGTGCCCGACTTAATTTAGTGCAAAATATATGGGAGTCCAGAGGGGCCACATAAAGCTTATACATACTCAAACGTAACCCCTCCTAAAAACGTGTTAAAATTGTGCAGCAGCAGGATTCCAGTCAAACCAGTGAGTTTGGCAGTTGTTAGACATCATCTTTCAGTTACATTGACGGAGATGCCAACCATTAATCTTTTGGAGTAATTATTAGGATTTTGAGGCATGTTACCACTCCTGAAAATTCCAGCTGTCCTATACGCCAACATTGTGGTTACTCTGAAAAGTACTGTGGTTACTCTTAAACTTGACTGTTGTCCTATGTATTAACATTAGCATAACTCTTTGCAGGAAGAATCATTACTATTTTGTAGTCTGTAAAGTTGGCATCTCTGCATTGAAAAAAAAAACTTTTGCCGACGTGCATGGCTACGGAGGAGACTTTTTTTTTGGCCTAAGATACAACCATATTTTTTTTTTCTCATAATGTGTCTCAGTAAGGATATACACTGTCCTGCTATTTTTGTTTCACCACAAAAAAAATAAAGATATTATTCTCAAATTGCTATTATTCTAAGCAAAAAAAGTATAGAGTTATTCAATTTTGGGTGTGAACCCAAACAAAAAAATATGGCCTACCGGTACCTTTTAGTTGTTACAAAATATCTTGACCAATTTTTGAATTATTTGTCCAACATCAACATGCATGGTAGTCTGGTTCCTGACATAGCCAAGAAAAAAAGAAATAATCTTTACGGTAAAACCCTAAAAATTAAGGGTAAAACCCTAAAAATTATGCAGGTAAGTACAATATACGTTTTAAAATAATTTTACTTTGTAACTTTTCGTGTTTGTCTGCAGATCCTTTTATAATTACAAACAATGTAGGTGGTGTGCTTTGTGGTTCCTTTAACTGTATTCTGTGTTATCTGTTTTTGTGTTTCAACCAGTAACACACAAACAAATCACACAGTGAAGACGTTGTTAAATTTCAAAATATGCATAGCATACATGTGTACTCTTTTAAATTTTGTGGCCAAATGTGGAAAAAAAGTTTAAGGTTGGCATTTTGACCTAAAACTTCCAGGTAGGTTGGGTTACCGTAAACACACAAATCAATTTTGGCCTAATGTTAGGACAACATGCACTAGTTTACTCATTGCACATCTTTATTAAAGCATTTCAGTTAAAGCTAGAGTCCATCATTTGCAACCATCCAAAAAGTAACTGGCGTAATTATTGCTGAAAAACAACCTTGGTTGAAAGATATTAAGGGAACTAAACTCCCTGTAAAATTATTCTTTCTGGGAAGTTGTCATTTTGAAGTAATCAACGAAAGAAGGCATTTCCAACGGTGATTCTTAAGAAGCACCGTAGGAAAATTTAAATTAGTAGTTCGTTTTGTTATTCAGCGCAGCGCGCGGCAAGTTTGGAACGACGCACACGCGCGCGCGGTTGTTATAATTCGTCGGATCAGTGCACGACGTCGCGTATAGCTGCAATTCAAAACAATTCAAAACATGATTTAGTAACTTTTGATTTGAAATTGAGATCTTAGAATGCTGTTTTTCTCGGAATGTACAGCTGAAGCTGAGCTGAAACTTCATCAGGTTAGTTGCTCAGTATCCTTCATTAGATTTTGAACTCTCTTGTTGCTTCAAAAGAACAAAATGCACAAATTACAAATGATGGACTGTAGCTTTAAGTAAGAAAAAAAGTAGGATTTTTTTTTTTTCCCCACAGTTTTCAGTCCATCTGCAAACTCTTTGGCGGACCCTCGGCGGCCATTATGTGCGTTGCCGTGGATACCCAGGAGGACTGTGATTATGTGTTTGCAGGATCCAAAGATCACTACATCAAGGTAAAGGCTGGGCCATACCTCATTTCATTGCGACTTTAGACTTTGCCTTAACAAAATTGTTCCGCACCGACATTTTGCATGTTGTATGAGCTGGGGCCGATTTCACGAAATGCTAAGACGCGTAACTCGTATTAACTCGGGAATTATCCTATGGTCCATTTCACCAAACTTAAGACGTGTTCAAATCAGATACACCGCTGCAAATACCATCTCAGTTCCCTGCGGAGTATAAAGATCGATGATGCCATTTCGGTGCACAGCAATAACAAAAATCCTCTCTGCCCTCACAGGCACCCAATGTCATTACTCCTGGATGGGGAGAAGCAATGAATGACAGAGTGCCTTGCCCAAGGCATAGCTGCCAACTATTACAAATTTTTCGTAATTATTACGAATTGTTTGTTAAATTACGAAAATACAATTTGCCACTTAAACATTACGAATTTCCCATTTTCTACCTAACGAAAAAAAAAAAAACTTGTAAAGTATTGTTTTTGACCGAAAACTTCTGGCGAAATGTTGTGATAATGGATGGACTGGTGACAAGTCTAATAAGCAATGTGGTCAAGCATCTGATAGACATCAATGCAGTGTGCGCAGAGGAGTACTTGAGGACCAGACTAAAAATATTTTTCAATGGTGTGTCATTTGTGTGCATCTCGTGGACGTGTGGTTGTGTGTACTGTATGTGAGTACTTTTCAATGACGATCGTGAGCACATTTGGTCGCTTGTTGCTGGGAAGAGACCCATCAGTGCGAGTTTTTAATCATGGAATTTAATAAGAGTATGGTTGGAATAATTGGTAATAGAGTTTGAGTTTATCACAACGTCCACAAAAGATAAATCAGCATGCGTTTGCAAGGTATGTTGGCGGGATATTTCTATTGCATACGGTGGCCCTATTCATTGTGTGTAAAAACAAGATACGAACTCGAAACTCAACATCGATAGCATGCATCTCAAAAAAAAAAAAACATGTGCGCACGTTATTATTGTTATTATTTATTTGAATTCAACAAACAAATACAGACAGTAAAACTAAATTAACTTTAAAAAAAAATCATTCTTTTTTTTTAAAATTATTTTAATTTTATTTTATTTTTTTATATTATCTTTTTGCCCACAGTACACTATTATCCACAACAAGAAGGGTATGCACATGTACGTGTACATGTAAACCATGTACCTGTACTCGGTGTTGGTTAAGCTGGTACATACACTGTGATAATACGAGCAGTTGATAATGACCGGGCGGGTTGATTACTAATTGGGATTTTGAAAAGTTGGCAGCTATGCCAAGGGCACATGCACCATAACCCCAGGCTGGACTCGAACCCACAACCTTTGGTATTACCTGTACCAACATGAATTCAATGCTCCAGACCATGAGGCCACGGCACTCTGAATGCACTCTGATTCCAAATATTTTTATTGTGCTATTGTACATACAGGTGTTTGAGGTTCCAAGTGCTGCCACAGGTTGTTTAACGGCCAAGCATAACCTAGACCCACCTCACTATGACGGTATTCAGTCTATAGCCATCAGTAAACAGCTGCTGTTCAGTGGATCACGGGATGCATGCATAAAGAAATGGGACCTGGAGAAAAAACAGCAAGTCAAGGTAAAGTGAAAAAAAACATCAAATGTCTTCATTCAGTTAGCTTTTCAATATGATCTCTTGTACTTATAAAGGGAATGTACAACATTTGCTTTTGCTGCAATTTTCAGAAATAAATGGATTTGGAGGATTAGTATGTTATGGCAAATATTGTTAAACTGACTTGTTTCATGTTTTGGGCTTGTTTATGTTGGAAAAACCAAGAAAACCAATCATTTTCTTGTAGTCTGGTTCCCCGACCCCACTTAAGAGGAAACAGGGAAACGTAAAGACTTTGGCGAATTGTAAGGTCAAAGAATCACTCTAGCAGGTTTGTACCCCCTCACAGGTTCTGTAATCTATTGCTAACAAAATGCGGAATAACTAAATATGAAAAAATTGGAGCAGTTTTTGAAGAAAAAAAAAACGCTGGTCGGCCGACCAGCGTTGGAAAAATACAATATTTCTTGAAAATGTCAGCACACCAGGAGCCACTATCTTACATGATGCTTTAGACTGTCAATCCCTAACAGTCCAGTAAGGTATTTCGTGATAATTTGATCATTTCGTTTTTTGATGTTGGCAAATGTTGTATCTTCACCCTAACCCTCCATGCTATTTTGGCTAGAAACGCTGCCAAACGCAGCAACATGCAACACTTGTTAAGTTGACAAGCCTGCTCAGTGTAGCAAGTTCCAACAGGTCAAAAGTCTCCAGGCCACACTGCCTATAGAGTCTGTGGTCACCAAATGCACCAGAAAACAACTGAGGCATTGTTCTATGGGACTAGCTCTCATTGTCTCAGAACTGGCCATTAATGCACTGGTGTTGATAGCTGAATGCATCAAAGTGCACCAGACTTTTCCACCTGATGCACTGTGTTTTGTCTGGCAGCGTGAGGGTTAACTTTAGAATAGTTTAAATCATTTTCAGTCAAAAAAGTTGATTAAATTATGTTGTTGCGTATATATATGTATAAATTTGCCTTAACAAATTTAGAAACCTCAACCCTATGTAAAGTCTGGGTGCTCCATTTTTCAGAATACTGTAAAACAAGGTAATTGATGGCACAGATATAGTACTCCTATACTTTGAACCGGTATGTGTTGTACTTGCAAGACAAAAAAAATCCCCATCCTTGTTATTTGTGGAAAAGTATAACTCAGACTTGTACAGTTTTGCCTTGTACTCTTCCTAGTTTTCGCAAATTCTTGCACCAGTGTTGTAGTCAAGGACATTTATCTGTAACACGTCCCTGTTTATATACCTTCAAAGTTTCAACCCAATCAGACTTGTACTTTAGAAGATACTGCCGAGTCCAAAGCCACGAAGTAGCACTGGCATTAATAGTACTTGACCCTTGAGAAGGAGTATAGGTACCCAAGACCAAGTACTCAGACCTTTGAGTACAAGTTTTGTGAACCAAGTCTGAGTACATGTACTTACACATCCGAGTACAAAATGTACGAGTACACGGACCTCTAAGTACAAGTTTTGCATGGAGTACCCACGTGAAAACAATTAAGATCCCAAGTAATGAATGGAAAATGAAACCACAAATTCAGCAACGTAGATGTTAAGAATTACTTTTAGGCATCAATAAAACTGAGCATGTGTGTCTCCATATGATGAAAATGGCGCGGGTGGAAATACATATATATGTATGCGTACATGTATGCTACAAAATGTCCGCTGCGTCCGATGTAAACAACCAGGTTTTTTTTCTATTTTCAGAAACGGTTAGACATTAGGTTAGTTTCCTTTCAACCAGACCTTTGAAATTGAATAAGTAAACAATCCAAAACAAAAACATTTCTAGGATTTCAGGCCGTATTGCCCCTTTAAAATGGTAACACTTCTTTTAAAGGGAATATACATCATTTGCTTTTGCTGTAATTTTCAGAAATGGATGGAATTGGGGGGTTGGAAATATATAGCAAATATAGTTACACTGACTTTTTTGAGGTTCTGGGTTCAAAAATGCTATAAAAACCAAGAAAAACAATCATTTTCCTGTAGTCTGGTTCCCTGACTCCATTTAAGAAGAAACAGAGCAGTTTACATACATTGGGGAATTGTAAGGTCAGGGAACCAGTCTAGCTGGCTTGTACCCGTTCATAGGTGTGTAATCGATTGCAAACAAGTGCGATGGTCAACTGGGGCCAGTATTTGAAAAATAGTTAGGTTTTTCCAACGCTGATCGGCCGATCAGCGTTGGAAATTGATACAAAAATACCACTTTTCTTGAAAATGACAGTATACCAGGTGCCATGATTTTACAGGATGCTTTACACTGTCATTCACTAACAGTCCAGCAAGGTATTTCAAAATGATTTGGTAGTTTTATTTTTTGATGTTTGCAAATGTTGTATTTTCCCTTTAACTCTTGTTTCCAACCTTCCTCTCCAGACCATCAACAGTGCCCACAAGGACTGGATCTGTGCACTAGATTTCTTGCCAGGACGTGACATTCTACTCAGCGGCTGCCGCGGAGGCTACCTCAAGCTGTGGCACATATGGGATTGCTCGCTTATTGGAGAAATGAAAGCACACACGAGTCCCATTAATTCCATAGCAACCAATGAAACGCACATATTCACAGCTTCCAGGTTAGTTACATTAATTTTTTTTTTTGTTCCAGTTATTTTTTCTCCTATTATATCTGGGCAGATCTGATACACACTTAATTTTGTCAGTACAAATCTTGCTGACTTTTTTGACACCACTTTCTCCAAAATGGCTTCCACATTTGTAAGGCGTTCTGACAAAATGAGAAAGAACTGGGCAGAGCTCGGAAAGAGGGTTTGTAGGTATTGGGAAAAAGAATAAAATTCTCTTTACAATACTGTTTGTTGTACTTCAACCCGACAATCTGTTGACAATGTACAGCTGTTAAAAAGTTCACATTTATCAACATGTCAAAAAAGTAAGAAACTGAGAAAAAGCTTGCTTTGCTGTGAGAAAAATGTATATCTTCTCGTCGGTGAAGGGCAAAACCTAATTTGATTTATATCACCCCGACGCAAAATTCCATCTTATAATACTTTATGCGGTACCCGCTGCTATGTACATCAGATTCAAACCGGCCAACCGATCCCGTTAGCTCGGTGGTCGAGTGGTAAGACATCTGCACTAGAAAGCAGGAGGTCGTGGGTTCGAGTCCCACCCGAGTGATTTTTTCCAACTTTCACTCGGGTGGTAACACACTGAGTATACAGTGTTTAAAAAACGTCGGTGAAGGGCAAAACCTAATTTGATTTATATCACCCCGACGCAAAATTCCATCTTATAATAGTTTATGCGGTACCCGCTGCTATGTACATCAGATTCGAACCAGCCAACCGATCCCGTTAGCTCGGTGGTCGAGTGGTAAGACATCTGCACTAGAAAGCAGGAGGTCGTGGGTTCGAGTCCCATCCAAGTGATTTTTTTTTCAACTTTCACTCAGGAGGTAACACACTGAGTATACAGTGTTTAAAAAAACGTCGGTGAAGGGCAAAACCTACCGGTAATTTGATTTATATCTTCTCAGTTGAAATTTTGACAGGTTAGATTTTTAATATTCTGCTTCAGATTTTCTTTGGTCATATTGTTGATCCTTGAATCAGCAAAAATATTTTTTTTTTTTGTAATTGGTTTCCGTTACCTCAAGTATCGTGATATGAATGAATATTGCATTGAGAATGATGTATTTATTAGTATGAAAAGCTCTGTTATCTGAAAGAACACAATGTTTTATCTAACATGAAAAACGAAAAAAAGAAATATTAAGAACTGACCAGATTTGTGTTTTTCTCTTTTTCTCAAATTTATTTTCAAAAACATTTCTCCGTTAAATCTAAAAACAATTTCGTTCAATTTCCGAACTGCAATTTTTAATCACTTTCCAATTTTAACCAACATGGAAATTATTTTATCAAATGAACTGGATGCATTTTCTTTTACATTGCATGAACAACTTTTATTTATTGATTTTGCTGTGATTGTTTTTATTACTTGTGCTTTAATTCAAAATAATGCAACACTAGCAATGTCATAAAAGTATGGACCTACAATCCAAAGAGTGTGCATCGCCGCTCCTACACACTAATGGACAAGTCTCGTTTGCATGTAAAATGGCATAGCCTCTCCAGTCTTAGTGAAATATGAAACAAATTCTTGTTCTTGAAACAAATTCTTGTAAATGTCAACATTTTTAAAAATGAGGACTTGTACATAATTTTATTTGATAAATGTGGATATGTGCATGTTATCAGCCTTTAGAATATATTGTTTTCCCCAAGATGCATGATACATACATGTATGAACATGTACATGTACGACAGTTCAAAACATAATATGACTAAATGTACCATTAAGGAGACACGGTATCATAATTTCTTCGAACGGTGGGAGACGTTGGTCATTAAGGAGACATTTTCATGTCTCCCTAATGTCACAGCCCCCCTTGAGAGGCCAAATATTAATGTCGCAATTAGGTTACTGTATATGTGTTGCTCATGGTCTATTAAATTAGTAAACATACTGAAATCTGTGGGAAAAAGACAAGGGAATATTGGTTAGGGCACATTTTTAAGTTTGAAAAATGTTGTGCACCAGTCTATGGGGATGTCTCCCAAATGTCCAATCCAGGGTAATACTACTACTACTACTACTAATAATGTGCTTATATAACGCTTTATACCAACGGTCTCAAAGCGCTTTACAGTTATTACCCCTGTTCATCAGGCCATGAGACCAGTTTTTGCAGCAGCTCGAGATCAGCGCATTCTAGTCTCTACCTTCACAGGTACCCATTTATACTCCAGGGTGGAGAGGAACAATTGTAGTAAAGTGTCTTGCCCAAGCACACTAGCAGCATGTTCCCTGTCAGGGTTCGCACTCACGCATCACGGCACGTGAGTCGAACACCGTAACCATTGGACCACAGTGCTCCAAAACATGCATCTTCAAGCATGTTGATTTTTTTTTTTTACTGGGTGAAAGGATCTATGTTTTTGCACGTCTAAGGTCGTTTACATAAAAGTGCTGTTAACAGAAAGTGGAAATGAAAAGTGTATGGCATATTGCAAAGCAGTAATTACTTATACATTGGAGGAAAACGGCTCGTTATTATGTAATTTATCCGCAAAAATCGGAAGAGTTTATAGGGTAATGTCATATAGCCACGATCTACATGTATAATGTTATATTAACTACCCGTGCATTGTTGGTCAGAATGGGGGTTCATTGCGCAATATTTTGGAAAAGATCTCCGTGGCTTTGCAGCGCAGCCCAGTGTCGCTTTGTCTGAGTATCATCCGTTGTTCAACGGAGACTGCACACTATAGCTCCACAGCCAACAGCTGTTATACATTGTACCAGGTACATGTACCATACACTGAATGTGTGTAATACAAATTTAAAGGGAATATACCGGTACATTATTGGTTTTGCTGTAATTTTTAGAAATGAACTATTTGAGGGGTTAGTATAATAGATCAAATATTGTTACACTGACGTGTTTGAAGTTTGTGTTCGAAAATGCTGGAAAAACCAAGAAAAACAAAACTGTTCAAGTAGTCTGGTTCCCTGACTCCACTGAATATAAAATGGATCAATTTACAGAAGCCGGAAAATTGTAAGGTAAGGGTGGGTACCAGGCTAGCTGGCCTGCACCCGTTCTGAACATGTAACCAATAGCAAACAAAATTTGGACTGAATTAACAGTAAATTTGGAGCAGTACCGTAATTTTCGGAATATAAGCCGCGCGGCGTACAAATGTATAAGCCGCAGCACGCAAAAATCTGCAAATTAAGATTTGAAGTCGGCGTATAAGCCGCACCGGCGTATAAGCCGCACCAACCGGCTGAGGTTTCAATTTTGTAAGGCCTCCAAATTCTAGTCAAAATGCTCTGAACCAGTTCCAATTACACTACAGAAGCTATTAAAAGGGCCACAAAAGTTATATCAAATCATTTACAATCGATACTTTTACAAACAAATATGGGAATTGATGAGAAATAAACACCGGGAACTGCTGCCGGCTGCCCCGTCATAGCACGGCAGCCTGCGCCACGCACGCCGGTGAATGACAACATTTTCCCACAGCACGTGAGAAAGTATGAAACCCACCGTGTGTTGCCTGACTGGAGCGCTACAAATCTTGCTTTGTGGCAACAGATGCTGATTTGTTTTGTCCTAAGAATAAACAGGTCCGTTTTTACCTCAAAACTTATCCACTTATTCAAGTTTCGATCGTAACTTTCTTCGGAAATAGTCAAAACGAAGCGGACATTTTAATAGACGAATCCATTAATTTTGTAAGGGGTGATTTAGTCCCTCTTTTGAGTTTGACATCGTTTCTTGAATACATTTCAAGAAAACAAAATATATTGCAACGTTGAACAACTGATTATGTAATAGAAAAATGTTTCGAACGCCATACGAATGTTAGTCGTCTTTTTTCTTATTTTTTAAACAGCGGAAATATTGGTAATTATTGTTCCCAAGAAAGAACACCCCTTTGTTACCACAAATGGTGTGGTCCGCTGGGGGAAAAACATGCTGCATATCGCTGCTGCACTGTACCAGTATCACGTACGGCTGGTCGCAAGTGTCAAAGACAGCTTTCATCACCGTACTTTTTACCGCTCGGTACCTTGCTTTACGTGAGACGTGGTTTCGGTTTGTTAATGACTTTCTTAATTTGTAATTCATTTCAGCAACACATCTCTTCTTGTACCAGTACATTAAATACACATGTGAATCTTATTTTTATTCTTCAAGGCTCGGCGTATAAGCCGCCCTGTGTATAAGCCGCAGTAAACATTTTCATGAGCAAATTCAACGTATAAGCCGCGGCTTATATTCCGAAAATTACGGTAGTTGAAAAATAGTTAGGTTTTTCCAACGGTGGTCGGCCGACCACCGCTGGAAATTTTTACAAAAATACCATTTTCTTGAAAATGACTTTACACCAGGTGCCTTAATTTTACCGGATGCTTTAGACTGTCATTTACCAACATCCTATTAAGGTATTTCGTAAAAACTTGGTAGTTTTATTTTCGATGTTCGCAAATGTTGTATATTCCCTTTAAGCGACTCTGCATGCCAGCCAATCGGAGTCGTTGATTGGTAACTTTGCTGCTGTGTTTTCGTTAATACAACGGGTAACTGAGGACCCGATAGAAGGCACCTGCTGAATGCTCAGAATCTGGAGGTCAAGACACAGTGATGTTTTGCATTATAAAATTAATAGCTGAATCTGCACAGATATCATAACCGCTTGCTTTAATTGCTACATGTACTTGTATGTTTTCTACTAGTACATGTAGTATGTGTCGCTCTAGTGGCTCTACCTTTGATTAGGCACATCACGCACAGTTTAAACTGTCCCATTGAAACCAACACAATCTACCAGTAACTTATTGATCCGGGCGGAAATCTGTTACCGTGCACATTGCAAAACGGCTCTGTCATGTTTACACTGTGCATTTGCATGGTAACTCCTTGCATTAACATGTACACGCTACTGCAAGTATTGATGCTTGTACTCTCAAATTAAATTCAGATTTGATCTATTTTCATGCTTGACTTCTTTGACATGGAGTTTGAACCAATATACACACTTGATAATATACTTTGATTGAACAACAGCTACACGTATTATTTGAAACTTGCTATGAAAAACTACTGATAGAATACTATTTTGTGTTCTTCATAATCTAATACCTAACAACTAACATATAACCTCACTGCATATTATTTTGCCACACCCTCCTCCCCTTTCTTTCCTACTCCGCCAATCCTAATATCTAAACAGCGATCGCACCGTCAGTGTGTGGAAGCCCCAAGGTACGCCAGAGATTCCCGCCAAGGAGAACGGACTAGACAGCTAACAGTGCAACTATGAACACCTGAGCTAGTCTTCCGCAGTTGGAATACCCATCTGGACCAAGTTTTATAGACAACACAAGTTTGGGCTCCGTGCACGAACAAGAGAGGGCACTTTTTGACCATTCGCGAGAGGCCTGTGAACAGGACACCACATGCGCGTAGTTATACGCGCGTACTTGTACGCGCGTGCTTATACGCGCGTGCTTATACGCGCGTGCTTATACGCGCGTGCTTATACGCGCGTGCTTATACGCGCGTGCTTATACGCGCGTGCTTATACGCGCGTGCTTATACGCGCGTGCTTATACGCGCGTGCTTATACGCGCGTGCTTATACGTAGCGTATACGCTCTGCGCTTATACGCTGCGATACTCTGCGCGTGCTTATCTGTGGCGTGCTTATACGCGCGTGCTTATACGCGCGTGCTTATACGCGCGTGCTTATACGCGCGTGCTTATACGCGCGTGCATAGTGGGAAGTACGCACCACTGATTAGATTCTGAATGTACGCAAAGCCATAGCGTCTTTCGTGAGTGTCAGACGTTGTCGGCAATACGTTTGAATTGTCACTCCCTAGTGGTCTCCCCAGCTCTCCCTTTCTTATCATGGGGGTGTTTGTGCCCGGAGCCCAAAACTGTAGTTGTACACCAGAAATTCCAGCCAAGGAGAAGGGACCTGACAGCTACAATGTAACAGTAAGTTCAACTAATGACATCTGTGCTGGTTGTCCGTTGTTTTAAACCCCATCGGGACCAAGTTTTATAAACAACACAGGAATAACCTGAATAAGTGTCTTGAGAAGCCCCTTGGTGCCTTGAAACCACAAAACAGAGAAAAGACATAAGAAGTAATGGTTTCATGCACAAAGCAGTGTTGCCACACTGACAAGTAGTTGGCGCTTTTTGATTTTTTCACTGATGAAAAAGGAATATGATGTGTAGAACTACATTTGTGCCTGTTGAATGATGATGAGTGGTTCAAATCCCTGTCTCTCAATTCAAACATTCCTCTTGCTCAAAATGAATTGAGTTTTTTGTATTATTGTGTAATGTTGTGAAGATGGTGGGCCAGTGTGGTGTACATTGTATATTGAAAAGAGTGTTGTGGGGAGCCCATTACAAGTCCGGTCTGAATGTTTATGAGGACTTGTGAGGATTTGAGAGAATCTGTGAAGGCTTGCGAGGACTTGTGAGGACTTGCAAGGACTTGCGAGGACCTGCAAGGACTTGCGAGGACCTGCAAGGACTTGCGAGGACCTGCAAGGACTTGCGAGGACCTGCAAGGACTTGTGAGGACTTGCGAGGACCTGCAAGGACCTGCAAGGACTTGGGAGGACCTGCAAGGACTTAGGAGGACCTGCATGGACTTGCGAGAACTTGCAAGGACTAAGGAGGACCTGCAAGGACTTGCGAGGACTTGTGAGGACTTGCGAGGACTTGCGAGGACCTGCAAGGACCTGCAAGGACTTGCGAGGACCTGCAAGGACTTGCGAGGACCTGCAAGGACTTGCGAGGACCTGCAAGGACTTGTGAGGACTTGCAAGGACTTGCGAGGACTTGCGAGGACCTGCAAGGACCTGCAAGGACTTGGGAGGACCTGCAAGGACTTAGGAGGACCTGCATGGACTTGCGAGAACTTGCAAGGACTAAGGAGGACCTGCAAGGACTTGCGAGGACTTGTGAGGACTTGCGAGGACTTGTGAGGACTTGCGAGGACTTGAAAGGACTTGCGAGGACCTGCAAGGACTTGCGAGGACCTGCAAGGACTTGTGAGGATCTGCAAGGACTTGTGAGGACTTGCAAGGACTTGCGAGGACTTGCGAGGACTTGCGAGGACCTGCAAGGACCTGCAAGGACTTGCGAGGACCTGCAAGGACTTAGGAGGACCTGCAAGGACTTGCGAGGACCTGCATGGACTTGGGAGGACCTGCAAGGACTTGGGAGGACCTGCAAGGACTTGCAAGGATCTGCGATGGCTTATGAGGACCTGTGACGGACTCGACTACAACACTGACTGAAACAAATGTTGCATGTGCTTTCTCTACCAGATTCAGAGAAAAGAAAGCCCATAGTACAGTATAATACCTAAATAACTGTGGTTCGGAAAATAAATGCATAAAGTATGCGTGTTTTAAAGGGAATATATACATGTACAACATTTGCTTTTGCTGTAATTTTTAGAAACGGATGGAGTTGGGGGTTGGAATTTTATAGCAAACTTGTTCAAAGTTTTGTGTTCGAAAATGTTGGAAAAACCACTTTTCTTAAAAATGACAGCTTACCAGGTGCCATGATTTACAGGATGCTTTAGACTGTCATTCACTAACGGTCCAATAAGGTATTTCACAATAATTTGGCTGTTTTTTTTTTAATGTTTGCAAATGTTGTATATTCCCTTTAATTAAACAATCGCACTATATGTATTTCAGTTTCTTGTAAAGCTCTGGCCTGGCCCTAATTTATTGTTGGTAGATTAATGTTAACAACAACATGATTTTTTTTGCAATTTTTCTGGATTGGACATGTGAATTTTTATTTCTGGTTATTGTTACTGTTTAGTCAAACATTTGGACTGTATTTGGTGTTTTTTTTCGTTTACTTATACCAGTGGGTATGGATTGGGTTATGGTGTTGGTAATACATGTATACAATTTTATGCTTGGATTTTGTCTTGTTTTTGTTTTTGTTAGACACAAGTTTACATGTAAGCCCATAAATGTGTTTCAAATACTGGACTTCCTCCCTGTTTAGAGCGACTCAGTGATATGTGCCTAAATTTGAAATCTAGACTTTTCCCACATGAAATTCGTTATACTACCTAGTACCTACTGAAATGATTAGGAACCAGGAAAATTTGAATTCCTTACCTCTGTACGTCTAGTTATCCTGTCATTTTCAGGGGATTTTGGAGAGAGTTTGTCCAAAATGACTGCACGATTTACTCTAAAGGTCATGGGTTTTTACTAGGTCAGGCCTAAACAAATTGTGGTTTTACGGTAACTTGACTTACCTGGATTTTTTTTAGGCCAAATTTCCGACCTCAGATCTTATTTTGCCACATTTGGCCAAAAATATTTTAAAAAAGTTTAATTTATGTCGAAAATTTAAACAAAACCTTCAAGTTAAGCATGTTTTGTGTGTTATTGGTCAATTTAACAATTAAACAGGTATATTATAAGCAATATAGAACAAGTATCCTAAAGTTAACAAAAAGTAAGTTGGCCTATAAATGACCGACAGACAAAAACAAAAAGTTACACAAAATTATTTTCCTACCATACATGTACCGTACCTAGATAATTTCTAGGGCATTACCAATACGCAATCTTTTCTCGGCCTACGTAGCTTCCATATAGCGATTATCAATTGAAAACAATCAAGATTTCAAATTTAGGAAATTTAACATGCATCGCTGGGTTGATCTTGTTACGGAGGAAATGCAGTATTGGAGACATACTTTGGCGGTTCCTAATGGATAACAGTTAGAAAACTGTGGTATTATTTTGGAATGTAAATATTTATAAGGTTTAAAGAATATATTCCCTTTTGGTCACACAAAGGTGTATTTAATGCTAAACTGGTGCCAAGATGCGTAGAAACGGACAGAATTGTTGGACGATTATAAGATGCAGAGACAATTGTAATATAAAATGGTTTTTAAGATCAATGTTGCATGTACAAATTGAAATTCAAAGAGGATTAGTTATTCAAATATTTGAAATAATTGTAGCGAGAAATATTGATGAATATTATCATGAAGAGCAAGATTTTGTGTACGTTTTATCACTGGTTATAGATGGTACATAACCTTGTAAAATATTGCTAGGATAGGCATGAATAAGCCTATTGTGCATTTGTTAATAAATTAAAATAACAAACTAACCCCTTTGGACGTATGATGATGCAACTTAGACAAATAATGCAGCAATCGTGTAGTTTAGAACCCTTACGTTTTGCAAGTTCTGTTCATAAATCAAAAACCTGCCCTCTTTCCACAAAATTAAGCAAGCTGATATTCAACATGGTATTTTAGCGATTTATTAAGATGATTCTCAAGACATAATTTGACATTTCCAGCTTGTATCATGGCCAAATGTTAAGGCATTAAGCCTAAGTCCCAAAACACAACAGTGTCTTTTCGTTCTCTTATATGGGAACGGGGTCCTAAACTACACGAATACTAATATTTTACCAATTTAGTCTAAAAGGTATACTTGTTACGGAATTCTTTCAGTTTAAAACTTAATTAAAAACGGTTTAATATTAGTGATACCTTTTGGACTTCTTTCGAGAATGATGTTCCTGTACTGCATTTCCTCGCGCAATACATGTACAAGTTACAACTGTGTGCGGTGTTCACAATGTACGCACAATATGATGTACGTACGTACACGTACACGACGTACGTGCGTGAAGTTTAAGTAAACTTTAGCAAATATATTTCTGTATTGCGTTCACTTTACGCTTGGTGGCAGCAGACTAGAAAACTAGTCTCCTTGTTGATAGTTGCCAAAAACACTTCAGAATTGAGCGAAAATCTAAACGATTCGTTGTCATGACACGTAAGTACATCATCATCACACACAATAGCCGCCAAATTTGCAGCGCGATAACCCAGTTGCAATATGGATTCATGCATATCTTCCTAGTCCTGCACAGGATTAGCATACATTAAGAGAAAATCCCCCTGTTGTATTCTGTAGAAGGCCGAAAGACAACAGAGGAACTAGTCCAAATTCCCTCTGGTCATTTGTAATCGCTATAACTGGACCAAATTCATGGTAAAGTGTGTTATTTATCGTTCAAAGAAAAAAAAAATGTTGCTATTAACTATCTTTAAAAGTACCATCTACCACGCCAAATTAAGAAGAAATGAAACATGATGCAAGTTCTGGCATTATCAAAAGTGGTATTTACACATCAAAGGTCAAAACCAAAGGTCAAAGTTCAAAGAGTCAAAAACAGTGTGTGAATGTATTGTGGGGTTTATGTGAAAGCTACACAAAAAAATATATGTATTAAATCATGGTACACGTGTTGGCTGCTATCTAAGACTAAATCTGTATTATATTGCACTTTGAAAAAAAAGAACTGGTATAAACGGAATAGAATTGTACAAATTAAAGAATTTATTTCTATTAGGCAGAGGTAGCGCAATATGCTTATTTATTTTGCTAAAAGGGTTGAGATAGCTGTTAAAATACTTTATTTAAATATCTGGTGTTAATGTTTCTTTGTCGAAATAATTATCGCAAACTTTTACTTTTCCTCAAATATGCTTGACTTGAGGCTTTGTATTTACAATTTACAAATATAATGCTTTTCACTAATTTTGCGGGTGTTTAAACATGTATACACATTGACGTTTTGTTGAATACAATGTATATTTATTTTTCAGTGTTTGCGATGACTTTGAATTAACATAAGAACACCAAGTAATCTTGTTTGCTTGTTTTATTGGACAGAAGAACAAAGGGTTTAAGATATTTATTCCCTTGTAGCTAAAGATACAATTAATGTGCAATTGAAAGTTGTATTTATAGCTTAGTTGATGCAAACTATTTCTTTTTCGAATACACAATCACGTTCGAGGTAATTTCTGTTTATTGGGATCGATACATGACTACAATAAATTTATGCGGTTTTTGAAACAAAAGCTGTTATGTCTGTAGATTGTTTTTCTTTACACAGTAAGCGTGGGTAATTTTACCGAAATAATTGGTTTACATGTTTTTATTTTAATCAAATATTGTTTTTCGACACAAAAGTGACATTCATGGCATCGCTAGAGGGTAAACAAGTAAACAAGTTGTATACACTTGTTACGGAATTAATTCGTACGGTACATGAAGCAAACTTAAACAGATGTGTTTCCGTAGTGCGTTCACTTGACGCTTGGTGGCAGCAGACTAGAAAACTACTGTGCATGCGCAGTGCAGCTCTTGCGCATGGATGACAGTTGAACACATGGCTATAAAAACCACATACTCTTACCCTAACCAGTATGCAAAATAACCATAGGGTCTCCACGGGGCACCTTTCAAATGTTTACTCTGCATAGAGTTCAAATACTGAAAAGCCGTGCCACTCTACTTGTTGATAATTGCCAAAGACACTTTACAATTGAGCGAAAATCTAAACGATTCTTCGTCATGACACGTAAATACATGTACAGCATCACCACACATATTGGCCGCCATGTTTGCAGCGCGATAATCCAGTTGCATTATGGATATGTCTTCCTAGTCCTGAATAAAATGTGCATACATCAGGAGGAAACCCTCCTGATGTATTCATAATCCTGATGTATTCCTAAGTCCAAAGGACAATAGACGGACCAGTCTAAATTTCCTCGTCAAAATGGCGACGGCCAGCTGGGGCAAGTTCGATCATCATCAAGGACCAATGGTCAACTAGTGGTTGTTTCGTGACGTACCTAGCGCACGCGCACTGAAGTTGAAGTGCGAACGACTTTAGTTGAACTATTATCATGTCAACAACTGTGAGAAAATGGCAGTCGCATTCGCACATAGGCTAGAGAATTATTCAACACTAGATGTCTCTGTTCATTTAAACAAATAATAGTTATTGTGTTGTACATAATCGCCATTATTGTTGTTCGATTGACAAAAGTCAGACTAACATGCAAAAAAAACGATGCAATGAAAATGAAATGTAGCACTCGTACCGAGTTTTTGTTTTCCGCCATTTTAGATAGTTGACCTCCTCTGCACTAAGCAATGAAAAATTGTTATTGATAACCAGTTATATCTTGTGGGGCGACCAGCCGCGGTAGGCTGGTCCTGAATAGTCGACTAGCTAGACTAGTCCAACCATAGTCGACTAAGTGTACGATCGATCAGAGTTAGTCGAACTGTGCATAACTTTGGTCCTTGATCGAACATGCCCCTTGCTGACGTCAAATATACACTGTTAATCTGTTAATTTTGTAATCACTAAAACTCGACCAAATCCATGGTAAAATGTGTTATTTATCGTTACAAAAATGATGGTTTTTTTTTTTTTTTTAATCAAATATTTTTTTTTTCCCAACACAAAAGTGACATTCATGGACCGACACATGATGTTACACTGTTCACTGCTCCAAAGCTTTATTTACTCCCTCCAATCACTTGTAATGTAGCAATCAAATAATCAAACACTCGAACAATCAAACAAACACGTTTCGTCGGTCGTTGGATAAACACCCTATAAATCAATATAACAAAATCTTAATTAATTGCATGAAGAGTACATTTTATCATACAATGATATTACAACAATAAACCTTACAAAGTACGCGCGAGCACCACGCGGAAGCAAGTGTGCGAGCGATTATCGAGCACGCGCGAGATTGTTTAGCGAGCACTTTCGCATCGCACGCGAAGCCCGTTTATTTCGAGCTGCACTGTACCATGTGTACAAAGTACAGGTAGCACACACACGACACTGCATGCCAAAAAGCCACACGCAATATAGCGTCCACAAACGCTAAATACTGTCGCAAGGGCATATAAAATACACTGAAATCCTACTCACCCGGACACCAAGGGGTGGGCAGGAGTTCCTTCCGGTCAACAAGACCAGGCTGCGGTCTCACAGCTCGGGTTTTGATGTAACTTGCTGCCAGAAAGTGTACTCTGTATCATACGGATTCAGCCATCATGGAAAAAAGGACAAGCTCCCGCGAAACCAAATAACACGGTAGGCTAGTTTATACATCCATGCGCGGTAAAATACGCAAATATTCGTGGTGACTTACCTTAATTTAACTTAATTTGCCATCAAATCAATATTATACAAATAACGAATGCTTGTGAGTGCGCCTTGTGGAATGGAACATTTCATTTGTCACCGAATGAAATTATTCTTTCCATTGCACGAACGTGAAACATTCATTATTTGTTTTATATAACACCAGAATAAATCATTGTCATCTGATTGGTTGACTTTTAATAGCCAATTTATTCAGGTTAAAAACTGTTTAAAAGTTCGACAAGTTCATCATATTTTATTAATGCGAACTGCTCAACAGGTTGAGAATAATGAGAACAATCATATTCAATTTATCTCGATTTAAAGCTTAGTCCATCATTTGCAGCCATTCGAAAAAGTAACTGGCGTATTATTGTTGAAAAGCATTCTTGGTTGAAAGATAGTAAGTGGACTAAACTCCCTGTGAAATTAATCTTTCTGGCAAGCTATCATTTTGAAGTAATCAACGAAAAGAAGGCCTTTCCAACGGTGCGTCTTAAGACGCACCGTAGGAAAATTCCAATTAGTAGTTCGTTTTGTTATTCGGCGCAGCGCGCGCAAGCATTGGCACGACGCACAGGCGCGCGCGGTTGCTATACATGTAATTCGTCGGATCATTGCGCGACATCGCGTATAGCTGCAATTCAAAACAATTCAAAACATGATTCAGCAACTTTTGATTTGAAATTGAGATCCTAGAGTGCTGTTTTTCTCGGAATATACAGCTGAAGCTAAGCTGAAACTTCATCAGGTTAGTTGTTCAGTATCCTTCATTAGATTTTGAACGTTTTTGTTGCTTCAAACGAACAAAATGCATAAATTACAAATGATGGACTATATCTTTAAAACAGCGCCACTTCCAGCAGCAGTGACACCGTGCAATAGAAGTTCTATTCACCGTGCAATAGAACTTCCATTGCACTGTGCACTGCGTGCCACGCACGCGCCGTGCGTTGGTACGAATAATTCAATGGCATGTGCTCAACGATCCACCAATCAGATGACGGGGATTTATTCAGGTGTTGTATAAAAGTAGGATATGCAAGATGGTTTATAAAACAATACCCGATAGTTATCCCCACCCAAATGTGTAAAAACTAGTATTATTGGAACAAGTGGTTAAGGAACTATTTTCTCTAGAGGCGCGGAAACAAACAAACTACTCGCTACGCAACAAAGTAAAGACGAAATGAACTGTTGAACGTATGCACTATAAGGGGCAGATGCCCACATTTCCACAATTTATAAGTACTGCCTCTTGAGTAGGACCCAATTTCACGGCGCTGCAAAATAGCGGACAAGTTGTGCTTAAAATAGTGTACAAATATTGAGTGGCTCAGAATGAAATGGCAGGAATATCATCGCAAGGTAAAATCTGGACTTTTCTGGAAAAGTCCAGATTTTACCGAGCGAAAATTTTCCTCCCTTTTCACAATTTAAAGCCACTCAATATTTGTTTTATATAACTGACATCCTTGTCATTTGATATATTTGAGCTTTTATTTCAATACAAAATTGGTTGAAAATATATTTCTCTCTTCCAAACCACCCCTTCACGAAAATGTTTGAACCCAACTCTGTAGCGCTGGCTCTTTGGAACAGTACGCGCTATGCGCAATGCTGAACGCGCATACTACTAGCATGCATTTGCACACAAATACCGCGTTATGGAACAAGAGTGATCCTAACTGTTCAATAGCACTTTCCATTTCCCATGGGCGAATGGGACTTTTTGAGTCCCGGCGTGGAAGGGAGTAATAACGAATGTCACGTGATGTAAGTTCCACCAATCAAATGGCAGGGATCTGTAAGTCGGTTATATAACAGAAACGAATTTGCTAACCTTAATGTGGATTTGCTAACGGTGATGGCTAACGGTTTCGCGTGCATGGAGATTTCTATTGTTACTATGTTAAGCAATTTTTTTCATCTAAAGAAAGCGTGCCTTTTGCTGTACGTGCTTATCACGGTCTCCATGAAATAGACGGAGGCTCTGTTATGCTAGCATGAAATCGTGTGCATAGCAGCACCATGAAATTGGGCCCAGTTGCTCATTCATTCACTCAGTCAGGCAATCAGTCCTCAGCTGAATTAAAACTTTTACTGCTGTTGTGTCACAATTCGCATGTGACGCTGGCTTCAAAAATTGGCTACTGCCATTTTATTATATGGTTATTTTTTTTTGGGGGGGGGGGCTAGACAATTTTTTTTTGGGGGGGGCTATAGCTTTAGTTTATAATATTCCTGGCTCTTGACACCAAACTTGCACTTAAACTTGCACTTAAACTCCTAATTCTAAATTCTACGAACAATCCCAAATTATACATTTAAATTGCTTACGTTAAAGTTCTCAGTTTAAGTTCGAGTCTACATGTAGGTTCTGTGTTGTAAAGCTCCAACTGCAACTGAGTTTCCCAAACGTCAGGTCAGCGTACGATTATTCGATTTTGCAATATTATAGCCATCATTTCTCAGCAGTATAAGCTTTGATACTGATTCTCTACACATTGTATCATAGTGTACTGAAGGTGTGCTTGCTGAAATGTCAATTAAAATGTGACCCTTACTTCCGGTGTTAACGAAAGTGCAATTATTAAGATTATAATATACATTTTAAAAGTGAGAGTGTTTTGGATAAATCACAAAATCAGTTTGTGCCGTCCAATAGATAATGAAATTATTTTGGGAACAGCTGTGTGGTTGTTCTGTTCTAGTTTTTCACTTGCTCTTTTTATTATTTTTTTCACCTTTTCCCGCCGACATGACGTTTACAAATTGCGCCAAACTGACGTTTGCCATCCACGCAATGAGCAATCTTTGCTGAATTGTTCGTCCGAAACTGGACAATGATTGATATCATCTTAATAAATGCTGGATAAATACAATCTACTAATTACTGCAGTTCTGCACTTTTGTGTCCCGTTTAACCTCATGTTCAAGTCTCAGTTTGCCATTTTAAGGGCATTTCGGCGCCTTTAAGTTTTTTTTATGTTAATGCGAATTTCCATATTCATGAGCAAAAGTGTGATGTCACTCCAGGCAGAAACCTCAATGTTACAGCTATTTCAGCACCACAATTTGCAAAAAATAAATTGATATTTTGCTGTGCTAAATGTCCTATTCTTTGGTGATTTGGTGTTGTTTTGGTACATAAAAGTAAGCCAATGAGCAAAATTTCTCACAAATGTTTTCAATAAGCAAATTTTGATTTTACAATTTGAACAGAAAAACCTTCAAAATGAATAGTATCTTCCTGAAATGACATCGCAGCAACAGTGCACTCATTGGTCAGGAAAAGCATGGAAAATGTTTTAAAAAAGTGAGTCGTTTCGATAACATTTACACAAAAGGGGTGTCAAAGAGATTTCATACATTTCAGACGAGTAGAAAGTTGCACAAAAATTATGTGTCCAAGTAAGATTCATGTCATGGGCCCCTTTAACCTAGCATGAGGTAACTTTTTTCCCCGATAGAATAAACTATATACTTCGAGCAGAACACTTCAAAATTGCTACGTGTGGAAGCAGATATGCAATGAGATCTTTCCCTGGGTCCATAATGCTATGACGTGTTGACCTGTTCAATTGTAAACAAGGCATGACGGTTATATATTGTAACGTCGACCAAATCCTGGGTTGTCACACGGCAGACGAAGGAAACCATAGACACTATTCTTCACGGCCTCGAGGCTCTACGGCCATTTATTCTTTCCACTTTCTTTACACGAGGCTCTCACTTTATACAACTCACAACAAAAAGGAACGCTATACAAAAGTCACACTACTGAGTCGGCGCAGTCCGGCAACGGGTCTCCCTGGCCCAGCAGCAGGGGTCCCAACGCTACGGTTGCACCGTGGGTCCGTGCTGGCGCCCTCTGCCGGCAGCCCGGCACCTCCGTTACACAGCCCCCTCCGAGGACCCTTGTTCGTCCCCGAACAAGGCGGCGCCTCTGCTGGGGTATCCGCTTGGGTCGCCTGGTCTCCTCTGTGGTCTCCTCCGGGGTCACCTCTGGGGTCTCCTCTGGGTTTTCCTCTGGGTTCTCCGTTGGGATCACCTCTGGGATCACCTCTGGGTTCTCCTCTGGGCCCTCCCCGGGGTCTTCTCTCCGTTGACTCCTGTGCGGAGCAACTCCATCGGCTCCGCTCCATTGAGTCCCGTGCGGAGTAACTCCATCGGCTCCACTCCATTGACTCCCGTGCGGAGCAACTCCATCGGCTCCACTCCATTGACTCCCGTGCGGCTCAACTCCATTGGCTCCACTCCATTGACTCCCATGTGGAGCAACTCCATAGTTCCCGCTCCATAGAATCCCGTGCGGAGCAACCTCGCCGGCTCCGTTCCACTGAATCCCGTGCGGAGCAACTCTACCGGCTCCGCTCCATTGATTCCCGTGCGGAGCAACTTCGCCGGCTCCGCCCCATTGAATCCCGTGCGGAGCAACTCTACCGGCTCCGCTCCATTGATTCCCGTGCGGAGCAACTTCGCCGGCTCCGCTCCATTGAATCCCGTGCGGAGCAACTTCGCCGGCTCCGTTCCATTGAATCCCGTGCGGAGCAACTCTACCGGCTCCGCTCCGTTGATTCCCATGCGGAGCAACTCCATCGTTCCCGCTCCATAGAATTCCGTGCGGAGCAACCTCGCCGGCTCCGTTCCATTGAATCCCGTGCGGAGCAACTCTACCGGCTCCGCTCCATTGATTCCCGTGCGGAGCAACTTCGCTGGCTCCGCTCCATTGAATCCCGTGCGGAGCAACTCTACCGGCTCCGCTCCATTGATTCCCATGCGGAGCAACTCTACCGGGGAACACGCATCCGGTGCTTGTACATGCGCGGAACGGAGCCGTTTTGGAGGGAAACATGCCCGGTGTATTGGTGTCCTTGGAACGGAGCTGTTCCGGATGAAACATGCGTCCGTTGTATGAATGGGTGTGTTACGGGGCTGTTCCCATCGTGGGCCCTGGCACGTGTGTTGATGCGGGGTGTCTCCGGACGATCAAGCCCGGCCAGCCCCGCTTTATCAACAGGTGCAACTCGGCAGTGTTCCGAGTGGAACGGAGCGTCTGTTGCGCCGTGGTGCACAGTGCGGCGCGATTCCCCATGGGATTTAGCATGTGGGCCTAGCTGGCTCCCCAAAACCCTGAAAAAGTCCAACTCCGAGTCATCCAACGTGACGAACGCTTTGCTGGCCATCTCACCAGGTTGGTTTACGCTCTGCGAGGCCCTGATCCAACGTGCGTACCCGCCGCGTGGCGAGTCGGACGCCAGACCAACTCGACCCGGTGGCAATATTTTTTATTACACAACTATCTGGGGTACCTTGTGCGCTTTCCTATGAGGCATGGTTATCATAAACAGGTTGGAGTGTAGGCTACTGTTTTTCAACTTGGTACGGATTTCGGACTTTTCCCTTTTAAAAAAATCCTCCAGAGCCTCGGATCCGAAAAGAAAAAGATAATTGCTGCTTTACAAGTAGTATCCGACTGAAAAATAACGTTTCTAAGATAAAACTTTGACTTGTTGAAAAAAAGAGCAAAATCTGACAGGGCAGGGTCAGGATTCGATCTCGAGACCCCTGATCAGTAAGGCCTAAAAAAAAAAAGGGTTATGTTGGCGGCCGACCCTGGATATTTTTTTTTTTTGAAGGGAAGAAATATAATTAAAATCTATAGAAACGAATTTTAAATACGTTTTGAAACCATTTCTGACCGTTTCTCCTCAATTGTATGACGATAGCGCGCGTGGAACTTTGGAGTGCACAATGTTTTGCACCTTCCTCTCAATGACACAACGAACATGCAGAAGATCGCGCAGGCCTACAGGCAGTGCGCGTGCGGAGATCGATGCACCATGCATGCATGATAGATGCATATGTACATGTACAGTACATGTATAGCCTCGTCCTAGACTGTTGCACGGTGCGAACTGCTAATTACACTATTGAAAATACTTCGCTATTTATTCCATGTTAAAAAAAATAGTTCATTATAATATAAATTATTTTAATTAATTTTCCACTATTTTACACGATAACAATTGATATATATTTATTCTAAAAATGGTAAACTATTCTGTAACCCAGGCGGCCGACGCGACCCGGCCGGCCCCCGGCCCGTGGTTACACGCGTACGCCGTCGCATAATGGCGCCCGGTACCGAAGCGTACAAAGGCCAGAACTTTTCTTAACTCATGGTTTTTATTTTTAATATATCATTTTACAGATACACCAAAAACAGCAAGTTGGCTTCATGCCTCATCTGTCCTGAAGCACACTGCAGGCCTTGGTCTACCATGCCTTCCTGAAATTTTCCTCGATCTGACAGTTTTGTTTTTATTTGCACAAAAACAAGCAACCATAAAAGAAAGACATAAAAAGTGAAAAAAATGTCACTCAGAGTTTAAAAGTATACAAATATTGTGGGTAGCCTTGTTTTCTTTTGTTATCGTGTACTACTACCGGCTTAATGTCATTTTCGTTGCTGGGATTTAAAAAAAAAAACAAAAAAAAACAAACAAACGACCTACCTACCCTATTTTTTCTGGCCCGTTACGCCAACATAACTTTTTTAGGCCTAACTAGCCTGCATAACCACTAGGCAACGGCGACGCTCGGCATAATCCCACAATTCCTAAATTATATACTTTCGCACTTGTGGAGAGAGTATACGCGGCGCTCTACAATCCTATAACCTTGATTCAAGTCGCCTGAAAAATGGTCACCCTGTACTATTGTGTAAATAAAATATTCGCGACCCGGCGTATTCATGGCGAAAAACACTCCAAATTCTACCTGTTTTTCCTCCGTCAGACATGCCACGGCTGCCACCAATGTAACGTCGACCAAATCCTGGGTTGTCACACAGACACTATTCTTCAGGGTCTCGGGGCCCTACGGCCATTTTAATCTTTCCACTTTTTTTACACGAGGCTCTCACTTTATACAAATCACAACGAAAAGGAACGCTATACAAAAGTCACACTACTGAGTCGGCGCAGTCCGGCAACGGGTCTCCCTGGCCCAGCAGCAGGGGTCCCAACGCTACGGTTGCACCGTGGGTCCGTGCTGGCGCCCTCTGCCGGCAGCCCGGCACCTCCGTTACAATATGGATTGCCACCTTAGATATAATGGAATGCGACCTTAGATTTGGACTTTGGTAGGGCGGCTTGAAGTGCGGCCTCGTCAACAGTGCTTAGTTTTTTTTCAACCCCGTTTCCAATAGTAACCCCTGGGTGTGAAACTTGCTTCTTGTGTGCTGATTCGATATGGCAATAACAAGTAATAGATTTATAGCGTGCACATGGTGATTTTATTTCCAACGCCGTGTTTCAACGTCCACTCCTGAAAAACAAGCCGCTTTGCTTAATAATAATATCTAACGTGATGATGTATATTAGATGGGTAAGATGGTAACATTGAAAACAACATCGCGTTTTCCAATCTCACGCCTGACGAATTAATTTAAAATTTACCCCGGCCCCAGACACCGCATATCTAACAAAAAACACTGATGGCGAGGCACAAGACTTTTCGTTCCATACCAAATTTGCATACATTGTTGAACATAAAAATGTTCCAATACCGGGGGGAGAGATCGGGTAGTGGATGGCAGCGTACTGCTCGACATCACGGGAAAGAGGTTGGTTCGTAATGTTCATTAATGTTCATTGTGTGCTGAACTCGAATGCCGGATTTAGACGTTGCGTGCCGCGCCATTTTGTCACAGACTGTGGATGACGATAAACAACTGCGTACACCAGAAAAGCCGTGGTGTTGGAACGTAACGCTTCTTCAGGTCCGACGGTTATAGGCCTACGGTAAGGGAGAGTAGGTGTAGCTGCGGGTTTGGGAACAAATCCAATGTTTCTCTGCCAATTTTCCTATCTAAAACATGCACTCCCTCTAAAAAAATCCGCTCTCTCTAAACGCCTCTCACCAAACTCATCTCTCTCTTCCCACAACTCCCTCTTCCCACATCCACTCCCCACAAATCCTTTACTCTACAAACCCCTTCAGTTCTATCCCATTCCATTCCTTTCTATTCCATTCCATTCCATTCCATTCCATTCCATTCTATTCCATTCCATTCCATTCCATTCCATTCCATTCCATTCCATTCCATTCCATTCCATTGCATTCCATTCCATTGCATTCCATTCCATTCCATTCCATTCCATTCCATTCCATTCCATTCCATTCCATTCCATTCCATTCCATTCCATTCCATTCCATTCCATTCCATTCCATTCCATTCCATTCCATTCCATTCCATTCCATTCCATTCCTACCATTCCATTCCATTCCATTCCATTCCATTCCATTCCTTTCCATTCCATTCCATTTCTTTCCATTCCATAATACAACGACTTTTATAAAACAATGTAACAAGAGTGGAATATTAAATACTTTTAACTCACAGATACATGTAGATAAGAAAGAAGGAATAATAAATCGATAGGCAAAGAATCAAATGGCAAACAGAAATACAAGAAGAGAATACTTTGTAAATGAGACAATCATGCACTGGTGAACAAATAAAAGAATCCTAACTAAATATACACATGTTGAAGTAAATGAGTAACACAAACGCAATTACCAAGTGACATATAAATCATTCTGAGCATACGTAAAATTAAAATATGATAATAGATTAATTGACACGAATCAGTACGAATCAATACATGAATACCTTTACAAAGAAACAATATATAAACCATTCAGCTGATATAAGGCAGTGGTGCTCGGCACAGCTAGAGCGTATTGGTGAGAGGAAACAGGGAGCCTGGTTGCATGTTTAAACGCCCTGACATGGAGGAACCAAGTCAAACAAACTGGTGGAACAATTTCCAGGGAAATATATGTAGAACAGACTGAAGGTGGCTACTGACCTACGGCGAGAAAGGTGCTGTAATGACGAGCCCAAATCTTCACCAAACAAAATTAACGATTCGCTTCAGCTTAACTATTGTTTGGACCTTGTCTCCCACTGGCATTAAACTTATACCCTCTTCTCGAATGTGGAAGATTCAAGATGAAAAGTGCAAGTCGAGACAGTTGTTGAATTTCCATAACTTTTAAATCATTCCCCTGTTTAACAAGCATTAACAATATAACCAAGTACCCATACAATTTGAGTTTACTTCGAACTAGAGCGATTGGCAAATGACCCGACAAAAGTAAAAAGGCGTGTCTCTTCAACGGCTTTCTTTCAGTTCCACGTTGTCCATCATTGATGACCTGTCTTCAATCACTTAATTGGTAATGAGTCTGTTTGATAAGAAAAATGAACTCCCAAGAACAAAAACGTAGGATATCGATTTGATTTGATTTGATTCGAGTAGAGTCGAGTCGAGTCGAGTCAAGTCGAGTCGATTGGACTGGACTGGACTGGACTGGACTTGATTGGACTGGACTCGAGTCCAGTCAAATTTGCATAATTTGCATAAATCGTAAATACCTGCAGTTTAATTATAGGATATATTTAAACAAAAAAAAAATAAACGTAATGCGCCTATCAAAAGGTCATGTGAGCCTTACTTCCGATGTTACAAGAAGTGTTCGTTTTTGATCGCAATCATCATATGTCATTGATCATCAATCAGATGGGGTTGAGACCTTATATGAGCAGGAAACGACATTCCAATATACAAATATTGCATTAACAGTACCGTATTGCATTAACATTACCGTAGAGTTTATTGTTATAATGTTATGACGTCATGAATATTTAATTTTGCAATTTTATAGCCATCATTTCTCAGCAGTATGATAAGCTTTGATACTGATTTCACATTGCATCATACTAAAAGTGTGCTTGCTGAAATGTCAAGAACATGTGACCCTTACTTCCAGTGTTAACGGTAGTGCAATTATTAAGATTATAATATACATTTTAAAAGTGAGAGTGTTTTGGATAAATCACAAAATCGGTTTGTGCCGTCCAATAGATAATGAAATTATTTTGGGAACAGCTGTGTGGTTGTTCTGTTCTAGTTTTTCACTTGCTCTTTTTTTATTTTCTCTCACCTTTTCCCGCCGATTTGACGTTTACAAATTGCGCCAAACTGACGTTTGCCATCCACGCAATGAGCAATCTTTGCTGAATTGTTCGTCTGAAACTGGCAATGATTGATATCATCTTAATAAATGCTGGATAAATACAATCTACTAATTACTGCTGTTCTGCACTTTTGTGTCCCATTTATCCTCATGTTCAAGTCTCAGTTTGCCATTTTAAGGGCATTTCGGTGCATTTTAGTTATTATGTTAATGCGAATTGTTACAGCTATTTCAGCACCACAATTTGCTAACATTTTTGATATTTTGCTGTGCTAAATGTCCTTTTCTTTAATGATTTAGTGTTGTTTTGGTACATAAAAGTAAGCCAATGAGCTAAATTTCTCAAAATTGTTTTCAATGAGCAAATTTTGGTTTCATTATCCCTGCCCCCTGCTAAAAAGAGTGGCTGAACTGTTTTCACCCTAGAGTTCATTCACCGGGGGCCGAATGTTACAAATAATGGTCTCTCCCAACTGCCATTCACTTGTGCACAAAAACTTTAGTGCATACCTTTATGGTAAAATGGTACTGCCCACTTTTTATCTCTATAACTGTAAATCATCCTTTGTCTGGCCTTTGAACTCTCTGTAAACAACATCTGAAGTCAATCCTGACCCAGAAAAACTCAGGGTAATTCAGGGTAATTACAACCTCGTCCCCAGTGCTTACTTTATTTCCAACGTTGTTTCCAATAGTAAACCCTGGATAGGAAACTTCCTTCCTGCATCTTGATTCGATACCGCAATTGGCTAGAAATTGGTTTTTATCGTGTACTTGGTGCTGTTATTCACAACGTGCAGTACGTGTTTTCGCGATCATTCGTCCACGCCTTCTCGAAAATATTAATTGCCTTTCCAGTTTGTTAATATTAATATGAAATGTGATACTGCATGTTGTCTCGTTAAGATCGTAACAGTTTAATTAAAATAAAATCATGTTTTCGTAACTCACGCCATGCTCGCACTGCGACGAATTGACTCTGTTTTTACCCCAGACACCGCATACAAAAACAAACGCAAATGTAACGCACAGGCAGGCACCAGACTACTCCTTATTTGCATACGTGTTCAAAAATCTTGCACATGCAAATGATCCAATACCAGGGTGAGAGAGCAGGTAGTGGTGGGCGCGTACTGCTCGACACCCTGGGGACGAGGTTGGGGGTAATTATAGGCGGCCTGGTTTTCACCCTGTGGCTGTTTTGTGTCGGTGCTTGTACATGTGTATTACAGTGCTTAGGCTGACTTCAACCTGTTTATGGCTGTTTGGTGAATGAATTGGGGTCCGCTCATAAGTCCGACGCCTCGGTCCGTCGCCTCATAAGTCCGACAAAATCGCACCCCCTAACCAAATAAAGGCCCATAAGTCCGACGCCCCATAGGTCCGACGCCTCATAAGTCCGACGCCTCATAGGTCCGACGCCGCAAAGCTCCGACGCCTCGTAACTCAGTCAGTCTGAAAAATTCAAAGGCCTCATTTTTTTTCTTCAGTTGTCGGACTCATGAGGCGTCGGACCTATGAGGCGGAATAAATAAATGTTATGCCTCATAAGTCCGACGCCTCACATGAGGCGTCGAACCTATGAGGCGTCGTACTTATGATACGGCCCCAATGAATTGGGGCCAGGGAACTTCTATTCATCTGTTCTGACCATTAGCAAACAATTTGCACCCCCAAACAAAGTTTATTAACCCTAAATATGAAACGCCTCTCGCGTGCGCTCCTTGGCTTATCCGCGCAAAAAAGACCGTGCCTCGCAGGGTTAAAACTCCGACTCAACAGTATTGTGTTAGTGCTTTTTGAGTGCTCACAAAAATGGGACTAGACCTCAACAAACCTGACTAATTTTCCGAGATGTTACGTACTCAATATATTTTTGAGAGCAAATTTTTGACAATATTCAAACTCGGTCAATCAAGGGATAAAGAAAATCTAGAGAAAATGTGTTCACAAATCTGATTACTTAACGATCCCCTTCTGCCGTCATGTATAAGTATGAATGTTTGGGAACCCTCTGAACTTATGTTTTGTCGCAAATAAAATGGTCCTAAATGTATACAAATGACATCTGAGAAAAGGCGGTTGTTTCGTGAAACCACTGTTTCTAAGTTCTCAGAATTTTTTTTTCTTCGACAAATATACAGCTATAATGAACTAAATTGTGATTCGATAATGCAACCATTTTGAGAGCAGACTGCGACTACCGGAACACGCTGCGCGATCGGGCGACGAAGTCCCGGCGAAGCGTGTGCTGACTGCAGCATTCCGCCCAGGCGCCCTCCAGGACGCCCCTGCCGCATCACTTGGGCATCTCAAGTCGCAGCGATGGTAACGGTTGCAGGCGAACGTTACCGTTGTGAATTTTAATTTAGGAGGCGGGATTCAGACCTGTCACGTCATGCATATCATTTGCATACATCAGGAGGGATGCCTACTGATGCAAGATTCACCGCTAGCCACCTGTCCGAATATTTGAAGTCCGAACTCTGAAGGACAATGGGGACAAGGAACCAGACTAATTTTGTCGATTTCCCTTGAAATATCTCTGTGACTTTTGTTTTGTTCAGGAATCCCTCGTTTCATTTACAAAAAAAAAGTACAACGTCATCACAATAATTTAAGAAAAGACTGAGGATTGATCAAAGAAAGAAACGTCATTTCTCATTGCAAAATTTCTCTTTAATAGATGAATGTTGTTCGTTTTGAGGGAAATATGAATTAATTATTATAAACTCATTTTGTTTTGCAGAAAGTTTTCGGAGACGAAATATGGCCTGCATACGTTCTTCAATAGCGTTCATGATCATCCTACAAATCTGTGTCGTCTTCATATTTATATGTAAGTCGATCGTTCGTGGTGCATGTGGTGTTCGGTATCCCTCCATCCGCCTTTCCGAACAGATCGAGATTTGGTCGATGAACCAACCTAAAACCACCCACATGTCACCTGCGCTTTGCTTGCGCCACGACGGAACCGTCGGCATCAGTCACGCTCTGGTCACTGAAAAATCTTGTGGTTATCGTGTAACAAGCGGCATCTGGCCACAGAACAATCTCAACATGCTCATGTCACACGACAGGACGAAGATTCACAATGAATTTAAATGCTCCTGGTGAGCGTGCACGACGTCGTAAATTCACACGAGTTGAGTGCGATTGATTCTCGCCTGTCCGGAACACTTTCTGTCACTGCGCAGAAGTTGAAATTTTTCTTCTCTTGCGACTGTTGATATTTTTTTTGTTGAGCGCCAAGTAATGCCAATCGTCTTAATGTAGTCGTTGATACACTCAGGACGCAAGAAAATCGGCAACTGAAATGTTCCCGACAGGCGTGAATCAGGCTCAGCTTGATCCTGAAAAGTCAGTCATTGACTGTTCTGTGTCGTCCCAAGGTAGACCTGATCAAGGCGGCTTTAAGCAATACTTCTATAAATAACAAGTCCGTGTGCGAAAAATTGGCACAAAAATGAACTGGGACAGGTGCGGCTCTATAGAGGAGGGAGTTGGGCGGTATAGCCCTCCCCCTTTGGCCGCAACAAACAGGAAACTCATGCAAAACAAAAAAAAAACAGTAGGAAATGCCTGCTACCCCTCCCCTCCCCCAACAGCTACCCCCTTCCGGTCAAAACAGGATCGCCAACGCCCCTATAGCCCCCCCCCCCCCGCCAAAAAAAAAATGTGCATGCGCGGATTCATCACGATGATACAGAGCGGAGTTTTCTTACATGAAAGCTCAACTGTCGTTGTCCCATTGACAAGCTAAAATGAAATGACAAGCGTGCATGTTTAGAGGTTACTCTCTGAATTCCATTTTCTGTACACTTTTAAAGATGAAGACTGTTTCCTTTGCTCTTGTATTACTCAGATTACTCGTTATTACGCCATACCACCACAATGGAAACATTCTCAATCAGGACGCTGCCACCACCAACTCAAACTGCCGTCATCAGGGGGAAGATTTCTGGTTGCACCTTGGCCGATACTGAGAAGAAACCCGGTGTTGTGCTACTGCTGAACACCAACACCGCCTTCATGGATATGGCACTGAATCTGTTGGAGAGTATCAAGCGGACCGGTGTCTGCCTGAACACCACAATCATCGCAGAGGAGAAGAACGCCTACCTGGCTCTGCTCAATGCTATCAAGGGCGACCCAGTGATAATACAACCGCCTTGTGAACAGACGCCACAAGTACATCCTGTCCCGGTTGCAACATGGATTCGAGGTTTTCTTCACGGACGTGGATACCTTCTGGTTCCAGGATCCTTTCTTGTGGATGAGCGCTCCCCTTACCCGACCAGACTGCAGAATAGGTCCTTGCACTGCGCCGGCTTGGGCTACTTCAAGCCAACAAACAAGACCATCATGTTTGTCAAGAAGTGGGCGGAAATACTGGCGGATCCGAAGCACAATGGATCCGACCAGGACATCCTGAATGACCAGCTGCACAAGGACCAGCCGGTACGCGTTGACGTCAGACCCTTGCCCGTCAAGCATTTCCCGCATGCTAATGTGTTTTGGCAACCGGAGTGGAGGAGGAAAAACAACGACACGGTAATAATGCACAATGTGGGATATAAGGTACGTGGCCACGACGCAAAAGTGGCCAAGTTCAAGAAAAACAACATGTGGCTTGTAAACGTCACTGAACCCAACCGCGGTACTAGCTGCATACAAACTGGTCATCTGAACCTGTACACCTTTAAGAATGCTTTGGGAATAACATCCGTAGTAATTCCACTGATTACTTCGAGGGCAATTTTTTGGACCATTTATTGACCACGACTGCTGAGTTAATTGAATCTCTGAACTGATGCCTTAAACTACAGTGAAACAAAAAATATTTATGGACTTGCGTTACTCGAACTCAAAATGAATACACATCTAACTGAAAAAACAATCTCCATTTGGGTTCAGGAGTCCTTAATATTTTATTTAAAATTTAACACATTGTATATTATTTATAATTTATATTTAATTTAGTATTTGCAGTTTTATGTAAATTAATAAACTTCATTGCAAGAAAATGTTCATTGAAATCTTTAGATTGTTTCCATGGCAATATTACATTTTTCAAAGTAAAGTATAGTTGCCATAAAACATTAACCAGTAATACTACTTCCCACTCAGATTCAAAATGTTTGGGATGTAAGTAGATACATACATATAATTTCCTTTTACTTTCCCGACAATTAAAAACTTCCTTTTGAAGAAACAGAAAAAATCACAATATTAATATTACATATTTAAATATAACCCTGTTAACAATTCAGAACACAATATAAAACTGTTTGATAGAATCATATGACATTTCGAGGAATAAGCTGAGATAATTGTAGTAATAGACAGATAGAACCAGTGTTTGTGTGGGGAAAACACGCAAAACAAGTGCAAGAAAGCGGAGCTTCTGAACCCAAAAGAGCAAAGAAATGGGGGAAAAACAAAGGTGGCTGATAGGGTGGTGGTGGGTTAAGTTTCATGGGCAAAACATTTGTCTTTTCTCCAGTCAGAGGTGGAATCGAGAATGACGCGAAGCCAAACTATTGCGTGCTATTTACATGCGTGCTATTTACATATAGTATTGCTAACCATTTTAACGATTACTTTGTAAACATTGGAAAACAGGATAACCAGCAACCTTCCATTGTCTGATCGTTCTTATCATTCCTTTCATGGAGACAGGTGTTCTCATTCTACATTTTTGAATCCTGTTACGCAAGCAGAAATTGTGAATGTGATTAACAAATTCCCTAATGGTAAAGCCCCAGGCTGGGATGGTTTGAGTTCCTTTGTTGTTAAAAAGGCCAGGAATGCTTTAGCTATACCACTTGCTCTGCTTTTTAATCAGTCAATTTCTAAGGGAGTCTTTCCTGACGAATTAAAAATTGGTACAGAGGTTCCCATACACAAAGGCGGTAGTAGACACGAGTTCACTAATTATAGACCTAATTCTATTTCACCTGTTTTTTTTTCCAAATTATTTGAAAAACTTGTGTTCAGTCGCATGATTGCATTTATTAATAAGTATGGCCTCTTGTCTCAATCTCAATACGGCTTTAGAGCAAACCGCTGTACAGAGTTGGCTATACTTGATGTGTTAAGTAAAATCATCGATGCCTTTGAGAACAAGCAGTTTTCTGTCGGTATTTTCCTGGACCTGTCTAAGGCCTTCGACACTGTTAACCATGACATCCTTTTAAATAGATTGGAGCATTTTGGTGTCCGAGGGTTGGCCTTGGACTGGTTCAGAAGTTATGTATCAAATAGAAGGCAGTTTGTTTCTTATAATTTACATCACTCTTTAGAACAGTCCATCACTTGTGGAGTCCCTCAAGGAAGTGTGTTAGGTCCATTACTATTTATTATTGATATCAATGATATTTGTAGATCTTCTGATGTCATGTCTTTCTGTTTATTTGCAGATGATACTAATTTAATTTACAATCACCATAATGTGGATACAGCCATCCAAACTGTTGAACTTGTTAAAATAAGTAGATGGCTCATTTCGAACAAGTTATCAATTAATTTACCTAAGACTAATTACATTATTTGTTTGTCCACGCCAACATAAATACCAGGCCACAGTTTCTCTTAGCTTTGATGGTACTGTACTCAATCAAGTCAAGACTACTAAATTTCTTGGACTTTGTATAGACAAAAATCTCACTTGGAAACGCCATATTGATGTTTTATGTAGTAAAATCTCTAAAAATGTTGGGGTTATGAATCGTCTGAAGAATTTTGTACCTAAAAATATTATTTTAACATTATATAATTCCTTTATTCTTTCATACTTGAATTATGGCCTACTTTCTTTTGGGGGATCTTCAACTGTACATGGCTCCAACAAACTTTTTAAATTGCAGAAGAAAGCTGTTCGTGTTGTAAATAATGCAGGATACCTTGATCATACCACTCCTTTATTTGCCAAACTTAATATTCTGAAACTGAATGATCTCTACCACCACCGACTGGGTATACTTATGTTTAAATATACTCACAACATGCTCGCTCCAATTTTTAATCATCTATTCTCATTTACTGTTTTTCATATGATACACGTAGTTCATCGAAAGGTGATCTGTTCGTGAGAAAAAATAGAACTTCCTTTTTTAGAAACAGTCCATTTCAACGTGGTGTCATATACTGGAATGAACTCAACATTGGTTTAAAAGAGTCTACTACTGTGGTTTCACTTACTAAAAAATTGAAAAAATCGATCATCAATACTTATACTTTAACTTAAAAAACAATTTCTTCTCTGCTTTGCTTAGTCATTATTTTACACATTGTACCGGGTCTCACTCTTAAACCTATTGTCCTGTCTAAGTCCGTGTTTAGTTAGTTGTTAAAGTTTTGTCCTGTTCCAGGGAAAGGTACAAAAGCAGTGCTTCACCTTTTTCCTTTATGTTGACATCATTTAATATTTACACTTAATTACATACTGTCTGTGAAGAATGTTTTGTTTATATATATATATACTGCTTTCTGTCTGAATGGTTACCGAGGATGTCAATGTGAAAATAAATGTCGAATTGATTTGATGTACACGGAAGAACTTTCCACCAATTACCGCCAGTTATTCACGCGTTCAGCGTGTGACGTAATCGTAAACAACCACATAAGGGATCTTCTCAAAAAATCTCGAGGTGTCCGTGCGTCCATAAAACTGATTAAACTGCGCTTAATCATCATATAAATGTTTTTGCATAGGTCTATGTAGATAAAAGAAAAACCTACAGACTACTGACAATGATCATAGCGATGCTTCCCGATTGGATCAAATGACCAGGCCCCGAAAAAAATAAAATGGGTTCTAGATGCTCTGCGGTGCGATAAAAGAAAAAGATGGTGGTGTACGAGGTTGCTGCCTTTTTGACCTTTTTTTTTTAAAAACCTTTTGTTGCCTCCCCCTCCCGAAGCCGCCCTGAGGCCTTCAGCACACCACACACACTCCGCCCACGCCAGTACCCTCTCTGGGTCTGCCCATGAGTTTCACTAGTTATGTACAGAGACCATTTTTTTTTCGCGAGAGGAGCACTGTAATTTTTGCTTTTGATGGCGAGCTTCATTTATGTGGGGATCTGCCCCTTGTAGCTCATACGTTCTACAGTTTATTCTACGGGGCGTTGTCGCATAGCAAGAGGAGTTGTTGGTTCACTCCTTACTTTTATGTAGTGTTCCCGCGCCTGTGCAGGGAGCTAGTTCTTGCAATTTTTGTCTGGTTAATTTTATTCTGCACATTTGTAATGTAGTCTACCGTGCGGTTGGGTTCCATGGTGTCTGTCCTTTTCCATTTTGGGACGAATGAAGGTGCATTGGTGATACGATACTTCGCCGGAAATTACACCATTGTAGAATCCTGCCGTTCACCCCTAGGCGTCCGTGGTGTTTCTGTTTGTTTTGTTCATCTAAACTGATAAATAAATCCGAAGTGAAGCTACGACAAAGCCTCTAGTCTGGTTACATCTGGTTACATCTGGTTACATCTGGTTACTTCCCAAGCCTACGAGGTCCAGACCTCGTATCCCAAGGAGGCGTGCAAACGCCCCCGCTACAATTTATGGCGTCGTAGACAGGATTGGGTTGACAAGATTGAGCACCACTTCATGATGGATTTTGATGTCTACCTCCCGCTTCAAATCTGGCGTCGTGGACGTCATTGGTCGATTGGAAGCATTTTGTAACACCCTGGATACCAGCACTTGATGGAGAGACCAGAGGGCGACTACCATGTTGAAGCCGTGCTTTGGGACTCCTTTTAATTAGTACTCTATTGTGAGTACATTTGCACATGTATATGGTGATTGCATCATATAGTATTACATGTATGTACCGTTTACTGTAGAGGTATTTGTAGTGTCCTTTATTTAATTAGTACTGTTGTGAGTACAGGTATGTGGTGAGTGCACCATATAGTATTACCTTTTACTGTAAAGGGATTTGTATTGTATTCCATTTCAATCGTACAATATGTCTACATGTGTATGGTGAGTGCACTATATATACATTCACATGTATGTACCCTTTAGTGTAAAGGGATTTGCATTGAATGACTATGTTGAGTGAGTCTATAACCGAGTCTTGGGGTTTGTATTTACTTTGGTGAAAGTAATTGAGCGCTTATATTTGCTACTTAGTGCCATTTTGATACTGACATTGAGTATTTCTCAAAGTGTTGAGAAAATTTTAGAAGTGCTTTGCTCCTTTGACTCGATTACCATTTGTGCAGTGTGCATTAATTTTTGAAAGTGTTTTCGGCTTGTGTAAGTGGATTGAAATTGTGTATAGCAGGTTGTAGTTTGTACATTCTTTGGGGTTGTGCCCCCATCGCATAACTTTCCTTTGTGGAATTGATATTCTGTTGTTCTGGCCGGTTTTGACCAGTGTCCAGGTTGTACCCGTTTTAAATATGTTCAATTCTGATCGGTATTCCAAGTGTGGATTTTGGAGCAGATTAACCAGTTTGTAGTGTACATGTTATATCTTGATCATTTTTCATTGAGTATTTGTGGGTCAGCTATTTGTATATGTTTACAAGTGAACTGTTACATGTATACTTGGCAATGGTATATTTTTGAGTTGTACGTGTTTATTGTTACACCAGTGGGTGTGTACTTGTGGTAGAACGACTTTTATTAAGTCTTGGCATTTTGTGCATGTGGTCTATGTGTTAGACCATATTTTGGGCTTTGAGTATTTTTGAAGTACAGTTTGTATACATTTTGCCTAGTGTTATGCGCATATATTGGCTTGAGTGGGTTACCATTTATTGTGTCTGAGTGCAGACATACTTTCAGGTAATTTGTAGCCCAGAGTTTAGGTACCAGACAGCCACATTTTGTGTGTACAATTGTAACTGTACTGTAATACCAACCGTGTCTTTGCCAGACGGTGTTTTATAGTCAAATCAGATGTTAGCTCAAACCATAGCCGGTGCATTTTCAGACCTTGTAATGCAGTATGATAATGATGTGTGTCCTTATGATAAACGTGTAAGTGATACTGTTTATGAAAATGTTGTTGACACCATCAAGACTGCTCTCAATGATCGTTTCTGTGTCTTTGCAAAGCTGTTTGAAAAACAAAGTGAAATTGGTCGCAGTGATGTTGTTTCTCCAGATCTCGTTAATGATATCCATGATGAGGTTTCCAATAGATGATGTGGCTAATGTAAATGCTGAGCCATTGATTTCGATTATTCCTGAGGTAGAGGTGACAGATCAGGTTTTGGAATGTTCCATTGATGGCACTTTTGTAGATTCTGTTGACCCTGTAGTTGTCGGTGATATTGAGCAAGATTTTGAATCTTGTAGTTTGTTTGCTCCTGTGAGTGATGACTTGGAAAAAAAAGTCGGGCCTCTTTCAGCAAACCTAGGGAATTACAAGAATTTCCTGATAAGACAACACTAAATGTACTACCTCAAGTTGGTCTCAGTAATGGTTTGCATTGCCACTCTCCGACTTTGCCAAAGGGTAAAGCACAACAAAAAGTAGGGAACCCCCGTGTGCCATCAGGATCTGTTAAGTTCTGTGAGGTATGGCAATCATTTGAGACAGTTGTGAGATGCTCATGGTCCCATGTAGTTTACAGAAGGTTGTGGGGTCTGTGGCCAAATGCTATCACTTAGCTAAATGTCTTTGTATATTGACGAGCAATACTGAATTGCTTCAACGGTTTGTTTAGACCTGCTTTTTTTTCCATAGTGGTACAGTGGATAACTGTGAGGGGTTTGTCGACTTCACAAAGGTGTTGTCGAACGTACTTTGCTAGCCTCTCTTTGTTGTGGTAGGCCAATAAGTAATGTGTTTTTAAGATGAAAATGTTTCACCATGTTAGTGGATGTCTTTTTTGACATGCATTTTGGAGCGTGTAAACAATTCCCGTGGGTATTGTATTTTGATATTTGGATTTCATTTAAAGCAAATGCTTATGACTTTATTCTGGTTCATTAGAGGGCTTAAAGAGAAATGTGTGGCATCTTTGCATTGTCAATCACTATTGTTTATGGAATGGGAGTTTGTTCCGTATTTTGCATTTCTATTTAGGAACCCTATGTACTATTAGTGATGACAGATTGTTGCCAGCATCCTTTGTAGTTGGTAGTGGCCAGCTGATTTGCATGTCATATGTTGTTGGGTTTTTGTATAACTGTATACAATCCCATTGTGAGGCATATATCTGGCTTTTTGTCTCTGCAGTCTGCAATGAGACTGTTTATAAAGAAATGCCTATTCTTGCTCCATATTCCTGTGTGTTAATTACTTAATGGTGTTAATGCTCCTGTATGAGTATGGGTATTAGACTCATTGGTTGTCTACTTTTCAATTCCTGTGTGAGGATATTTTTGTAGTTGGTAGTGCATAACCAGCTCATGTGTTATAAGGTGTGTGAGACATTTTGCATAACACCGTTTCCACTGAGCCTATCCCGGGATGCACTGTATTTTAGTGATTGATATATGTGTATTTCTCTGCTGTGTCGAGCAGTATATCTTGCCACCTTTTTTTGGACTACACTTTATGGTAGGACCTAATATTTCATTGCCATATTAAAGATGTGATTTTGCTATGTGATCATAGGTGCTTGCTCTTGAAAGAGAGACAGGTTCTGCCCACACTGATGGTCACCATACTCTTATTACTGTATAAGAAAGTTTTAAGTGTTGCACATGATATAAGAATCAAGAAGTGTTCTTGTTGTTTCTTACATTTAACCATCTTTAAGAGTTGTAACTTTTGAGGAGTCACTATTTCTGATATGTACTTTGATAAGTATACGTTTAGAGATAATATTTTATATGTAAATCAGATTTGATTTTCTGAATATTTAATTAATCATGTTGCTATGTCAACGAGATTTAATCAGATGCTATTGTGTATTGATTGTTCACCCTTGTAAACTTCTAAAGCACCATCCTGGGGCGTATGGTGTCAAAGTAGGGAACTTGTGGGGATCTGCCCCTTGTAGCTCATACGTTCTACAGTTTATTCTACAGCGCGTTGTCGCATAGCAAGAGGAGTTGTCGGTTCACTCCGTACTTTTATGTAGCGTTCCCGCGCCTGTGCAGGGAGCTAGTTCTTGCAATTTTTGTAAGGTTAATATTATTCTGCACATTTGGGTGGGGATAATTATGTAGTATTATTCTATAAATTAGTTGGAATCTTTTTTCATAATATTGATTAGATTACAAACTCACCTTATTGAAATAATGATTATTTGTGCATTTTAACGCACATTGATGTGTAATGTAGTCTACCGTGCGGTTGGGTTCCATGGTGTCTGTCCTTTTCCATTTTGGGACGAATGAAGCTGCATTGGTGATACGATATTTCGCCAGAAATCACACCATTGTAGAATCCTGCGGAGTCATCTGGGCCTCATCAGACAGGAACTCTTTGCCGTTCACCCCTAGGTGTCCAGGGTGTTTCTGTTTGTTTTGTTCATCTAAACTGATAAATAAATCCGAAGTGAAGCTAAGACAAAGCCTCTAGTCTGGTTACATCTGACCTACCCCTTTACCAGTTATTCACTTCCCAAGCCTACGAGGTCCGGACCTCGTTCCCCAAGGCGGCGTGCAAACGCCCCCGCTACATTTACTATTTTTTTTCTCGTGAGGAGGAGAACTCTTATTTTCATGTGTGCGTTTATTGGGCAGTTTTGTTTTCATCTCGAGGGGGCACATTTATAACGGCGAGAGGGGCACTTTTGTTGGTCTGGGGAATTCTGGGGCACTTTTATATTTTTGGTCCAAATCACCGGTTGAAACATGAGGACTTTTGCGAGATTTCATGATTTGCGATCCATATGTACGCCTGTAAACGTACGGGACAGCACTTTGTAGGCGTGGACATTTTTTGTGTGGTGATAGCACGTGCGAACGCTTATGAATATCAAGCAGGCCATCTCGCGTGCTCGACCAATCAGTGGGCGTATGGGGTCACAAGGTCATACCGTGTCTGGATTCCGTGCTCTATGCTTTTATAATGGCGGCGATCTTTTATGTCTTTTTGCGTTGTGAAAAGTGGAAGTTGGTGGAAACATTAGGTGTACATCGAATTCTTAAAATATTAACGACATCACGTTCACGGTTGTTTTTTTTTTTTGTAGATGAAGGTTTACTCTTTCCTTTGATTACTTCAACTTTTGGGAGGCTTTCGAAACGAGAGTTTCATCACGTATTTTTTTAGTCGATTTGTCCATAAAATAATATCGTCAAAATGCATCGAAGACCTTGATAATATGTATTAGGTCTTTAACTACCTAACACAGCTTAGTTTGTATGAATTGGTTGTGGTTTGGCAGGAAAATTGCGAATTTTCTGAAGCCCTTTTTACGGCCATATCGTTCGCTAGCCTCACGTTGAATGGATGGTGGACATGACTTCTCTTATTTTATATTTTGGACAGAGGTGAGTTATGAAACATGAACTGGCATAATTCGGTCACTAGTGCACGTCTCTGTCCCCCTCCTTCTCGGGCCGGTGAGAGATCAGGAAAGGGTCTTATTTCCCGAGGCCGACCAATAGGACCCTCTTCTGGTCACTCACAGTCCCTCTGGCGCATAGACGTGCACTAGTTACCTCATTGCCAGTCGTATAATATTACAGTGAACTGATACTGTGTGTAAATATAATACAAACCACCACCGTTTACTTCTTTATTGCAATAGTTAAATTATACGAGATCTACTTTTAAGTGACATGTATAATTCTTTCATTATATGTGAAATATTTGAAATAAGCATTTTCAGTTTTTCCTTAAATGACAGTGCAGTACAATTTCTGTGTAAATAACCCCTAAATTAATTTCTGTGTCAATAACCCCGTAAATAAATGTCTGTGTCAATAACCCCAAAAATATATTACTGTGTAAATAAACAAAGACTGCATTCACTCGTTCTCCACGAAATCCGTCTTCGGTGGAACGTGTGATGTTTCTAAATCTTGACTAAGATTTTGATTGGTCAGTCTCGAAGCCACGTTTTTGTAAAAACAACCTGTACAAAAATGCTACTCATCGTGGGTGTGCTGCTTACGCACGCGGGGAGCTCGTATGATAGGTCAGTTTCTCGAGGTCATACGCAGTCTAGTCGCATAATTCATCGCCGAATCTGCCTACATATCATAGTTCGCCAGGGTCTATTACATAGTCTAAGTAAATGCACGGTTTCCAAAAATTACGTTTCATTGTGGTTCTATGTGACATTTCTATTTCCTTTTGAAACATGGTATTCATTCTTACGCGCGGAGATCCTTTGAAGCCGTCCTAGGCGCAGATATTTTGCATTCAGGTCCGTGTTTGTGGACCATCTGAAATTAGATGGAGTGAATTTTGAAAGTGTACTCTAAATGCAACGCGCAAGAACAACATACGCAAACAACTGAAGCGCGTCACGATGGTTAAAAAACGTCATGGCGATAATCATCTGCAACAGATACGCGCACGAGTTTGCTGATTAAGCGTTTCTGATTTGGGCGTATCGGCTTCGTTAACGCACCTGTATCCGGTCCGTTAAGCCTAGTTTCCATATCGACGTTAAGCATAGGCAGACTGCGCAGAACGTGTCCGAACGGGGCAGCATGCGATGTCTGAGACTGCCCTGCGCATAATGCGATATAGTTACTGCGATTTCTAACATGGCGGCGCTCAACACATCGTTTCTGCTACATTGCAGACTCTTTTGTGCTTTGAGCCTCATGTTATGCAGAAGGAGACGGATAAAATATAAGCGGAAACATAGAGTATGGGTACGAGAGATATTCAAGAAGAGGAAACAAAACGGACAGTTCCACAGTCTCCTACCTGAACTTCGTCTACACGACCGCGCATACTTCTACCGGTGGGTATGATGTAGAATTTGCATAGGCAATGTGGGTCCAGTTTCCGGACATCGACCGTGTTTGGAGGCTGAGTCTCGGGTTGCATAGGATTTTTAGCTATTATGTACTGATTATTGTTAAAAGTTGATTGCAATAAATGTGTGTGATGGACATGAACAAACATGACAATGGGAACTAAGTCTGAAAGTTGAATCATGGGGGAATTAATATTTCCAATCATGCCAGAAGTTCCTGTCTCTATACTTGCCAGCCATGAGTCATCTTTTTATGTTCAAAGAATCAATTACCAGTGAAGTTTTATTTTTACATTCATTTTAATCCAAAATAGATATCTGAGAATGTCTCCCAGAATAGCTTGAGAACCTTTTAACATTGGTTGCACCATACATTGCCAAACGTCCATGTCGGGGCAGGGAACCTATCAGCGCAGGTGAAAAATTGGTAATAACTTTGAGGTACTTGGCAACCGGGGATTCACAGCAGTCCCGGTCTTTCAATTTTAGAGTGGGGCGTGCCACCGTTTGTCACATAATCAAGGAGACCTGCAATGGGATTTGGGGAGCATTGAACGACATATACCTGGCACCACCAAACTCAGAAGAAGATTGGAAGAATATTGCAAAAGAATTTTGAATCATGTTGGGACTTCCCAAACTGTTGAGGAGCATTAGACGGAAAGCATATCGCTATTGATAGCCCAAGGGGTAGTGGTACCATGTATTTTAATTACAAAAAATTCTTTAGTACTGTGCTTATGGCATGTTGTGATGCAAACTATTGCTTTACTTTTGTGGACCTTGGTAGCTATGGTCGTGACAATGATTCGTCTATTTTCTTACAAACAGCCTTTTATCCGTACTTCGAAAACCACACAAACATGCCAAATGCCCGTTCAGTCAATGGGTTCAATTTGCCGTACGTAGTAGTAGGCAATGAGATATTCCCATTGAAGTCTTGCTGTCTTGGCTTATGAAACCCTACCCAGAAAGGAACATAACTGAACAAAAATCAGTTTACAATTATAGACTAAGCAGAGCACGGCGAAGAATTGAAAATGCATTGGGAATTTTATCTGCAAGACGGCGTATCTTTCGTCGCCCTATTCGTGCTTGTCCCGATACTGTAGACTGTATAGTTAAAGCTACTTTGTGTTTGCACAACTACCTGCGTCTGACAGACAATGCTCACTATACACCACAAGGATGTGTTGACAGTGAAGAAAGCTTTGGTAACATCATACCGGGTGACTGGAGGAAATTGGCAAGCACTCATGATGAGGAAGCATGGCCCTACATCGTCTTGGAGCAAATAGCTACTCTCAAAATGCTAATGAAATTCGAGGGTTGTTCATGCAGTATTTTAACAATGGGGAAGGAGCACGACCAATGCAAAATATTCGGGTTCAAAGCTATGGTGAGATGCTGTAAACCAAATGCACAAAATTTTTTGCATACATGCAGTTCATAGATTGACCCCATTTTACACGAAATGTTCACTTTTGTGTGAGCTAATGCAGCAAATTTGTCTTCAATTGACCGACAGGCAGTTGTGCTTTCATAAAGTTAAACTTCAATTATCCCTTCTCAATGGTGAAGATTAAACCTGATGAAATATAGTCATATAGCGTTTATTTTGCATTTATTTTGGTGAAATTAATCATTTGACATCAGTGCATCAGTTTCATTAGTTTAGAATTGTAAAACTTTTCTTACAGTGAGGAAGCCATACAGAGCAACAGCTGCTTAATTTTGTAATCATTTAATGTAAGCAAACAGCTACATGTATTTCACATCTCAAAAACAATTGGTATAGTGACAGATCACTTTTGAACAAATTGCAAACACCGGTTGAAATGAACATCTGTTTTCCAAACTGTGAAATTCTAACACTGTTAAATTTGAAAGATCACTCAAAGGAAATAAACGCTTTTTAATGTAATATTAACAAGTTTACAAATCCTCTTTAATTGTCATGGGTCTACATCAGAGTTGCTGACTCGAGTCATGTGACTTGGACTCGAGTCGGACTCGAGTCGCTATTTTTGTGACTTGTGACTTGACTTGTAAATACCAGCTTTGACTTGTGACTTTACTTGGGATTGCAAAAAAATGATCTGGAATCTTCAAAATTAGGGAACCAAATAGCACTGTTAGCAGGCGGAGCCGAATGAAGACCGAGTTTTGGAAAATCTCGGTAACGGTCGTCAAATTCAAAATTGTACATGACGCAGCAAAAATTCCCCCATACGATCCGAGTATATTTGATGCACAAAATCGTCGTTGAATTTCAGGTTTTTTAAATGAAAACAATGAATATTAATTATCAACTCATTTAAAATACAATTAATAAGCAATTAGCAGTTAATTAAACCTATATTATATACTCGGAAATACTCGGGCGCTATCCGATTGTCGACGAAACGACTTCGGCAAACTTCGGAAGTTTTCGGAAAAAGGAGGAATTCCTCCCGTTTTAGTCACGTGACGTAAATTGTAATACATTGTATTACCGGAGGCTACCTGACCTAAGATTCATCAGGAATAGTCAGAATCTTTTGGTCTGGGAACCAGACTAGTTGGGGAGGGCAAGATTTGATTCCCGCCCCATTTCGGCTCATATCAATAAATGATGGTACGGTTATTACTAGTTTGGATATACAAGAATTGCAAAAGAAGTACATCCTCAAATTAAGATGTTTTTATTAACTTATATTTGTATAATCAATATCCCTATCTAAAAACACTCTAAAATGATTCTGAAACTGGAATTCATTTACCAAAAGAGCGTAAAGAACATGGATCCACAATTAAGTAAAGGCCTTTTACAAATCAATAGAGAAAATTATGATTAAACTCCTCAACTTGAAATATTATTCAAACAATTTCTGTAAATAAAACGGCTGATATGTTTGTTTTTTGTAATGTGACAAAGACAGGATAATGCCCTTTTTCAATGCGAGGAGAAGCAAATGGATTGCTTCTGGCTATTTTATTTTCCTCTGAAAATCCACTGGGCCTGTTCTCTTTTGGCAAAAGAGAAATCCCGTAATGCTCAGTAACCAAAGGTTTCCCATTAACGTAATTATAATTCAGGGAACGTGAGAGGTCTCATTATAAATCAGAGGCATTGACGTTGCCAGGATTTTTTTCTAAAGGGGGGCAAAGCACTTACCAGAAGTGAAGGGAGAAATCACCGGCCGTGGAAAAATCGAGAGGGGGGGGGGGGGGTAAAAATCGCTCGACGCTTTGTTAAAAACCGTCCATGTTGTTAAGTATGCATACATCAACAGTAATATGATTCTCCCAAGCCCCTGCCCCCCCCCCCCGCGACGCTCATGATCAGAGGCATTCTTTTTTTTAAATTATAAACTGAAATTATCAGACCTTTGCGACTTGCTATTCTTCCAAATTGTATTAATTGTCATACATCTTTACTTCAGGTGTATTAATCAACTGTACGCCCATATACCTGTAATCATGTTATGAATGAAAAGCTCATGCAAACATGGCGCCCCGTATGATTCCTGTGGGGAACGCTTGCAAAAAATGGAGTCACTTTAAACAGTGAGTCCGTTTACTATTCATTTAAATACTTGATCAGACTTGAATGTTCAGCATAAACTAACATTTGTATGAATTTTAAAAAAGTGACTGCAATTAACATCCGTTAAAACGGGAAAACAACCTTTAATTTGCCTAGCTTTAACTAGACAAGCATGAATCGTTTTTTTTTTGTTCTGGAGCAAAGTCTGCAAAGTACAAATAATTCCAAAGTCATTTATCAAGTTGGATTCAGATCATCTCGTTATAAATAAGTGGAGATTGAGACTGGTAACAATTATTAATGATCATGGGAAACTATCAGTCAATTTTTCAGAGTGGATGCTGTACGGACATCATCATTAGCTATTATCGAATGAGATCGTACGGGGCAAGTTCAGTAAAAAGTTTGGGGAAAAAAAGGAATTGTTTAATGAATACATCTGCATTTAAAACATTTCTCTGTTACCGGGATTTTATTCGTAGCGAAATGATAATGCATTTGAGCTGTATGTTTAAGCATTCACAGAAGTGCAGTCATTTTCTCACGTTAAACTTGTAGTAGCATTTGTGAAGTAATAGTCTTTTGTGCTATATAGTTTCTAAATGTGCGGTAATTAAAATTATGTGACCAATAACAATAGTGTACTATGTACAAACTTAATTTTGAGTACATACTGTTTAATTTGTTGACAAAACCCTTTAGTGCCTGAGAGTACTTGCTGGCTACTAAAATTGATACTACTGGCTGTGTGTCTCACTGTAGGCTCACTAATTGGAGAAATATTCACATTTGCTAATTTGCATATTTAATTTTTAATTTACGAAACGTCCACATATGTGGACGTCAGGCATTTACAATTGCGTTATACACTATATTCCTCATGAATTAGGACTGATATAAACTGAGCTGTGGACACGTGTCTGGTGTAAAATTCAACTTCAGTTGCAACATTTATTCATTAAGATGGTTAGTGATAAGCATTCTGGCAATTGCAGAAAATGGCAAGAATGAAATGTGGAAATAATGTAAAATTCCGAGCAGGCATACATGTCGTCAGGCATTTACAGTTGCGTTATACACTATATTCCTCATGAATTCGCTCTCATCCGACATGCGTTGTAAAATACTGTAAAATAGACAAATGAAAAATAACTATCAAAATACAACAATTAGTGATGAACACTAAGGAAAGTACAAAACAAAACAAGAATACAAGTATTTTCGAGATTGTCACTGTTGTTGATATAACACTTATAGAAGTACATGTAGGTGCATACAATACAGTGCCACAATGCCTGACGTCCACATATGTTGATAGGCGCCCTTATCAATTAGTGCCCCGTGTCCACAAAAGTGGACAATTTGTTTGGCGATATAAATCACATAAAAATATATGATATTTTACAAAGTAAAGTGTCCCCTTACATTCCTGAATCACTACATCAACATAAATTGGCCACCAACTGACCATAACTTAGAGAAAGAAGAATTTCTAAAACAAAATCTAAAGAAACTCACCGCGAAGCTTTACTAGTGGAGGCTGCCATTTTGATGAGTTGTATATAGCCCCCTGAATTGTCCACATTTTGATAGTTATGGTCACAAATGATCACTTTGGGTACAGAGATCACTATGCAATACATTGCAGTATTTTCAGATAGGCATGTATGTTGAAATGATGATAATAGTAACGTCCACGTATGGAGACGCAAGGCACTATAGGTTCAGAACATTTTTGTTTGTAGTTACTAGACAGGCATTCAAATAGGCTATGACGAAGGCCTGGAAATTCCGGTAGCGGTGCCGGGTTTGTCCAAAAAAATTTTTGGGGGCTAAACCCTATGTGACAATCTCTGAATAAATTGTTAAGAGTATTTGCAGTGCTCAAATAAGAAAAAAAATAGGTAATTCGCTCCTTGTTTTCAATCACAATTTCCATCACTTGAAAAGAGTGAAAGTTGTGACGATGTGAATACAGCACCTTCTCATTCTGTAAGGCTGACACGATCAAATAAAGACAATGATATCGAAACCATAAATAACGTTTTCTGCATGTAGTTACTGTAATGTTATGCAAATTGTGCTGTTTTAGATTGTCGACACAATAGGGGGTGCTATTTTTGATCGGGTGAAAACTTCTGTATTTACCTAAATGTACCCAGTCCGAATAGCGCTCCCTGATTGTGCCCCCACCATATCTCAATAAAGGCTAATTATCCCTTTGCGTTTGGTTGAAACATTACGTAATACCCTGTCTACCTATGTAGCAATGACACGGAAGAGTCTTTGTTTTGCACGTACTTTCTCGCTCGGCCTCGTCTTGTGGAGATAATCTGCAAATGATTATGCTCAACCTCGATTCCATGGTGTCGAGCAGAACGCTCCTACTACCAGTACAGGCTCTCTCACCCTGGTATTGTTGGATCATGCATGTTCAAAATCTTGCACATGCAAATTCGGAAATAGTCTGGTGCCATGCCCATGTTCTCAATCAGCTCCGCTCGTTCCCCCGCCCTGCAAACAGGGCGCTGGGACACGCTGATCTTCACAGAGTCTTGTGAAGGAAGTGGGGATGGCATTCTGGGTAACTTATCATGACCTATGTATAAAGCATCTGGCTGCAGCGGTCACCGCATTTAACCAATGCGCGCAAATGCTATCCGAAAACAGTCCCGTAGAAATGCACACATTCTATACCGGATGTGATTTCTTTTCATTGTGGACCATGTACACAAATTTTGAGCGTCGCATAATTTGCAATTTGACCCTTCGTGAATTCGAAACAGAGCCTGAGAAAAGTGACGAGAATTGAAAGCTTTACAAAACAAATACGTTTTACAGAATGTCCTACATTATTACTCTTTTCAACCAAGAAAGCATTTATGAATGGGAATAAAAGAGTGATGACTCAGTCTTAACGGCCGTTTCCTTGCAGGGTCGTGGCCGTGATGACTGACATGTCATAGGTCACGCAAACTCTATAAAATAAGAGCGTGAATTCATCTGCGTATCCCAGCGTCCTGTTTGCAGGGCGGAGGCACGAGGGGGTACGAGCAAATCAATCAGCGTGGTTTTGTGTGCGGTGCCCGGTGATAGACGGGATCAATTTGTGTAGCGTGAGATTTCTTTTAAAATATATAATATTTACGATCTTACAATTTGCAGTGTTACAATACATGATTATTATACGCAAGGGGGAAAAAGGAGAATGCAATCTTTGGGATGAGTGGATGTTAAAACTCACAATGAACGTTAAAATAATTATGTAATACACGTTAACAAGAAATCACATAGTGCACGGCATAAATTACATTTGGAAACGACGTTGAAAACAAAGTATCCCGTTGGGACGAGGGTGGGAGTAGGCCATATTTGTAAACGAGTGAAGGCGCTGTACACCGACGCCATTTAATTGAGGGTTGTAAACAGATAGGCATTCAAGTGAAATGACGTAATTTAGATGTTATTTTGCTCGAAAATGAATTTTTATAAAATGCATTCTTTGAAGTTTGAGTACAATTAGGCCTAACACACTGCTTCAATAACCGATGTGTTTCAACTGTTTGTAATCAGACGATGGCAGAGCCGTATACATATAGAGAGAGTTGCGACATAAGGGTCGCACTGTTTGGAACCAAAATGTTCAACAGTCTAAAGTTGTCACAACTCTATATACAGCTCTTGACGATGGATCATTATAGCGCCCTCAATTCGCTCAAAAATTACCAAAGGGCAAAATGGGTTACGTCCGCTAATGAAGTTTTAAACCTTAGATGTCGTTGTTGCTGCGCATTGCGTTTGCAATGTTTGTTGTGTTCCTGGATTCCCTGGGTCATTTTGCTCAGGTGGGTCAGTATCAGTTGCCACACCTACTCGCCGTTTCGGGCAGCAGCAGCACAATGCTTCCCTCAAAGCCTGTCGGTATTTCGGGTTTGTTAGGGTAAAGATGTACGGATTGACAGCTGAATTCAACAAGACGAGGAACACTGCGATGGGAAAGATCGTAGCTGAATCTCCCGTCGGCATGGCGTTGCCTCCTTTCGAAGCGGAGACTAAAGCGAAGACATTGAAGACAACTACGCGAGGCATCTGTAAGATGAAGAAAACCGCGCTGTTGATGATGAGCATCCGTGCCACTTTGTTGCGTACATTCATTGCGTTTTGTTGAGGACCTACGTTGCGCCTGCCCAGGCGACGTACAATCCGTACGTACATGACAAGGTTCGCTACGACGCCTACAGACCATATACCAACGTAGAGACAGTAGCTTAGAAGAAGGCTCCACTGTTTACTAGCCCAGCAGAAAGTAAGTGCAGTTGCTTGAGATGTGAGGTGATTAGTTTCGGGCCAGATGATGCAGACTTTCTGTAAGCTGCCGAGACGAGGACAGACTACTACAGCAAAAGCCAATGCGAGGGCCCAAGTAACGACCACGAGTGCGACACGGCGATACGGACTAGCTCGCTGTAAGCTCCGCAGCGGGTGGCACACGGCGTAGTATCTCTCCACTGCAACCAAAGTTATCAGGTAGTTGGAGGAGAAATAGAACAGGTCAAGCGTTACCGATTGGGTCAGGCAAGCTGCCTCTGAATTCTCGTGAAGCGGCCAGAACGGGGTGCGTCGATGAGACCGGATGTAGATGAGGGAGTAGAAACACAGATACAGAGTATCCGAGACCGCTAGATTGGCCAGATAGAAATTGGTCACCGTTCGCATACGGGGAACTCGGTACAGCATGAAGAGGAAAGCGAGATTGGCAGGAATACCAATGGCGAGAACTGCAGGGATTCCAATGTTCGCCAGTAGGACCTGAGTCGGAGTCGAGTACCACTTTGTCGCCGTAGCGTCATTGTTGAGATCGACCACTGGTATACCGGCGCCGCAGAAGGCTGACTTGTTCTGAAACTCTGCCATTCTAGTAAAAGTTGACGAAATCAAGCAAGATGGAATGCTGTTTTTAAGCTCAGCTCTACAAAATGAGAAATCGTCAACGGATTTTATAAACTCCGAATTCAGCCTACCTTTGGATTGCTCGTCTGCAAGTCAAATCACTGTCACCAGAATGAGACTATAGTGAGAGATTCTGGCGATGTCGTGTGAGCGAGTGAACGCTGACGACTGTGCACAGCGGGTCCAGAACAACTACGCATGCACCAAATCTTCAAGACAGTCGGCAAGTTCGATCAAAGACTAGTGCTTAACTATTGCCTGGTTCGTGACTTACTAGCGCATGCGCACTGCAGTTAAAGTGCGAACTACTCTAGTCGAACTATTGTCGTGGCAACGACCGTGAGAAAATGGCGGTCGCACAAGCTTTCAACACATAGTGTATCTGTTTTTTTTACACAAATAATAGTGATTGTTGTAGTTTAAGACACTTTACATAATCGCCATTTTGTACAACAGTGAAAACAATGTCAGAATCGTTAACTAACATGGCCAAATTATGCAATGAAAATTAATTTAGCACTGCACAGTTTCGTTTTCCCGACATTTTTGTTGAAAGCTGGTCCCCTTCGTACTTATGCTATGAAAATTGCTATTGATAACCAGCTAGAAATCGTTGCACAACAAACCGCGGTAGGCTGGACCTGAATAATCGACTAAACTTGTCCAACCATTGTTGACTAGCGTGCGTTCAACATTTACAAACATCAAACAACAAAACTACCAAATTATTATGAAATGCCTTAGTGGACTGTAATAGTGAACGACAGTCTAAAGCATCCCGTTAAAATATGGCACCTGGTGTGCTGACATTTTCAAGAAAAGTGGTATTTTTGTATGATTTTACAACGCTGGATTTTTTCATATACTGAGCCCAAATTACCATATTTAGTTAGTCCGCATTTCCTTCGCAATCGATTACACACTTATGAACAGGTACAAGCCAGCTAGACTGGTTCCCTGACCTTACAATTCCCCGACGTCTATAAATTGCTCCGTGTCACCTTAAGTGGGGTCAGGGAGCCAGACTACAAGAACATGATTGCTTTTGTTTTTCTTGGTTTTTCTGGCACCTACGAGCACAAAACTTTAGGTAAATCAGCGCAACAATGTTTGCTATACAATACTACCCACCCCCCCCACACACACACACCCCAATCCATCCATTTCTGAAAAATACAGCAAAAGCAAATGTTGTTTATTCCCGTCAACTATTGATTGAATTTGCCAGTTGATGGGCAACGCCCGACTGAGGATATTTGCAATCTCATTTGCAGGGTATACTTTCGACACAATAATGGACCTTGGGAGTTAAATTAGCTTTTTTTGTATGCCTATCTTTAATGAATGTACCATGGGATATCAATTTCCATGTAATTGTAAGCATGCACATGAACACATCTTGAATCTAAACCTTGAATCTTGATTCGATCCCTCAATAGCAAGTACGTCAACATGTGATGCATCTATATCGTGTACTTTGTTATTTGATTTCCCATATGATATTACAGGCTCGTTTTTTAACGTTCGTTATGAATTATTACGTCGATAATATTCCTCCCTTTTTTCCATTTTGCTTATAAAATATCCCCTTTTAGTGTTATACTGCCTTTTTGATGGGTAAGATTGTAAAATTAAAACTTTGAAAAAAATCTGGTGTTTTCTAGTCTCAGGCCACGACAAATTGATTGTACCGTTGACATCCCGTACAAAAAGGAACATTGATTTATGGCGTAGCCAGGCTGACCAGACTATTCCGAACCTAATTGTAATTATTGTGCAAGATTTTTGAACATGCAAATGATCCAGTACTAGTCAGAGAGCAGTAAGCGGGAGCGTACTACCCGAAGCCATTTAGGTTCGAGGCTGACATTTCTATAATTAGAAGATGATCTTTCCATGAATAATAAAAATCCATTCGCAGCGAGAGACTAGGCAGATTGTGTGCGTCTGAACTTTCGGACGTCAAAAGTCTGAATTCCAAATCGCTTGAAACGGTGTTTTTGATACACATGTCGAAATGATAAACACTCTGTTGTTGAATTTTTGCAAAAGATGTATAAGACTAGCACATAATATACGTTACAATAATTTGTGCAATGTATTTTCCCCCAAACTGAGATTTAATTTACAATCTAAAATGTTGTGTGGGTCCATTGCTTGAAGACAGAACGTCTTGCAATTTTAACATGATAATGATTCTCGTTTATTTCCTTTTAGATGGGCTATAAATTGAAAACAGTGTCAAACCTTGAATTAGAAAGAAACCAACGTTATGAAATACGCGGCCTGGAGATGATTGCATGATTATTATCGTTGCCTCGCATACCCAACTCGTTTATACTTGGCAACTCAATCATTTTCCCCGTAATATAAGATCGCACGAGTGGAACAAAATATTGCAAACAGCCCCCACTGCAAAACATTCATCGATATTTTTGTCTACCGTCATAAAATATTTAACGGACATATTTTCCAATTAAGAATTTTGATGGAAAATGGATGGTGTTCAAATAAGCCGGGGATCGCTTCTGGGCATAAACAAAAATTAATGGACAACTACACAGAGCACGGAGATATTCGCTCTTACGTGACAATGTGTCCTTTAGTAAAACTTATTCATATCTTTTTTCCATTAAAAAACATCCCTATGTACATTTTAAGAGGGCATAAATAAATTAATGGAGAACTACACAGAGCACGGAGATATTCGCTCTTACGTGACAATGTGTCCTCTAGTAAAACTTATTCATATCTTTTTTTTCCATTAAAAAACATCCCTATGTACATTTTAAGAGTGCAATATCATATATTATGAAATCCGTTGATCAAAAGGTTACTCGCTATGGCAGCTATAAATAACAATGAGAATGGAATTAAAGACACGTAGGAAAAGTGCAGTAGGGCGTAAAACAACTATACGTGTGAAAGTTTTGGCTCAGTGGGCCTAATAATCTTATGGGGGAATCCCCCCCCCCTTTTAGGGCTAATGTTGATTTTGAGGACCTGTATTTATTCAAATGCAAAATATGACCAACCCTTTAGTGCCTGGCATCCAAATATGAAGGTGTTGTACAGTGTCCTCTGCAGAACCGCACTCACACAGGGTGTTTGTCGGTTGGGGAAAAGCCCCACTTCTTCATAGTGCTTTTGGTGCGAGCCACTCCAGAGGGGAGGCAATTTAAGCACCTCCAGGTCTTCCATCCTGCATTAGATCCTGTAGGTAAGGCTTCTGCAGGCTTGATGGGCATCTCATATAGTGGGGGAGACGACACCAGCCTGGCCAATTCAGGAGGCACACACTTGGGTCTTAATAGCAGGGTTGATCGCTTTCAGGTGACTCACAGTGTAGCACTGCTGTGACTGGTCAAGAGCATATGTCAATGTCTTCTCTATTGCGGTAAAGCATATTGTGTTGATATGCTATACACAGGTCGTCATCATATGAAGCGCTTTGCGAGCGAGTCTGTCGGTTGGTAGCTCGTATAGATGTTGTACAGGACACCGGCGGCGGAACCGGGGGGCAGAGGGGGCAGTTGCCCCCCCCCCCCACTTTTGAAAAGGTAGCCTTTTTTCTCCCCACCCCCCCCCCACTTTTTACCAGGAGCGATTAAAAAAAAACCAGGTTAATTAAAATGATACAAGAGGTAAACAAAGATTTTTGAACACGTGTCTCATATATAGGGCCCTATTAATAGTATTATGTACTACAATGTATCTTTTGCTCAGAAAATATTGGTTAAAGTGGTCAGAAATTGCCTCAGATCGCACTACAGAGCATTGAGAATCCAAAAAATTTCGGGGCCCTTAAGCGGGCCCCGAACCCCACGCCTCAGGGCTTCGCGCTTCACGCTCGAATCAGTTGTGATCAAGGTATGTTCCTCCACTTTTGAAAAAAGCGATTGACACCCCTGGTTGGGGTTGAAATTTGACAATAGGCCTTATACCTAAGTGAGTATGGCGACACAAAATTAGAAAAATGATTCGAAAAATAGGGATATACCGTAATTTTCGGAATATAAGCCGCGCGGTGTATAAGCCGAAGCACGCAAAAATCTGCAAATTAAGATCTGAAGTCGGCGTATATAAGCCGCACCCACCGCAGCAGTTTCAATTTTGTAAGGCCTCCAAAAATTCTAGTCAAAAAGCTCTGAACCAGTTCCAGTTACACTACAGAAGCTATAAAAAGGGCCACAAAATTTATATCAAATCATTTTCAATCGATACTCTTACAAACAAATATGGAAATTGGTGATGAGAAATAAACACCAGGAAGTGCTGCCCCGTCCCGGTCCCCGGCCTTAAAAGCATGGCCGGCCAGGCAGCCTGCGCCGCGCCGGTGAATGACAACATTTTCCCGCAGTACGTGAGAGAGTATGCAACCCACCGTGTGTTGTCTGACTGGAGCGCTACAAATCTTGCTTTTGTGGCAACAGATGCTGACTTGTTTTGTCTTAAGAATAAACAGGTCCGTTTTTGGGGTTCATACTAGTGAATAGTAACGTAAAAAATTCAAGTTTCGATCGTAACTTTCTTCAAAAATAGTCAAAACCGTAGCAAACGATGCTGACATTTTTATGGACGAATCCATTAATTCTGTAAGGGGTGATTTAGTCCCTGTTTTGAGTTTTACATCGTTTCTTGAATTTGTTTCAAGAAAAAAATATATACTGAGTAAACTGTGACGTTAAACAACTTATTATCTAATAAGGAAATGTTTCGAACACCATTAAAAGTATCAGTCGTCCTTTTTCGGTTTTTTTTAAATGCAGAAATATTGGTAATTATTGTTCCCAAGAAAGTACACCCCTTCATTACCACAAGTGGTGTGATCCGCTGGGGGAAAGCATGCAGCTAGCTGCACACCACCCATGGTATCACTTTTTACCGCTCGGTACCTTGGTTTCGGTTTGTTAATGACTTTTTAATTGATAATTCATTTCAGCAACACCTCTCTTCATATACCAGTACATTAACTACACATGTGAATCTTATTTTTATTCTTCAAGGCTCAGAGTATAAGCCGCCCTGTGTATAAGCCGCAGTAAACATACGTAGGTCACACGTTTCGGACGAACTTCACACTTTTCCCGTTTGCTTTGATTTTGCTTTAATCCTGCTCCGGAAACAGTAACTGGACCTTGCCCCCCCCCCCCCCACACTTTTAAAAGTGTTCCGCCGCCGATGGTACAGGAGAGATGCAAGCAAACTCCCTTGGGGAGACATTTACTTCCTTTGAAGACGTTCTCTACTCTGCCATTGAATTCTGTTCTGATATGGCTGTTATTAATTCCTCCCCAGCTGTGATTGTATCCACAGCAAGAGGTTCGTTTTCACTCAGGCGTTTGTATTTCCTGTAAAAAGTTCAGCACTACGGGATGCTAAGCCCGAGATGTAATCAGTGCGTCGGCCCGTAGGGATGTTCTTGCACAACCACATCAACAAACCAGAGTCATAGTTATCGGGGGTTGGATCAATCTCAGCTATAGGTGGTGTTTGAGCTTATTGGTAAAGCCTTCCCAGTTGGCCTTACTAAGTTGAAATGGCGGCGGAATGGAATTGTTACGGAGAGACAGCAGCAGCCACTTTGATTCCAATAGGGCGATGTAGGGTCTTTGGAATGGGGTCAAGGACCATCTTGTTGCTAAGCGAGGCGATGTTGTGGCTCACAAAGGCTAGAGCAGGGTTGAAACTTTATCTCCAGCCTCAGCTGTGATGTGGAAAGACTTTGGCAGTTACGCATTGTGGCTCAGTTGACTTGTTTCGGCCAGCGATTCAAAAGCTTTGCCGTCTGTGATGGAATGATAGCCAATGATGCTGCTGTGGCTATTAAATCCCCGATAATTATGCGTGGCTTGGACTGTTTGTGGATTGTGGCGGTGGCATTAGGAAGGGGCTGTCGGATGGTTTGTAGACAGATGTTGCTACTCCACCTTAGCTCAGTATTCAGGACTTTGATGTTCTGGTCATCAGATATGGAAGTTGACTGGATGACAGTCCCAGTTTTGACCCCTCCCCCCCAAAAACCCACTCCCATACTTCTCGTAGGGCGCTCATCATTGTCAGTGTGATACCGTGGATTTTTGGTTTGTTGTTGGGACCATGGTGCATTTCTTGCCGGCAAAGGACACCGCACCTGGTGTTCTTGCAGATATTGGCAAGAAGGTAGTCTTTGGTTGGCCATATCCCCTCCAAGTTAGCAGATATTACTGTCAGCGCCGGCCTTAACAAAGGCCCCACTGCTGTGCCCTGCTTGGGGTGGCGATGACATCTGGAATTCGGAGAGACATCAGGAATTTGGGAAATCATCTTCTTCCTCCGTCGATGTTAATCAAATGAACAGCTCGTTGGTTGAATTTGTTTTTGTTTCTTTGGTTGGAGAGGCACTGGGACTAAGAAACAGGAAATACAATTGGCACCAATAATAGCCAATGCCCTCGGCGCCTCCACAAATGCAGGCTTCCATGCTTTCACTGGAGCTGAGCAGACGGGCAAGTTTGCGGTGAAGGGCAAGCTCAATTGTTGGCAGACACTAAATTAGTGTTCTGCTGAGGTGTTTTCTGCCTTTGCTGCCTTGGGAGCTGCCTGCAAGCTGACATCCGCAACAGAAGGAGGCATCGAGGCATTTGTATGCCAACCTGTCACGTTGCTCGAGTGACGACGATGATGAGGATGATGATCCTTCAATTTAGTTCTGACACTGCAGCAGTTTGTACTGCTGCTATGGTCGGCCATGGACACAATCCTTTATAAACATTAGACAGATGAACATGTGTTTGCTGTAAGATCTAAGAGTGTATGTACATGTATGTAATGTTCCAGCAAAAGACGTCATGTAATAAATAGTCGAAAATACGTTGACATTTTACTGGAAAATTCAGCTGTTTATACTCCACACACTAACAGGACTTTAAAAACGCATGCAGAGCATTACTTAGTATAAGAAGCATTATTAAAAACCCCAAAGGGGTATATGGGTATTTAATCAATACTTAAGCTCCTATTTCTAACACTATATTGTGTGCATTTTAACCCGTTTTGGGGTATATTATGGAAAATAAGATTAAGGTATCAGAAAATGGTCAGAAAAAATGGCAACATAATTTTTTTGTAAGTTAAAACATCCCAGAAGATGGTCCAATCAATTGCCAAAAATTAATATTTCATGCCGACGGAAGTACATAGGCCCCTCCACCACCTCATAAGAAGCCTAGTGTATGAGCCGTAATTACGAAAGTCGCCTAAAAGTATACAATCTTTAATGCAACAATTTATTCTATGAAATTGGCCGACCAAAAGGCCACTTGGAGATATCATTTGCAGCTATCCAAAAAAGTAGTTGTCGAAATTATTGTTGAAAGCATACGTGGTTTAAAGACAGTAACGGCACCAAATTCCTAGTCTATGTTCTGCGCGAACAGATTTGCTGATTAATTAGGCAAGACCCCAACCTCGTCCCCAGTGCTTACTTTATTTCCAACCGCGTTTCCAATAGTAAACCCTGGATAGGAAACTTTCTTCCTGTATCCTGATTGGATACCGCAATTGGCTAGTAATGGATTTTTATCGTGTACTTGGTGCTATATATATTCACAACGTGCAGTACGTGTTTTCGCGATCATTCGTCCACGCCTTCTCGAAAATACTAATTTCCTTTCAAATTTGCTCATATTAATATGAAATATGATACTGCATGTTGTCTTGATAAGATCGTAACAGTTTGATTTGAAAAATCGTGTTTTCGTAACTCACGCCGTGCTCGCGCTGCTACGAATTGACTCTGTTTTACCCCAGACACCGCATACAAAAACAAACGCTAATGTTAACGCATATCCAGGCACCAGACTGTTCCTCATTTGCATACGTCTGCAAAAATCTTGCACATGCAAATGATCCAATACCAGGGTGAGAGAGCAGGTAGTGGTGGGCGCGTACTGCTCGACACCCTGGGGACGAGGTTGGCAAGACCCAGCCTCTTGACTTCCTAGATTTTGACCAATCAGCAGGCGCTTTCTATAGGTCTATGACTCTGGGGCCGTATTCACAAAACGACTTAAGTCATAAAAAAGCAAGCACCCCACTAAAATATGCGACTTAGACTAGTTTTACAATTTAAGCAGTATTCACAAAGCATTTTCACTAAGCGCCCCACTTATTTTCATGACTTAAATCTAAGTGTGGTCGGACCTGTCTTAAGTCAAGTTAAGTGGGGCACTAGGGTGTCATGGCGGCTTTATTCCTTTCCGTTGGTTGGTATTTTTAGGCACAAAATTGGACTTTCTAGGGGTAGAGGGAAATATCGTCAATAACGAATGATTGTAAAAGGAAAGCCAAGTTGAAATTAATGTGTGACAACCCTAAGATTGTAGTTCGTCGACATTCTGCAATCATTTTCGAACGATTTGTTGATTTTTATGCGGGCGGCACGGGTACGATTGACGAAACCAATGTAATGGCATGCACAGTCCTACCACGTGACTGCCGAAAGGCTATTAATTAAAATTAACTGTCTTACCTTCCAGCGCGTATGACATAAATCATCGTGACAATTTGTTTCATACTCGATAGTAAATAAAATGAACAATTCACTTGTAGTTTAGTTGTTCAAACGACCGTAAAAACTATGGTAAATAACTACATGCACTGAGAGCATACGATGTGCATGACGATCTAGGTGGACGCGCGCGTGACGCAGATAAGTGTTTGTGTATTAAATTGAGCTTGGAAACTGCGTCGCAGAATACGCGCACGCATGATTATGTTAAGGAAGCACGCACATTATTGATTGAACTGCTGCTGCGTAGGAACGTTTATGACGTACATATTTTGTGCATTGAGCAAGAGTGACTGTTTTGAACACTTAAGTTAAGTTGAGCACTAATATAATTGGGGTGCTTAGATCTTTCGTGAATACCATATTAAGCGTCCTACTTAAGTTAGTAGGGTGCTAAGATTTAAGTCTGCCTTAAGTTATCTCTTAAGTTTGAGTTTTGTGAATACGGCCCCTGGGTCTTCGGTCATTCACCCGTTGCGCGTCATAGACATGGATTAAAAAAAAAATGTCACGGCGCGCGGCGCTCGGTATCATGTTACGCGAATGCGCTTCCGGCTGTTGTTGTATTACAAAACGCTGCATTCGAATTGACCAATCACGGCGCGCGGCGCTCGGTATCATATTACGCGAATGCGCTCCCGGTTGTTGTTGTATTACAAAACGCTGCATTCGAATTGACCAATCACAGCGTTAGTCCTGATTCTGGATGAAATGACGTCACGCTTTAGTAAAGTCGACTCCGATTGGCTGGCCCGCGGCTTGCATAAATCTGCATGCTTTGACATATCAGACGTTAGACAGGAGATGGCTCCGTGGATAACGGCTGATACTCAGACTACCAAATTCCCTGGCATCCTGTCATTTTGAAGAAAACAATGAAACGGGGTCATTTCCAAAGCTGCGTCGTTTGTAATTCGACGAAGCCGAGAATGGGTGCGCGCAGGCGTTGACACGCGCACATCACGCGCGCAGGGTTGCTATTATTCGTCGGCTCAGTGCGTGACATCGCGTAGGTGCAATCGGCTGCATGAGATTGTGTCCCGGACGCTGATTTCGAGCACAATTCAAAACATGACTGGTCAATTTTGGAATTTAAATCGAGATCTTGGAATATTGTTTTCTCGCAATTTACAGCATTTACTGAGCTGAAAATTCAACGGGTTAGTTGTTAAGCTGCACACTTCCTTAGATGAGCACTTTTGTTGCTTCAAAAGAATGAAAATGCACAAAATAACAAATGATATACTCTATTTTTCAATGTAGTAGAAATCGTGGGATTCAAGATTTAAAAAAAATTGTTGGACATTTTGGTTGAGCTAAAATAAGAAGAATTCAGGATGTTTCTGCAGGATTTCCGTTGCAAGGTAATATACACGAGGGACAAAGTGAAAACAATTCCCAGTTCCATCCCAATTGACAGTGTACGGTCTACTCAATTATTAACAGCTAGTGAAAGTAGGGACTTGACGATTTAGCGAAAACCACTCGAATATTTATTTTAATACAGTGTTACATGAAAGATAATCACTACCGGGGAAACTCGAGTGCTCGCACGACCCTTTGGATTAAATACACTGCACTGTTAATCATCTTACAAGTGTCTATTTTCAGTCGGATGGAGTGACTTTTCAGTGGAAAATAGTGAATTTGAAACATTTGTCTTTTAAGCATTTGAACGTGCATGTAAATTGAGGGTTCATGTAGTAATTCCATTACTGTTTTTAAACCATTTGAAAGATCTACAGCAGGAGCACCCCCAAAAAAGGAAATTTGAACTTTTTGTCTTTTAAGCATTTAAATGTTCATGTAAATTGAAGGTTTATTAAGTATTCCTTTGCTGTTTTAAGCCATTCTAAAGATCTACAGCAAAATCAAAAAGAAAGTGACCCGTATTGATGATATTCTTTTCTTAAAAAGAAATCAAATGTGATACACCCATGAAGTAGGTCTTGAAAAGGCATGATTTTCCAGTCACATCTAAAAACAAGAATTACCGCAATTGATTCATTCTATCAAAAATTGCGCGTGTTTTCTAAGGCCAAAAAAAAAAGTCTCCGGTTTCTGGTATGGAGCTTGCCCAAAAAGTGGTGCGGCGACGCGGTTTGTTTTTTTTCCTGATGTTTTTGCTTCAAATGTCGGCTGATGACTGCAAATGGTGCCCGACTAAACTTAGTGCAAATAATATGGGAGTCCAGAGAGGCCACATAAAGCTTATTAATATGACGTCACGTGACACATGATGACGTCATCGTTACGAAAATCACCAGAGACCATCTTCGGCTGTTGGTCTAAGTGTCTGTCAAGGGTAAAGTCAATCGGACATATGAAAGTACAAAAGAGTATGGTTTGAAAGACCAACGTGTACAAAACCTATGGGGGAAAAGTCTGAAAAAGGAGGGGAAAAAAGAAAAGAAAATCTTAACGAAAACAAGACGAAAATGACGACGGTTCTTGAAATCGCATTTTGGACGAAAGAGGTCATAGGGTCATTGTGTTTAAATGGTGATATTCTTTGATCGGATTGAGCAATTTCAGTATTTTTTCATCTAAAAGTAGCTTATGAAATTGACTTTCCAGTCAATGTTATTTTTGGTGCTGCATATTTTTTTTTAAATATGAATTATAAATTTTGGGGTTTGGGCTTCGCTGTTTTTTTTACCCACCCTGTATTTCAGTAAAACATGAAGGTAAGTACCACCAGTAACGAGATAAACCTCTGAAGCTAATTAACTCAATTAAGGTTAACAGATAGGGACATTTTTTTAAAAAAAAAGAGGGGATACAAGGAGAGTACAGGGCTGTTCACATAAGCCAAGGCTTGTACTTTAAACAGCCTGGACAAACTATACAACGTAATCACAAAAACAAAACATAGACACAGTCAGACACACAAACAAAAGACAAACAAAACCAACGTACTAAAGTCGAATTATGAACCAAGCTGATGCTTGATGAAAAAAAATAAAGATACAAAAAAATATAAACGCAAAGATAACAATGAAAACGAGGGAAAAAAGTAAATAATATATTTATTAAAGGAAAAACAATACTTCAGCATTTGTAGGATAGACTGAATCCCACCCTCATCAGATACGATAAATAGGGGCCAGGAACCAGTCTACTCGCAGGGCGAGTACGTTAGTGCGTAGAGCAACCGGAACCCAAATAAAAGCTTTTTAAGTGGTTTGCAGACGCAACCCACTTCCAAAGGGCATCCTTTTTATATTTCTTTAACAAAGGCATCATTTTTCATTTCTTGAACAAGGTCATCTTTTTTGTCTTTGGTTCTTATTTCCCGACCGACCCTATTTTGGGCTCCCGACTCCAGAAAAAAAAGTTTTGTTTATTACCGCCGACCCTGTCTGGAACCTCATTAACAACAAAAAATTAAAAAGAAATGAATATAAAATTTAAAAAAAGTACATATCAAATCGAGGCATTAAGGCGCTGTGTTAGTTAAAAAGCTCTTGAAAATGAATACCAGATTTTTAGGCGAAGTAGGACGTGTGGCAACAAGTGGAATCTTAAAAGATGAGAGGATGTTGCCTCTCGTCATATTATGTGTCTATAATATATCTTTACTATTAAGTGGACGAACCTGTGTTAACAGGAACGGAGTGCCCATCTCTCTTTCGTTAGCGATTGGGCCAGACTCAAATGCTGCTGTGGGGGGATCGCCACACCTCCTCCACAGCGAGTCTGTTGCCTTCCCAGCATTGAATAATGCTGATACCCATTTAACACCTGGGTTGAGAGAAGTAATTGAGGTAAAGCACCTTACTCAAGGGCACAACACGCATGGCCAAGGTGGGGCTCGAACCAAGAACCTCGCAATCATGAATCCTGTGCTCCACCGCTAGACCACACGTACCCTTTACTAGTAGTATGTCATGGCTGCCACTACAGCCAAAAGGTTAGCGAGCTGCTTGGTGCAGATAAAACGTAAATCAACGATACCTTGCCAAAAATGATTGCATTATTTTATTCAATGATTGCATTATTTTATTCAATGATATCAAGTAATCATACATTGATTGCAATAAACACAACTAGAGACAATACGCACTTGGCATCATTTACTTTAGTCATATATACGGGTGCACTGTAGAAATAAAAAGGGACACTCTTAACAAATTGGGTAACCGGCTCCGCAAAAAAAGGTATTAAGTCGCGCTGTGCATTATCTTGTAATGGCCCGGTCAAGGTTGAGAATGAACATTTCATCAAAATGTGACATTCATTTCTTGTCATGAATGACATCTTTAATACCTACAGTTCCAGGTTACATTCACAGAAATGTTGAATTCGATGGACACAGTGAACAAAAAAACAACCCCTTTGTGTGCATCGTTTTGTTGTTCTACAATAAAGCCAGGTATTTCGAAGCCTGTTTTCTCAGTTTGAACTCCAAGAAGGTAATTAATATGCAAATACGTCATATCTCCAGAACGGGAGGGGCTATGACGCTCTATGATATATCAAATGTAAGCTTACGATATGGGCTTTGCAACCAGGTATACATGTATATCCCAATTTCTCCTTTTTGCGACACAATATTTTTCTGCGACATGATATCCTTTTTTGTGGAGCCGGTCACATTAATTTGGCTATAAGGAATACAATAAATTTGTGGAAGAGAAGAGTCAGTACACTTTAAAGTTGTGAATCGACAAGACTTCAATTTCCCCTTGCTATTCCTTTTTGCAAAACATTGAAAAGGCTGGACAAACACAAAAATAACAAACACAGGGGGCAAGTGGGTTTTAGCATAATTGGTCAGTCAGGCACACTGGACTTTTAGCAGCGTGCAGCGTGCTACCCCTGAGACTGTACATGTAAATTGAGGGTTTATATAGAATTCCATTGCTGTTTTTAAGCCGCTTAAAGATTACTCTCCTTACAATCAAAATTTGATACGCCAATGAAATATGTATTAAAAGAGCATGTTCTTCCACTCAACTGAAAAAAAAACCATTACTGAAATTGATCCATGTTATCAGAGGTTATATACAAGTTTTACTAAAACACCTTATTATAGGCCTATATATAAATAACTACATGTTCGATTTGGTTGTAACTTGATAATGTACGTATAATGTGCTGTCATCGTGTGTTCATCAGGTGCACAGAATCATTTCAAATATCCGAAATATCTTGTGTTTGTCCACAAACACATTTCTATTTTTTTTATATTTTTTTTTAAAAGGTGTCCACGGAATGGCATTATAATTTATTGGGCTGAGTGAGACTACAGATGACACACAAGCATTCAAATACAAAGAGATTTTAATCATGTGAGTCGAACTGACGCATTATTTTTACTGTGAGATTCTGTGTTTTGACACAAAATCTACAAACAACAATAAATTGACACGTGATATGTGAAATTATGCATGTTTTACTATACCAAAACTAAGTGAGCTGCAGGGCGCAGATAAAGTATAAGTCAACATGGTCAACTATATCTTGCCAAATATGGTGTTATTATTTTATTTACTAATATCAACTAATGATAACGTATTGCAATAAATACAACTAGATACAATACGCACTTGGCATCATTTAATTTAACCATCTTTACGGGTGTACTGCATTATTTTTCTCAGATTTAAAGAAACTACTTTCGAGTCACACACAAAAATATGCGAACCATACAAAAATAAAAAGGGACGCCCTAAACAGATTAGCCAAGAAAATATGAGCAGAGTTAATACACTTTCAAGTGGTGACAAGACAAGCCTCGCGCCTTTCAATTCCCCATACCGGTTTTTGTTTGGCAAAACCCAATAATTGGAATGGCTGGTCAAACAACGATAACACCAAAATAACAAAAAAATAGGGGCCAAATTGGTTTGATATCACAATAGGTCAGTTGTGCTCACTAGACACTTAGCAGAGTGCAGCGTGTTACACCCGAGACTTTTCATGTGGCCCTTTAAAGGGTTCAAGCGAGGACACTTGTCAACTCTGACGTTTGCAATGTTTGCTAGTCAAACCAAAGTGGCCAGTCAGCCAGATGTTGATGCTCGCATAAATAAGCTTTTGATTTGTTGTACAGGGTGAGTAAAAAAAAAGCCCTAAAACAACCAAAATTATATTTACTTTCGAAAAAAAATACGTAGCAACAAAAATAACAATGACTGGAAGGTGAATTTCATAACCTACTTTTAGATGAACAAATTACTTCAATTGCTCAATCCGTTCAAAGAATATCACCTTTTAAACACAATGGCCCTAAAACCTCTTTCGTCCAAAAAAATGCGATTTCAAGTATTGTCATCACAATTGTCTTCATCACCAGCGATAAAACCTCAGTTTGAAAGTTAAAAATATTCAACAAATTCCTGTTGAAGGCCCGTCTTAAAAAAAAAATGGATTTTATAAATTATATTGTTTGCCTTACCAGGGTTGTTAATACAGATAGTGTGTACTTCAGTTGTTGACAGTTGTTGAAACAAGTATTCTGTCATTTTCTTTGTTGATCCAGACAGACAGAATACACAATAATTTTGCTTTGACGAAACAAGTTTAAGGGTCATTGCGTTTAATAATGATATCATTTGAATGAATACACTTTCAAGGTTGGTTTGGATTCTGCTTATTTTGACTGCGCCTGTATTTCAAAAACATTATCAGCAGAAGCCTTAAATGAAACAGTTTATGATTGTTCTGAGTCAAATCTTGCATCAGTGTTGTTGTTAACGAGCGTGAATACACAGATTATTCCTCACGACTGAAGACTTGAAACAAAATATATCTGATATAACTTATAACTCCGAGGACCTATATGCTCACGTGGTTTGTCGTGTGCAACCCTTATCGGATTGTTGATGGTGGCACGGATCCTAGACACCAGGATAAACGACTGTTTTCCAGATGTGCTATTGTGTTGGGTTTTTTGCATGACATCTAAAACGGAAATATTCATTAAAACTGTAAGCAAAACTACTTCTTATTTAAGATATAATTGTTCAAAATTATTTAAGAAATAAATACTTCAGGATTGACCGAGGGTATTGTGCAGTTCAGTCGTCATAGGCCTATACGAAGTATTTACCAGGGAAATAAACGCCACATTTCGAGGAGAACACCGTTTACCCAAATTTCGTTTTTAATGAAGCTTTTGTTAAAAAGTTTTAGAGAGATGTGATGCCGAACCAATGAAACAAAAGCGACTTTTCATTGTTCATCTTAAAGCTAAAGATATTGTGCTCGGCATTACCATGGTAATGTAGTTATCACTTATCAGAATTCAGTAATAAAGACCAAAAACGTCGACTCATGAATATTCAAAAATATAATTCGCTGGCTTGACAGACTTCGAGGCCAGATCGGGCGCAGAGCCTTGCAAATCTGAAAGCCACCGCGCGCAGTGGTCTTTGTTGAAAAGTATTCATGGTATTTGCCACCAGTACAGGCCGTTATCACGCGTCTAACCAGGAGTTGGGCCGAGTCGTTTATCCTGGTGTCTAGGATCCGTGATGGCGGGTACAGGTTGTCCTTTACGACTGTGAGGACTTGAAACAAAGCGTAACCTGAAATAACGATAGCTTCAAGGACTTCAGCGCAAGTCCTCGGGCCCAAATCCTTGGTACTTTTTGTGAGCAAACTTTATGGAAAATGTCAAGAGAAAATGCCCGTCTGAAAATAGGCAACGGGGAAGAAAAACAGAACGGGTCCTCAGTAGTAATAGTACTCTCTGTATTAAGATCTGATAACTGCTGTGCATTAATATATTGCCTCAAAACTCTTGAAAAATGTCAGACATTGGTTTTGAGCGATTTTAGAGTTGCCTACTGATCACGTTCCCCGCTGTACGTATGTTGTCATTTTCATATCCATGCTTGACTTGTTTCTCCAAGTAGCTCTAAACACAATGTTCAAGACGTGCTTTCGTCATGGTCTTGTTATTTAATAATCGAGCCAACGTCAATATTGTTTCGGGACGAGGTTAACAAAAAAAAAATCTGTGAAAATGTCGAAAATCACTTGACTTCCCCCAGCTTCCTACGCATAACGCACTTGACGCTGCGCATTGTATTACGGCCCTGGTTGCCATGGGAACGTGTGCGACTTGTGCGTGTTCCTTAGGCTCGAAGGGACCTTGGCAAGGAGCCAAAGAAGAAAAACAGTCAATCTTGAGGCTCTCTCAACTAATGGATTGAAATTTCATGGGGGTTTAGATATGTATAAAGTTATCAACACTCTTAGGTACGAACTCTTCAAGGAAATGACTTCTTTGAGTGTTAATTGGTTTTTTTTTTTTGGGGGGGGCGGGGGTGTTTTAGATAAGTCCGCGGGAAGCGGATATACGACTGTGTATGCAGTGACTATTATACAGGATGTATACAAAAAGGAAACCCAAATGTAAATGTAAATTATAAAAAAATCTAATAAATATTTTCAAATACGTTGATGATCATGTGAAACACCAATGATATCTTGATTGTGTGTATATATGCGGCCACGGATGACTGAGCATTCATTGTTATTCTGTTAAGGGTCAAAACCTGTACTGGGCCAAGTTTGTGCACAAGTGTAACTGGTATGTGAAACGGCAATTTCAAGAAAAAAGACATCCTTTTCTTTCAAACAATTTATTCCATTTGGACACAGTGATTTAACCATTCTCATTGTTAAAGTTAACCCCTCATGGCCCAATGCCATGCAACGTAGCAAAAAGTGCTTGTGTAAGTCATTGATGTGTGCATTTCAACCTTAGCATAACAAACCAACCAGCAATATTAACCAGGTAAAACTTGCCCAGTACGGGTTTTGAACCTTGGCTGAATACAAATGAATGCTCAGTCATCCGTGGCCACAGACACAATGAATGCATCATTTGAAAGAGGACACATTGGTGTTTCGCATGATGTTTAAGTTTATTTCAAAAAATGTATTAGATTTATTATAATTTACATTTGCATCTGTATTTGCTTTATTTTTTTTATACACCCTGTATATCTGGGTATAGCCAATGGTTTGTTATATGTAATGGACACAATTTTGAAAAAAAAAAGTGTTTTGCCGACTCAAGTAACAACCACACAATATAATCTGGAGCAGTTTATTAGCAAGCTTAAAGTGAATGATCAACATTTGCTTTTGAGGCAATTTTCGGAAATAAATGGATTCGGAGGATTAGTATGTTATAGCAAGTATTGTTAAAACTACTTGTTTTACGTTTTGGGATTGTAGATGCTGGAAAAACCAAGAAAACCAATCATATTCCTTGAGTCTGGTTCCCTGACCCCACTTAAGATGAAACGGAGCAATTTACCGACTTTGGGGAATTGTAAGGTTAAATAATGCAGTCTAGCAGGCTTGTACCCCTTCACAGGTGTGTAATCAATTGCAAAGAAAACGCTGAATAACTAATTATGAACAATTACGAGCACTTTTTTTTTTTGAAAAAAAACCCCCAGTTTTCTCCAACGCTGGTCGTTTTTCTTGAAAATGTCAGCACACCAGGAGCCACGATTTTACAGGATGCTTTATACTGTCATTCCCTAACAATCCAGTGAGGTATTTCGTGATAATTTGATCATTTCGTTTTATGATGTTTGCAAATGTTGTATCTTCCCTTTAACTGTCGAATTTTCAGCTCTGTAGTATTGAGAAAACTGTGAAAATAAATCTGTACTTTTCGCGACTTAAAGGTATATTACGGCCTGATATCCCCGAAAGTGTTTTTTTAGGATTATTTTTGTAGGCCTATCCTCTTTCAAAGTCTGGTTGGAAGCCTAATGTCTTACCATTCCCGAGAACAGACGACCAAAAAACCCCCGGTTGTTTATATACATCGGACGCTGCGAACATTTTGTGGCATACGTATACGTATTTCCAGCTGCAAACTTATTTGGCGCCATGTCAGTCTAGTGCCACAAATAGCTACGGTAATTTGATTAATCTAAAACAATAGCGGTGTTTTTTTTACCCAAATAAGCCAACATATTCACTCAACCGATGAACACACATTCGTGTGTTCGAGAAATGTATCAAAGGAACATGTGTGCGACTGGAATCACGACTAGCACCAAAAAAAAAGTTTCGGAGTCAAGTTTGTTTCATAGCATGGTTGTGTGGATATGTTTCTTTTCAAGGCTTTTCCCAATTAATTAGCATCATTCCGTTTAAAACGCATGTTGGAGCGCAATTAGGCGCATTCCAGGACGTAATATCCCTTTAATGCAAATAGGCTTCCGTTGAAAGCACGACGGTTTATTTCTATAAACCATCACGAGAGAATCCGTGTCAACTAAATTCGGTCAACTGGGCAAAACAGCTATTTCTTTCTGATGATGTTTTAGTCCGAACCTTTGCGAATGGTGGTAATTCCTCTTATCTCGAAAATGACAGCAGTATATGTAGTATCCTTGCATGAAAGCTGTATATTAGGTACCTAGTGATCTGAAACCACACACCCAAACCCAGACATTACCTCATCCACATTGGAATGCATGAACCCCACTTACTAAATGAATAATGAATAAGGCCCCAACTTGGATCAGATTGCACCCTAGAACAATGTAGCCCTTTGATAAGCATAGAATCTCATGTGATGTATTGAGCCACAATAAACCAAGCAAGCATCGAAGCAACAACTACTATCCGTGTGCTAGTGACAAGCTCACTACATTACATTGGCGACGAAGATTCAGGAACAAAATTGGGGGGATATATCAACATATCAACTTCCCAAGATGGCACGAGGCACCAAAGCTGCACCAGACCACCTCTAGACATGGCAGATCACAACCTTGCTGTAAATATTCTCGGCATCGCGGATCAGAGCATCCCACAAAAACGCCTACTACAATCCAGTCATGACCCTGGTGATCATCCGAGCAACAGCAACTGCTTCAAGCCACTACGCAAAAATCTACCGGAGTACGGAACAGCAGACGGGCGCTAAACATGTCCAATGCCATCATCAGCGACGACCCACCAAGCTCTCCAGATAGCGACTCCGAAGATGACTACGTGTTCTAATCGAACAATATCAGCCAACCACCAAGCGTGTTATCAACGACACCAAAGAACAGACAAGCGTGTTAAGCAACGACACTGAAGAACAAACGCGCGTGTTAACAATGACACCAAAGAACAAACGAGCGTGTTAATCACAACACCAAGAAATGAACGAGCGTTCGAAGTCTAACCAACTACAAACGAATGAGCGTCAACTCTGACCACCAAACAAACGAACTTCACTCTGAACGACAAGCGTCAACTCTGAAGCGTCAACTCTGACCACCAACAAGCGTCAACTCCGACCAGCATGACCAGCCATGGACTAACAAACGTCAACTTCTACCAACAATCGTCAACTCTGATAATCATGGAAAAGTGAGTGCAGCACAACTAGAACGCCAACAACTCTTTGGAAACGACTGAACTTTAACTTCAAACACTGATCATCAGAAACAACTGAACTGAACTGTATATACCGCAATGAATCTCTTTATGTTTACCCTGTGCATGATCATATTTTCTTTTAAACTATAAACCAGTCTAACTTGATCTACTGCTTCATCATGTTCATGAACTTTGAACATCGAACAATGAACATTTCTCTACCAATTAACTGTATAAAATTAGATTTAGATTTACATTCATCAACCGTTTCCAAAAAAATTAGATCTAGATTTAAATCACCATTATATTATTCATTGCATTCTCCCTGTATATTAGCCAGTTCCATTCTAAGGTGAGGAGGGATGTAGTATCCTTGCATGAAAGCTGTATATTAGGCACCTAGTGATCTGAAACCACACACCCAAACCCAGACATTACCTCATCCACATTGGAATGCATGAACCCCACTTACTAAATGAATAATGAATAAGGCCCCAACTTGGATCAGATTGCACCCTAGAACAATGTAGCCCTTTGATAAGCATAGAATCTCATGTGATGTACTGAGATGTATTGAGCCACAATAAACCAAGCAAGCATCGAAGCAACAACTGCTATCCGTGTGCTAGTGACAAGCTCACTACATTACAGTATACTCGGTGCAATAATTGCTGCTTTTGCTTAAATGATATTTACCTTGTGTCTCAGTTATCTGCTCTGCCCCTCCCCCTTTACCTCTTTTACATTGTCCACGCCTTTCGTTAAGGAGAATACACTAGAAAGTGTGGATTCGTAATTTAAGAATTCACGAGGCGCGAAGCGCCGAGTGAATTCGTAAATTAAGAATCCACACTTGCGAGTGTATTCTTCGACTTAAACCATTGCGTCAAAAGAAGTATTGGCATTAACAGTGAGTAGAGATGAAAAGACTTGGGATAAATGTTGCAACCTGACGCCACTTCAGCGACTGTGTACAAAGTCTATGGAGAGTCAAGAATGTTTTAAAAGTATTTCCTAACAAAACTGGAAATATTTCTCAGTCCCAGATTCATGTCTCATCATCATTTTTGCAATGAATGCCCTTCATTGAGATGATATATGGAGAAAAAAAAGTGGCGTCTGGTTGCAACATTTGTCCCAGCTCCTTCCGTCGACAAATTGATAGTTCAGACGATGTTTTCTTTCTGACTCGAAGTAGGTTTTGCAGTGACGGCGGAGAATCTGACAGGGAAGATGCATTGCTAATTTCGGAAGGAAATTTTCACGCAGACGTTATTATAGAGAACAATTGTTCGACGCGTTCAAAGTGTGGATTCGTAATTCCAAATCCACACTTTATTAAAGATTCTTCGTTCCGAATCCACACTTTGTGACCAGTGTAAGAGATTCGTAGATCCGAATCCACACTTTTAACAATATTGTGACGTAATAGCAATGGTTTAATTAAGGAAAATACACTAGAAAGTGTGGATTCGTAATTAAAGATTTCACGAGGCGCGAATCGCTGAGTGAATTCGTAAATGAAAAATCCACACTTGCAAGTGTATTCTCCGACTTATTAAACCATTGTGTCAACAGAACTATTGTCATTAACAGTCCAGTGAGTGGAGATAAAAAGACTTGCATTTTTCGGGGGGGGGGTCGAGGCTCTTGTAGGTCTACGTAATCAAGCATTGTGGCGTGTTTAACATGTGTATCGCCACACCCGTAGCGCCAAGTCATTTTGCGTGTACTAGGCTTCTTTCGTCAACATGGATAGTTCAGGCGACGTTTTTTTTTTCGGACTCATAATACTTGCGAACCTACCACCCCCCCCCCCTCTTTTTGTCACTTACCAACCATCACGCACTCTTTTGTTCGGATTTACACTCCTACCCTTTCATTTTAAGCTACATTTATTTATTTATTTATTTATTTATTTCTGATCTTTTACCAGGGTAGCCCGTTCACAAATAATGTGGTCTTCCACGGGGCCCTGAGCATATAATTTAAAAATTAATAAAAACAAAAACGAACGATTTAAAGGATTAAAAGTGTATAAAATTACCAAAACAAATAGGAAATAAGATCATATAGAACTATAACCGTTAAATTATAATCATTAAATAAAAGAAACATGAACGGGTTTAACATAAACAATATAAAAGTGTATATGAAAACGACGATAGACAAAAGTGCAGATCAAGAAGTTTAATTTAAGAATAAAATTACAAAATAAGTCCTACATGCAAATACAAACGAAAAACAAGTAAAAAAAAACTATTGTAAATAATAAAAACAGTAACAATGAGTACATGCATCCCTAACATGCTAAAAACAAAAACAAAACAAGCAAGCAAGCCAACAAACAAACAAAAGAGCACCCCAACAGCCCTAACAACCCAACAAACAATCACCCGAATAAACACCCCCCCCCAAAAAAAAAAAGAAGAAGAAGATGAAAATTGTAAGTGATAAAGACAATAAAATTGAGTACACTTAACATGCTAAAAAAAACGTACAATTAAAACAATAATTTGAAGCAACCTAAAACGATTAAAAAGTAAAGTTTCATTATTGACTTAAAAAGAACCAATTGAGGCTGCTGAACGTGTTTCTTTATTTAAACTATTCCAGACAGTAGCCCCAGCAACAAAAGGACTATGCTTCAAGCATTCTGATTTATATTTAGGAATGAACAGGGTGTCCTCAGTTGCTTGACTGGTGGAGTGACGGTGCATGTCAGATATTTTAATGACATCTTCTGTCAGGTAGGTAGGGGCAAGATTGTTGGTACATTTGTACATGAGTACTGCTCGCAGGTAGCTAAATCGTTTTGGTAACGGCATCCAGCCTAGTGTATTAAATAATTCACTTGAAGGAATATCATACCCTTTACCTAGAATTAATCTGGCAGCACGTTTTTGGAGTTTATACAGCTTGTCTGTGTGCATGTTGAATCTTTCTGACCAGATTTGCGAACAGTAATCAAAATGGGGTAAGATAAACGCATTATAAAGTAATTTGACAGAGTCAGCCGGAATGTATGGTTTCACCCGGCGAATAATACCCAATTTTGCTTGTACAGTACTCACAACCTTGTCTATCTGATCAGTCCATTTCATCTCATCATCAATGATCACCCCTAGACATTTGGTTTTATGAACACTTTTCAGAACAATGTCATTTACCTCCACTCTGAAATCGACGACGTCTTTGAGTTTTGCTCTAGATCCTATGATCATCACATTGGTTCTATCATAATTTAAAACAAGACGATTTGTATTCAGCCAGCTAGAGATCTGCATCAAGGCAACAGATAATTTGTGTTCGACATCCGCAGTCGTCTTGCCATTAACTGTGAGAGTTGTGTCGTCGGCGTACATGTCAACAATACCATTATTAACCGACGAAGGCATAGAGTTAACATAAATAGAGAACAATAGTGGGCCTAGCACAGAGCCCTGTGGAACGCCATTCACAACACTCGGAGATTCGGAATAGGCTTTGTTCAAATAAACTCTTTGCTACACTAATTCCAAAATTTGTATCCTTGTGGAGACATTTCTTTGTTCCCGTGTAGTAAAGTGTTCAATTTTGAAAGTGAATTTTCAAAATGCTCTTATTTTAACCAGAATAAGTTTCCTGGGCTGAAATTTCGAATTAATATCCCTTTTCTAAAACTCTTCCATTTGCGACAAATAAACACACCTTGGAAATTCCTAGTTTTTGAGTAAAACCCTTATATCTATTTCGTGAAAACTTTGTGGAGACCTATTCATCTATAGAAATTGCCCTGTGGAGACCTTTACAATATTTTGTTCACTATTGTGTGTGAGTCTCCACAAGGCAGCGAATTTGTGGTCATTGGTCCGTCCCCTCATTAATCCATCGCGGTCTGTACCCCATTTTACACGTCCTTTGTTCGTACTTCCATTACTAGCGCTGTGATCCCTCCCATACTCAACTGTCACCTACTTAATCCCTAGTGGTCTGTCCTCCCCTATTTAATCCGTCCGTTGTTAGTGCTTCATCTTCATCCTCTGTGATCTTCACCAACAATAATGTGTGCTTCCACCCACGTAATCCCTTTTGTGATTCTCCTCCGAACCCTGCATGCCTGTGAGTCCCTACATGCTTATTTCGTGTACCTCCGTCATTTTCCCTCTTAGGAAGAACTTGTTCAGTTCGCAACGTCAGGCCGTATTAATATTTTAGCGAAATGATATTTTTTTAGATAAATAATATTTTAGATAAATAATTTTTCTTTTTGTGCCTCTGAAGAAGTCTTTGCTAAAGACGAATTCAGGCCTCTGTAACTTTTTGACTTGTATATTTGTTTGCAGCAGCTTATTATTGTTCATTTTTAAAATGATAGTTTGACAGTTTCAATTTGGAATGTTTACAAACAAGGGCGGATCCAGGGGAGGGCCAAAGGGGGCCATGGCCCCCCCCCCAAAACGAAACCATTTTTTAAATTTTTTTATGTGACATCGCAATAAAGGCAGGCACTGAGCACACCACCATCTTTTCCTCAAAAAAACATTGGTTAAAGTGGTCAGAGGTTGCCTCAGATCGCACCACAGAGCATCTAGAATCCAAAAAATTTTCGGGGCCCTTAAGCGGGCCCCGAACCCCACGCCGTAATATATTTGACCCACTTTTTTGGGGGACCAAATTTTTTGGGCCCCCCCGAAAATTGTGTTCTGGATCCGCCCTTGTTTACAAACAGTGTCCACAACCTTTAGACATGTGCAAGATAATCAACACGTAATATAGATGTGTTTTCGTATGCGTCACCGCCAAGAGATAACACTTCAGATAGCAATTCATGATTAAATAATTGAATTGGTGACTTTTAAGTTTCTTTCTCAGTAATGAGAAAAAAATAAAGTCAAATGAGAATTGATGTAAACTAATTTTAGAGCATTCAATAAAACTGTTATTAAAATAACATTAAAGTGCTGTGATCCGTACATACACCATTACAAGTATGTTATTATAAGCCAAGGGCCATAGTGAAACTATTGAGCAGTGCAAAAAAAAGTTCCCAGACTATAATTAACAATTGTTGACTGCTGTGATGTGGGATATACCGTTTTTAACACCCGAGGGGCGCATAGCACCCGAGGCGGATACAAACGGCATATTCCACATCAAGCAGTTAACAATTATTTTGTGACATCGTGCCAATAAGTCGAAAAGATAAATGGTTAGTATGCAAGGAATACATTTAATCAGTCCGGTGACGTGTAACCCTTGATAACTGCAAGACAGGGGCGGCGGGGGAATCCCCCCCCCCCCCGTTTTACCCAAGTGCCCCACTTGCAGACACAAATGTGCCCCCTCAAGCATAATTAAAGTGCCCCCTCGAGATGAAAACAAAACTGACTCTAATGCCAAAACAAAAAAGTCTCCGGTTTCTGGTATGCGCGCGCGTCGCCGTAGCCATGCGCGTCGGCAAAATGATTTTTTTTTTTTAATGAAAGATGATGTCTCAAAACCGCCAAACTCACTGGTTTGACTGGAATCCTGCTGCTGCACAATTTCAACGTGTTTTTAGATTGGGTTATGGTCGAGAATAAGCTTTATGTGGCCTCTCTGGACTCCCATATTATTTGCACTAAGTTTAGTCGGGCACCATTTGCAGTCATCAGCCGACATTTGAGGCAAAAAAATCAGGTAAAAAAAAAAAGCCGCGTCGCCGCACCACTTTTTGGGCAAGCTCCATACCAGAAACCGGAGACTTTTTGTTGGCCTAATATTTCGGATAATGTTTTTTCAGTAAGCATTTCCCAAAATGGTATAGAGAGTTCTGATATGAACGAGGAATATGAAAACCAAGTGAAATTCATTCACAAAGTGAATGAATGGATTGAATTTTTCTTTCCATTTTTGAGTACCCCTTACCCCGAGGTTGCTGTATGGCTGGTTTGATTCAGCTTGATCAAATACTTTTGAAGCAGTGAGAGAACATAGCCTCATGGCATATAAATGTAACGCGAGTGACGGTGGAATTGCCCATTTGTAATAATTTCTATCCTGCGTCAGGCACACTAGGTAATCACATATTTTTTTTTTTTTTTAGATAAGCTAATTATATTACTTTTTAAGAAAACGAAGCAGGGATAGATGCTAGTTACTGTATTTAAATAAGATAGGCTGGAAGACTGCAAAAGCTTGAGAAAAACCGTTTATGATCAAAACAATGTGTTTTACAAATTATTTAAAATGTAGTCTACATGTTACAATAATGTATATCTGTGTATATATAACGTACGACCCATTTAAAATAAAAACAAATGATAAAGCAAGATGAGATTTTCAACAATTGTTTCTAAAATCAATTGTAGTCTACATATTACATTAATGAATATCTGTGTGTGTATATAACATACTACCCATTTAGAATGGAAAGTTGGAAATAGGAAGACGAGATTTTTAACAATAGTTTCTATAATCAAATCTGTTGCCCAGGTGAAAATGAGTTTCAAAATGCATATCCTAAGTGTCCAAATATAATGTTTAATCAACTGGTACCAATTAATCATATTAATGCATTCAACATGATTTTTAAGAAAATTAATACTAAACTGGACAAACACAGTAATAAAGTCGCCGAAAATCCCCTTCTTCATTCCCAATTCAAAAAAAAAAAATCACATTTATACAATACAAGGAATTAACTGGAATGTTCTGCATATATAATAAAAAAAATTAAGTTTTGAGTGTTCAAGATAAACGAAAGTATACTTAAATGAAACCCTAACAAGAAAAACAGAAACAAGAATCTAAACCTAAGTGTTAAAAAATATAACATTCAAAACGTTCTTTCACTCCACTTTAAACTCCACTTTCCACTCGTGTATGCTACTGTGCATCGGGAGTCCTGTTTATTACGTCACGATTTACTGTGTTTTGTTTGCTGCCCGCAACGACGACTTTTACACAGTTGCACGTTTGGGTCGAAACTGGACCTGAAAAACAGCTCTCAAATGTACCTTTTGTACTCATTTCATGACAGAAACAATTGTCGTTTTTATTTCATCACACCTTAGGCTACATATACCCGAAAAATGACGGAAATGTCTTCGAGCATTCCACAACCTCTTTAAGTGCTTCACGCTCACACGCGATGTTCACAATCACACGCGTGTTATGACACTCGATGTCATCTCATAGCCTAGTTCAAATTCTTAACGTAAATGTTTTTTTGAACAAATGGATTTCTACTTGAAGTGTCTAACAATAAAGTAACATTGGTTAACGAGCACTATAGCTGTTGCGCTAGTGACATATTTGCGTATAAGGTTTCACTATAGGCAGAGTTCAAGAAGGTAGATTAGGGTTAAAGGCTTATAAAATCATTTGCATTCCTCCAAAATGTTACCTAGCGAATTCTTATCAATTTGAAAAAGCTTACTTAGATTAAAGATCATACTAAAACCAGTACATGTAGTAGTAGTAATAGAAGTAGTAGTAGAACCAAACACTCCGTGAAATAATTTCGTCTGGCTTGTTTTCATTATTTCTTTTTTTTTAGGAAGAAATCAAAATATGTACATAGTGTTCTTGACGAAATCAGGTTTTGTGACCAAACGGTTGTGCATGATCTGTAGCATTATTCGAAAATATAATATCCCCAGAGCTGATATTTCAACAGGTTAGGTTTTGGACTTTCGTCTCTGCATTTTGGGTGGTATTTGTATTGGAAACGAACTAAATGCATGAAAAGCAAATGATCTCAAATGCCTTTCAGTTCATTGTTTTTCTAGCCTACGAAACGTAATTGCAAAAGATCAATTGATATATGCAATTACATTAGCTATGTTTTTTCAATTTATAAACACACAAATATTCTGTCGGGGATTTTTTTTTTCCTTAAAAAAAATGAAAACAGGTAATTGAATACATTAAAGGAATAAATGCATTGCCAGTCACAATTATTTTTGGAAGGAAATTGAAAGCTGCATTAAACCACTGAACCTTGTAGGAGTAGTATACAGGGCACCGCGGCCATCATTACAGCAGTATTTCGAGGACATCGTGCCAGTCGGGGTATGAACGTTCTCAGGGTAACAAGCTAAGAATATCCGGGCCACACTAACCAGAATCATATTTTTTTTCCGGCTCAACTCTTTACCGGGTGAACACGACACTTTCCCGGGTTAGAATGGGCACTACTCAGGGTCAAATTGGCACTTATTCAAGATAAAAGCCCGGGGAAAAAATGTCACGGTAAAAAGGTAATTTGACCCGAAAAAGTGTCATTTAGACCAGCAAAATTGTCATTTAGACCCGGAAAAAATGTCACTTTAGCCTGGAAAGGTGTTATTTCGACCCGGAAACGTGTAAGTTTAACTCGGGAAAACTGTCAGTTTGACCTGGAGAAGTATTATTTCTTACCTGGGAAAAAAGGTTTAGCCAAATAGAGCCCGGTTTCGTTGTCAGTCTGACCCGGATGTTTTTTAGAGTGTTCCTTACAAACGCAAACACTTCCTGTGACACTACCGCACCCCTTGCTTGTAATTTCGATAAAACCGTACACAAATTCTTTTACCCCATGTGTTTGCATGTGTATCTTTTTATGCAACCTCCATGAGAACGCTAGCCGCTGACTGGATGGTGTATATGACAATGGACAACTGTTTCTTGACAAAGTTCCACTTTTCTGGATCTGGGTTGTTTTCGATGTCAAACATGGCGTCCACGATGCCTGGGAATTTGTCACTGGCGTAGTTGTCTCTGCTGCTTGGCGCGAAGACAATGTGCCTGAATGCAAAACACGATGGCAAAACTCCTTATTGAGCACTAGTATTAAAATGTACGTATACTGGGGTGTAAGAGATAGTTATGCGTATTTAAAAGCGCATCATTGCTACCCTGCTTGTCGGGTCAATGAAACATTCTAAATCTCAGCTCCCTGGCCAATACAGCTCGATGCAATTCAGCGTAAATCGCTAAAATCATTCAGAATAACTCGCAGGTACCCAATTCACTCGTGGGTGGGGAGAAGCAATGAGTGACAAAGTGCCCGAGGGCACACGCACCATAATTAACACGTTTGTTTGTGGTGTAAATCGAGGATTTTCTTTTGTTCCTCTTCCCTTTTGCCTTGTTTGTCCTTTTTCGCAACAGCTCTCAAAGGTTTTATACACGTTTTCCAACCGAGGGGTCCTCAGTTCGGTTTCTTTCATCGATTTATCGATGGTGTTGCACGTGTGTGTCCTCGATTTACACCATAAACATGCGACTCAGATGGACTCGAACCCACCACCTGCAGAATTTCCCGCAGAAAGGCAGGTTCATTTATAATTTATAATGATTGACGGAAGTCTATAATAATACAAACGAAATAAATTGTAGTCTGGTTTACAGACTTACATATTCTCCGGTAGGGGACAGAATATCCTAGAGGGGGCACTAGTTCCTAGGAGAAAATGGCCAGGGTGCACAATATCCTGGCAAAAGAAGGAACATTCTGTCCGGAGAACGGAATATCATTGCGGGCAGAATTCCCTACCACACCGGCATTGTCACTAGTCTGAGTATCACCCGTTCTACGGAGCGAGCCGTGTGCTCCGTACGAACGTCTGATACCTGCGTGCATGCAAATATTATGCAACACAGCACATCAGCCAATCACAGCCGTTTACGGTCATTTTCCGTCCAGATTGTGACGGAGGATGTTGATTAGTCAACAGCTGTCAGCTGACTCAGCAGACATGGCGGCCTCCATGAAACTAACTTTTGTCAACAGAGACATGGAAAGATGTTTCTCGGAAGTGCTTAGCTCTCTGACAACATCATTTCCGGCCAGACGAGACATGATTGCGCTCCAATTTAACTCAAATGCTTCTATCAAATTGTCGTAAATTATATTGAAATCTTGCCAGGGGAAACAAAAAACCAACAAGTTACGTACCGAACGCGATCCAACCCGACTACTTGTATGCGCCATGTTTTCCAGCCAGCTTGTACGATATAGTAGACGCCTGTTGATTGGTCAAAACTTGGCCAATCTACGCGGCCGTCTTGCATAATTACTCGTGGAATCTGCACGCATGTGATAGACGCTCGTATTCAACGAGCGTCTATTACATAGACTACACTGTCACAAGCTTACCTGACAAAGGGACGATCGGGAAGTCCCTGTGGGTCACTGAAGGCTCGTTCAAAAAGGGTCATCTGATCGTTCAGCATACGCACCATCAGAACGCTGCAAAAGATAAATAACGTAGGGATAAAAAATTGGCTTTAACAATCCAACGCACATCTCAACATGAAACGAATTTGCCTAAATTATGAGGAAAAATAGAATGTTAAATCGTAAGTGCAACTTTACAATATATAAATTATTAACAACTAATGTTGTGGAACGAAATTTGATAATCTTTCCATTGAATTTGTATAGTGTTTTTGTGAAGAAAAAAATTGGCGGAAGTTAAAGGACAACATGAAACTTTCAAGATACAGATTTCTCAAAGCATTTGTTGGCATAACGCCGATTTTTTTTTTCATCTTTCGACTAAATCAAAATGTTTAGTTGGAGAACACAAGCACATTACTTCAACGCATCTTACTCAGTTTTATCCACCGATTCAACTTTGGCCGTGAATTTGTTGGCAGCATCTATCAGACTATTGACAGCCAACTGCATGTCATCTAAACATTGAAATGAAAAGATAACAAAAGGCACATTATGTCCTCGATTGGTAACATGTATTTGACAATGAGAGACTTTTGAGACGCTTGGTGGCAGCAAACACCCCAGTTATTTTTAATTGTTAACGTCATGTTTATTTAGGGACTATTCCAGCGTTTTGTAATGACCGTGACTAGAGCTTTTCAGCGCTAAGTGAATAAACCTGAACATTCATTTTTCAATCTTATAGGCCTACATCCATCATCTAGTAATGCTCAGGGAGAGTACAGACTAGGAGTTTTAGATCATTTATCCGAACCGTTGTATTACACTTGTTTTCAAAATGCTGGGATTGATCTTAAGTTACTGTGCGCATGCTGAAAATGACGCAAAAGGACTGGTGTGTTTGCTGCCACCAAGCGTTGAAGCGTCTCAAAGGTTATATACCAGATTTGGCATTGATATCGCGAATGAGGGAGCTATAACAATGCCAGTCTTGGTGATGAAACTGGTGCAAACAGACATGAATCTAAGGTACTGACGTACGTTTACATGTTGGTCAAATGCAGAGTTGTTTAACTCTAAAAGTCAAGTTGCTCAATCGCTTTAATAGACGTGTCATTTCAACAGTTGCATATAAAAAGTTGCGTTGTTTACGGCGCCCACATTCTCTCAGAAAGCAGCTCGACAAATCATATATGTCTCTCCAATATTCGTCCGTTAATAGTAACAAACGTTGACATTGTCTATTGCTCCTACATATTTTTACCTATATTTCAACCAAACGTTGTCAAAGTAACCAGTAGCTAAGCCCCAGCATGTCACATGACCAAAAATCTAAATTTTTATTACTCATAAAACTACTTCTTCCAGGAAATATATGGCACAATCACGTCACTGATGCATGAACACGAATTCGTTGGACATCAGCTTCCGATATCTTTACGATCGAGCTTGTTTTGCATTATTGTTCTTTGATGTGACAACAGGCAAAAAATAATTTGTACACGGTGGGTTCATGTTTTGTAGACCAACAGAAACTCCCAAAAACTGAGTGTTAGCCAGTAACAGCGCCCTCAAGGGTCGGGAAGCAGCAGCAACGTGTGCTGTTAAAAAGGGGAACGGTTCAGAGGAATTGATATGTGTATGGAATTGTCTTGTTCGATGTAAGAAAAAAAATCCTCAAAACATTTCATTTTGATGAACACTTATTGGGCACTTTTCTTTACCAGGAAAGAATACGCTTCTGTACAGATTTCTGTATCTATAAATAGATTAGTAGGTTTGGTAACCAGACGTCTGGCCATACTTACCGAACATGATACCTTCGTCAATCATTTTTTTGCCCACGGGTCCCTCGCGTAGGCTCACGTAGTAGTCATGCACGTGTTCTGCGTACACGGCTACGTCCATTGGCAGCACTACAGAGTCCGCCAGATTGCGCGCGAGTTCGGACACAAGTTGCGTTATAGCGCGGTGGTAGGGGAACCCAGGGTCGTAGTACAGATCAACCAGCTTGAAAGTCTCGTAGACCGAGTGGTACATAGGGTAGCCAGAGATTGGAATCGTTTTCTGTTTTTGAGGGCGAAAACCAGAAGAGAGTACACTATATTACATACACTGCAGAGTGAGAAATCAAAAGTAAAACTTTATTATTGCTTGTAATAAGGCTTTTCTCCATTCATATCCGGAGTTCCGGACAAGTTGTCGAGTAGAATCATTCACTTTGTCCGAAAGAAGCTATGCATTTTGCCCAGATATGTTCTGAGGAAGTTTTCATTATCAACTGCTCAGAATAATTATGTATTGATAGCTTCATTGCGGGAATATTGCTGCGAAGTTGCTCAGAATACTGCAACTTCTATACCCGATAAAATGTCCGGAACATATCCGGAACAGATCCGGAACCAGGATATGCATTGAGACGGAGTCTTAACTAAACTCACAGAGGCCACATTTAATGCAAACCATATCCCAACCATGTTCGTACATCCAGTGAACTATACAAATCCATTATATTGATTTAGTTCTGCTTGGGTTTGGTATTTTTCAACACGATCTGTACATATATCCCTATACTATTTTTGTCTTCCAAACAAAATTGTTTTATTATGTAATATGTGCTATAATTACATGTCTGCTGCGCGAAAGGAAAGTCCAAATCCGGTTTCCAAATTTAATATTAAGCTGCTAAATATCGTGAGCATCAAGCGATTTTGTTAGTGAAACTATTTACTGACGTAACATGTAATGCCTAATAAATAATGATTCAATTTGTAAATTTATTTTTCACATTGTGTGCCACACAATCGTGGACGTTTCTATATACAAATAAAAAACACAGTACTAATTTGTTTGTCTATGTTGTTTATTCTGTACTTATTTTGAACTTTGACCTATTCCTTTGGAACCCCTGGCCATTCAGAAAGGCAAGCTCAGGCAAGCCTAATAAAGCTGATCCCAGAGCACACGGCAAAGCTCTATTCAATGGACCGATCCAGTAAGCCCCGCCCACTGCGCACGTGGGAAAATTTCCACGTGCTCCTCTCCAATGCCACACTGCATTTTCCTGCCGCACGCATCATACGCGCGTGCACGCATGTCGGACTTCTGTGCACGCACGTCGGACATAAATCACGGCTGTGATTGGTCAGACACCATGGGGCGGTGCTTACTGGATCGGTCCATTGATTCAGAACGGCTATCACTAGTCTCTTCATGAAACTGGTCTACACAATGGGCCGGATTCAGCCCATTCATTCGCGTCACGGTTAATCATTTTGGATAGCACTGCCGGCTTACAAGTGACAGGCAGTCAGTATAGGACCGACCTCGTGCCCCGTGGGTACGATCTTGCTGCGCCATGTTGTTTCCCATCATGCCTTGCGCGATTATAACCCCTGGAATTGTGTAATTTAAATGTTTCAAAATATGGCACATTATAATTAGGCTGCAGTTTATCCATTTAACGCGCCGACGCCATCTTTAAAGTTGTGTTTTTGAAAAATCAATGCTTTCAAAAATAAAGTTTGGACATTGTGTTTTTTAGCAAAGAGTTGTATTAAAGATACGTACCCCTTTCATCCCTTTACAACCGCAGATACAGGGTTTTTTCTTAGCAAAAAAACGAGGCTGCCATAATCCATAACATACAGGCATCGCGCAGTTTTGAATATTCGTACGTAACGAGACTTGCAAAGCACGCGAGCGTATTATGGGCACGCCCGTCGTGCATTCTTCGAACTGCGCGCGCAGTACGCTCTGAATAGCCAGTCAGCGTCATTTACGTCATCATCACGGCCAGGGGTTAGTGTAAGGACCGCAGGAACGCGCACGCGCCCCTGGAGTCGAGGCTGGTATAGGTCAGTCAGACAGTCAGTTAGTCAGGTACCAGATACAAAGAGAACAAAGGCTGGTCTGTTTGTGCACGCTAAGATAATACTATACCTTATCATACGTGTAGGTAAAATCAACCGCAGAGATTCCAACAACCTGAAGAAACGGCGCGTAGTCACTTCCAGAGCCGAGGGTACCAATACTACAGACAATAACAAGAATACGAAAGGCACAATGTTCACTGGTCTATGGCATATCCTCTAGCGCAGCAAGAGTCTACGCTATTCGAGCAGATTTGGCGATTAATTATGCAAAACAAGACTGCGTCTTGACCTCGATATTCCGACAATTCAGCGGGCACTTTTTACCGCGTCTCCGGTAACCCGTTGTTGTGTTACAAAAACACAGCAGCCAAATTGACCAATTACAACTTAGTCCATATTTCTGATAGAAATGACGTCATAATTCTAAAACCGACTCCGATTGGCTGACACACAGGGTAGCATACAATTGTCATTATTCACATATATCAGACGTTGGTTATCGAAAGGGCTCCGTTGACAACGGGTGACAACAGTGGCGTAGCCGGGGGGGGGGGGGCGTTGGTGGCGACAGCCCCCATGAAACCTTGTCGCCCCCCCAGTCGCCCCCACTGAGATTTTGTGTTTGTAAAAAAAATATCATTGATCTACATTACGCCCCCCCCCATGAAATGTTCCAGGCCCCCGCGCACTGAAAAATTCCTGGCTACGCCACTGGGTGACAATCAGACTCCGGCTTTTACAATGTTTCTAAGTTTCGGTATTTCGTAACTCATTATTACATGACTCGCGTATCAATATCTGGAAACATCTTCATTTGATCTACTATTCCGCCGTGGGAAAAAAAAGGCCTGAAAAAAAATTTCTCATTTTTGCTGTGCTAGTGAACTGTACACTCTTTCTCTCTTAGTTGGATGCATGTTTACGTGGTTTCAAATATACCCTCTTAACGTTAAAGAGTATAGAAAAACACTCTATAAAGAGCTGTCCTCCACATATGAAAAGAGGAAGATTTGCTCTTTTAGAGACGTTTTTCACTCGGTCCATATTAAAAAACCACTGTAGAAAGAGTTACACTTCAACTCTCAGAGCGACATGGCAGACATGTCCTTTAAGATTGTGTTTATACCCCTTAACAGTAAGAGAGTAAGGAAAAACCTGTGTATTTAAATATGTTACGGGAGTCAGGCTGGCACAGTGGCTACTTTCATTCGCCTTCCAACGCTATGGCCCGGGTTCAAATCCTGCCCAGACCAATTAGTACCCGTCTAGAACTGTAAATTCCTCTCACTGTCTTTCACAGGTTTCTTCAGGCTTTCTTCAGGCTAAAGGCTTTCGAGCTACGGTGCCTAGGGCACAAAGTTGAGAAATTCTTGTTTTAATTAACAGAAAGAAATATAATGTCCCGCTTCAATAAAACAAACATTGGGCACATAACCGGACCTAAAACAACATTTCACCGAGTGACTTACTGTGGGTCTCCGTTCACGGTGTTCCCCACGAGATCTCGTTCCTTCCAGGTATCATACACAGTCTGTGACAGTTTGGGATCAGCCACCTTGGAGCGGGGGAGGGAGAAGAGGGAAAAGAGCTGGACATTATATTCAAAAATCTTACAAAGCCTTGTTATTCCGTGTGATATAAACCTCCATACTGTCTCTTTGCTATTGCTTTTGGGGTTGTTCTACTTTTTTTTTTTTGCATGTCTGATTATGTCTGCAAAGTCTGGTTTCCATATCGACTTTAAGCTTAATACGCTGACTGTGCAGACAGTGAGCGGAACAGTCGGCAAAGTTGAACCGTGTTGAACGTTGCCGACGGTCCGCGAGGTAGCCGACTGAGTTGTCGGCGACACTTCTGGAGGAAATGTTTCCGTAAGTCTGCATTGCAGTTTGGGTCGTGTTTGCGCTTCTCTTCGCGATTCGTACATCGATATGGAGTTATGGACTTCATGTTATTCCTATCTGTGATCCACTCAAACTCAGACTTGTGTAATTAGTTTTATGTACACGTTTGAATGACGATAATATCGAATACTCCGATGTGTATTTCGCCCGGAATATCGAAATTTGCCCCCCAAAATGGATATTGAGCAAGCTTGCTTAGCTGTTTTCCACAAGTTTATGTTTACTCCAGATTCGGAATTGGTGTATAGCTATATAGATCGGTTGCATTCAGAATCCATTTTTGTGGTGTGTGTTTTGTTATGTTAATTCATTAACAAAGAATGCGCAAGAGGTTTACTCGTAGCCCTGTTGAACAAAAACACGTACCTCAAAAATATATTGCTGCTGCGCAACGATCTAATTGTGTTCTCTATACCTTTGATATTTTGCCTAATACTGCATACGTTTGTTTCATACATTGCAATGTAAAGAGTTCCGTACATTGCCTTGTACGCATAATGTTGAGTATTTACTTTGCATAGAAGAACGGAAATAAATGTGATACTGATTTGAATTGAGTTAAACTAGGTCTATTCTTTCTTTGTTCGATTTAATTCCAAGATTCAGTCAACAATTCATAATATGCACAGTTAATCGTCTGCTAAATACGTAGGCCAACAACTGATTTTACACAAACAAAATCTATAAATCCGTTTACTCCGTATGAAGAAGCTGGAGTTCCTGCTCAAAAAAAGGATGAAAAGGTTAGAGTACTGGCCATATTTAAAACGGCTCACTGACTGTGTTCACCTGTATTAAGTAGAGTATTTAAAAACCGGTAGCTTTTATGTGTTTAACCCACCCTGAAAAAGAATATTCTCCACGGATAGAGTGATCGAATTACCATATTTCGAAGCAGCATTTTTTTCGATTTCGTTCCAAAGTGGCTTACCGTTTTACATTACCGGAAAAAGTGTTCAATGTAATCTATTGTTTCACGGCAAAATCGCTCTTCTTCCATTTGTGTAGCCAGACTTGCTTGGGGTAACAATTATGTATGACTTTCCAATAAATTGAAAAGGACTTACTATCTGGACAGCAATAATTGAGCCTTTTCCATATTATATCCCAAACAAATTTATGCCTGGGTATTGTTTTTCCAGAAAGTCTCTGCTATGGGGTGGTGAATTGTGTACAAGTAAACATGATGAACGTGAACGACACAAGCCGAGATCAAATGTAAAACGTGTAAAATACACAAGAAGCCATTCAAAACAGAGCAGAAGTCATGTACACATCACACGATGCCATGAGATGACATATGACAGCTGTCATATAATTTTGCTAGCAAGGGGTACAATATTTTAGGGTGCTGTGCAGGCATGAACAATTTAAACAAATTATTTTGATTGATTAATTTAGGGATTAAAACGGTGACTTACTTTCCTTGCAGCACTGTATATTGCATTGTAGAGGTTGGGAGTTCCGGCGATTTCGAGTACGAAGGTACCTATGAATTGAAATAGAGGAAACTGTGCATAAACGACCGAGGACCTGAGCCTATGGCCTCCGTTGTTTTGTGTGCAAATCTCTTTGGCCATGTCTAAGAAAACATTTTAAAAAGTCCAAACGATGGGCCGATAACTGCACAGGTCTTCTGTAAACATGAATAAAAAAACAAGAATAGTATAAGTGCTCTATAGTAAAGTATGAACCAGACAATATCTTCAAGGACATATGAGTCCATGTCCTCACATATCCTCGGTACATTTTGTGTGCGTAAAATCGTTTGGCCATGTCTAGGTTAGCTTAAAAGGTACACACAATAGGCCGGGAACACGTACCAAACTGTCAAAATAGAAATAAGAAAACTGTCCAATAGTAATACTGTCAAAACAGTATAAAGAGAGGAAAGTATACTCGGTAGTAATATTATGGTAGAGCGAGACAATAACTCCGAGGACCTGAGTCCAAATCCTCGGAAGTGTTTATGTATAAATCGTATGGGACATGTATATGGTATGTGAAGGCTTTTCTCAACCGAAGACATGAAACAAGGTGTCATCTGAAATAACAATTATCTTCGAGGACCTAAGCCCAATTAAGTCCTTTGTAGGTTTTGTGTACAAACCTTATGGGACATGTGGATTATGTGTACTGATGATTCTTAACTAAGGATATGGAACAAGGTGTTACATAAAATAACCATTATCTCCGAGGACCTGACCCAAGTCCTCAGTAGTTTCCGTGTACAAACCTTATGAGACATGCGGTTGGTGTATACAGATTATTCTGAACTGATCGAGACACGAAACAAGGTGTCACCTGAAATAAAATAATCTCCAAGGACTTTGTACCTCGGTACTTTTTGTGATCGAAGTATGGGACACGTCAAGAAATACAATAAACGCCCAAACAATACGAAGGAAACACAGAACTTTAAGTGTGTTTTACGCAATTCATTTCGCAGCTACAATAGCTTTTGTGACTGCATAAAGCTAAAAGCAAGTTCGGGCAAGGACCATTTGTCGACTAGTGGCTGATTCGTGACGTTACTTACACATGCGCACATATAGCAAATGCATCTGTGCAAACGCTGGTCAAAACGTCATCACAAAACGATCCTGGCTCTCCGCTGTGCATTATTGTGCGCGCGGCTATTGGCACCCAGCGATTGAACCACGCCCGGGCTATCTCCGGCTCCAAATAGTCGTCTTGTAGTTCCACCATCCTGCGTTCGAGTGTGGATTCTAACTTTTATTAGCCATAGTCGTCGCTCGAAATTGCTCCAAATTAATGTTTACAGTTTTTGGGTAAAGTGTGGTCCAGGATTATTGCAATAAATAAAACAATCTAATGCTTTGTAGCGCTTTCCATCGTATCAACAATCCTAAAGCGCTTTACAAATATTCCCCGTTCATCAGACCACGAGACCACGCGGAAGCCGATATCAGCGCACATGCATTCGGTCCACAGGTACTCATTCGTATATAGCTGGGTAGAGAAAGGCAATTGTTGTTAAGTGTCTTGCCCAAGGGCACAAACACCATGTTCCTGCGAGGGTTCAAACCCATGTACCATCGTCAAACACCGTAACCATGAGTCAAACACCGTAACCACTGGACCATGGCCGTCTCATCCCATAAGATAATTGAAAAGCCACTGACCTTTTACAGCGATATCCTGGTTCAGATATGCTACCGTTCTAGCTCCAAGGTTCTTTGCATACTCCTGATTAAAAAAAAAAAATCAATAATGTCCAAGTCACATTGATAGTTTCGCACAGAACAAGGTATTTTTGAGCTTTGTTTGAAATAAAGTACGCCACTGTTTATAGTGTTGGACAAAATCTAACACATGCATGCCAGCATTGCACAAAAACTGACACAACGCAAAATTCTAGGCTTTTTTACATCTAATGAGCTCATTCATTAATTAAATCTGACCAGTAAACCTGACTTTAAAGGTAAGTAAGATCATTTGATTTATATGCATTTTGCTCATTCACATAAATATGAAATTCGCCCTAAGCATGTGTGGGAGGGCCAAGATTTAGTTGTGAAGTTTTGTCCGAAAGCGATGTAGTTAATGTCCAATAAGTAGTTTTTTTAGAATAAGACAAATGGATAAATTCACTCTGTGTTCAGGAAAATTTGAGTTCACCGTTCAGGTCAGGTCAGGACAAGGTTAAGAATTAAGCTTTACTGCTCTGTGGCAACTTAACTCAGAAGGTTACAAATTTAAGATTTATAGTTTGAACTCGGAGGGTATAAGGACAATTAAGATTTACTGTTCTACAAATGGATGTCAACTTTGAACTCATGACCTTCCTACTGGCCACGTTCAGGGTGCAGAGTATTGTATTATTGTATACTGCATTGGTGTATTTAGTAGCTCCCCTCGGGAAAAAGAAATCATTAAGTTTCAGTTTAGAACCCCCCCCCCCTTTCCCCTATATAATCTGCCACATAGTTAAGCCTCATTTAGTACAGCCAGCAGACCAGCAGAGACAAGTTCACATTTATATGTTCCTCCTACCTGGAGACAAGGGCGGATCCAGAACACAATTTTGGGGGGGGCCAAAAAAAATGTTGGTCCTCCAAAAAAGTGGGTCCAAAAATTACGGCGTGGGGTTCGGGGCCCGCTTAAGGGCCCCGAAAAAATTGTGGATTCTAGATGCTCTGTGGTGCGATCTGAGGCAATTTCTGACCACTTTAACCAATGTTTTTGTGAGGAAAAGATGGTGGTGTACTCATTGCCTGCCTTTTTTGCGATGTCACATATAAAAAAAAAAATTGGTTTCGTTTTGGGGGGGGGCCATGGCCCCCTTTGGCCCCCCCCTGGATCCGCCCTTGCCTGGAGAGTGTTTTCCTGCTTGGGGTTGTCTGCTTGTCAAGTCATTGGTGAGTTTTGACATGAAATTGTTTTATTTATGTTATATACTCAGTTCAGTTTTGTGTATAAGTTTTGAGAAGTTTGTTTTGTTTTAATAATGTTCAGGCATATGACATGTTTTTAGTAAGTTCATGGGCAGTCTTGCTGTGATTTTAACAATTTTTGATTGAATTTGTGATGGATCATGATCGTTGCAGTTTGGGTATATTTGAGGAAAAGTGTGTTGTTACAAGGTTGAATTATTGATTTGTTTTCTTGGTAATCAGAATGACTGAGTTTTCTTGCCTAATGAGTTTGTTCAAGTGGTTGATGAATGTCTTATTGCCTTTTTTATTATAAGGTTTGATCATTTTTTGTTTCATAGTTCTGTGGTTGTATTTTGAAATCTGGTTATAAGGGGAGACCTATGAATTTGTACCCTTGGTTGGTAGTTGGATGGATATGTTTCTCCATTACCATTATTTTATTATGTACATCATAAAGCCAAGAGGAGTGGTTTTCCCACATATTATTTCATTGTTTAAATAACTTACACCTAGCGTATAACTTGACTTCGTTTTCATTGTTTACTGTTTTTTATTATGTTTTTTGCTTCTCTTTTTCTTGTTTACAGATTTTCGTCAAAGTGTACTCTAATAAGATCCATTAATTCACACTGTGTTGGTTTTAGGTTTTAGTTTTAGTTTTGCTTTTAGTTACATGTATGTTGGGTTTTTGTAAAGTTCAGTCTTTAAGTTGGCTATCGGTCTTTGGTCTTACATGTACGTTCTGTTCTATTAGTCTTATTTCAGTTCTTAGTAAATAAATGTTTTTTTTTTTCTTTTTAGTTTGAAATCTAGATTTGCGTCCTTTGTCTCTATTAATTCAATTTCCTCGCGACTTTTCCTTTCAAAGATCCTGAGTTTAGGTTATTTTCGTTAGTTAATCCCCATTGAATCTTTAGTTTTTGCGAGTTCCCCCATAGTGTGTCATTTTCCCGGGTTACACATGCGCAGAAATGGGCGCATGCGCAATAATAATGTATAGGTTTGTGTTACCTCGACCCATTCATTAGAGCCAATCAGACCAAACTCTTCAGCTCCCCAACTGCCGAACATAATGGTGCGACGTGGCCTCCAACCTGCAGGTAAATTAAGTTCATAAAATTGAACTCGTAATTACTCGTGACGGACATGTGATCGATAGGTGATGAACTTTGTCAATGACGTGATTAGTATATGCCTGCTTTGTCAGTTTGTTATAAACATTTTCATTTACTCAACGGCCTGGGTTTTTTTCACATCATGATGATATTGACATGTGATTGGCATGTGATTTGCACTTCATTGACTTCTTTGACTTGGTGTCATTGTTACACTATCTTTAACGAGTTTTCTCATAATCCGACTCATTCCAGAAGACCTGCAGTCTAGTACCGCAAGACGGATCAATGTTTCCATGACATATAATGGACTCAAGAATATCCGTACCAGCTTTGACGAGCTTTCCCATGATGACCCGACTCATCTCCATCAGACATGCATTACCGCTATAATATCGATGGCCCCATAGCCCCACGCATCACGACGGTTACTAATGACATGTGATTGACATGTGATTGACATATGATTGACATATGATTGACATGTGATTGACATGTGATTGACACGTGATTGACATGTGATGGACATGTGATTGACATGTGATGGACATGTGATGGACATGTGATTTACATGTGATCAGCAGGTGACTGACTCAAGAATATCGTTACCATCTTTGACGAGTTGTCCAAAAACCCGACTCATCTCCATCAGGCATGCCGTACCGCTAGACGGATCGATGGCCCCGTAGCCCCACGCATCACGATGGTTACCAATGATCACATAACGATCTGCACCAAGAAGACGAACCATTAATGCAATTCCAAAGCAGAATGATTAGTTTTTATCTTCTAAATCTTAATGCAGTGTCAATTCAGTATGACGGATTCAAGCTGTGTAGTCTGTTCATTCTCTTTGCTTTGACTTTTTCGAGAAATATTAATGTGAATTAAGAAAGAAATGAAGATAGAAAAGAATTGGAAAGAGCGCCTCCGGCGTCAAAAGTAAGTTGAAGCAGCCAGTTTGATATTTCCCACTTCCAGATTCAAACATTAAGGGTCCCTATGATCGGAACTGCGACATTGTATTTCTGTGAAATTTGGACTAAACTGAGCCCTAGAGTTGCTCTATTTTGCAATAAAGCGTACAGCCATCAGTTCTCAAAATGGCAGCATCTTTTAGGGGTCATTGTCCTCGAATGGAATTAAGCTTTAATTTAATTGTTGTCTCAGTTAACACCAAGGAGCTAGAAATTTGAGTTTTATTCCAGATCTTGAGAAGTGGGGTATTTATCACTGAGGTATGTGGCAGTTTATATGCTGGTCTGCAACCCTAACATTTAATACTCATTTAAATTACTAACAGATATTTAAACAACTTAGAAAATAGAATCTGAATTAAATTCTCACCTGGTTCTACACTTCCCTTGATTGTTCCGATAACATTGTACGCGGTTGCCATTCGGTTCTCATTATATATGTTCATCTTAACTTTCCTGTCAAAGACATAAATCATGCTGAAAGTACTGTTTGTTTAACGAACATGTTATGAAGTTACCTTTTTTAAATTTGGACACCACGGTCTTTCGATTTACAGGCAAACCTCGTAAGTCCGAAGGTTCGTTAGTCCAAAGGTTCGTTAGTCCGAAGGTTCTTTCGTCCGAAGGTTCGTTAGGACGAAGGTTCGTTAGTCCGAAGGTTCGTTAGTCGGAAGGTTCGTTCGTCCGAAGGTTTGTTTATCCGAGGTTCGTTTGTCCGAGGTTCGTTTGTCCGAAGGTTCGAGGTGTTCATTAATCCGAAAATAGAGTATTAACGTTAAATAATCCGAAGGTATGATAGTCCCAATACATGATACGATTCAACAATCCGAATTGACAGTATTGAACAATGTTGTCAAGTGGGATTACTGGACCTTGTTTTCATTTCGGACAACTAAACCTTCGGACTGATTAACCTTATAATAACTTTGGATTACCGAACCTTCAGACTAATAACGAACCTTTAAATCAAATGTTCGGATTTTACGATGATCATCTGATGATCTTCTGGCTTCGATCCCTGGGGCATGACTGTGGAATCTAGCGACTAGAATTTGAAGCTTTTACTGTGGTGATGTCATGCTCACGTGCATTCTGCACGCACATGCAGCTGCACGCGTTCTTAAAGACGAGACGCGCGCACATTTTTGGTATTCCTATTGGTCGTCGGAGCCCGGAGTGCGTGTGTACTACCTGAGCCCGACTCGCGCGAGCCTGAGCTGATGCCACCGCAAATACTGGCTGCCGCCGGAGTTGCCTATTCGTCCAAGTTTGTTTTTGAAAGATCTTCATAATTCCTGCTGGGTGACGCACAATACGACAGAACGAAAATAATACATGGAAATCATCACTTACTTGTTTACGTTGTCAGGATTGAAGCCAGGCCCATAGCGATACGTCACATTGGGCAAGTTGCCAGCCCATTCATCGGGTACACTGTTCCCACCCATAATGCTTCAAAGGGTATAGGAAGGTCAATAAAATGTTGCTGTAATAGTGGATGGGCTATACAAGGGGGATCCAGGAGACATTTTGCACGAACTATTATAGTACTCTTGCACGAGTCGAAGATCAAAGACAAGTGCGCAACAGAAAAATTGTTTTTGTAACGATATATTGAATGTATTCAGAAAGAAAATGGGCCAAAAATAGTAAATGGATGTCCTAAATGTATTCTTGAATTGGCTTAGAATATAGGACAAACCATCGTAGATTTCAAACGTTTCCAAGAGGCTTGCCGGCCGGTCCCCAAGGTAGGTAAAATAACTATACCAACTGGACAAATCCCTCCGTCGGTTTAAAAGAAATCTAAACGTTCCTCAGAAATACTCCTTAAATGATTAACAAAACTGTAACTTTGAAGTATCGTGGTATTATTATTGTGGCAGGTTAATGAGAAGTTGAGGACTGGTAACCGACCTGAGAAAGACAGCCGCGTCGTTGTATCCTATGGGATGCACGGGGATACCAGGCAAACCCGTAACGTTGCTCAATGGAACACGGTACGCCGACTCTACCAGAAAACAAAGTACGTACATGGGTTAGGAATGGGCATTATCGACCAAATGAGGGCGCTACAACGACGCCATGTTAAAATCATATAGTCGATATCCTTGTTTCTAGGGTATACTTTTAACCTCGAAACAACAATAGACCATGCCGGGAGGGTAATATTCTTCTAGGAAAAATCAGTCCTAGAAAAAGAATTGTATTTGAATCTCAAGAGCCGTCAGAAGAGTCATGAACAGTTAATATAATTTCGTTGCCTTAATAGGCCATCAGCTGGCCTCGGTCCAAAAATTTTGGCAACCGGTATCAAATGAGGGGAATAATCGTCATAGCGATTTTTGGCAAGGTAATACACCTCCAGAGTTGGAAAATATGAGATAGCATTGCAGCGGTGGCAGCGTTTTGGGTGTTATCACCCTTTTTTTTAGTGTCCATCAAAATTCTTGTTACCGCTCTAGGGGTGCACACCTGTAAATAGGCCTAAACCCATCCGCCGAACTCATGAATAAAAGTTATACCCTCAAAATATTCTATAATTAGAGTGTTCTGAGAGCCATAACATTGGGGAAATGAAGAGATATGGCAATGAACCTCTGGCCCGGACTCGGGGCTTCCAATTCTGAGCATTTTAGATGCAATTGTGTCCGATAGTGGCGCTATTTGGCCAAGTTGTCGAGGGATCTTTTTTTTTAAATGGCTACTTTTGCAGTTCGGGGAACATCGTTCGTTTTAGGGGTAGTCTTCTCCAGGTGAGAATTTCTCCAAAAAAGTCAATGGTCAACCCACCAAAAAGTGAAAGGAAAATTAAAGATGACATGTTGATCATCATTTGTCTGTGCAGCCTGAACACCGTGTGAGAGTACTGAGTATTTTTCAAAAGAATTTTGAAGTATGTTGATTTATCACTGGTGTCTTATTAAACTGGATTCACCCTTCAGTCGCTCAGTGATTCTTACCAACAGCAGGGTACCCCGGTGTGCGTGGATCACCACTCCCGAGCATGAGAGAGCCACGTTGGGTTCCAGTCCCCGGGAGGTAGATACCATCGGGGTAGACTGCAGCGCCCTCAACGGCATAGTCCTTAGGATCACTGTACAGGATCAGTCCAATACAACCAGCTTTCTCCGCATTGGCGGCCTAAAAAACAGTTTGGTTCAGAGACTTTTGGTTCACAGTAATTAAAGTTGAGATGCTTTGTTCACAAGTCTATGGGAATGTCTCCCAAAGTTAAACTATGACATGAAAGCCAAATGCACAAGCTCTCTTTAAGTACAAGAATAATTCAAATCACTCATGTACTTTTCGAGATGTGAAAATTTAAACACAACCACCGTTTAACGTTCTGTCAACGGATCACAAAAAAAGGTTCAGTGTTCTTTCAGTAAAACGAAAACAAATCACATAATAGGGATCTGTGTGAATTGTTTCCGCTTTGCTGAAAGAACGCATTTTTTCCCTTTTTTTTGGGGGGGGGGGGTCCGAGGACAGAACTTTAAAACGGTGGTTGTGTTTAGAATTCCGTAACTTGAAAAGTACATCAGTGATTTGAGTGATTCTTGTACTAAAAGACAGTTTATGAATTGGGTTTTTATATATCTTAGATTCTGAAATTGCACATGTAGAACTTCACTAAAACAACAGTCCTGACATGTGGGTTTCATTTTTTTTTTACTCACTCTGTATTGTTCGTAATATCAATTTACCTTGTCACCGCGGTAGATTTTAGCGTATCGAGCAATGCAGATTTTGCCGGAGACGTCGATGCTTAAATCTCTGTCTAGCTCCTGAAAATCTTCCACTCTCCCGTAGTTCACATACACCAGATCGCCCTGAAACACAAACAAGACCAGTAGAGCTTTTAAATAGAGTAGGTCATTTTGCAGCTATCCAAAAAGTAACTGACGAAATTATTGTTGAAAAGTTTACAGGGCTTAAAAATAAAGGTCTCCGGTTTCTGGTCTGCTAGTTTGACTGGAATCCTGCTGCTGCACAATTTTAACGTGTTTTTAGATGGGGTTACGATCGAATATAAGCCTATTACGTGGCCTCTCTGGGCTCCCATATATTTTGCACTAAATTTAGTTGGGCACAATTTGCAGTCGATGTTGTAATTTTGTTATGGTGCGTCTGGGAGCCAGACTGATGGAGCGCTAGTCGTGTATCTGGAACCTGTAAACGCTTTTTAATTAACGCCATATGTAAGGGAACAGACTCATGACCAGCCTGGCAGCTCATGCACGATGTCGATGACGCTGAATGGTCAGACGTTACCGTTTTCTCTGATTTTTGTCTTGAAATATCTCGAAGAATTTTAGTTTCGGTCGAGATCGTAAGTGGGTGCAGAATTCTCAAGCCTTATGGCCTGACTGAGGTCACCTCAAGCTCCGCTCGGAAGGATATTTTTTGAGAGTTTTTAGAGGATCGAGGGGGAGGGGGTGGGGGGTGGGGGGCTGGTACCCATCTTTCAAATGGTGGGGGCTCTTCAAACTGATTATTATTATGTATACTATATTATTATATGGACACGGCGCATTGTAATGGTTGTTGAGTGGGTTTTCTTTGGTGGGATCGATGTCAGAAGAACTCTATAAACAATTCAAATCATTGCTGACCAAAAAAAAAGTTTTCACAAAAATCCGCCAGGGGGGCAAAGTGCCCCCCTGGCCCCCCCCCCCCCCACCCCACCCACTGGATACGCCACTGGTTTGCACCTTTATTTGATATGCAGCATACAACTTGGGTATTGCTGAATGTAAACAGCCTCCATCAGGCTTTGGCTGGAATTCATACGATGGCTCTCTATTGGTTTAAATAATGTTGTCCGAGTGCAATGTGGAGTGCTGTGGCCTCGTGGGTAAGGGCATTGGATTCGTGGTCGGCGGGTAAAGCTGCAGGTTGTGGGTTCGAGTCCAGCCTGGGGTTATGGTGCGTGTGCCCTTGAGCAAGGCACTTTGACACTCATTGCTTCTCTCCACCCAGGAGTAATGGGTACCTGTGAGAGGGCAAAGATTGTCATTGTGATTAAATAAGCTGCTTTGCGCCTAACAGGTTGCATCAAGCTGTATACTCCCTACGGAGCTGAGATGGTTACTTTGGAATGTTTCATCCCCCCAATGAGCAGGGCTCATAATGATGTAGCGCCTTGAGCACCAATCCTGGTAGATACGTGCGCCCTATAAATACCCACTATTATTATACTTACTATTATCATTATTATAATCCATACCTAAACGTGGGTCGAGTTTTGTTGTTGATGTGTCAGTTAAAAGTGAGCTCTATTTTTTTCCCCTTAACTTGTACCTCTATTTCTCCATCTGCAGAATAGGCGTTGAACGGGGCTAATATATCGTTATCAGCCACCGGGTTGTCATTGCCCGGCTCGAGTGGAGGTTCTCGCTCCTGTGTGGTATGTTCTGCATCACCCGCTGCATTCAAAAGCTGAATCTGTAATGAAAAAAAGAGTCGAAGATTCAAAGAAGAATGCAATCAAAAAATAATAATGTCCCCACCCGTTGGATGATTTTGCTGCCCCCTAGCGGTGCAGAATGCCCAGTCTATGCATGTGTTCCTTATAACACCTTTTAATTCGTGTATAAAGGGTCAACGAAATGAATTCTTAAGAACATGTTTGGTTCAACTTTCTACTACTGTTAAAATGCATGGAAAGTATGTGACATCCCGTGTTGGTAAATTTGATTGAAAAGTGTACTTCTTTAAACATTAAAAAACATCCTTGCTTTTCAGGACAACTGAGGGCGCTGTTACTGTGATGTCATTTCCGGAAGACACTCTTCAATTTAGGGGATTTTTATTCAAACTGTGATCCCACACATTTTCTCCTTGCAAACATCTGTGAGAAAGGTTTGTTCACTGGCTGACTGCCTTGAACTGACACAACAACGATCACCAAAGAATAGACAATTAAGGACAGCAAAATATCCAAAACTATGCGACTTTTTGTGCTGAAATAACCATAACGTCGAGGTTTCTGCCTGAAATGACATCACACTTTTGTTCATAAATATGAAAATAAATATTAGCATAAATCAAAAAGGCACCAAAATAACCTTGAAAATTGTAAAACTAACATTGAATGGGACACAAATTAAGGTGTATTTTCAAGGACTTCATTAAAACAAATTACAATGATTGGGCCCTTTAAGCCCCCTTTCGGGCAGTTTCTATCATTAGATTTACGAGAAAAAAACCACAGTATTGACTTAAACCGTCTTGTTTTCTTTCGTATGACAGTTACAATCTTCAGGTTCATCCAACATATTACATTACATAGTATTCTAAGCAAAATGGAAAAGGGATGATGATTGTTTTTGAGGAGTAGACGTAAAGGTTCACAATGAACGTTAACACCATGGAACACGATAGAAATGACCAGTACTTGTTCAATATTGCGGTAACGAATCAGGATACAGGAAGCAAGTTCCCATCCAGGGGTTAATGAGGTTGAAAATAAAGTAAGCTCTAGAGACGAGGTTGATTGGGCTCATGCACGACCGTCGAGCCTCACTTACCGTGTTTTGCTTAGGATCTTCGTAATCTGGTGGGTATGACAGCAGGACCTCGTACGTGACAATCTTAGCTGAGTCAAGTCCCTGGGCAAGCCAGTTGTCTCGAACCCACTCCGCTTGCTCTTTACTCACGGGACTGCCAGCTACGTGCGATTTGTTGGATAAATACCTGAAGGAAATGAAAGATAGTGTAAGACCACATTCTACCATTACACCCCCAATTTCCAATCAGGTGTTGCCTATTAAAGTCGCACGTCGCTCCTTCCCAAGCAAAACCGCCATAGCAATACTGGGACCAAGATCGTGAAGAGGTCTCACTCTTGAACAAATGAGGGCGCCGAAGTAACGAGGACATTTTGGCAGACTTGTTTTTAAGTCACCAAGCCTCGAGTCCGAGTCCGAGTCAGATATGTCACCTCTCCCGAGTCCGAGTCCGAATCCCGACTCATGCAGGTCGAGTCCGAGTCCGAGTCCGAGTCACGAGTCACAAAGAACACGTCTGAGTCCGAGTCACGAGTCACCTTTAATATATACTGATGTATATTTTTGAGGTACTGCTAAAAACTCACGGTGTAAATGTTTCAGTCTTTTCACAGCTTTTCTCTAATGTATTGAACTGGAAATACATGTAGAACATGTCAAATAAGGAAAGGCACAGTGTCCGGAAAGGATAATTCGGCACTGAACACTATTAAGTTTGCTTTTACGCAATATCAAGTGTGGACGCTGAGGTACATGTTTTGATACATTGATTTCCGAAAACAGAATACCCAAACAAGCCAGCCGCACGCACTGTGTTTGCACAAGTACTTAGATGCGTTTCTTATGCACCGCAGGAACGTCTTCAAAATAATTTGTAATGATATTGTTAACAGAAACTAGTGATTTATGGTACTTTTGGTCGAGTCCCGAGTCACGCAGGTCGAGTCCGAGTCCAAGTCCGAGTCCGCAGGATCGAGTCCCAGTTCTAGTCCGAGTCCGAGTCAAGAAAATGGGACTCGAATAGTCATTCAAGTCTGCATTTAGGTAATATAAACAGACATGTATCCAAGGTTGTTGACGTAGTTTACATGTAAATTTTTCTTCAATGCAAAATCACCCAAAGCAAGGCTATATAAAAGCAACCTCGTCCCCAGGGTGTCGAGCAGTACGCGCCCATCACTACCTGCTCTCTTACCCTGGTATTGGATCATTTGCATGAGCAAGATTTTTGAACACGTATGCAAATGAGGAATAGTCTGGTCCCTGCGTGTGCGTTACATTAGCGCTTGATTTTTTTATGCGGTGTCTGGGGTAAAAACAGAGTCAATTCGTCGCAGCGCGAGCATGGCGTGAGTTACGAAAACACGATTTATTTAATTACGATCTTATTTTGTTACGATCTTATCGAAACAACATGCAGTATCACATTTCATATCAATATGATTGAACAAATTGGAAAGGAAATGAGAATTTTTGAGAAGGCGTGGACGAATGATCGTGAAAACACTTACTGCACGTTTTGAATAACAACACCAAGTACATGATAAAAATCAATTTCTAGCCAATTGCGCTATCGAATCGGGATACAGGAAGAATGTTTCCTTTCCAGGGCTTACTATTGGAAACGCGGTTGGAAATAAAGTAAGCACTGGGGGCGAGGTTGATATAAAAGCCACTCTAGGCAAAGGGCAGACAAATAAAGAAAATAAGATGTAAACAAAATCAGGAAAGCTGGAGGTAGGAATTGATATTCCTCTTAAAACAGGCTAGATCATAGAGTGGAGGGAAACAGCCACTAGGCAAGGAGTTCCAAAGAGATACACCATATTGGAAAAAAGCTATTAGAGTAGCTCTTTGTTCTACATCTCGGCACAGCTAGAGTGTATGGGTGAGAGGAAGCAGAGAGCCTGGTTGCACGCTCAAACACCCTGACAGGGAACACCAAGTCAAACAAACTGCTGGAACAATTCCATGGAAATATCTGTAGAACAGACTGAGTGTGGCTACAGACCTACGATGGGAAAGGGGTTGTAATGATGAGACCAACTGGGGCCAAGTTCGGGCAAGGACCATTAGTCGACTAGTGGTTGATTTGCGACGTACCTTACGCCTGCGCACTGGTAGCAAAGTGCGAACGTCTCTCGTCAAACGCTGGTCAAAATGTCATTGCAAAACGTCTGGATCCTGGCTGTACGTTATGAACGCGTGCGGCTATGGTTACCAGCGAAGCAACCAACCCCAGTAGGTTGGTTCCAAATAGTCGACTAGCGTAGTTAACAATCGTCGACTAGACAGAGTTCGGGCAAGCGTTAGTCGACCAATGGTCAACTATAGTCCTTGCGCGAACTTGGCCCTAATTAACGATTCGCTTCTGCATCCGATCTAATAGAGATAAATGGCAACAGAAGCTCCGGCCATATGTGGGAACAGTATTCCACCGCTCAGGGGACGTATCGTTGTCTTATATAAGTACAGAATAGCATCAGGATGGAATTAAAATTACAAAAATGGTATTTTTATAATCTATAATTTTTAGATTTAAATATAATGTACATAGCTGCTTTAATGAACTTTATTGTACCCTGAAATAGCGTCTCCGTTGTTTCATAACTGTGGACTATTGAACAACTGAAATATGCACTTCGCTCTGCATTTGTCATTGAGGAGAGTTTGAATTAAGTGACGAGTTTAACTCTTTCTACGTTCACCGAATATTTCAAATTATTTAGTGAATGAAAACCACTGAATTCACATCAAGACGAGATAAAGCTTCTTTAAGCCGTACTCGTCCATAAATTATGATTATTCCTGACTGGTGTATTATGTTTGTTTTTTCCGATATGGCCAGATGATATAAAACAAATATGATTTTTTTTTAATTGGACTTTGTACCCCTCGATAACCATGCTCCCGTCATTGTATTGTTTCGAGCCTACAGCCTACCCGGATCTTAACCTTACACAACACGGAAATACAGTACATGTTTTACAAACCTAGCACGTTTCAGCTTCAAATTTTTCAAACCGTAAAAAATATTTATCTTATTATTTTCCCGAAGGTTAGCCAAAGAACGTAATTTTCGTCATGACACTCCTGGGCAATGTTTTTGTGTTTTTACCACATACACTACAACTGTAAGGCTCTCTAGGATGTAAAATACAATTGATAAACCAAAACAAAAATGTACCCTTCTCCACCATTTTATTAAAACAATCCAGAAGACAAGGCAATTAAAGCCTATAGTGAAGTTGGTCCCGGGGTGCATAAAACTCCATTCATTTGATTTAGAATAGCCGTTCATGGAAGTCTTTCATGCACGGTCTACCTAATGGGCCGGATTTAGTCAATGATAGTTGGCGTTACGGGTCAGCCTATACGATAACACTGCCCGGCTCACAAAATGACAGTCAGTCACTGAGTGTGTCAGTCAGTCAGTCAGTACTGTTAGATAGGTACAAATGGGACATTGTGAAAGCACCAAAACGACCGTAGACGGCCTATACTTCTGATAAATGTAAAACAGCCATTGCAGTAAACCATTTAGTTGATAGCATTATGTCATGCACTCCAACAACATATTTTCTGTGCTATCTTGTTTATGCTAAACAAACTTCTGTGCCAAGTATAGCTCTATAAAATCTGCCTGTGTACATGTAAGCCTGATTCTACGTAGGTGTCTCTATTGTGTGAATAATACCAATGCTTGACATTATACGTGCTTTGTCTACCGCGCTTAACGGGGCAAAGTTCCCAGGCAATTCTGTTGTAATCTGTATGTACATCGTTTTAGCAAACACTTCGTACTTATCATACAAAGCTACGTGCGTTTATCACCACCCTATCAAACAGTATAGTCAGTCGTATTATAAAAGCATTCACAAAATAACCCCACCCTATGACGTGAATGTTGCTTCCTCGGTTTCTCGATTGTTACAGCATTATCAGGAATCTACAGCTTGAAAAGTATTAATTATCAAACTGAACTTCAGGCATGTGAAAAAGGGGAAACAAGAACATACGAATGGCATTTCCTGATCCTAAAGCTATAGGGTTCCAGACCAGTAAATAGACTGCCATATTAATTACGCGTAGGCCCCCCTATTTCCCAAAATCATTTAAAAAAATACTCACAACTCTCCAAGGTTTTCGAGACACACATCAAATTAAAGCTTATTTCATCATATGTCTTTTTCCGTTCAAGTGTTTGGGTTAACCAATTACGTTTTGGAGAAAATCCATCCAAAGATAATCAACCCTAAAAGCATGCAGTCCTGAAGCCCATATACTTTTTGATAGTTTCTGCAAGTGGCTGCCATTTCTTATTTTAGGCTTTATTTTCAATGCCGTTTCCACCAAATACCACCAAGATCGTGTAGTTTAGGGATATCTCAAAACAATATCAACATGTCTCTTCCAATTTTGAGAAATCTGCGTCTAAAGAAGAGAAAATGTTTGTATACTAATGTAGACTAATAAATTTACCCAAAAGCATCAACTATTACATGTACACTATTACAACAGGTAGTAGATATGACCAGAAAACAGTCGTTGCAACCAGCTGACTACAGCCCATGGATTGTTTGCTAATCAAATCTAACTATATTGTGTACGTGTTTGTCAAGTGCCGAGTGTATACATACATGTACAATAATGGGAATGCTTGATGTTGCTGAAGTTTCAATTGGCAGTGAATCACGTGAACGGACTCAGTTGTGAAGTTATTTTTGGGCTTTTCAGGTCCACTGTGACCTCGAGCTTTTCCCAAGAGAGATTTTTTTTTTTCAATTTGCAGAATTTGCATAAGTAGGCCAAGGTAATCATGCCTGTTACTGCTTTTTTTCTGTGCAAGGGTATTGTGGCACAACTGGGCTCGTTTTACACTGCCAAAATAAAAAATGGTCAAATTTTGCCCAACGTTTTACCCAACGTGTTGGCACAATAGTCATTTAACGGCTATAGCCGTTTAATGAGCTTGTCCGGACCCGCACTGAGGAAAATCAGGAAACTTCGATTTCTCCGCAAGCCAATCAACTATTTCAAACTGAAAGTATCAATAAAATAAGGCCATGGTATGTCGAGCTACACCATTTTTCTCTCCGGGTACTGCCATTTGAGTACGAATACTTTGATGATCGAGTACAATTTCGACATGTCGAGTACGAGTACTTTGCTGCCTGAGTAGGCCTTACGAGTACCGTCATGTCGAGTACGAGTATTTTGACATTCGAGTACGAATACGAAAGAGTTCCCTACATATTTTTAATTACTCGATTAGTACAACACTGCATTTCCCCAGCATTTTTTGAGGTGTTATACCAGGTTTGTAAACACGAACCCGTTTGTGTTGAACCACAAATAGGCTATAGTGTTTACAACCAACAAAGGTATATTGATTTTAAGGTTCATGCACAATAAAACCGAGCGATAATATAGGCCATGTTTTGACCCTTAACTATAAAACAGTTTTGTGTAATTGTATACGCCCTTGCATGGCTTACGACTGCAGCACGAAATGGAAGCTCTCAAAGACAAAAACGTGCAATGTATCACTGTAAACTAGATACTTTCTAGTAAAGCTGGTTCCAGAGTGCACAAGATTATATTCAAGTCAGGGAGTCAGGTTGGCGTAGCGGTACTTTCCTCGCCTTCCACCGATGTGACCCGGTTTGATTCCTGCCTTGGCCATTAACATGTGGATTTTGTATTCAGTCCCTACTTGATTCCGTGGGCTGTCCTCAGAATATTCTTCTGGGGTTTTCCTCCCGCATGCACGACTGTGATTTCTTCGCAATGTTTTCTCTTTACTGGGCCCCATGGAAAACCAGTGCCACCGAATGGGCTACCCTGTTAAAATAAGAAACATATAAGTGAATTCGGAGTGGCTATTTAGTGGAACGTTTTCATGCATGTGTAATGTAGTAAGCTCGTCACTAGCACACGGATTATAGTTGTTGCTTCGATGCTTGCTTGGTTTATTGTGTCTCAGTACATCTCATTACATCACACGAGGTTCAATGCTTATCAAAGGGCTACATTGTTCTAGGGTGCAATCTGATCCAAGTTGGGGCCTTATTCATTATTCATTTAGTAAGGTGGGGTTCATTCATTCCAATGTGGATGAGGTAATTTCTGATGGGTTTGGGTGTGTGGTTTCAGAGCACTAAGCGCCTATACATATTGTTACGAACCCAGAATGCTTTATGGAAATCAAGCGCCCTCTGGATTCACTCTGTCCATGAAGTACACAATCTTATTGTTGTCTTTTGCTGTTCCCTTATTTTACCTAATTATCGTAAATTGCCAACTGGGTCATTCTATAAATTTGGGGTCCACTTTTTCCCCGTCCCTGTTACATCTGACATCTATGATTGTATAATTCTGATGCACTCCTTAATGCAGTCGTCCTCCAAAGAGTGATTGTGAATAGCAAACTACCTACCTAACAAATAAACAATCATTTGAAGTCATTCTTAATTATGCTTGAATGGCAAATTACAAAGTACCAAGGTAACAGGGACGGGAAACATGTCACACTTTGGACCCCAAATTTATAGAATGACCCAACTTGCACTTTATTGCCAGGGTCTCTTACCAAGCACAGCGCATGATGCAATACCACGCGCGCTGCTGTATGCATTATTCATGTAGCGATGTACATGTGCGCGACTGACCACACCTCCCTTCGCCCCAGCGAGCTAAGTTCCTTTCCCCATAGCATGCGTGCTTTGGCGTTCTCCGAGAGACTGCTCAGCGGCTCGGAGCATTTCTCTCCCCCGTGTGTTACCCATGAACTCTAACCGGAGTTCTCGGTCCCGTTTTCCAGTCCCGTACTTAGCTCAAGGGAATGGAATGTTACCCTTGCGTGGTCGCGTAGCTGGGCGTGGTAAGACATCCTGTGATGTAAATAACCTGTTTCATGAACTGCTATTAGGAAACGCAACAATATACCATCATGTAAGGATACTACAGCATGTGGTGTGCACAATGGTTGGATTTAGCCCATTCATTGGCGTTACGTACGGGGGATCCAATATGATAGCACTGCCCGGTTAAGAAGTGAAACTCACGCATTTAGATAGTCCGTGAGTCAGTCAGTCAGTCCGTGAGTCAGTCAGTCCGTGAGTAAGTCAGGCAGAAGGAAGACTGTGCATGGTGGCAAAAATAGTAACGGCACATCTGCACTACCTTGGCAGTCAAAACACCTGTACCAATGGATGGAGAATCTCTCTTTAGAAGAAATATGATTCCAAGATCTCCCGATTCGGTCCAGCAGTTTTTGCTGCAGAGCCTATTTTGAGAAGCACACATGTTTCAAGCGTATTATTACATAACAATATTAATCCTCTACCCAATGAAGTCAAATTCGCGGGAGGGGTTCAGTAATTCATCGGGACAAAATGACTCCCGACTTTGTTTCCCAAAATATGCTCTAGAACAAAAACTATACTGGACCAAATCGGCCGAAATTGGTATATTTTTTCTTAAAAAGGATCCCCCATGCATTGGTATAGGTTGCTTGAGTCTCAGGGTAGCGGAAGTACGCCTTTCCGGGTTTTTTCCTTGGGGGGGGGGGGCACCCTATATGGGCTGCCCCTCTGGAACCAGCAAAAAGGGAAATAAGTTCACAATCTCTGAGTGTATTTTCTGATAAAATCGGTCATTAATCAATTACCAATCGATAATCCCGCTTAACGGATTAAATGCCAGGCATTTGCTTAAAATCATGATAATTTATCTTTGTAATCGGTTAATCAGCTTATTGGCTTTTTATCGGATTTAATGCCAGATCACTGGCCCGGGTGAGATCTTCAGAAACGACGAATTTCAATTTCTACGACTGCGAGGGTTTTACATTTTTCATATTTTAATCTTGTTTTTCATGGATCCAATTTTGACGAATTGCGCAAAAATTCCTTGATATTTTTTACAGTATGTATTTTGTTGATAATTTGCTGATAATTACCCTCGCCTCCGGCTCGGGTAATTATCAGCACCCAGACTCTAAGTGGTCTTAAACAGAGTGATAAAAACCTCCAGAGCACACATTTATTCCCTTATTAAAACGTACTAAAACAAGGTTAAAATGTAGGCCAACACGCCGGGCAGCACAGCACGTCATATGTCAAGATGAAGTACGCCATGACGTCTGTGACAACGCGGGTCCGGGTATGCCGCATGCAGCTATTTTCGGTCTTTGAAGGTAACATTTTCTGAAGCTCTTGTGATTGTCATACCGTCCCCAATCCACAGAAATGCCGTGTTTGCCTACGTTTTTAATTTGGATTAATTTATGATAAGGAATCATAACAAAAACACTCTTAGCAGTTCGGGAAAGGAATAAATATACTGAACATGAATCAGGTCGTGTTTTGAGGGTTTTTTTCCGTTGAGAAAACAACATTTTAATATGGGAATGAAGTATTGTTTTACTTGCAGGATCTCGTTACTGTTAGGAAAGAATCCAGATACCATCACCGGTCAGCGAACAACGGACCCTAATTTTTGGATTATCCTAGCGGCAAAACTTTACACACACTCGGTGACAGGGCCTTTGCAATGGCAGCCCCTACGCTATGGAATGCTTTGCCATGGCACACACGTAGTGAACACAAACTTGCCTCTTTTAAATGATGTTAGGTTAAAACCTTTCTTTTTAATGTAGCATTTGTAAATTAATGTATTTTTAAGGGTTATAATGCGTCTTAGTTCTTATTTCTAGCGTCACCGTGCCGGGTGGCTAGATGGTTTTTAGCTACCAGGGCAGTCTGTCTCCGAGAAAGATCGAGACATCACCGATGTACCATCTCTTAGTACGGAGAAATTGTAATCACGATAAAGCCAGGGTGCATCTAGAGTTGAACCTAATATTCCCGGAACCCATTTTGTAGTACACACGTGTATGGGTACTTGGCGTATTTTGCGTTGGCCCAGTGGTTGGCATAATAATGTTTCACATGCATAATAATGTTTCACATACTGTATATGCATAGAGTATACATTTAGCTTAAGTTACAGACGAAAATTGCATTGTCCTTGAACTGCGCTTGACTTTAGAAATATCATAGGCTAGTGATGCAGGTGGTTTTCCAACAATCATACATTCACAATGATAAACCGCCGTATACAATAACTATAGCGTCTGCATGGCTACATGCCAGAGGTGTTTTGTAAACACACACTGAAAAGGCTCCAGTCAGCTAGTGTCAGAGGACTGTCTGCTAGCAATGGGTGTGTTACAGTTTAGGCATCAGAAGTCAGGTAAAGTTTGACATTTGACGTAAAGTTTGCCATTCTCGAAAGTACTATGCACGCACACGTCTAATACTATACTCGACCACAGAGTTTGCTGGATAGCACTGGAGACACTGCAACCAATCACGATATATAGCTGCATGTTTTTTTTGTTTGTTTTGTAATTCAATGAAATGTCACAAAAACACGATAAACTCAATAGGCCTTTATATGTTTAGAAACAAATAACTAGCTTAAAGCCCCTGGGCCACTCAGATAAAGGCACGTATAGACACATTGGCAAATATCCAGAAACGTAATACATGTACACTGCCATTTATTGGGGAATAAAACCCTTGCTCAAAGTGAATTAAGATAGCGATAGGGCATGGTCCATAAATATCCTGTGAAATGATTCCGTCGGTTTTGATCAAAAGAAAACAATATCATTCAAAGCGTCACGGTGTGTGGTTTTTTTTTAATGCGTAGCTAGCTAGCCGCGGCCACATGCACTTTACATGCATTTACAATGGAATCCAGTACTGTAAGTTACAAGATCCCAAAAATTGTACATAAAAAAATGTTTTCTTCGTTTTTCTCATAGCCCCTGATGAGCTAAAACTTCAGGTTAGTTGTTTTGCATGCAGACGGGGACCTAGAGTGCTGAAAAACATTCAAAACAAAATCAGGTCAACTTTACTCTTTAGACCAGCACAATTCTCCAAAATGTTCATTGGGCAAACAAAAAGTCCTCATTTTCATCTACCAAGTTTGAAGACTCATTAACTCAATTTTTAAAGGAGACATTTCTAGAATAATTTGCAGATGAGAGGGAAGTCAAGTGACTTCAAGATGCGGCTAAGACTAGACTGGTAAATGTCCAACCATGGTCCCGAATTGTTTAAAAGACCGACCTCTTCATTCACTGCCCTTAGTCTGGTGGCTGACTATGGCTAGAACATGTAAAGAAATAAAGCCTAGTACAAAATATGCCAGATGTTTCCTTTGGCGCAGCTACTGAAGGTCATTGGACTGGTTGTTTCAGGTGCCTGTCTATTTTCATGTAGGCATAGTTTCAATACCTTAAGTTTTGGGACCCCCATTTTCGGACTCAGTATTGTTACGCACCTACTTCAGATTTTGAGCATTTTTGTTGCTGGAAAATAAAATAAAAACCAGAGTAAATTAGGCCTACCTTCAACCCAATAAATCAATCATCAAAATGACTTACATGAGATTTGATCTGATGTTGTCCGCCACGATGCCGTTTATGAGTTTGCCACTGATGCTGGCGTCCGCTTCTTTGATCGCGTCCAGGTAGCTGGGCGGCGCGGTCGGCGCACTCGCCGTGGGTTTCCCGCTACCTGCCGTGGCCGGCGCGGTCACGAAATGCCCCAGTAAAATTCCCACGCCGATCCCCACAGCAAGAGTCACTGTCGCGGCGATTCCAATCACAACTTTTGGATTCATCTTGACTTAGTTGAAAAAAAAAGAACCTCTACACAATTCCGATCGAGGTGGAAAACTTCAAATTATACAGGAACCGATTTCAACCAGATTTTGTTGGCATAAGTTTACACAATGGCCTTAACACGTCAGTGAATTGGGAACATATGTTAACGGGTTGTAATGCCGTCGGGTTTTAAACCCAGCAGGCGCATACACAAAAAGTACAGAGGCCCTGAAATGACACAGCAAATGACTTAAAGGTATGCTTATGATTGTGTCCTTTTTCTTGCCATTTTATCAAGCAACACGTTTTTGCTCAAAATCTTAAGTAGGGTGCATGTCTGCATGTCAGTTAGTGATATTTAGTTCAAAATGCGCCGATCTACGGAGTTATTTACTTGGTTTGCCCGAATGGTATTAATTTGCAGCCGGATCATATGGATTCTTATGCAACCTCTATGAGAGAACACGGCAAAAACAGGCCCTTTTTCGCATCTATCGCCGCCGGTATTCGACAGAGTATACCTTAGTTATTACTACAGTATGACCCTAACAATATATTTTATCAAAAAATGAAAGTAAAACAGAGTAAAACACTGATTTTCCCTCGCCAAAATCATGTTGAACACTGCATTTTTAGTCAAAAATCTCCCAGTTTTGTTTGTACGTGTAAACCACGCGTTCAGCCAAGAACCGGTCCATTAAAATCATCACAACGTTCAATAGCGCCACCTATAGGAGCTTAGTTCTCTCGGGTCATTTGTCTTGGTCTCGTCAAGCTTTCTAACAATATAACCCTTACTGTGATTGGTTCAGGATGAGGCTCGCCCATATTCATTTACAAAAGAATTTGTCATCTAAAGTCCAATAAAATTTGCCGTTGCTCGTGGCTGAGGGTGACTGCTTTATGTTCCGACACCCCTATGTTCCGACAACCTAAATTGTGTTACTCCCGGTTAGGGTTAGGGTTAGGAATTATGTGCAGTCGGAACATAGGGGTGTCGGAACATAGAGGTGTAACCGTGGCTGAGAGCGTAGGGTCTGTTTATTGTTCACGTGCATACATGTACACAGAGCCCGGGAGCTGTTATCTCTATGTGCAAGATCATCTGGCTGTGCGTTTTTGGCCGGTTTACATTGGGTCCTTTTGACCACAAAGGATTTGCTATGCGTTTTTTTCCCCAAAGTTTTTTTTCCGCCCATCCCGTGATCAGTAAGCGGCCTTATAGTTCAATGTTTAAAATCTGTAGCTTTATTTCTTTAATATTTCTGAAATACTTGTAGGCTATTTGTAAATATTAATGTTCGTCGTATGCTTCACCAATGCACTTTCCTTCAATTTAACTTAAAATAATTTAATAATTTGTAATGTATGCAGGGCCCCAATGGGAGCTAGTTTTTAACTGCTTGGCAAACACTGGGTTAAGAAATGGAATAAATAAAGAAAGAAAGAAATGACAACAAACCACTGTATTTGATAGTTAACTCAGATAAGAACAGTGAAAAAACCTGATCTCGGAACTTGATTCCGTTGTTAACGCATGTAATTGAGCGGGCCTGTGGATGATTGTTTTCTTTCAATTGAAACCATTTCCCTGTTTTACCCCTAATGTCCCATGGGCATCCCATGGGATTGAAACCCATGGTGTCATCAAGAACACCATGTAAGTAAAAACAATGATCACTATGGGAGATTTTAGTATGCTCATCATGGGAAACCCATGGGAACACAATGGAGATTGTACCACGGGATAATTATATGAGCTCCATGGGAACACCAGGGGGATTCTATGGACGCCATGGGAACACCGTGCGGTCTTAATGGACATAATTATGGGAACACCATGGGATACCTTGGGTAAGTTTGTCTAATGAAGTCGCAAATTGTATGTGTACACGCCATAGTTGGCATTTAGAGGCCACCGCAGAGGCGTGGACATTGCCCGATTGCAAACACAAGTCTGTAATCTCTCGTGTCGTGTTGACTCATTTCCAGCATTACCCCGGAGTGTAAATTGACCTGCAGCTCTTTATCCTTCATAGCTGGTACCACCTTGTACATGTACACAATTCATACCATTCACTATTACACACAAGTCAAATGCATAACTATGCCAGCAGACCAGAAAATAAACCGCCATGGCCCTCGGTGATAATTACGCCCACTGCAGACTTTTGGGAGAACATTATATTACATCCAAAGATGATCACCACTAAAAGTAGTCCTGAAGCCCATCGCCGTTTTGAAAAAAAAATGTTTGCAGAATACAGCATGCATTTATTATTGGGCCTATAATTTTAACCGAGTTTCACAGAAACACAAAGCTTAATTGCAGTCGTAGCTCAGATCTTCACGGCCGCTTGATCCATGCAACCTTCTTTTTCTTTCTTTTTTTACAACCTTCCACGAGTTCATAATTTATGTACTGCTTGGACATTTAATTTAGCAACCAGTTCACAGCTCTGTACCGCGAGCCCGTTTTTACAAGCATCAAAAAGTTACGACTACATACTTTAAAGGAAAAAACATCAACTTTAAGTTAAACTTTATTCTTTAAGTCCTTAATTGACAATTTTGCCTACATAATCATTTCCATGAAGCAGCTGTTTGAAGTGTGCATATCATATGTTACATACATAATACAGTACTATGCGCATATTTACATTAAATCGGGATATTACATTATGCAAACCCGTGAGGTGCATAATACACACAAGACCTTGCATACCAGAGATACAAACATCCTATAATATATATGTGGTAAATTTGAATTCGGTCAGTAGGACCATGTACTTGTACTTGTATGTGTGTTTTTAACGACCCTGATGGAATTAAGCCGTCTTATAAACAGCTTTTCGGGTTATCCTTGGCTTTGTATTTACATGAAATACGTTCGTTTTTTTATACCATGGGGTGTTTGTTTGTTTGTTTTTGCCCAAATAAATAAATAAATAAAAAAAAGTAGGAATTTGTTTGGACCATGGAGGTAGGAATATGGTTGGACCATGCAGCAAGGAAATATGGCTTGCATTGAGAGAAGAGATTTGATATTGTACTACGTGTAGTTTATCATGAAAGTGAAAGTGCATGCCTGTGGAAACATATTCAGGCTTCAGGGCTGTTCGTTTTCGGCCTACATTGAATTGGAGACCTATAATGGAGGCATTATGTGTAGAATATGTATGAATGTGTAACTCCATGATGTACATCATACACGTGTACGCCTAGAAGGATGCGTGTATTTGAACCGCGGGAAAACAGATGGTGAGTATATAGACTCTATGTTTTTAAATTACCTTTGATGTAGAGAACACTATAGTACATGTACGTATAGTAAACATATGCATTAAAAACAAACTGGCCTTAGGCCAAAAAAAAAGTCTCCGGTTTCTGGTATGGAGCTTGCCCAAAAAGTGGTGCGGCGACGCGGCTTTTTTTTTTTTACCTGTTTTTTTTTTTTGCTTCAAATGTCGGCTGATGACTGCAAATGGTGCCCGACTAAACTTAGTGCAAATATTATGGGAGACCAGAGAGGCCACATAAAGTTTATTCTCGATCATAACCCCATCTAAAAACCCGTGAAAATTGTGCAGCAGCAGGATTCCAGTCACACCAGTGAGTTTGGCGGTTTTGAGACATCATCTTTCAATGAAAAAAAAACTTTTTCATTTTGCCGACGCGCATGGCTACGGCGACGCGCGCGCATACTAGAAACCGGAGACTTTTTTTGGGCCTTATATGGCCAATTTACGATCACCAGATTCCTCGTCACAGACCGTCAATTTTACTTTAAAAAACACTCGGGTTGGACGGCGAACCCACGACCTCCTGTTTTTTTAAGTGCAGACGATACCACCATCGAGCTTGCGGAATTCGTTGGCTGATTCGAATCTGATGTGCATGTAGCAAAACCTGATTGATTTACATCACCCCGACGCAAATTCATCTCGAATAGTTTAATTGCGGTACCCTCCGCTCCATGTAGGCCTATATCAGATTCGAACCAGCCAACCGATCCCGCAAGATCGGTGGTCGAGTAGTAAGACTCGTCTGCATTGCTGCAGGAGGGGGTTCGAGTCCCACCGAGTGATTTTATTCCCACTTCCACTCGTGAGGTAATACACTGAGTATAGAGTACGTGTTTATGCGTCGGTGAAGGGCAAAACCTAATATTGATTAGGTCAACTACAGGTATAGGCCTAGGTTGTACAAATGTATATTCAGTCGCAATACATGTGTTTACAGCCCGTATAGTTGATTCAAAAACACTGTAACACGGTGATATCATCGACTATGATCACCTCTCTGCCTGAGCTCTGCAAAGTGTTGGAAAAAAGTGTGCATAATCTTCAACATGCGATTGAAATCATAGTCTAGGTGTTAGACGTTGTTAATGGTTTGATACGCGATAACCCAGGGCCGCGATAACGCGCCGCCGCGAGAGGGCGCTGTCACGACCAACCAATAGGCCTTTCTTTTGTTTGTAAACATTTGCGCCATTTTGTATGGGCTGCCGTAAGTGCATCAATTGAAGCCGTGATTGGCAACGTATTTTTCCAAAAAAAAAATCCTTATAAAGCCATCAACACATAGTAAAAAGGCGTATGTAGGAATTATTTTGTAACTTTGTTGAAAATGTTGTATTTTCAAGTATCAAATAATATTTTGGTGACTGTAATAACTCTTCTTCATTTTGCAGTGTTGGACCTTCCATAGTTTGGTAGGCCGTGGTTGGCACAAATGCAGTTTGTCAGTGTTGTAGTCGAGGCCACAACCTCCGAGCCCAAGGCCGAGGCCGAGGCCACAACCGCGAGGCCAAGGCCAAGGCCGAGGCCACCACCTCCGAGGAAGGCCGAGGCCGAGGCAAGCTATCAAAACACGTAATAAAATATAAATCACTAAAACAAGGCAAAGATTATGTTGGAGTTTTAACATCTTTTTAGTTTAATTCACTGAGTTTTGGAGTGCCTGGCTTACAAATTTACAGCTTGCAATGGGTTTCCTCTTGTAGGGAGTCCGGCGAATTTTATTTTTTAAAGAAAGAAATTTCAAGTTTTGTATCACTGAAAGCAAATTACACAACAAAATCAATGGCGTTTGAATCAGGCTCATATAGGTGTTTGACCTTTGGAGATACAACAATTTAAATGGCCAAATTTTGAGTTTCTATTCTGTAAGATTTACATCATTTACTTTTAGCATGTTTTATAAGTCTTATTTTCAAAACCTATCAAAATGCTTAATATCATAGGAATCCCCATTAAATAAATGTCATACCCTCCAAATTTGCCATTATTTTAATTTGTTGTATGACTAGAACAAGTCTATTGTTCCCAAGGTGGTTATGCTGCCTCATCAAATTTCCTCTAGATGTACCCTCTGTGGTGCTGCCCTGTGTCAGGCATGGTTCACTGGTATTATGTAAGACAATGTGGGGGGCAACAGCCTGGCCTGGAGTGATGGGTTGTTTGTGCGCGGGTGCGGCATTCCTTTCCTTGCTCTGGTGTAGAGTACATCACTCTCCTTGCTCTCGACTGGAATCACCGCTGTTACACTTTCATTATTTTGTAAACCCATCATTTTCCTGGCACAGGTAAGTTTTCCAAATTTGTCTTCATTTAAGTATTTATTTATCACTAGTATTAGACCATAAGCGAACTATTAATTGTCTTGAGTATTTTCAGAGAATATTTACTTTTCGTTCTCAACTTCTATGCTTGATGATGAGTGGATAGTTATTTTCTACTATGAAACTTATTTGAATGAGTTCTTTCCTTTGTACATATTGATTGCGTCTGATTCCAATTCATGCTGTCGTTACAATATTCTGCTCTATATTTGAATGAATCTTTATGACTTTTGTTTTGAAAGTATCTTGAGTGGATCACCTCCATTGGTCCATGGATTCAGTTTATTTCGTGAAAGATATTGTTGATCCGATTCATTTATATTTCATTTGGACTGTTTGGAGTTTCTGAATGATGAGTAGAAACGATTGAAGTTGTTGAAGATATATGTTCCACCTATTGCTTCTAACTTTTCAAGTTAATGCTGGTTTATGATTTCACATCATAGGGTTGCTTGAACATTTTGAAACTTACTTAAACTTTTCTTATTTATTGATTGCTGAATAGTTATTTTATTCTTTAGATTATAGTTGAGCATTGCCTTTTGATTAGATCAGATATAACTTGAAGTTTAATAGATGTTTGATTCTTGTATTAATCGTGCCAATTCTGAATTAAGACAATTCATTTATTGTAGGAATTGGTTTGTTTAATTGCTATAGATTTGAGTCTTATAGTTTGCTCCTTTAAGTGTAAGTGTATTTAGCCTTTGATTTAGCTAACACATTTTTTGTACTATCACAGTCACTAGTCAGTTCTGCCACTTTAAGTTAGCCTGACCACGTGTGGGTCCAGCCGCTCTGTTTATCTGAGACATTCTAGCACTGATCTTATCTTGTAAATCTTGTGTGCAAGACTCTGTCCAGGGTCCAGACCTGGCCAGAGTGTGTGAAAGTTTTGGTTGACCTTGGGTACACTGTAGATTGCTCATTTCGTATGCACGAGAATTTACTGTTGTTTATCACCATCCACCTGTTGTAGGCTAGTCGCACTGTGCTCGTTTTTTTATCTTTACTTTAGAACTGGCCTTAGGCTTGTGTTTTGGTTATCTCAGTGTGAGCCCAGATTAATGATCTGTTGGAATAGTTTCAGTGTTTTGGTTTTTTAAGAAGGATTTTATGGATCTTCTTCTGATGCCCTTAGATATTTTAGTAGGTTTAGTTTTTAATATATTATTAGTTGATATTCTTTTGGTTATTTTTTACAGACTTGTTTAAAATAAATTAGTTAATTATGATTCCTTTCCTTGCTCTGGTGTAGAGTACATCACTCTCCTTGCTCTGGACTGGAATCACCGCTGAAACACTTTCATTATTTTGTAAACCCATCATTTTCCTGGCACAGGTTCTCCTGCCGTTTGTCATTTTGGACGAGGACGAGACCTGTGCATTAGTACTTCTACCATTTGTGGAGCTGAGTGACGATTTTCTGTTCCGCTTTCCTCCATATTACCTTTTCATCTCATCACACCCCTGGCCGTCCGCTGACGAGTTGCGTCCTTCCGGAAGTTGCAGTCGCTAGTTTCCCGCCTGCTGCAGTCCTTTGACGTCTCCGGATCTCCCTTTCTTCTCTGATGTTTTAATTCTCGCTCCGTGAACTTTAGTCTTTTCGCGAACTTTGTACTCGCGCGTTCGTGGACGTGACTGGATTCGAATCGTCGGTCATCGCTGGATCTGGACAAGACCGCGGGAGACGCAACTGCGAATAACTTATCCTTTTCTTGCATTGTATAAATTGTTGTAATCTGTGCATTTTTATTTGTGTTTACATATCCACTTTCTTTGTTTATATTTTGTTTTGACTTCAAGTTGAAGAGTGTTTGAGTGATTTGAATTAAAAGTCCTTTTTAATTCGAGCTGTAAATACACCTATTTCTGTACATTTTTATTTCTTTGATTATTTTGTCGACTGAACCGGTTGGATTTATGTCATTGGGGTTTTCATAACTGGAATAGACCCCGCGACATAAACAACAACTTGATTTTTGAATAAGTTTTTTACAACTCATAACCAAAAAGTTACGACCCCCCCCCCCCCCCGACCTTCGCACTGTCCAGGCGCGCGCCGAGCAAACACCGCGATGCGACCAGACAATGCCAGACGGCCCGCCGTTACGCACGGGCAAAGCATAGTTCCAATCCCGCTCCACACAGCGGGATAAGTGTCCACGCATTATCACTGTTAATACCGCGGTACCAGACAAAGTCTGGCAATGGCCAATCCCGCTCCAAACAACACGGCAACACGAAACATGCGTGCATGATATCACTCAGTTCATCAAAATGACCATGAATTCTCGGATCATCCGATTTGAATCCAATGGCTTCGAAGAATTTTAAGATCATGGCAAGAGGTATAGGGAGTCCAGAGGTTTTGGCCGTATATCTGTAACCACGCAAAATTAGTCAATTTCAAACCGTGCTTATACATGTAATAAGTATCAACATGGCTCTAAAAATACAAAAACAAGTATAAAAAAGTATCCTGGTACCACGAGGAATACTGACTCCTATTATTAAAACATTCATTCAGAACTTTGCATTCATTTGGATGTAAAAACGAATACTGAAATCGCGCTTTCCATATTGACCATTTTGCGCCAAACATTACCGTGTGAGCCGGAACTTTCACTTAAATCACCGTGTAAAAATAAAATCTACTTGATAAATCGTAATTGTTTTTATCATATCTTTATGAAAAAAAATGGCACGGAATAGTACACTCAATCGTACCCAGAAAGTTCAGACTTTTACTGAAACAGGGGTACAGAGTCGAAACGAGAAAATTGTGTACAACACTGCAACCATACTAGTCTACTACCACGTTATTGTACGCAAATGGGATTGGTGCCAGACTTATGTAGTCTGGCACGCGGTAACAGTTATAACGCTTGCACGCACGTGGAAAGCTGAAGCGCAGGCTAGGCAAAGATGCTAACGTACGTGAGTACGTTCAATGCAACCATTTCCAGTTTATTCGTGCGTACATTGTATATGCGTTCGTTTCACGGAACCCACTGCGGCAAAATCTCGAGGGTTTGATACGGTAAAAAATTAAAATTAATTAGAATAGAAAACATCAATATGGGCGGCCTCGAGCCGGCCTCGACCGATTCGCCGAGGCCGGTGTCACGGTCTCACTTCTCCGGCGTGCTAGCTTCTCCGAAAGGGAAATTTCGCTTCAACACGCATGCACAAAATTGCGCAGTAGTGTACATTTTCGTCAAATGTGTTAGTGTGCTGAGTTCGTCGGGGTTGTACTGGTGCACGTAAGATCTTGGGATATGCAATACAGGGTACCAGTCAAATCCAGAATTTGCGTGGCACGCACTATTAACTCCCAATAACCAAAAAGAAAGACGTGGTTGCACAAATAAAGACAAAATGGACCACGAACGAACAACGAACACGGACCAAGGAGTTCGTTCTTAATTATTCCTCCATGAACACACACACACACACACACCCAGACGTGTGTTACATACCTTGTGTGGACATTGCTTTGTTTTCGTGTAGTTAAGAAAACTCGGTACAAAAAATAACTTTACTTAAACTGTGAAAACTCTTTTAACCCAATTTTTTTTCTATGATTCCCTATAGTGTTTCTCTTCATTCTGCTACAGATAAACCTAACCCAAAAATGCCTCTAAACCTGTTTTCCAGAAAGGGCAAAACCTTATGTGGACACGGCTTAGTCCACATAAGGTTAACACAACCTGCATTATGTGGACCTCTTTTGTTCACAAGTCCACATAGGGTATGTAACACAAACTCACCCCTGCATGACGCTGTATGGGAACACCAATCAGAATGCTGGCAAGACCATGGAATGACTTGACCCACAGGAAGTGTTACATAACACATTCTTGTGTGTCCCTCACTGTGCTATTAATGGCTTGGTAGACTTCAGAATACAGCCCGAGGAAAAGTAAGCACAGCGGACACATGAGCATGAATCGTGCTCATGTAACTTGCACTGTAACGTGCTCAATTATCCGCCGAATCTACCCGGAGAAGCTAGCACGCCGGAGAAGTTAGACCGTGACACCGGAAGGCTCCGAGGCCAAGGCCGAGGCCTTGCACCTCCAAGGCCAAGGCCGAGGCCATGAAAATCGGCCTCGAGGCCGAGGCCGGCATCGAGATCTCCAACACTGCAGTTTGTCAACCAAGGGCAGAAAGGTCTATATCGCCCACGGACTTGTCAGAACAACGTCCAGGGAAACTGCTGAAATCTCCCCCCGAAAAAAAATGGGGGAACTAGTGCGCATGCGCGACTTATAAGTCTGGTTCCCAGACCTGACAATTATTCCTGACGCTCTCACGTCTAAATTGTAGGTCAGGCCAACCTCGTCCCCAGGGTGTCGAGCAGTACGCGCCCATCACTACCTGCTCTCTCACCCTGGTATTGGATCATTTGCATGTGCAACATTTTTGAACACGTATGCAAATGAGGAATAGTATGGTGCCTGTTGGGCGTTACATAAGCGCTTGTTTTTGTATGCGGTGTCTGGGGGGGGGGGGGGGACAGAGTCAATTCGTCGCCAGCGCGAGCATGGCGTGAGTTACGAAAACACGATATATTTAATTAAACTGTTACGATCCTATCGAAACAACATGCAGTTTCATATTTCATATTTATATGAACAAATTAGAAAGGAAATGAGTATTTTCGAGAACGCAGTGGCTATTGTTACGGCAGCCGTAACGCATTTCCCATTTTTTATCGTTACGGTAGATTGCAACTTTTATAAAAACATGACAAGAAAATATAAAATTAGAAGGAAAAAAAGTGAATTTGAACGTTATGAAATTCGGACTTTATTTCCCTTTAAAAAAAAATCCTCCAAAGCCTCAGAATAGAAAAGGAAAAAAATTCGAGTGCAAAGCTGATATTCGAACCGGCAAACTCGCTGTGCAAAATCCTACCCTCTATCGACTGAGCTGTCGCACTGCTCGCTAATAGTCAGTGGGCTTGTGGTGGCCCATATGCAATTTCGGGTACACTCTTTGAAACTCTCAGGATCACTAGAGGATACCTCAAGAAGTTCCAAACCACTTGATGCCATTTTTTTCTGACCCTTTTGTGGGCGTGGCCATGATTTTAAAAAGTGGGGCATCGCGCGCAAAAAATATTTAAAAAAATGTTACTTTTCTTTTTCGCATTTGGACAGTTCACCCAAGTGCTACACAAGAAAAAAAAATCAACAATTTTGCCTCTTTTGGGGGTGGGGCAACATTTTAAAAAGTGGGGGTCACATTTCGCCAACAGAAAATCGACCTGTAAAATGCAATCTTGAGGTTTTTTGTTTTTGTTTTTGTTTCAATCCATTATAATTTGCCAAGGAAAAAACGTTTACATGTCAACTCATAAATTCTTTGGCTCCCATTTGGGGGGCGTGTCACACTTTTTTCATAAAAAGGGGGCATACGTGTATTCCAAAAGGAAGCTTGTGCGAGCCCATATGGATTATTGCACATTCTTTCAAACTCTCACAAACACCTCTGGACACCTCAACAAGTGACAATCTGCTCCACCCCACTCCCACCCCCATTGGCCATTAAAATGGCAGCCGTTTTTAACATATCTGGCATATTGTACACATAACATGTACAAATGGACAAATAATCAATTTATGAGACATTTATGTTTTGATATACAGTGAAATCTCGATAAGTCAAACTTTGAGAGAATGGGCTCAAAATGTGAGCTAAGCTGAGTTTTGAGACAAGCCGGGTTGTATATCACTGTTATACAGCTGAAGGGAATAATTAGTCTTTGTTTGACTTAACAGGAGGTTTGATTTATCAACAGTTTGACATTTTGAGATTTCACTGTAGTTTATTTTGTCCTGACAACAATGCTGACCTTGTTTTATAACATACAAACTGCAATAGCCTTTTTAACTTCAAATTTATTTATCTTCACTTCATTTATAAAAATGATATTATTAAATGTGGTACTCGGTCATTGGAAATAAAGTTTGAAAATTACAAATTGCAATATTTAGAGTAAAACTTGCCAAACTTAGGTGATTTAGTGAATCCTACATAAGTCACTTGTAATTGGACAACATATTTGGTATTTAATATCCATGACGTTATTTAGTAATAGAAAAGTGTGAGACTATATTGTCAATAGTTTCTGAATCCAGATCTGGATGGATTACACAACATTTGTGTGTGTGTCACAGTTTTACATATGGCATATCACTGAATATATGTATCATTAATATAATTGGTGCCATACTTAAAGATTGGATATATCAGAAGGAAAACTTGATATCCCAAGCCTCTGTCAAGAGGTTTGCCTAACTTTTGAGTTTTTCGCTTTGGAAAACCATGCTGGAATGTTAAGGTAAAGGATTTGTAGTTATTAAAATACTTTTATAATTTGAACTGGTCACATGCTTTTCTTGACTCATTGGTTACTTTCCTCGCCTTTCCTCGCCTTTCATCGCAGGGTTCGATTTCTGCCTGGGCCTTCATGTGGATTGGGTTTTCAGAAACTATTGGCAATATAGTCATCAAAGTTTCAACCTAAGATGTGTTTCTCTACTCGGTGGCTACAAATCCTTTTGATATATCCATTCTTGAAGTACATCACCAATCGTATCATTTATGGTGATATGCGAAATTTAAAACTGTTAAGTGAAACAAATCTTGTGTAATCTGGATTCTGAAACTATTGACAATATAGTCTCACACTTTTCTATAACTAAATAAGGTCATGGATATTAAATGCCAAATATGTTGTCCAATTACAAGTGACTTATAAAGGATTCACTAAATAACCCAAGTTTGATAAGTTTTACTCTTAATATTGACCTTATAGGTAGCAGTCATCAAGGAAATACAATTGTCTTGCTGTGACATACCAGAAATATACCTTTTAAGCACTCATTGTTACTGAATTAAAATAACAAAGGATGCCCTATAAGACGGCCGCTATACGCATAACGTCTACCCATGAGGTCTAAGAAATACGAAGGGTGCTCAAGTTTAAGGAATAAGTCAATCTGGCATGAAATGTCATCATGGCCTACGTCACAGTGAAAATGCACAAAACGCTGCTCCGTCCCACTAGGTACGTTTCTTAATTGCCCCTAAGGACGTAACATGTACGTCCATGCACGTTTGTTATCTTCTCAGTGATTGCCCAATTCCCTGTCACGTGGCATAGCTATAAGTTCCTTTTACGTTCGGGTTATGAATAGGAGGCGGACACATTATAAAGAGCCTAATACCTTGAATGAATAACTTACGCCACGGCCTTTTCAATTTATTGGCTGGGGCACAGTGTCACAACACGGACAATAGAAGGAAGGCCCACCGCTCCACCCTAATTCTTTAGAAATATCTCACAGCGTTAAAGCAATGATAGTTTCGTTCGCACCTGTTGGTTTACCGCATTTGAAAAGAGCAGCATTTCGTTCAGGTATTGAACCCTCTACGCAGATAATGTGCTATAATTATGTAAAACGTCAATCAACCAAAACAAACATGAAAATAGAATACACCATTCAAAAATTACCAAATTTTGGAATATACCTTCGAAAGGGAAAAAAATATTAAAAACGCATGTTTACCGATGACAGTTTTGATATCTTACATTGGTATTTGGCTTGATAGATGCATGATCATTATGTAAAACGTAGAGCACACAGGACACCCCACCCGAAAACCGTAGGAGGGGGGCAATTAAAAAAACCCACAAATTCCAAAAGTAGTGGTTTTAAGGTAAATTTGTATTTTAAGACGCAGCTGTTTGGAATACTTAGCTTCATTATGTTGATACACAGGCCATACAACGTTTTTGAAATAATCCAGGGATGAGTTATACCACAAAATGCATAATTAATGTCAATCACAACGAAACGCCGACCACCGACTACTGTCGGACAAAAATACGAGTATGGGTGGACTTGAACATTTTACAAACCATACCATCATGTTTGTGTGCAACACCTTACACCAACAAGGGCCACAAAAAACAATACCCATACAGGGGTGGATCCAGCATTTTTCGCAGGGGTGGGTAGTATATCGGCACCCCCCTGGATCTGCACCTGCCATACTCGTATTTGGAAGGGTTGTAAATGGGGGAATTTAGGACAGTTTGTTTACGTCATGACATAGCTCAACCTAGCATGACGACGACATGATATGGCCTGTTTCTCAATATAATTAAGCTTAGTATCGTATTTAAAAGCGTGTTCCAACGATAAACAACAAAACGACGGTTGTAATTTAGTTTAGGCCTAAACATCAAACATCCTCTGAGGACCACCCCTTTTGGTACTGAAATCATCCCGCGTGGTTTATTAGTTTTGATTTGTAAAGAGTGCCCTTTTTTGCGAAGTGCCCTTTTTTCTGAACAAGTGCCCTTTTTAAAAAAGAAGTGTCTTTAAAAAAAAAGTGGTCCCCTTTTTTTGTGGCATTTGCCGTTTTGGATGCCTTTTTCAAAATTTCGCATTGTATCGCCCTGAAAATCACCATATATTGGCCCTTTGTGTGCATAATTGTCGGTTTTGAACAGTGCCCCCATCGACAGATGGAACCAGCACCCCCCTCCTCCACGCTTTTTGCTTTGACGGATGCCAAGTGTCCGGAGAAAAAAACCTGTCTACATTTCACAACGGATGTGCAAGTGCCCTTTTCAAAAAAATTACCCCCAATAAAAATGACCAATGGTCAGTGTCAGGGCAAGTGTTGGGAGAAAAAAAACATGTCTACATTTCGGCGCGGATGTGCAGTTGCCCCCGGCGCGGATGTGCAGTTGCCCCCCCCCCCCAACATCAAAAGCTGGATACGCTGCTGCCTAAGCTTCCAGCCATCACGTGGAAAATCAACGTATGCCATGTAGACGCGATGTCTGGTCAACCATACCATCACGTCTCAGCCAAAAGGCACGCACGTCAATCACGAGTCGCTCAGTGAACTGGGATCATTATCATGTTAATGGCTTATACGGTGCATAGTCACAGCCAATCACAGGGAGGCCGCAAGCTTTAGGTTCGCTGCTCTCGTCCTACGTCCCCAGATCAGTGCTGCCCATGGTGGCATACTCCGGCATAACCAATCAGATCTACGGTTACAGCGCTGAACGTAGCCTTAGGGTCATTTTAGGTTTTCGTTCGGGAATTAAGAAACGTACCTATAAATTCAAAACTTTTATTTTTCGATTCATTGACATTCAACGGTCGTATTCAAAAATGCTATCAAAAGCTTGGAAAACACAACGACTATCCTCTATCAATAACATTTCTGTAGAAATATAACTATGCCGTTTTTCTAGTATATATTTTCCTGCTCAGTCTTGCAATTGACTTTGTATTTCGCTAATCTTTCAGAAATTTGAGATAATTAACACACTGTTATAATGCAACTCAAAATAATTATAGTATACACGACTACATGTAATTGTCGCAAAGATTTTTCATATTATTCAGGGAATTATTGTAATTAAGGGAATTATTGTTGTTAACGTATTTTTACTCTGTTGGACGGTTTTTAATCAAATTTGGTATACTACTTTTAATTGGATAGTTGTATTTTTGGGAGACAGGTGTTTTTACCAATTAATCTGAATAAATAAAGTATTATTCCATCCTGTATGCTCATTGTCTCTGTCCCTTTGCCAAATTCATGCTATTGTGTCTCATACAGTGCACATCACTGGAGTTCGTTTCATTCCCTTTAACGCGTTTCTATCATTCCGTTCCCCCTGTGAGCGTCCTTTGTTTGTCTTCTAAGGCCAAAAAAAAGTCTCCGGTTTCTGGTATGGAGCTTGCCCAAAAAGTGGTGTGGCGACGCAGCTTTTTTTTTTTTTTTTTACCTGATTTTTTTTCTTCAAATGTCGGCTGATGACTGCAAATGGTGCCCGACTAAACTTAGTACAAATATATAGGAGTCTAGAGAGGCCACATAAAGCTTATTCTCGACCGTAACCCAATCTAAAAACACGTTAAAATTGTGCAGCAGCATGATTCCAGTCAAACCAGTGAGTTTGGCGGTTTTGAGACATCATCTTTCATTGCAAAAAAACTTTTTCATTTTGCCGACGCGCATGGCAACGGCGACGCGCGCGCATACCAGAATTATTTTCTGTCATGTTTTATTTTCAATGAAATAGTTTTTAAAAAATGAATAACATAATCCCCAATTTGTTACCCCCACTTTTGTTCACTTAATTTTACAGTTTAAATCTGGCGCGCAGAGTACCACACAGAGGTCCAGGGCTACATAATCGGATTAACGCTGGCCCTGTGTGGCTGTGCGTTCAACCCTAAAATGTGGCCCGGCACATTCCATTCATAAAATGGTTAAAACAAACCTATACATGACAATGTACATATAGGATTTGTGCACATATCGATGCGAAGGTATGCCTAATAGTACAACTTCTTGTCCGATTTTGTCAAACTTGATATAAACATCTTATTTCATTTTTGCATTCTTCAAGAAATCTGACGTATACACTAACGTGTATATGCATATAGATATCCTCCCCACAAACAAAATGGTACAGCCCAATAAACAAGTGCACGTTCTTTCCATCACAAATTTCTATAACTGCCTTGAAGTGAACAGTATTCAGATCCAAAATTACATTATTTTAAAATGAAATTAACTCCTAAAAAGACCACAGTTTTAATGCCAGATAACTGATTTACAAATGGATAGTTTTTAAATGTCTTATCTAAAGTAGAATTGGAGAAAACGTGTCTTGAAAAACAGGTGATTAGCAGAGTCCAAGATCACGAGACACGTGGTAAGCAATGGTACATTGATGTAAGTCTCGAACGATGCCTTATCGATCGAAAGTTGTCATTGGCCACTTTTTTTCTTTGTGAAAAGTACGGTGGTTTTTTTCAACCAATCATAATAAGTTTTACATGTAAGGAAAGAGGAGGAGCTAAGCTCTTCGATTCCGTTTACCCCCACGCAATTTGATACTCTAGTCAGGAGTTACAGTCAAAAGAGTCGACGCGAGGGCGCTCAATCGGTGCGTTTACACAGGAAAATGATGAAAAGTTCACATTTTCAAAGCCGAAATTACGGGGATTTTTTTCAAGATAAAAAAAAATAACATATACCATGAGAAAGAGAAAGAGTTAAATTGTACAGAACCGTTTACCCCCATTGAAAAAGACCGCATGGTTATCAAACTATGACTCGAAACATCGAAAAAAGGGGCCTTTTTACCGGGATTCTCGCCCGGAAACGGGCTCGCACAGAGGTTTGAGCTTAAGTGAACACAACAAATTCATATCCGGGCGCTCTCTCTTGCCCACAATAATTCAAAAAAGGCGTAAATGGACCTTATAGGTAGCAGTCATCAAGGAAATACAATTGTCTTGCTGTGACATACCAGAAATACACCTTTTAAGCACTCATTGTTACTGAATTAAAATAACAAAGGATGCCCTATAAAGGGGCTTTTACACTAGACGAATTCCCCGGCAATTCCCCGGGAAATTGCCGGGGAATTTCGGTCGGTCTGTTCACACTACAAAAAAATTCCCGGGGAATTCCCGGGGAAAAGCTTTTCCCCGGGAATTTTTTACCCCTGCTCGGGAGTAGGGTTAAAGGAGAAATCCCCGGGGTTTTACGTATTTCCCGGGGAAAAGCATCTAGTGTGAACGTCGGCGGGTTTGAACTTACCCCACCTTTTTCCCCCCTGTATCGGTCGCATTTTGCGACACAATATTCAAGTGCTCCGGACTTTTGGAAATAAATGGCAATGCAAACGGTGTTCAGTTTGTCGATCGGGCCGTCGCGTGACTGAAATACTCACAACAGTTCGCAGCGAATGGAAATGCAACTTTTATCCTCAAAACATAACCATTTTCCAGCAACATTTGAACGAACATGTAGGCATTATCCATGATAATTTTCCAACTGAAAGATTCCCAACTAATTCGCGTACGCTGCGCCTGGAAAATCTTACCCACTTTTATCCTCAAAAACAGACAACTGTCATCCAACAATGTCCATGTACATGCATTTTCCATGAAAATTTCTTCGACGCACGTGCTGAGCTGCAGTACTGCGTCACCAATGTGGATCACACCATTTACTTTAGGGGTGTACCATATTCTTCTTTTTTAAAGAATATTTACCAGCATTTCCAAAATTATACAAAATTCTCTTTATGAAGTTCGAAACATTTCAATGTTAGAAAAGAAGCTCCTCAACATCACAATATAATTTTTGTTAAGAATTTATTCGAGAAACGATGTAAAACTTTAAAAAGGGTATTAATAGCACCCCTTTAGTTACGGTATCATTGGATGATCCGTCCATATGATGCGAGGCGAATTGCCGTATGTTTTCCGAAGAAAATTGCGATGGAAAAGTTGATTTTTTGACGTTGCAAAGTCGTTGCTAAAAATAAAAATTTGATAAGATTGGTAGTAAAAAGAGGCCTGTTTGTTCTTTTGGCATGCTCCCGACAATGCATGCGGGAACATTTCATCGTACTTCGCCGGTGCGGCCCGGCTCGGAAGAGCGGGTTAATTGGCCGGGCGCCGGGCCGGCTCCGTGTCCGTCGGGGGATAGGTAGGTAGCAATTCTCGATGCGTATTTCTCAACGTCATCATCAACGAGAAACTAAAAGTTTTCTCGAAATTAAAAGCCGACTGTCCGCCTGAAAACATTTGCACAATTCCCGGGGTTTGATTGCGAGTGTGAAACGATCGTGCATATTCCCGGGAAATAGTGTCCCCGGGAGTTATCAAATGTGTCTAGTGTGAATGGTTGCTGGGGTGTTGGTGGGGTAAAAAATCCCCGGGAATTTCCCGGGGATTTATTTCCCGGGGATTGGCTGTGCAGTGTGAAAAGGCCTTAAGACGGCCGCTATACGCATACAAGTCTACCCATGAGGTCTAAGAAATACGAAGGGTGCTCAAGTTTAAAGCTATAGTCCATCATTTGCAGCTATCCGAAAAGTAACTGGCGTAATTACTGTTGAAAAACAAACTTGGTTGAAAGATAGTAAGGGAACTAAACTCCCTGTGAAATTATTCTTTCTGGGATGCTGTCATTTTGAAGAAATCAACGAAAGAAGGCATTTCCAACGGTGATTCTTAAGAAGCACCGTAGGAAAATTTAAATTAGTAGTTCGTTTTGTTATTCGGCGCAGCGCGCGCAAGCATTGGAACGACGCACACGCGCGCGCGGTTGTTATAATTCGTCGGATCAGTGCGCGACGCTGCGTATAGCTGCAATTCAAAACAATTCAAAACATGATTCAGTAACTTTTGATGTGAAATTGAGATCCTAGAATGCTGCTTTTCTCGGAATGTACAGCTGAAGCTTAGCTGAAACTTCATCAGGTTAGTTGCTCAGTATCCTTCATTAGATTTTGAACACTTTTGTTGCTTCAAACGAACAAAATGCACTAATTACAAATGATGGACTATAGCTTTAAGGAATAAGTCAATCTGGCATGAAATGTCATCATGGCCTACGTCAAAGTGAAAATGCACAAAACGCTGCTCCGTCCCATAAATTCAACACTTTTATTTTTCGATTCACTGACATTCAACGGTTGTAGTCAAAAATGCTATCAAAAGCTTGGAAAACACAACGACTATCCTCTATCAATAACATTTCTGTAGAAATATAACTATGCAGTTTTTCTAGTATATATTTTCCTGCTCAGTCTTGCAATTGACTTTGTATTTCGTTAATCCTTCAGAAATTTGAGATAATTAACACACTGTTATAATGCAACTCAAAATAATTATAATATACACGACTACATGTAATTGTCGCACAGATTTTTCATATTATTCAGGGAATTATTGTAATTAAGGGAATTATTGTTGTTAACGTATTTTTACTCTGTTGGACGGTTTTTAATCAAATTTGGTATACTACTTTTAATTGGATAGTTGTATTTTTGGGAGACGGGTGTTTTTACCAATTAATCTGAATAAATAAAGTATTATTCCATCCTGTATGCTCATTGTCTCTGTCCCTTTGCCAGATTCATGCTATTGTGTCTCATTTTGCAGCCATGCATCTTGGTCTAACAGGAAGAAAGTTTCATTACTGGACCAAGCCCAGTCTAATGTGGCTTTCGCGAACCCGTGAATCCCGGGTTCGTATTCATGAGCCCCCTACTAAGATAATGGCTATTTAATCAGTTGATGACCATAAAATATGTTCTTGATAAGCACTCAGGCTATCCCCAATGTATATGCGTCTGTTGTTTAGAGCCAGCCTGCCTCCCATCAGAATTTGAGTGATGAGTGATGCGCCAGTTAAGTGCTGGAAAGCTACCAACAGCTAAGAAAGCCACATTAGACTGGGCTTGGTCCAGTAATGTATTCATGTTGTGCCAGGTAATACAAATCAATCTGTTTATAGGGTGCACAGACCTAATTCAAGCGAGAACTTCTACGCCAGCTGATTAGCATAAAAAGTGCCCCCACAATTTCTTTTGAAAACGGAGACCGTTTGGCTTTAAAAACGGTGGAATTGTTTAAATATACCCAAGGATCAACTCCCTGGTTTTGGGGCTTCCATCTGAGGGAAGGCTTGATAAAATCACGGACGAAAAAATGGGTTCTATTTGCCTGTGAAAGTGGAAGGGTGCCACTCTTAAAATGGCTACATGCAGGCTCGGGAACTACCACTTTTCGGCAGGTGATTTTATTTGGGTGTGAATATTTAAAAAATGTAATTGGCTACGGTACGTAAAATTCAAAAGAAATGAAAAGATGAAAGACAAGACAATAATTAAATTTTTGTTTCAGAAACCCCAGTGATGTTGGCTTGCATGTTACTTGGCCCTGAACTTTGACCCTATATATTTCAAAATGGCGGCCTCCAGTACTCATGCGGGCGGGGACTTGAATACAGTTTTTGTGTTTACGTTCTTCGTAGAAGTCGATAGAGAGTCAAAAACTAGCTTTGGGAGACAGTTTTCTGGATTGTGAACTGAGAATAAGGCCTGGATAGGGCATAGCCTCATCCAAAGTGCATTATTGATGTACATGTACATGATATTCAGACTTAACTGGCTACAGTAATATAACCCTAGCTCAGGCCGACTTCAACCCTAACGGAGGGTATAAATCTAATGGAGAGCACCCCTAACGGATCGTAACCCTAACGGGAGGCAACCCTACCGGATCGTAACCCTAACGGGAGGCAACCCTAACGGATCGTAACCTAACGGAGGGCAACCTTTGTGAAACGTAACCCTAACTGGAATGGTGGTGGTGGTTGTGGGGGGGGGGTGTTATTGTTGAAGGGGGTACTCGGTGTGGGTGGTTGGTTAGGGGTGGGGATGGGGTGGGGGTGGATGGGGGTATCCTTTAAAGACATGAGCCTTCTAAGTAAAACCTTCAATGACCAAGAAGCATTTCCTCCCCACCCTTTTCAAGATAACCACGCCCACCCCACACAAAGGAATTTAATATTTAAATAATAAAAAAAATCAAAGAAAACAAGCGAACAAAATAAAAATGCTTCCATGCCCTCAGCCAACAACCCATACACCCACACCCACGCACATTTGGCAACAATAGAACTTTATTAAAATGATGCTATCATTATTTCTGAGGACACTGCAGATTCCGTGAGTGTGCTGGTTTATATCCAGGGTTTACTATTGGAAACACGGTTGGAAATAAAGTAAGCACTGGGGATGAGGTTGGAATAGTCCATTGATCTCCATATACACCAACCTCGTCCCCAGTGCTTACTTTATTTCCAACGTTGAGAGAAGGTTGTGGTGGGCGCGTACTGCTCGACACCCTAGGGACGAGGTTGCATACACGGACTGTGTATATGGCATATACACTGTACATGGTGTATATGGAGATAACACCTCACTCACAGATTCTGTGTCTTGATTGGCCGAGAGCGCGTCACGTGTCACTTGCTATTTTTACTATTTTTTACTTGCGTTCCAAAAAGACTATACCACGCAAGCCTCGTTCTGAAAAAGTACTATGCGCATAGCAACACACGTACTATGCGCATAGCAACGAAAGCGTGACTGAAACCCAGACGTGTGTTTCGGTGCATTGCGTAAACACTGCTCTATCGCCCTCGCACCCGTTCATCAAGGCAACAAACTACACGTATGATCGAGAAAAAGGGAACGAAGATACAAATAGTCGGGTGCCCTTTCAAAACGCAAATTTAACGTACGTACATTTCTTTCGTAAACAACTCACTGCTTGCACACAGGTTGACAAAATGGAGAGTACTACTAAAGAACCTCGATTTGCTCTTCTTACGGACGACGAACTGACAGAATTCCTTGATTCTTCTGCTTCAGAAAACACCAAAAAAAGTGTGAGATACGCCATGAAAATTCTGGACAGCTACTGCAAAGTCAGAAACACGACAGTGTCAGCGCTTGAACTAATGAACCACACGGACCTCGATAACTTTTTACGCAGGTTCTACACGGAAGTGCGTCAACTCGACGGTGAGAAGTACAGCAAAAAGAGTATGCAGTCCATCAGATACGGTTTGCAGAAACATTTTAAAGATAGAGAAAACAATCCGGTAGATATTGTGAATGACCACGCATTCGAGCGATCGAATAGGTGCTTCAAAGCCATGCTTGTTCACTTGAAGAAAATTGGAAAGGGATACTCGGAGCATAAAAACCCAATTACTCCAGAAGACATGGACAAAATAAACGCTTCGCCAGTTACAGACCTGTCCACACCAGCTGGTCTTCAGAACAAGGTGTACATAGACACTATGATATACTTCTGTAATCGAGGCAGGGAAAATGTTCGAGACATGAAAAAAACAGACTTCAAAATAAACACTGATTCCAACGGGCTGCGGTACATCACGAAACGTGATCAACTTACCAAAAATAACAGGGAAAATAGCAGTGACAAGAGCCAAGCAGGTGTGATGTACGAAGTGCCAGGCAACCCCCGCTGTCCTGTGAACTCTCTTCTCCTGTACATGCAGAAGCTCCATCCTATTTGTGAATATTTTTGGCAACGACCAAAAGACAACACTTGCACGAGCTCAGACACAACATGGTATTGTAATTCGCCGCTGGGAAAAAACACTCTTTCCAACAAACTGAAGGAAATTTCTACAGCAGCCAGATGTGGTAAAATTTATACAAACCACTGCTTCAGAGCTACAAGTGTCACAATTCTGGACAATGCTGGGTTCGAGTCCAGAGACATCATGACCGTTTCTGGACATCACTCCGAAACGAGCATAAAAAACTACAGCCGAACCAGTGAAAGCAGGAAACGGGACATGAGTGCTGTTATAGCAGCTGCTGTGAACTCTAAACTGTCTGCTGCCGCAGCCGCACCATCATCATCTCATACAGATCCAGCAGGTGAGCAGGGTCAGTTTGCTGCCGGGCCATCATCATCCCACACAGAGCCAGCCGGACCATCATCATCTCATTCAGAACCAGCCGGACCATCATCATCTCATGCAGAACCAGCAGGACTCACACCCGATCAAACACGCCAGCAGGGTCAGTCTTCCCCATTGTTGACGGCATCTCAAGAGTCCCTTATTCTGAGAGATGTGGTCAATTCACCAGTTCATCTAGGCAACATAACCTCATCACCAGTGGCTACAAATGTGAACATTAATGCCGATGCGACAAACAACCGAACTTTTCATTTTCATGGATGCATAGTAAATTTTTACAGGTGAAATAGCCCTGCTGATCAGTTTTGCAGTCAGTTGTTTCAATGAAAACAAGGAGTCAGTTTTGCAGTCAGTTGTTTCAATGAAAACAAGGAGTAGATTGTTTTGAATTAACTGTTCACTGTTTTCAGATTAAAAGTTTAGTTGAGGTTTAGTAATAATAGTTCAACTTAAACACTGTTTCATATTTCAGTCATGAAATTCGAGCATATTTAAGACATTCACATAGCTACTAATTCCACTACGAGGGGTGAATTGTTTTAAATTCACTTTTGAGATTTGAAAAAGTTAAAGTGAAGTTTAGTAGTTCATAACTGTTTTAGGCATGAACATTTGAGCCTAGATTTGAGACATTCACCCAGCTGCTATACCAGATTGTTGCTGAAACTTGCAAAAAGTACTTGGATTGGAATAGACATTAGTACCGAATAATTATAAGAACTGCATGTAAAATGCATTGTGTAGTGAATGTGTTCCAATGGAATGTTTGAAATGAATTAAATTCAGGTTCAGTTTGATCACTGAATTCGGAGATTTTTTTGTCATTACTATAGATACTTTCAGGAAGCTTAAATTGTGCAGAATCTGTGAGTGAGGTGTTATAAAACAAATATTGACTGCTTTATTTCGCGGTATAGTAAAACTAGCCTCCCTCGGTGATCCATGGAGCATTCTATTTTCCCTCGGCTTCGCCTCGGGAAAATAGAATGCTCCATGGATCACCTCGGGAGGCTAGTTTTACTATACCACTCAAAGCAGTCAATATTTGTATACAATGGAATAGTCAGAATCTTTTGGTCTGGGAACCAGACTAGCCCGGGAGGCGTTTCCAGACGTCATCATGATCGTTGCCCTATGTAGCGTGGCAGGCCAGGCCTTGCCTTGGAGCGTGCGCAATCACGCTGAATGCAATAAAGCAAGTCCAAGTATTATGGAAATTTCTTTATTTTTCGTGGGGTCAAGGAGGCTGCGCTGGGAGATACAATGCGAGTACGATCAGCCGATATCGCACGTATCACTTGAATGGCCAATACAGTGAGACGTGGAAGGCTTGCGACACTGCACTTTGCCGAGTCTGTGTGCAAAATATATTGACATTGGAAACAGTTCTGAAACATTAGACGTAATGCTTGGTACACGGGACGTAGCGTGTCATTACGTACGCCTGGCCGGCAAGGCTTGACTTCCCGACTGTTTATTGTGTTACACTACTACTGAGTGTAGCTTGGCCAGACATCCGCACAAAAAGAAATAAGCCTTACGTTAGTAACGTTACGTTGGTTAGTGCGTGTACAACGGTAAGTAAGTGGGAAAGAGTTCCATACTGGGCCACACTGACCTGAAACTATGTGAAAGTTAGGCCTACTGACACTCATTAAACAGTGTGTCCTCAGTATCAGCTTTACACTACAGTAGTACTGTAGTGTAAAGCTGATACTGAGGACACACTGTTTAATGAGTGCAAACATTCTTTTAAATCCTTTTCTGTCATGGCCCATAGACTTTGTGCAGGAGGTCTAAGTGGTGGCCTAGTTTTTTCTCCATGCCCAGGTGGACTCCCTTTCCTCCTACGTAACAGAGGGAGTCCAGGGTATAAAGTGCTCAAAACCGGGCGAAAAAATTTATGACCAGTATTTTCAATATTTTTACCTTGTTGGAGAAGCTAATTTTTATGTCGTAGTATTCTATGTAGTCTTATCTATTGGGCTGCTGGGTTCAGAAATTCCATATGCGATGTTGACAGACCTTAATCTGGAAAATAATCTCGAAAGCAACGTTAAACTGGTACGTGTTTTTAGACTCTTTTCATCAGTTTCTCACCGCCGAGTCTATTCTAGTCGTACATCATGTACGTCTGTGCAGCGTGTAGTCTGGTTCCCTAGACCGGACAACTATTCTCGACGCTCATATCACGTCTGGTCCGGGGGCCAGACTATGCAGCATGAATATGCAGTGCGCATGCGCGATTTGCTTAGTAACCACCCTCATACGCACGCGCACTTACTTGAAGGCGCGGTCGCTAATCCAATGACCGAGCGTGTTTTCGCGCCAGTTACCAGAAACACGTTTCGGCTTTGGTCATTGGTTCAGTGTTTTCGTGACATCGGTTGGCTGGAGTGACGTCACGGTTCCAACCAAAACTAAACAAATGAGGGCGCTAGCATGTGTGCGCGCTTTCGTGCGCACGTACATGTACATGACGTACGACTCGGGAATAAAACTGATGAAAAGAGACTACAAACACGTACAAGTTTAACGTTGCTTTAGAGTTTATTTTCCTGATTAATGTTGGTCAGCATCACATATGGAATTCCTGAACCCCTGGATCAATAGAGGACACATAGAAAATGTAGGCGTGAAATAAGCTTCTGTAACGAGGTAAAACGTAACAAAAATCTGGTCCAAATTTTGGGTGGTCTTACATGTATGTAGAGGATTCTCATCCTGGACGTTAGTCGTAATGCAATGAAGACTTCGTCCAACCTGGGCTAAGTGGTGGCCCAGTATGGAACTCTTTACAGTATTAAGTCTTTATAATGATATAGCTAGCTTGAGTAACTCCAGCTTAAAGGGAAAATACAACATTTGCAAACATCAAAAAATAAAACTACCAAATCATTTTGAAATACCTTGCTGGACTGTTAGTGAATGACAGTGTAAAGCATCCTGTAAAATCATAGCACCTGGTATACTGTCGTTTTCAAGAAAAGTGGTATTTTTTGTATCAATTTCCAACGCTGGTCGGCCGATCAGCATTGGAAAAAACTGGCTTTTTTTCAAATACTGTTCCCAATTGACCATCGCACTTGTTTGCAATCGATTACACACCTATGAACGGGTACAAGCGCGCTAGACTGGTTCCCTGACCTTACAATTCCCCAATGTATGTAAACTGCTCTGTTTCTTCTTATAATGGAGTCAGGGGAACCAGACTACAGGAAAATGATTGTTTTTCTTGGTTTTTATAGCATTTTCGAACCCAAAACCTCAAAAAAGTCAGTGTAACTATATTTGCTATATATTTCCAACCCCCCAATTCCATCCATTTCTGAAAATTACAGCAAAATCAAATGATGTATATTCCCTTTAGCTAGACCCGTGAACGTGGCGTTGTATAACCACCATGTTGACAGGTGCTCAATAATGTTGTACATTTCAGGTACATGTAGCGAGCCAACTTTACTCAAGAAACTGTGACTGAAGATGGAGGAGCAAAATATCCAGCAAGCTACAGAGGACAGCGAAGAGCTAGCCATGAAGGAATCCGAGTCGGACGTACAGATAGCGCCCTCGCCTGACATCAAACTCAAGAAGAAAATCGGGCCAGTGGTGGGCGTGGCTATTGTGGTGGGCGTCATGATGGGAAGTGGGATTTTCATTACGCCGTCGTTTGTGCTTGCCAGCAGTGGCTCCGTCGGCATGGCACTGCTTGTGTGGACTATCGCAGGCCTTCTTTCTATCATTGGTTCCCTGTGCTACGTCGAGTTGGGTATGTTGGAAAAAGGGAGTCGATTCACTAGTGTCGTGAGTTGACAATTTATTCACGTTTGCTACATTAAGATTTTAAGATCTTTTATTAAACCCTTAACTTCCCGAATCCGCCAAATCCTCTTTGCAAAATGGAGGATTTGCAGGATTGAGGCTATATATTGCCAAAACTGTGTGGCTGATTTTGGAGGATGCATGTGTCAAGGTCTTAGGCCGGAACTTGTGTTGTTTATGCTCAGCCATGCATAAATTTAGGCCTACATGTATGTATTATGTATTTGAAATCCTCTGCACTGCTCTAGGATGTCACTGGCTCTGCCTCAAAATATTGACAGTGATTGCTGGAGGACTTTGCAGGATTGAGGCAGTGGTCACCCCTCCAAGGACCGCATTAAAAAAAATAACAGAATATTTTGGAGGATTGAGGCTGTATGCAAGTTTTACATGGAGTTAGTTGGAGGATATTGTATGATTGAGGTTGCATCTTAGCAATGATGTCTAGGGAGTTAAGGTTAACCCTTTCCTTACCATGGGCGACTTTTGTCGACAAGAAGTAGCCCCCTGCTGGTTCCCATGGGCGACTTTAGTCGACCAGGAAACCACACACAAAACACCCTCAACACAGATATATTCACTACTTTTCAGAAAGGCGGCATGTTGATATATTTGGCCGCCCATACATTAACTATATACCAGTTGAAAGAGTGTTTTCGGATCTTTCTATTGGTGTGGTTTATTCATAGTGTTACCATACAAAAAAATTAGAAAAGTGCTTCAGAAGTATCCTCGCACAATTTGAGGTATGGAGTGCCATTTGGTCATGTGGTGAAATGGCTTGCAGTTTGATAATTGGGACCAGATGAACAAAAAGGCATAACTTCCTTATATTTGCACGTATGGACTTCATTTTTACATCACATAAAAGAGTAAGGTTCAAGGAACAAACTTTACACACAATATTTATGATTTTAATCACTCCTTGGCAATGAAAATCTGGGTTGAAAAAAGTTAGTTTTTGACTCGTGCTCATTTTGTTCACGCTCTAGTGATTTCCGCATGACTGAGCAAACAATTTGGTCCTGGGGGGCCTTAGTCAATAAACAATGTGGGCATGAAAGGGTTAAAGATGCGTTCCCCATGCTATTTTTCAGTTTCGTCCTGAAAAATAATGGTACATGTAGATCCTTTTCTAAATTGCTATTTATCCAGAAAATCAAAAGTTATTCACTTGTGAATGAGACACTGATCAATGGTCAGCCGCCAATAAAACAGTAGGCGTGCACAATGCATTACGCGTACTGTACGAAGCGCGAACAGCGACCTCAGATGGCTGGCTACAATATGCAAATCCGGTGGTGCTGAACGAACGCCTTGGAACATCTGTGGGCCGTGGCCAATATTTTCGTTATTTTGTCGCTGGATTTATATCACGTTATATTTGGTCCGCGGACTCCAAAGTTGTTGGAGAATGTAGCCACACTGTCCAGCTTTCTGTCCATGTAATACTGTATATATATGAGCCTCCACTACATGTACCGGTACCTACATGTAGTAGGCCTACTGAATAATGATCTCATCTTTATTCGCATATGGGGTCGTCGCTGGAAATCCAGTGACAACATAAAGAAAAACACAAGCCAAGGGTCATGGATGTTCCAAGGCGTTCGTTCAATACCAGCTGATTGTAGCCTATTCACGTGAGGGCACTATCCACGCTTCTTGCCGTATGTGTGAGTGCTTAGCGCGCGGCTACTGTTGTTCGCAGCCAATACCATCGATCATCAGACTATCGTCAAACGCCTTGACCGAGGCCATTGTCTTACAATCGTTGCAGGTACAATGATACTCGTGTCCGGCGGTGACTATGCCTACATCTACACAGCGTTCGGTCCACTGCCCGCATTCCTGTATGTCTGGGTTACGACAATAGTTGGTGCGCCGACAATGCTAGCCATCATGGCGTCTGCGTTCTCCAACTACGTGTTGTATCCGTTCTTCCAGGCAGGAGATCTGTGTATGCCTCCGGCCTCGGCGATATATTTATTTGCTGCTGTTTGCTTGTGTAAGTATTACTAAAATGTAAAGCTGTTACAAGTTTTAGCGAAGGTCAAAACCTGAAGTAGTCATAGTAAGCAGTTAGTGCTGAGTGCCATACAGTGGTCCAATGTTAGGGTGCCTGACTCGTGTGCGACGGTACATGGGTTCGGAACCGTGACACGGAACATGATGCTTGTGTTCTTGGGTAAGACACTTTACTACAATTGCCTCTCTCCACCCAGGAGTAAAAATAGGTACCTGTGAGGGTAGAGATTACATTGTGCTGATCTTGAGCTGCTGAAGAAAACTGGTCTCATGGCCCGATGAACGGGGGTAACCTCGATTAGAAAATGTGTACAAAACCAATGAAAGCTGTTGCAAAAAAGTTATTAAAGAGTATAAACAAAGGAAAAGGGAAGAGGAACAATACCAAATTCTTGATTTACTCCATAAACAAATGTGTCTGTTCATGTACATGTACATGTACATGTAAACATGTAGCCCATGTACACATGCGGAAATGTACTGCATTGCTTAAATGTAACTGGTGAAGTACGTTACCCTGTATTTCAATCATGTTTTTGGTACCCTTTCAAAGGGGCATTACGGCCTAAAATACCCAGAAATTTCATGTTTTGGATTGTTTACCTATTTTAAAGGTCTACATGTAGTTAAAAGGAAACTAACCTACCGGTACATGTAATGTCTTACCTTTCGTAAGAAAAGATGAAAAAACCCAGGATGTTTACATCAGACACGACGCAATTCCGGCGTGACAGACGGGACAGATTTACAGATTTGTTTTGGTCAAAGGCCTGCCACAATCAATATGTAAGGTGTAACCATCTAAGTTATGTATAAAGTCAAAGTAAATACTCTATAATTTCAAATTAAAAAACAATCCATGAAACTAGAGGATTCAGTGGCTGTATAGTGACATCAGCGTGACCACGGACAAGAATGGGACGGAAATTACACTCCATATTTTGAAAATGACTTGTTGGAAAAAGCTATCTGTTCCCCTGGGAAATTTAATGTTTTTTTTTTTTCTTTTAAAGTTAATTACTTTTATGCCAATAATCAGTGAACGTTTTACTCAGTAATTCAAAACAGAGAACTAGAAACACCAGGCTCATTATTAAATGTTGTGACAGACGCGTGACAGGTGGGTTTTGCTGAATAAATGTAGGCCCAAGCATTTATTATTTTTAAGAAGGACACGTAGTACCGTATGTATGTTGTATATTAAAAAAAATCAGAAGAGTCTAAAAAAAATGAATGTTCAAATTTTTTTTCAACAGGTGATTGAACAATGTGACAGACGGGACAAAAATGTAACAAACAAGCTGGTTTACCCGATCATAGATCGGGTAGGGCGTAGTGTTGGGGATGAAAATGTGGGGAGTTAAATGTAAATTGGGGATATAGTTGGGGAGACATGCAGTTAAAGAATAGCAATTTCTGTGGTGTGATCTGAGGCAATTTCTGATCACTAAAACCAATTTGAGCAAAAGATCATCTGTGAAAGTTTTGAGTTTGGAGTAATTGAATCAACTACATGTATTCTGAGCAATAGAATCATTATTGTAGGCTACAATATTTTTATTCGGGGAAGAAGAAGTGTGTGTGTGTGGGGGGGGGGGGACCAAACAATGTGCCCCCTCAAAATGTGTGTGTGTGTGTGGGGGGGGGGGGGTTCCCCCTGTCCCCCGTCGATTTACGTACATGACAATTATGTACCATGGCAACTGTCTGTAAATGTTGCCGTTGGTCTGTTAAATTGGCTTTTTGTGAGGCAGTCGCATTTGGAAAACGTAGTGAAAAGGTTACTGTAGTACACAGGCGAAGGCTGATTGTACAGTTTGACAATAAATCATAATGCAATGAAACGTGAAGGTGTCATTTAAAATGAAAATGTTGAGTGTTACCATAAAATTACAAACGGTCTGAATCATGGAGGAAGGTCATAATTAAGTTTCAGTATTGGACTCTTCAACAAACGTAAACTTGAAACTTCTTACAATTTGCGAGACCGTCTGTGATTAAACTTTTATTCAAGTGGGTTCAACCATCTATATATAAGAGCAAGTTTTACTCGGCCTCCGAGAAATGTTTGCTTCTGAAAGGATCCGAGACCGCGGCTTCACGTCTGTGGAAAAATGTGGGTGTCTTCCGCCGGGGCGGACACTTTTTCGTCGATTTTTTTGTGACTTCGTTTAAGATCGCGATATTTGAAGCAATGCATCGATCCTTCGTTGACCCCAAACAGGCCCCCGAAATTATAACGCGACACTGAATTATACGTGCGGGCAGCAAACTCACAACGCTCAGCCTTGGTAGTGGAAGCATGGAGCTGTAAACACATTATGGAAGCAACAGCACTCTATCAAGCGACGTCACATGCTTGCGCTTCAAATAGCGAGCACCGTAGACTCAACCTCGTTTCCAGGGTGTGGAGCCAGCTGCAGTACGCGTTGCCAGTGACGGTTTTACGCATAGCCGGAAAGTGCCACGCAGTGTAGACTTTCGATTGGTCAGACCGCGCTAGGCATACTAATGTATAGTCCTTCTGAGTACTCGTTGCACTCGGCGCAGGGGCGGCAAGCAAAGCATATGAAAGAATAGGGACACTTAGTGGCCACGCACCATGGACAAAAAATATTTTACCAAGGTCACCCCATACTAACGTTTGGTGAACGCTTTTGCCGAACGGCCGAGTAGAACACGTAAACGAAACCCCTACGTTGGCCGCGCTGACCTCGCACAGTCTAGACACGCAGAAAAGCCAGCACGGGGGGCGGCCAGGCAGTCAACGTGAAAGCGCACACGACGGCAAATTCCTGTGCAAAATGCAGTCACGAAAAATCGACGAAACGGATCGCCGGTCCGTACGGGAAAATAAGGACGACCCGAAGCGTCCGACCCGGCGGAAGACACCCTCCGCATTTTTCCACGGACGTGGAGCGATTTTGGCGCCGCGTGAGCCCGCGGTCTCGGATCCTTTCATGAGCAAACATCGTCTCGCAGGCCGAGTAAACTTCTCTCTTATATACATGTATATAGATGGGCAAAATGTGACATTTTTAAGTGCTGAATGAATGTACATGTAGGCACAAGCATTTATTATTTTTATGGACATGTAGTATATTGAAAAACACAGAAGAGTCTACAAAAAATGTATGTTCAACTTTTTCAAGCGGGAGGTGATTGAAAAAATGTGACAGATGGGACAAAAAAACTTAACAAATGGGTAAACTGTGACAGAGTTTGAAATGAAATATCAGAACAATTCCTTGATAAAAATAAATCCAAGTGCGGTAGAAGTAAAGCAAAAACTGTTTATGAAAGCTTGGTTTGTCTACTTTCCAAGAAAAAAATGATTTACTTGTAGAAAATGTACTTCGAAAATTCATGAGTTCGCAACTCTTATCTGTAATTAACCGTTACACGTATTTCCTGTCGTTTGCATTCAATGTACAATACACATTGTGTGTGTCACATACGTGTAAATTACACAAAGCACCAATACACAAATGTTATTTCTTACTCGTCCGCTGAGATGACCACAGTGCGTCTGGAATTACATGTAGCACTGATGAACAGCTTGATTTTTCGGGACAAAATTAACCCCGAAATTTGTTCTTGCATGGTTCTCCATATCACAAAAACACCCAGTTTCTAAAGGAAAGTTATGTGGACGTTTACAATCTATTTTTTAATGTTCTTTCCATTTAAAATAATTTCATTTCAAATGCATTTTGAAGCCCAATTGGGCATATATTCCAGGCCTTATGGCCCTTTCATGTGTTTCCCCTCTTTTCTGAAAATTCAGTGGGATAGATTTTTCACAAATTTTGGATTATTTATAAATGTTTTAAAGCATGTTCCAAGTATTGAAGTTATTATGTTCTTTTCTTTGTTTTATGTACATTCTGTGCTGTTCAATTTTTTTGTTAAAATGTATTTTATCCGAGGACCACTGTGGGAAAATCTGTTCTTTTTTTGGGGGGGGGGGGGTATCCACATTCCAATCCTCTGCCAATGTCTGCCAGATGTACATGTACCTCCATACCCACTGGCACTACCTCATTATTATTCATTAGGTACGGGTATTTCTCTACAGTAGTTACTTTTTTTTTTCACCCCTGGGTTTATTCATAATCCCTGTGTGGTTTGCCCAGGAATGTGAGGCACAGCCAAACATCCTGTGGTCCAGCTTAGCTGGGGTCAGATTTGTTCTAGCCACTGACCAGAGTACATGTAATAAGTCTGTTGTAAAAGAAAAGTTTCACAGTTCTGGCTGCGCACAGCTGCCATGCTGCCACTGATAAGTAAAATAATAAATGGAATATGCCATCTTCCAAACTTGAGTGGCTGCCTGGTTACACTGATCATGCACTGATGGCGTGGAGTTCAGGGGAATGTGGTCAGTTTTAAAAGGCTAATGTAACCTTTTTTTTAATTGCCATCCTTGAACATGTTTCTTGATGTCCAATTTACCTTATTCTCAATTTTCGTTTTGCCATTTTCCAGAATATTTTGGCGCCTTTTTAAAGTTTGTTTTCATGCTAATGCGAATTTCATATACTCATGAGCAGAAGTGTGATGTCATTTCAGGCAGAAACCTCAATGTTCCAGCTATTTCAGCACCAAAAGAAGTACTTTTTAAAATAAAATTTACTGAAAAGGGATGTCAAATAGTTTTCATATTTTAAGAGGAGTAGAAAGTTGCACCAAATGTGTTCCCTTAGAAAATTCATCTCATGAATCCTTTACACATTTCTCAGCATGCTCAGTGGTGTTTAAAAGGCAATTTAAACCACCCCCATGTAACAGGCTATCGACCAATTCGGGCGATTCACAATGCAGTGCGACACCAAGAGTTTGCCGCGGAGAGTTCATTTTTCCCAGTGCATTGTGGGAGATGGTCGACAAATTTGCAGCGCTGGACATTTAAAATTGTTCGTTTTTTCCAGTCAGTAGTTTTGCAAGTGTATGATTCGAGTATCTGTTTGCCTTTTTCTTTTCTTGTTATCAATATGGTGTTTTTTTTGTTAGGCAGCACAACACTATGCCCCAATCTACATGTATAACAAATATAGTTGTCTACTGACACTCATTCAGTGGGCCATGTTTTGTCGACCGTAAAGTTGAAAATGGACTCTTCCATGGCGAACTCTTGGTGGCGCACCGCATTGTGAAAAGCCCGAATTGGAATAGCTTAACTTACTGAGCTGTTGATGGATGTTTGCTCTATTTTTTTTTGTATTATTTGTTTCAGTGTTGGTAACATTCCTGAACATCTACAGTGTGAAATGGGTGACTCGTGCCCAGGGAGTCTGCACGGGACTTGTTGTTCTAGCATTGCTGGTCATTATCATGACGGGACTGGTCAAACTGGCTCAGGGTAAGAGGTTGAAATCCCTCTGTTCAAATTATTTTATAACAAATTCCACTTTGTATAAATTTCTTTTGTTAAAAACAAATAACATACTAAAAACCACAAACTAAACATGCCAGAGGTGCTAGTTTGGAGGGATTTGGGCTTAGGGATCCCACCACAGACTTAATTGTTTACATGTACATGTACTTTGGTCACACAGTTGCTAACCAAAGAGTTTCCTGGCAGCATATGGTCAAGCTTTCTGTCAATACCCTTTGGCAGTTCTTGCAGTGTGCTGTGGTTCACCCCCAAAATACACTGGCAGATTTTGGAGGGCTGTGCAAAAAAACATGGGCGAGCCACTTTTTGTCCAGGGGATCAAGAGGATCTGCGCCCGATTTCAAGAAACTCATCGTAACGATGCTAATGCAACGTGTCGATCCCAACTGCGACACGTCTTGCGATCCATTTCACAAAACATGTCTTAGGCCAAAAAAAAAAAGTCTCCGGTTTCTGGTATGCGCGCGCGTCGCCGTAGCCATGTGCGTCGGCAAAATGAAAAAGTTTTTTTTTCAATGAAAGATGATGTCTCAAAACCGCTAAACTCACTGGTTTGACTGGAATCCTGCTGCTGCACAATTTTAACGTGTTTTTAGATGGGGTTATGATCGAGGATAAGCTTTATGTGGCCTTTCTGGACTCCCATATATATTTGCACTAGTCTAAGACTTAGTTTAGTCGGGCACCATTTGCAGTCATCAGCATGATCAGCCGACATTTGAAGCAAAAAAGTCAGGTAAAAAAAAAAAAAAAGCCGCGTCGCCGCACCACTTTTTGGACAAGCTCCATACCAGAAACCGGAGACTTTTTTTTTTTGGCCTTAGGCCAAAAAAAAAAAGTCTCCGGTTTCTGGTATGCGCGCGCGTCGCCGTAGCCATGCGCGTCGGCAAAATGAAAAAGTTTTTTTTTCAATGAAAGATGATGACTCAAAACCGCCAAACTTACTGGTTTGACTGGAATTCTGCTGCTGCGCAATTTCAACGTGTGTCTAGATGGGGGTATGATCGAGAATAAGCTTTATGTGGCCTCTCTGGACTCCCATATATTTGCACTAAGTTTAGTCGGGCACCATTTGCAGTCATCAGCCGACATTTGAAGCAAAAAAGTCGGGTAAAAAAAAAAAAAAGCCGCGTCGCCGCACCACTTTTTGGACAAGCTCCATACCAGAAACCGGAGACTTTTTTTTTTTGGCCTTAAGTGTCGGTGACTGTTTTATGAATTCATTCAGCATACAGTAAATAGCCGTCTGATATTCAACAAAGAGTTGTGTAGTCTCCTCTCGAAAAATTTTAAAATGTAAAACAAAATGGCGGATGTGTGATGCAATTTTAGAGAAAAAACAAGCTCTCAGTGGACTGTACTCGTGGGTACTTTGAAATTTCAACTGCTATATTCCACGCTAATTTGTAGTTATTCAAGTATTTTCTATTCACACCTTTACACACATTGTCTCGGTATTATAGTCTCGTTTATGGCATAAGAATGGCTAAGAAAAGAACGCTTCTGATTTTGCAATGACCACAGACACGTCGTTAACTTGAGACGTGTTTTAGGCCATTGTCAATGAACTTACGACATGTTCAACACATCGCAAGTTTCATGAAATGGATCATTTGACGCGTCGCGAGTTGCGTACGACTCGTTGCAGGGCTTCGAGAAAACAAGTGTAGGTAGAGCAAGGGTTAGCCTTGCCTTCTACGTCAAGCTTAGGAAAAGCTGGAATGTGTGTATTGTACCCTTTTATTTTTACCTTCAGGGAATACAGCTGCTTTTGTGAATGGTTTTGAGCCGATCGAAGGACTGCACACAGCTCCGGGTTCAGTGGCAGTCGCGTTCTATGCAGCGTTGTTTGCATATGGTGGATGGTACGTCTCATTTTAAGTCCCCTTGCTCGGCTGTTAGAAACTAAAGAAAAGTGTAAAAAAAATACAGTAGTTTCCTCTTACACATGTTTTTGCACAATATTAAAAAAGTACAGTCTGTCACAAGCCAATGTGGCCCATGAGGCCAGCGTTTATCTCCAGTTTCAGTAGCATGAAATGGCTGAAAATATTTCTATTTCCCCTGTATAGGATGCCAGTCCATGGCAGGTTACTTCCCAGCTAATGACAGTACCCATTTGTACTCCTGGGTCGAGAGAGGCCAGTGGGGGGATGTAGCTTGCCCAAGGACACAACAGATGGCCAGCTTCCGCGCGCTTCGCCAAATAAAATAACGAACTACTAATGGAAATTTCCAACGATGGATTGTAGCGTTAATACATCATAGAAGTTCAAATTTCAGGTGACAAGTTAGCTTTTTGTCATCAAGACAGGCTCTTGACCAATAGGAATGGGTAAACTGTCCTAGTTAGGGTACTTATGAATAAAAATTCAATATCTTGGAGTGAAATTTAAAAACAAATACCACATACACCCCACCTTTGAGGAATTAAACTTGTATACATTATATTTGTAACCTGTTCTTTTCTTTTTCTTATTTTGCCTTTCAGGAACATACTGAATTTCCTCATTGAGGAGCTAACTAATCCTGTAAGGTGAGTTCTGTCTGAGTTTCAGTAATCAACATCAACTAATCATCTTCCTCCATGTGGCAATGCTCTTGATATGGAGGTGTTGTAGTGCAAGGGATTAATATTTATGCCTGATAAAACAAAAATGGTGAAATTTACAAGCTTGAGGTGATTTTCCCTTTTAAAGTACATGTTCTTTTTCATACCAGGATTTTGTTGTTTATCCTTTACACAGTCCCCTGTAACATTACTGGTTACTATCTCCTGCACCCGATTTCACGAAGTGCTGCAACGCTTCGCAACTCAAGTTACGACGTGTAACACGTCGCAACTCGCGACACGTCGTATCTTCCATTTCACTAAAGTTGCGATGTGTTGAACGCGTCGTAAGTTCCTTGACAACGGCTTAAAACACGTCGCAAGTTACGACGTGTTTACTGGTCATCGCAAAATAAGAAGAGTCATTTCTAAGCCAGTTTTATGCCACAAACATTACATTAACGAAATTATAATACCAGGGCAATGTGTGTAAAGTTGTAAATAGAAAATTCATTGAATAATTATGAATTAGACCGGAATATTAGAGTTGAAATTTCAAAGTAGCTATACAGTCCAATGAGAGCTTGTTTTCCTTCAAAATTGCATCGCACAGCCGCCATTTTGTTTTACGTTTTAACAAATTTCGAGCTGAGATCCGACGACTCTTTGTTGAATATCAGACGACTATTTACTGTACGCTGACTGAAGACATAAAACAGTCACCGAGTTGTGCTATAAATACACCTACGACGCCTCACACTTACGACATGTTTAGTGAAATGGATCGCAGGACGCATCCAGCTGCGACGCATCGTAGAGATACGACGCGTCGCAGCGCTGCGATGCATCGTAAGTTACGAAGAGTTTGATGAAATCGGGTGCAGGCAATTTACCAAACCACAGGTGCATGGCCAGTCATCCTCTCAGGACACACACATACTTGTTCCGTAACTGTGGGATTACATACGTGTTGTCCCATGGTACTATGGGGACAGAAGATGCTATGGGGACAGCAGAAAGTCCCCACAACTAGGTCCTAATTTGCTTAACAATAAAAAACTTCCCCATAACGCTGTGACGGCCCGCCCACACACATTCACCGTGCACACGTACTGGAATTTGTATCCTTGTGGAGACATTTCTTTGTTCTTGTGTACTAACAAATTTAAGTTTGAAAATCTAGTTTCAACGTGCTCCGATTTTCACCAGAATTAATTTCTTGGGTTGAAATTTGGACTTGCATGTAATATCCCTTACATAAAATACTTCCAATTGCAACAGATCAAGACACCTTGGAAATTCCTAGATTCTGAGTAAAATCCATTTTCGTGATATACCTTGTGGAGACATACATGTATTCACCTACAGAAATTGCCCGGTGGCGACATATACCATCTTTTATTCCCTATTATACCTACCCGTGTGTCTCCACGGGGTACCGTGTACCAGATCATTGTGTATGATTTCTGTTGTCTGTTCACCAATTTCAAAAAACAAAAAGAATCGTAGATGGTTTCTTTACTGGACATGAGCAGATATTACACTGAATAGTATATTTATCAAAAATCTGTGTGCGTTTAGCCCACTCAAAAAAGATTTAGGCAAAACTATTGAATCAATTGATAATAACTGTTTCCTGCTGGTGGTGGGCATATACATGTATGATCAGTAATAAACTCCCCCAAAGGGAACCCTAACAGTCCTGAATCCTCCAATTTCAATATAATTTTGCACACCTCCTAGGGAGTTAGGCTTAAACTATGAGAAAAGAGAGAGCTGAAATTCTGGTACAGGCTCAGTCAAAAACCCGAGTATAAGGCCAAAAAAAAATAAGTCTCCGGTTTCTTGTATGCGTGCGCGTCGCCGTAGCCATGCGCGTTGGCAAAATGAAAAAGGTTTTTTTTCAATGAAAGATGATGTCTCAAAACCGCCAAACTCACTGGTTTGACTGGAATCCTGCTGCTGCACAATTTTAACGTGTTTTTAGATTGGGTTATGGTCGAGAATAAGCTTTATGTGGCCTCTCTGGACTCCCATATATTTGCACTAAGTTTAGTCGGGCACCATTTGCAGTCATCAGCCAACATTTGAAGCAAAAAAATCAGGTGAAAAAAAAAAAAAAGCCGCGTCGCCGCACCACTTTTTGGGCAAGCTCCATACCAGAAACTGGAGACTTTTTTGGGGGGCCTAAGCTGTACATGTATATTCGGGTCTGTTCTTAAATATGGTGTTTACGGCATGCGTTAGTTGTGCACAAATGATAAACTGAGAGGTTGTTTGCTTTTCTTGTTAACAGAGACCTGCCCATAGTACTCATTGTTTCCCTACCACTGGTGACAGTCATCAATGTACTGGTCAACATTGCCTATCTTGCTGTACTCAATCCACAGGAAATGCTTCAATCCAAAGCTGTAGCCTTTGTAAGTACGGTTCCTTAACCCTACGGAATCTAACATTATCCAACACTAGTGTTGCTGTGCAAACCGGATCTGAAACCGACCCGATCAGAAAATGAATCCAGTCAGGTCGGGTTGGGACAGTTTTCCCATCATTTCAGTCGGGTTGGGTCCATTTCGGTTTTGCTTTTGCAATTTTCGATTCGGGTCAGGTCGGTTAAGCTATCTTGTGAAAAATCCGAAATAAGCCAAAATAAACCGAAACAATTTGGAAATTCATGCCGTGCTGCCCGATACGACCAATGCCAACCTACCACACGAATGTGCATCATGTGGTTTGTGGTCTATCACGTACAGTGTAGGTGTATATGATGTATATGCATGTAGGCCCCACCAGTAGACAAAGTTATTGAGTCTTCACTGATACTTACAATGTATGGTTTGATTCTTTACTGAGACGGCGATTTTCACACGATAGTAACTTCAGGCACAAAGAATGTACACAGTTATCCAAGCCAGATACTCGGGTTATTTTGGGTCGGTGATTTGTTTTTTTTGTGTTTTTTTGTTGAATCAAATCTTTCAAAGATGAGATTTCGACGTCGTCCCTTTTACAACGCAGGTACAAGGTTTTTTGCGAAAAAAGGTGCTTCCGGGCTCCGTATTGGCAGACTGGCATCGCACAGTCTTGAAAAAACGTGTTTATACGTGTTGTGACATGATATGTGCAGCCTTCAAAATCAGTGCGCAGTATGCTCTGGATAGTAAATGAGCATCGTTTTTTCATTCTATACGGCCAGGAGTTAATGAAGGCACCGCACGCAGCCCATGGAGTCGAGGCTGTAATTAATCATACTTTTCCCATTTTGTTCATCGCAGACATTTGGTAAGAAGGTCTTGGGTGACGCTTCCTGGATCATGCCCATAGCTGTCTCCATATCCATGGTGGGAGCTCTCAATGCAGGACTGCTGAAAGGCTCTAGGTGGGTCACAGGACCAAGGGCAACACTAATGGATTTGATTATAACAGCATTTATTTGCGCCTTTAATCTAACTCAAACTCGGAACTTTGGCAGCTATAAACCAAGAAACCAGATGTAGTGACGGCTGGCCAGTATTTTGAAGAAGATACTGGTTTGTTATTTCAGGTGAAGGCCTGTTCCATTGAGCTATTATACAAATATAACATGGTTTGAGGGTGGACAGTCGATATTCGCTCCCCAAGGTATTGGAAGTTGACAAACTATTCGCCTCGGGAACTAGTTTGTCAACTTCCAATACCGAGGGGAGCTAATATCGACTGTCCACCCGAAATAAACCATGTTATATTTGTTTTACTATACCTCATACATATTCAGTTGCCGAATTTTGTTTTATTATTATGCACCTAAAACAAAATTCGGGGAAACTTGTACAGCTCACCAAAAGATTCAACTTCAATTACTAGTTCGGTTCGTTTGCAATATAATACAGTTACTACAGTTGTAAATACAGTTGTTTGCAATGTGTATTACTTTCTTTTGTACAGGAGACATCTTTACACGGTCTATACATTTTCTCCAGTACGGCATCATTGAGCTCTGGAAATTAACATTTACGCGAACCGTGCAACCATGCATCTCTCCTGTGCGATGTTCGCGCGTGCATACTGCACCCGTGCGACAGTTTCTCGATTGCTCTGTAAAGCGCATGCGTAGTAAACTGTCGCACGGGTAACCCATGCGACAGTCTACTACGCATGCGTATTTACAATGTGCGTGAATCCTCGCGCACGCGTTTGGTAAACAGCAAGAATAACATCTGGCACGTGATGGTGAATTGACCAGTGAACGTTCGGCTCTCGATCATGAATATGTATGAGGTATAGTAAATGAAATTACAAGAGTGCCAAGTACTCATTCTTTCACACTGAGATACCGGTACTTTGGAGCTGGCCTGCGCGCAGACATTTTGAATTCATGTGCATGTTTGTAGAACATAATGAAATTAGATGGAGCGAGTTTTGAAAGTGTACTCTTAAATGCAACGTGCAGCACAACATACGCAACAACTGTTCTTCCTGACGGTTAAAAATATCATGGCAAAAATGACCTGTACAGCGGATACGCACAAGCGTTTGCCTTGTTTGTGCAGAGCAAAATGAAATGCTCATTTTAATACTGATTCTGCATTTTTGAGCGTATCAACTTCAATAAGGCACATTTATAGAATGCAAACGCAGATATGCAAATAACCGTACAAAAGCCATACACGATTTCGAGTTTTCCATAGGTTTGTGCACAAATATGGCTGCGCCCAGCAGGCATCACTTTGTATTTTGAGTCAGCGCTCTAGTAATTTAATATAGCTCTGCCGGTTTATACTTTATGTGAATGCAATGCAAATTTGACGTCACGAAGTATTTGCGAAATTCGCCGGAGTTTAACTTTTTGCGAATTTGAAGCATGAAAACTTGCCCTAACGTCACAAATTCTCTTTCCCTTTCGATATTGCGACCAGTATGAACCGACCTTAATAGTACTTACAATAAGACCATTATCATGTTGCGGCCATCTTGAATTTTTCCTATTCAAATCAATGTAACCAAAGCGAGGCTGGAAGGAAAAAATAGTCTGGTTCCTTTGTGCACAAAAAAACATCATTTAGCACTGCTATAGGATACAGAGAACATGACTGAAATGGTGGCAGCATGATAAAGGTCTATAGTTGTCTTGGTCTTGTAAAACTTGGTTGTAAATTTGTTTTTAAATTGCTGAAATGGATTCTCCTACGATTTGTGTGACTGCAGGACGTGCATGGTCGGTGCTCGCAAGGGACAGTTCCCAAGCATTCTGGGTATGATACAAGTCCAGAGAAAAACGCCTGCACCTGCGTTACTGTTTGTTGTAAGTATACCCACGGGAACAGCAACGGCTCAAAGGAAAAGACAATAAGCCAGTTTGGTATTTCAACTGCGCATGCACACAATGATATGTGTCACGGATCATTCGCTCATCAATGGCACATGAACATGATGATCATGATTGGCAAGAAATATGAACATTGAGGATGAGAAATAAACACCGGGAATTGCTGCCGGCAAGTTAGCGCATAGCCCGGCATCAGCCTGTCATGCCTGTGCTGGCGAATGACAACATTTTCCCGCAGCACTTGAGAGAGTATGCAACCCACCATGTGGCGTCTGACTGGAGCGCTACAAATCTTGCTTTGTGGCAACAGGTGCTGATTTGTTTTGTCCTAAGAATAAATAAGTTTTTTTTTACAACAAAACTTATCAGATTGTTGTGATTAAAACGAGTAGTAACGTCAAAACATCAAATATACGATCGTACTTTCTTCAAAAAACAGCTTGCGCGATGCACGGGCGAATCCATTAATTTCGTAAGGGGTGATTTAGTGCCAGTTTTGCGTTTTACGTCGTTTCGATCATTCGCTCATCAATGGCACATGAACACGCAAGGAGATGGTCGCACAACGCTCGTGTGTTAATTACGAGCAGACTGGGCGTTAATGTAACAACACGTCAGTGATTTGATCCCGTATGACCTTTGACTTGCACTACTTTTGTATCTATATCATAATAGTCGTGGGGCGCTGTGGTCCAATGGTTACGGTGTTCGACTCGTGTGCCGTGGTACACGGGTTCGAATCCTGACCGTGGGAACATGGTGCTTGTGCTCTTGAGCAAGGCACTTTACCATTATTGCTTCATCCTTCGGATGGGACGTTAAGCCGTAGGTCCCGTGTGTTGTGTAATGCACGTTAAAGAACCCAGTAACACTTGTCGCTAAGAGAAGGGGTTTGCCCCGGTGTTTCTGGCAGTGGCAGCAATTATGCGCCGCAGCACCTTGTAAACCCTTATAAGGTGCTACATAATGGGTCTCATAATGTTCATATACTTCATTACCTGGCTTGGTTGCATTCTCTCCCAAGCGCTTTGTATCCTCTGGCAAGAAGCGCTATATAAATACAGTTATTATTATTATTATTAGTCGGCAAAGCATCAAGGGGGAAACATCACACCAACTTAGAGAGAAGACAGTGAGAAGAAATTTCAGCTTTAGAGGTGGGAGGAAAAGCCCAGAGGAATATTCTGGAGAAAACCCACGGAATGAGGTAGGGATTGCATGAAAACCCAATCCACATATTGGCCAAGGTGGGATTCGAACCCGGGTCACAGCAATGGAAGGCCAGGAAAGTACTGCTATGCCAACCTGATCTCAGTCTTCATCGAGATACCGAGCAGACTTATTGCAAGCCACAGCCAAGTTATTCTAACACCGTCTAAAAACGTTGCTTCAACGTATCAAATGTTTCAGTTACTCCTACTTCTACTGGATAAGAAAAAGGTCTTAAGTGAGCTCTTGTTTTTTGGTCCAGGCTGCGTTTGGTCTAATATTCCTGACGTCCAACGACATCGGTAGACTGATCAACTGCTTCTCTTTAGTGACCTGGAGTACCATCCTGGCATCCATCCTCGGCCTTCTGTACCTACGCTGGAAAAGGCCTGACCTGAAAAGACCTTTCAAGGTACGTACAAGTATTCAAGTAATGTATGAACTTTAGTTAGGGACTTACGGATCCCTACGGATGAGTTTAATGTTTTATCTTCATTCTTAAATCATGTTTTTGTGAACCACAATTCCAGCCAGCAATTACTTTCTAAAATCATGTATTTTGCTGAAATGCATAAAACATTGTGCTCAGTCATTGTGATATCGGATTGGCATTTCAAAATATTCAAATAATTTACATATTGGATTTTACATAGGTCGTGATAGCACGCACTGGCTGTTTTTGTACACAGGCACGGCTGATGACAGATTAAGACGTAAAAATTGCCTGAACTCCACTCCGGGTGACTTCTAAACACGATCCCCTAGGCCTTTTGTACACACACACAAAGTCTGTGAAGGCAGACCATGTGCTGACCACTGTGTGGGCCGTTGTGCATGGCCTTTTGTACAATTTACGCTCCAGTGCACACGCTGGAGTATCAAACATATGAGATTTCGGCAAGAAATATCGTACAAATACTGTAAAATGGGGTGCTGTGGTCCAGTGGTTACGGTGTTTGACTCGTGTGTCGTGGTACATGGGTTCGAATTCTGACCCGTGGGAACATGGTGCTTGTGCTCTTGAGCAAGGCACTTTACCATTATTGCTTCGTCCTCCGGATGGGACGTAAAGCCGTAGGTCCTGTGTGTTGTGTAATGCACGTTAAAGAACCCAGTAACACTTATCGCTAAGAGAAGGGGTTTGCCCCGGTGTTTCTGGCAGTGGCTGCAATATGCGCCGCAGCACCTTGTATACCCTTAGGTGCTACATAATGGGTCTCATATCTCTCATAAACTTGATTTACCTTTCTTTAATAATAGACATATCTCCAGCGCCTTGAGTACCTAATAGTTGGTAGATACGTACGCTATATAAGACTCCGATATTAAAATCATTTTTGCAAATCAGTATTTGTGACATTTGGCTGTATATCAGTAGTTGGCTGGGAAATTTTGTCATTTGAAATTTCAAAACTTACAGCAAGAATAAACCCAGCACGAAGTGGTTAATGACATTCGAGGCTATAAACCACTTCTCTTGCAGGTGAACCTAGTACTACCCATCATCTTCGTTCTGGTCTGCACCTGTCTGCTGGTACTCGGCATTATCAGTGAGCCATGGGACTCCCTGATTGGTCTAGGCATGACCTTGACAGCCCTCCCCGTCTATGCTATCTGCATCTATCCAGCCAACAAGCCTGGCTGGTTGAGGAAGATCACTTGTAAGTGTCTAGTTATTTATTTAAGAGTAGACATAAGGTCTTACTCAGCCTAAGACATACCTCACGATATGCCATACGTTACGATCTATTGACACGGAATGAAAGAGATCTAAACCGTTAAAAGAAAGACATGCCAAAATGAGAAAGGCGACCGGTTTGAGATTCAGTCTTTGTCTTCCTCGGCAAGAATTTGACAAGAATTTGTTAGTATTGAGAAAAGAAAGTGGTCCGAGTGAAAAATAGCACTTAGAAAACTAGGGTGCATTTACTAGGGAATACAGGGGGGAAAAATGGGCAAAAAGGCTGTTTAAGTTTCTTCTTTTTTGTTTCTGGTTTTTAATGTCCTATAAATATTCTTCCTTACATTATCAGGAAATATAATGGACATTATTACAATTTCTAAAGTGTAAAAACAGTTAAAACAGGCCTCCTATAATGGACGTTGTTACAATTTACAAGGGTGTAAATGCAGTCAAAACAGGCCTCCCAGGTCCTAATTAAAATCAAAGTAATCACAAGATGGAATTTGTGTCGGGGTGATGTTAATTCAATATTGGTTTTGCACTTAACTGCACATTTAATAAACACTGTATACTCTGTATTCCCCCAAGTGATTGTGAGAAGAAATCACTTGGATGGGACTGGAACCCACGACCTCCTGCCTACTAACGCAGATGTCTAACCACATGACCATCAAGCTTGGATAACCTCAAATTGTTATTGGGGGAATAAATATGGGTTTGGCCAGTTATTAAACACTATGTTTTTAATAATAGTATTTAATAACCGGCCAAAAGCACAATATTCTCATTTATATACCTTTTCGGTAAAAAAAAATTCCAAAACTTGTTGGTCCATAAGTCAAAACAAGTCAGAAATTATAAATTTCTAACAATTTTGTTCAACAATTTTACTTCATGTTTTTCAAAACATCCTTCTAGCTATATTATGGTATGTCCTTCCTCGCGAGTATTCGTAAACAACTCCTTATATGGAGATCTGCCCGCACACCCATACTGCCCGATGTGGCGCAGAACGCAGCTGTGCTGGTGTGTAGTGAACTTAGGACTATGAAATACTGACTCACTGGTGCTAGTATTGCACATTATACCAAAAAAAACAGTAAAATGCACCAGATTTATGTGGAATAAAAAATTTGTGTGACACTGGAAAAGTAAGAGGAGCCAGCCAGTCTTTATCAACGTTGAAAACTGGCCACGTGACGGGCTCTCGACCAATAGGAATGGGTAAGCTGTCTCAAGTATTTATGAATAAAAATTAACTGATCTCTTTGCTGCAGATATCGTGACAGTGTTTCTTCAGAAGGCTTTGTTTGTTGGCCGGGAAGAAACCTCGTGAGGGAGAAGAAAGTCCTGGTAACGTTGAGCTTACTCATAAAGGAGGTTGAAAGTACTTGTAAGAGGGTGTCTTGTTGAAAAATTATTGTTTTCAAAATCGTCAAATGAACCATACAATTAATGTTCTTCCGAATTGATGTTAGAGGCTAATTAGAAATTTGACGATTGTTTCACTATGTTCCTGGATTCCATTGAAATCAGTGTTGTAGTCCAGTCCATCACAAGTCCTTTTTACACAAGTCCGATCACAATGACAAAGGAATGCTTTTGTAACAGTTCATTTGAATCGCCAGTGACTGACTTGAGACTGAAGGACTTGTGATGAACTGACCATCGGCGGCGGAAAACTTTTAAAAGTGGGGGCAGGGGGGCAGGTCCAGTTACTGTGGACCGGAGCAGGATTAAAGCAAAATCAAAGCAAATGGGAAAAGTGTGAAGTTGGTCCGAAACGAAAGTGTGACCTAAGTAATGTCTGCTAACCTATGCATGTGGACTATTCCTACCGGTATATCCCTATTTTTCGTATCATTTTTCTAATTTTGTGTCGCCATACTCACTTAGGTATAAGGCCTATTGTCAAATTGCAACCCCAACCAGGGGTGTCAATCGCTTTTCAAAAGTGGGGAAACATACCTTGATCAGAACTGATGCGAGCGTGAAGGGCAAAGCGAACAAAATTTGGATTCTAGATGCTCTGTGGTGCGATCTGAGGCAATTTCTGACCACTTTAACCAATATTTTCTGAGCAAAAGATACATTGTAGTACATAATACTATTAATAGGGCCTGATAAATGAGACACGTGTTCAAAAATCTTTTTTACCTCTTGTATCATTTTAATCAACCTTGTTTTTTAAAATCGCTCCTGGTAAAAGGTGGGGGGGGGGGCAAAATAGCTACCTATTCAAAAGTGGGGGGGGGGAAACTCCCCCCCCCCCCCCTGTTCCGCCGCCGGTGATAGACTCACCAACATTGTGCAACACTGATTGGAACTTTAAATGCAAAAGTACTGATCAGTGTTTGAGAGTCATGTGCAATTCACGATGGACAGAGGTTCACATGTTAACCCTAATTCCCTAGGCATTTTTGCTAGGATGCAACCTGAATCCTGCAAAGTCTTCCAACTGCCATCATGTAAAAAATTGCATACAGCCTCAATCCTCCAGAATCATCCGTTATTTCTTGAATGTGGTCCTTGGAGGGGTGACCACTGCCTCAATCCCGCAAAATCCTCCAGCAATCACTGTCAAAATTTTGAGGTGGAGCCAGTGACAGCGGGGAGGATTTCAAGTATATACTCTTGGCCTAAATTTATGCACGGCCGAGCATAAACAACACAAGGTTTGCCCTTGGACCTTGACACAGTGCATCCTCCAAATTCAGCCACATATTTTTGCCATATGGCCTCAAACCTGCAAAATCCTCCAACTTGCCAAGAGAATTTTGGAGGATTTCGAAAGGTTAGGGTTAACACACGTAGAATCAGTACGATATTCAACTATTTTTTTAATTTTGTAATTTACAACTTTTGAAGTTGTCTATACAGATACATGTAGCTAAATAAGGGTTCTGTTTGGGGTTTAACCTTTGACCTGTGATCATCCTTTTATCAACTTGTCACTTAGCGAGTGAGGTGAAGCCTTGTTTTGAGCTAGTTTAACATCAGATAGCACAAGCATTGCAAGAAAAATATTCACAAAATCTAAGGAGATTTTTTGGGTCCACTTATTCAAAGCCAAGTGTCGGTGTACAGCATTTCGTAAGATGTTATATTTCAGCATTTTTTGTAGTCGTGGGATTTAAATCCAAATTTTAACATTTGGTTTGAGATCCACTACTCAGTTTCGATTTTGGAAACCGGATATTCGAAACCAACCTTAAAAGAAATTTAAGCCAGTCATTTTTTTGTGACACAGACTAAAGAAAACATCTAGAACATCCATCAATTTGCTCCACGGTCTCTGATTGTATCTGCATTCACAAGCTAGCTCTTCTTGGTATACGAAGAGCCTGCCCATTTGACTTAACGGAGAGTTCCCATCCATTTTTTTACATTACATACAGCTGTGTTTTTTTGGGTTTTTTTGGTAAAGGCCTGGTGGTCAGTGAATCCTGCAAACTATACCCAGTCATTGGGGGGGGGGGGGATTTAACTTGTCACTTTTTGTTTTGCTTGTGTGTGAGCTGTATGAAAACTTCCTGCAAAATCGAATAACCGTTACATCAATATGTGGTTTGAAAACAAATTAGATAACCAGATTTTGAAATATCTGATTTCTCCCACAACAATTTTTGTACACGCCTGTACTGTATTTGGGTTATTGCAATACGCAACAGATATCTAATATGGTGACATAAGCACTGGCTGTCTTCCTACTCCTCAAGCGTACACATTTCACAATGCATCTATGAGCTGCACCCGATTTCATCAAACTCTTCGTAACTTACGATGCATCGCAGTGATGCGACGCGTCGTATCTCTACGATGCGTCACAGCTGCGATGCGTCCTGCGATCCATTTCACAAAACACGTCGTAAGTGTGACGCGTCGTAGGTGTATTTATAGCACAACTCGGTGACTGTTTTATCTATTTAGTCAGCGTACAGTAAATAGTCGTCTGATATTCAACAAAGAGTCGTCGGATCTCAGTTCGAAATTTGTTAAAACGTAAAACAAAATGGCGGCCTTGCGATGCAATTTTGAAGGAAAACAAACTCTCATTGGACTGTATAGCTACTTTGAAATTTCAATTCTAATATTCCGGTCTAATTCATAATTATTCAATGAATTTTCTATTTACAACTTTACACACATTGCCTCGGTATTATAATCTCGTTAATGTAATGTTTATGGCATAAAACTGGCTTAGAAATTACTCTTCTTATTTTGCGACGACCACAAGACACGTCTTAACTTGCGACGTGTTTTAAGCCGTTGTCAAGGAACTTACGACGCGTCCAACACATCGCAACTTTCGTGAAATGGAAGATACGACGCGTCGCGAGTTGCGACGTGTTACACATCGCAACTCGAGTTGCGACACGTCGGGTGCAGGTCTTACTGTCTCAAGCAAGTGTCATCATCATCATTCGGTCGCGGAGCAGGTGACCACAATCTTCCCCCACACACCTCAATCTGTCCTTAACTGGTTAGACCTTCTGGCCCAGGCGTCTCAGGTGTATCTGCTGTTCCAACCACGCGTTGTATAAAGTAGAATAAGTATGTTGATCATGGCCATACATTGTATGTCACAGTATTCTGTTTGACTCTCTCCTTCATGCTGGTGGTAGACTAGACCCTTAGGCGTCATACCAGAACTCTTGAGTGACTTCTTCTTTTTCTTGAGGAATTACTCCTCCCTTTATGTTTGCTCTTGTGCTCGTCTCCGTTTCTTTACTTGTGAAATTCTCCAAGACAGACCAAGGTCTGCGTTGTCATTCATTTTATTTCAAAATAATTATTCCTTTTCTAGGCAAAAATGAAAATATAACAGGAGGTGTCATATAAAGTCACAATGCAGGCTAGTACAAGTTTCAAAATCTAACCAGTGAAGTAGGTGTGAGGCTTTCCAAGTTAAAAAGGACAGACCAGCATCGGAGTGTTTTTTCAATGTTTGTTACTTTCACTACTGGGGTTAAGTTGGAGGTTACTTTTCCTGTAACCCTAACCTCCAATTAAGGTATGTTTTTGCTAAAACCCTGCCAACTGTAGCAACATGCAACACTTGACTAAGTGACAGGCCTGCCCAGTGTAGCACTCGATTATCCACAAGTGAATCATAGGTTATTGATGGCAACAATAAGAGTTCATTTTCCAGTATTGTAAAGGCGCTACATACAACCGCTTCTTTTTGTTGGACTTTTCTTCCTTCGGCCCTCCATCACGTTTTTTTTTTACTCTTACCATTGATCTCATGAAGATTTTCCACCTCCCTTCTCCTCAAATCCTGTTGCAAACTCTGCACTTTCCAAAAGTCTTCATTATAATATAATAATATAATATATGTATTCTCAACAAGAACCATTTTCAATTTGTCAATTTCAGATCCTGCATTTTAGTTACATAACTTCAAAAAGTTTGAATAATAATCACGCCAACAACTTGTCCCTTTACTGATCCCAGGATTTTCAATGGTGATGTCTTCACTGCCGGAATAGGAATAAATGCTGCTGGTTGATGTATGATGTCATTCGCCTCACATTCAAATTTGGGTGGAAGTTCAACATTTCCACTTTTGCTGATTCTTGCATTCTTTCCAACCTCGTGACCTTGTGACCTTCCTTGCAGCTTCCTTTTAGTAACAGCATCTTTTAACGCAATAGAGGAGCCACAAATGATCTTTGGTGCCTTGGACCAATTCTGCTGCCATTGTTGCATCGGCCACTCCACACCGGTGGGCATTAGCCCCAGAACCTTGACGGATCACCTTAACGCTTGCTGATGAGAACCCATAGCTGTTTTCTGATGGAAGAGTTCCTTAAGTGTAGATCCCAAACGCAAAATGGGAGTATAGGTTAAATGGGACACAGTCGCATTTTCAAGGATTGCATTAAACAAATTACATTTCATGGGCCCTTGATTTTGAATCTGCCGATGTCATCTGAAAAGTAAAATTGATGTAAATGTACCTTCCATGAGAGGACTTCTTGGGCTCCTGGTGCTTTCCATGATTACACTGTCCTCGGACACCAGCGAACTACATATGCTCACATCCAAGTCACTCCCTCCTATTTAAGAAGAGAAAAATAAGTTGTGTTCAATGGAACACATAACTGGTTTCAGAACTAAAGAATGTCATTCAAATTTTGTTTTGAATCAAAAATGTACTCACGTAAAGCAAAAGTCAAGGTATACAATACACAGAATCAATTTGTATAACACTACATGTACATTTTTGTACATTGTGTATACAAAAGGTATGCATGAAGTGTATGAGGAGGGCAATCACGTACAAGTATGCGACGATATTTATGCTCTGAGTAACTTACAACATTTTAATGTCTTCAACATTTCATTGAGTCTCCTCTGATAACAAACCTGAATAAAAATTTTCTGAAGGAACAGTTGATGTAAAGGACCTATAAAAAAAATGGGTTGAATGGTGATGTGGAAACATTTTCAAAAACTCTTTTTAAGTTGGAAATGAACTTGTTCTTGAGCTTGGATGGTACTCCCGACCCCCCCCCCCCCAAAAAAGTAAGATGATGAATCTGATGACAACAGTGTCTCCTCTGATAGTGCAATGGACTTGAAAAATGGGGTGACAGATGATGTTAATATATATTTTGAAAAACTCTTTTGAAGTTGGACGTGAACCTGTCCTTAAGCTTGGATTGAAATTGATGTAGATCCGTATTTAAGTGGCAATGACTTCTTTCCTGTGCTCTGTGCTCCCAATCTCACTAGAATCATCTGCAAACCACTTTTCATCAATGACAAAGGGAGACCAGGTCTACTTGTTGATAGATTTTTTTTTCCCAGTTGAAATTACAATGAGACAAAATTACAAAAGTAACTTTAAACGGAAAATAAACCAGATTATTTAATTGATCTGTGATGACAAACCATGATTTTAAAATTTACAACCCCTGTTTGGTTGCTATCTTACAGCACTTTCCGTTGACGGCGTCTGTGAGTGCTCTTCTATAGCCTTCTCTTTTGGTAGGATTGGGAAACTCCTTTCCCACTTGAGCTGTGTTTCAGCGCGTCTTTTCTGACGATCCTTCCCACTGGAGGCTTCTGGTGCTCCGCTGGAGGCTTCCGGTTTTCCACTGAAGGCTTCCGGTGTCTTCAGGTGTTCCACTGAAGGCTTCTGGTGCTCCGCTTGAGGCTTTAGTGCTCCGCTAGAGGCTTCTGGTGCTCCACTTGAGGCTTCAGATGTTCCACTGATGGCTTCAGTTGTTCCACTGAAGGCTTCTTCAGGTGTTCCACTGAAGGCTTCCGGTGCTCCGCTTGAGGCTTTAGTGCTCCGCTAGAGGCTTCTGGTGCTCCACTTCAGGCTTCGGATGTTCCACTGATGGCTTCAGGTGTTCCACTGAAGGCTTCTTCAGGTGTTCCACTGAAGGCTTCCGGTGCTCAGCTTGAGGCTTTAGTGCTCGGCTAGAGGCTTCTGGTGCTCCACTTGAGGCTTCGGATGTTCCACTGATGGCTTCAGGTGTTCCACTGAAGGCTTCCAGTGTCTTTAGGTGTTCCACTGAAGGCTTCTGGTGCTCCGCTTGAGGCTTCCAGTGTCTTCAGGTGCTGGAGGCTTCGGATGTTCCACTGAAGGCTTCAGGTGTTCCACCGAAGGCTTCCAGTGTCTTCAGGTGTTCCACTGACACTGTTTATATAAGACTTTGTATAGTAACAAAATGTAATTGATGCACTGTTTATTTAAGAATTTGTATGGTAAAATGGTTCAAAGCCTCCGAGGTTCAAAGCCTCCGCTGGAGGCTTTGAGTGTTCCACTGAAGGCTCTGGCCATCTATTTCCTCTTAAATGTTCTTGCAATCAGGTCCTACAGATGTTTTGGTGTACTGCAGTTTGTTATACCAAACCCTGCTGCATACGTTGGCGATGAAGGTTTAGTGTATATTAGTACAGTCAGTAAACAAAAAGGACATAGAGCAAAGTAAGTCTCTACTGTTTGCATTTGTATTTAAATTTATTTTAATTCTACCAGAAGTCAGGTATTAGGCATTAAATGCCAACCTGTTATTACCAACACGAATATGTTTATTATACAAGAAGCCTATCTCTTTACCTTTATCTCCACCTCTGTATCAGCAATACAGACCAAGTCTTGCATGTCTCCATGGTTCAGCAATAAAGACCAAGTCTTGTGTGTCCAGTTTGTGAATCCAAAGACAATGCACAGACCAACTGGCATGAGTATGGCCCTGATTTCCAACCAAATGAAAGCTGCCGGGTGGGAACCAGCGTTTTCTTGAAAATTTCTGTGTGGTAAAAGTCGCCATCTATGATGTCTTGAAAGATGACAATGGGAGTGTTGCCTCCCTTGGTGCTCCCTTCCCAGATGTGCACTTTGTCTTCCCAAACGTCTTCTTGGGCTGCCTCTCTTCTGCAACATCAACTTGATGTGCCAGTAAAGTTGAAGAGAGAGCACTTATCATTGAAAATGACGCCATAGAATCCTTCATCTCCACCTTTGTATCAGCAATAGAGACCGAGTCTTGTGTGTCCCATTTCAAAGACAATGCAAAGACCAACTGGCATGAGTATGGCACTTATTGCCAACCAAAATGAAAGCTGTTGGGTGAAAATGCTTTATACACGTGAATCTTTATACTTCTGTGTAAACATCTTCAAGTCGGAAGTTTGGATGTTTACTTTTTTTTCTCCAAAAAACAAATGCTTGCACATGCATGTTTGCACAGTACTGACCACCCCCCCCCTTTCAGATTGTATGTACCTTCTTCGTCGGAGTTCATCTTGGCAGACTGTGAAAATGGTTAATTTGATAAATTGCCTAGGACAAAATGTTGGATGCTCCACTCTTCACTACATCAACACATGTCATTGTCATCACTTGCATAATGCTGTGGCCGTTTCTGGGGTCTCTTATTACCATCCACCCCTGGATTGGGAGTAGTGGGGGTTGGAGGTATGACGCCGCTCGAGTGAGATGCGCTCGACGGGGGCGGAGACGGAGATTGGGGTGGCGGGGACTCCGGTGTCTGCAGGCGCACCAACTCTAGTGGAGAGAGATCGAAACATGACCTTTCGCTTTCGCTTGGGGAACCTCTTTGTGACGATCGCTCGCTCTGGGCCTCGTTAGACACCATCTCTCGAAGGGCGCGCCAAACCAGTGGATGCCACCGTCGGTGGTACTCGGCAAGTAGTGGAAAACTACGCAAGTTCTCATACATGTAGCATCTGTTCTTGATGGCTTCTTTTTCGGATGGAGCGAATCTCCAGAGGGGGTGGTTGAGGAAGGCCTCTGCCTGGTGCTTTACTGGTACCATTGTTTCCATCCCTTTGAGGATGATCTTTGCTTTTTCGATCACGCAGGGATCCAGGTAGGGCTCGTTGAGGATGATAAGTCGTTTGTCTATACATTCCATCCACATGAATGTATAGCCCCCGGATCCCTGCGTGACCTTTCCCGTGTGGACCGCCAAGTCGACCAGGTTGTTGACAAGCCATGTTTTGCCGGCGTTACTTTCTCCAATGAGGGCGAGGCAGTTCCTCTTCGGGGTTGCGCGGTTGACCACGTTTACCACGTCTTCCACCAGAAAGTTTAGTAGAATACCTTGGTGTAAGCACCATCTGGTGACGACTTCTACTGATTCTTTCACCGTATGATATTTGGGGGAGTCCACGTTGTTGTTCGCTTCCCACGTCGCCTCTAGGGTCTCCAGATTATTCTGGAGACTGCTCATCTGCGTCAGGAGCCTGGCTTTTTGGAAACGGTCTCTCCAATTAGACGCAAAATGCTTGACCTCCGACGATTCAAACTTCATGACCCTTGTGATGAAGTCGTTGGACGAGCGGGATGCCCATTTCTCCATCAGTTCCATGAGGAGCTGTAGATCAAGTTTCTTGTCGAGGGGTACCTCCCGGATACTGGGGCTTGGGGTTTAGTGCCGTGGGTGACGGTCCTGGCAGCCCGCATCAGAATGTATCCAGTGAATGCATGGAAGCAAACCTTCGTCAATCGTTATTATTACAAAGCTAGTAAAAATCAGATATAACAGTACAATGTCGTTTTCAGTTCGCCTAAATAAAAAACACACACATTAAAGCCTCTTAATTCAGTTAGAAAACAAATGATCTAGTTTTGTGTGTGTTTTTGCTGGGAAGCAGGAACAGCAACAGGAAACAGTTCAGGATTTTTTAAACGCATGTAAAACAGATTGCCCGCCAACGGCCTTATTTTGTCAGTTTCCCTTCAAAACGATAGTGTGTCAGATTTTATTTATATAATTATACATGTATTAATCTTCAGCAAGGATGGGCACAAGTCTATTTATATGCATGTATTAACCTTTAGCAAGGATTTAAATGTCCTGAAATTACTAAGCTGGGCAGGCGTACATCTATGGGTGACTACTAGTTATGCTATAAGTAACTTTAATGTAAAATAATATTCTTCAGGCAACGTGGGACTGAGTTTTCTGACAACAAATATGAGAACCATTGAGATAAATAGGGAAGCCCCAATAGGCCTACAAGAAAACAAATTTTGAAGTGTACGAATGGTGCACTTATTTTCAAGCAAAAGATGCAGTGTCGTTATTCATCATCTGCTGAGTTTGCAGGGTCGACAGGGTCGGCGGGCTCAACAGCATTGGCAGGGTCAACAGAGTTGGCAGAATTCTGAAAAAAAATAGAAAAAAAAGCAATGTAAAGATTTTTTCCAGCTGGTGGACAACCGATGATGACCAACTGACTTACATGTGTTTTTGGATTATCTGTCACTTCTTTTTGGATCATTATTGTGCATGAGAAGGTAAACAAAATGTACTGACATTTCATTTTTTGTGTTCCGCAAGCGTACTGCGATTAATGCTTCAAAGGCAGTTCTGGTAAAGAGTACACTTTCTGCAAACAACTTCCAGTGTACAAGTTTGTATATCTTGGATAGATATTACATGTTGTCTTCAGCCATTAGTGTGAAGTCGACATTACGATAAATTTGCCTTTATATAAAAGAGTGTTTTCTTACTCTATAGGCCCAGGCCTACTTGTTTATTTAACAGGCAACTTAAATACTGTTCACAGTAATTTGGTGTAATTAATATTACCCTGAATCTTGTCCCTCCGGGCTTGTTAGTGGGCATACTTCAAGAATGAAGCTATGTCCTCCCTCGCCTTGGCCTCTGCTACTTGATGAGTTGTCATGCAGGCCCCTAATAAATGATGGAAACCATGAATTTAATGCTATCATGATTTCATTGACCCTTTAAAATGAATCACACTGAAACAAATGTTTCTTACATTTTGGAAGAATGGCTGTTGCCTAGTGATGTATTTTGAGACACACAAAATTATATGTTATGTGGTGCAGGTTGTCTCCTTTTTTTGAGGGAGAGCATGCCTATTATTTCCTTTGCTTTGGGTGGCATATCCATGCTCTGGTGTAAACATAGCTTTTGATGGCCGCCCCACAGTAAGCCGCCTTCTCCCACCCATCGGCATCTTTCGTCTTGCGACCGATGTCGGCTGGACTCCAATTTTAGAAGATGTCTGCATCCCTCCTGCCTTGTATCTGTGCCTCAATGACACAGATGCCCCACTGTACTTGCCAAATGTGCGAAGGGCACTGATCAGATGACTATGCGTGGTGAGCTTCCTGTAATTTGAAATGAAATGCTGGACTGCTGGCTGAAACTCGACATCATCACTCTTGAGCTCCTCTTTTATTGACTCGAATGTATCCTGCAGCTCATCCTCTAGATGGGTTGGCCGGGTTGAATTTGAAGATGCTGGGGAATTGCGTCGGTCAAATGAATTGGTCAGACTTGCCTGAGCTCGAAGAGACTGGATCCGTAGAATTTGAGGGTCTTGCCTACATTATACATGTAGCTTCTCCGGTATCTGTGATGTCTTCCTCACTGGTCACTTGCTGATTCCTTTCCCCTCCATCTGCTTGGATCTCGTTACCTGGCACTAATACGCCACTCCGTAAGGGCGCGAACCATCTGTTATCCATGGTCGTCTCACCAGTAGCCAAGGTATGGAAGAGCTTCCTCATCTCAACTGACTGAACAGGGAGGAAGTTGGTTGACTCCAAATTGTACTTAAGAATGACTGCCGCTTGGTGTTTGCAAGGAGCCCCAGTTTTGCCAACAGGGCAAGTGCAAGTACCAATTTCAAAATTGAGATGATACAGGACTTGCTCTTTGGCACTCTGAACAGTGTATTTATCCTCATTTTCTGTACGACTGACCGCATCTGGTGAGACGTCTTTCGGGGAGGGGTAGAACCGGGATTACTGGTGTTGTTGAGGCGATTGTTGGCGATGTCGGTGAGTTTTCTGATGTTGTAGTCTTCAAACCTGGTGAGGATGAAATCTGTCAGTTGACATACATTGAATGCTTTCAACCTGTAGAATATTTGTCCTTGAGAATCCTCATTGCAGCTTCACAATAGGCTGTGGTGTTGTTTCCCCTGATTCTGAAATCCTGCCTATGTGCCAGTGACCACGACACTCTGCGCTCAAACATGTATGTCTCATATTTATATGCATGTATTAACCTTTAGCAAGGATTTAAATGTCTTGAAATTACTAAGCTGGGCAGGCGTACATCTCTGGGTGACTACTAGTTATGCTATAAGTAACTTTAACGTAAAATAATATTCTTCAGGCAACGTGGGACTGAGTTTTCTGACAACAAATATGAGAACCATTGAGATAAATAGGGAAGCCCCAATAGGCCTACAAGAAAACAAATTTTGAAGTGTACGAACGGTGCACATAATTTCAAGCAAAAGATGCAGTGTCGTTATTCATCATCTGCAGAGTGTGCAGGGTCGACAGGGTCAGCGGGCTCAACAGCATTGGCAGGGTCAACAGAGTTGGCAGAATTCTGAAAAAAAATAGAAAAAAAAGCAATGTAAAGATTTTTTCCAGCTGGTGGACAACCGATGATGACCAACTGACTTATTTTTGGATTATCTGTCACTTCTTTTTGGATCATTATTGTGCATGAGAAGGTAAACAAAATGTACTGACATTTCATTTTTGTGTTCCGCAAGTGTACTGCGATTAATGCTTCAAAGGCAGTTCTGGTAAAGAGTACACTATCTGCAAACAACTTCCAGTGTACAAGTTTGTATATCTTGGATAGATATTACATGTTGTCTTCAGCCATTTAGTGTGAAGTCGACATTACGATAACTTTGCCTTTATATAAACGAGTGTTTTCTTACTCTGTAGGCCCAGGCCTACTTGTTTATTTAACACTAACAGGCAACTTAAATACTGTTCACAGTAATTTGGTGTAATTAATATTACCCTGAATCTTGTCCCTCCGGGCTTGTTAGTGGGCATACTTCAAGAATGAAGCTATGTCCTCCCTCGCCTTGGCCTCTGCTACTCGATGAGTTGTCATACAGGCCCCTAATAAATGATGGAAACCATGAATTTAATGCTATCATGATTTCATTGACCCTTTAAAATGAATCACACTGAAAATATGTTTCTTACATTTTGGAAGAATGGCTGTTGTCTAGTGATGTATTTTGAGACACACAAAATTATATGTTATGTGGTGCAGGTTGTCTCCTTTTTTTGAGGGAGAGCATGCCTATTATTTCCTTTGCTTTGGGTGGCATATCCATGCTCTGGTGTAAACATAGCTTTTGATGGCCGCCCCACAGTAAGCCGCCTTCTCCCACCCATCGGCATCTTTCGTCTTGCGACCGATGTCGGCTGGAATCCAATTTTAGAAGACGTCTGCATCCCTCCTGCCTTGTATCTGTGCCTCAATGACACAGATGCCCCACTGTACTTGCCAAATGTGCGAAGGGCACTGATCAGATGACTATGCGTGGTGAGCTTCCTGTAATTTGAAATGAAATGCTGGACTGCTGGCTGAAACTCGACATCATCACTCTTGAGCTCCTCTTTTATTGACTCGAATGTATCCTGCAGCTCATCCTCTAGATGGGTTGGCCGGGTTGAATTTGAAGATGCTGGGGAATTGCGTCGGTCAAATGAATTGGTCAGACTTGCCTGAGCTCGACTAGACTGGATCTGTAGAATTTGAGGGTCTTGTCTACATGTACATTTGTACATGTAGCTTCTCCAGCATCTGTGATGTCTTCCTCACTGGTCACTTGTTGATTCCTTTCCCCTCCATCTGCTTGGATCTCGTTACCTAGCACTAATACGCCACTCCGTAAGGGCTGGAACCATCTGTCATCCCTGGTCGTCTCACCAGTAGCCAAGGTATGGAGGAGATTCCTCATCTCAACTGACTGAACAGGGAGGAAGTTGGTTGACTCCAAATTGTACTTAAGAATGACTGCCGCTTGGTGTTTGCAAGGAGCCCCAGTTTTGCCAACAGGGCAAGTGCAAGTACCAATCTCAAAATTGAGATGATACAGGACTTGCTCTTTGGCACTCTGAACAGTGTATTCATCCTCGTTTTCTGTACCACTGACCGCATCTGGTGAGACGTCTTTCGGGGAGGGGTAGAACCGGGATACAAGACTGGTGTTGTTGAGGCGATTGTTGGCGATGTCGGTGAGATTTCTGATGTTGTAGTCTTCAAACCTGGTGAGGATGAAATCTGTCAGTTGACATACATTGAATGCTTTTAACCTGTAGAATATTTTGTCCTTGAGAATCCTCATTGCAGCTTCACAATAGGCTGTGGTGGTGTTTCCCCTGATTCTGAGATCCTTCCTATGTGCCAGTGACCATGACACTCTGCGCTCATACATGTTGGCCTATGTCTCCTGGACATGAGCGATGAAGCTGCTGTACTTCTGTGCAACTGGATCCAATATTACGCGTTCAAACTTGTGTTGCAGGTCAGCCTCTGTCTCTGCATAGACAAGGGTCTTGAAGCTATTGAGAAGGAGCGGTCTATCGTTTTTTCCACCTTGTGTTTGCTATCCCACAGCCATCTCCACATAGCTTGCAGTAGGTGGAAAGTGCAGAGCAACAACACGCTTTCAGGGTAAACATCGTGTAGAGCTAAGCGAAGGGAGGTACAGTCATCCGTCATGAGCACGTCCGGACCATTCTTTGAATTGAAGAATGAATTCTCGGGGAAAACCGACTCTAACAGTTTGAAGGCAGATGTCAATGTTGCCTCCGACTCTGATGTGGTGGGGTTTCTACAAATATTATAATCAATGGTAAAGTTCACTCTGTAACAGGATTTGCTGACACCAAATGTTACAGAGTGATGGTATTTTTAGCGGGCATGTCAAAATGATACAAAGTTGCCGATGCACGAACATTGTGTTTAATATTAAGTTTTGGGTTATCATCAATCATTTAGAATTAAAAAGGACAAAATTTATCAATGGAAAGAATGAAAACTGTGCACCATTAGACAAGCTGTAAAAATGTCACGCAATTTTACCTAAAAATGTCATAATGCTGGCTAATTTTTGATCAAAATTATACAAATGCATTGTGGTGATTTTTTATTTTTTTTTATTTCAGTGGGTACATAGTGATATGGGCAATAAAGTAAAAACACAAATATTAGCAAGCTGGATGTTTGTGCATCTCATTTGTTTTGGGGTAAAAGGAGTGTTTGCAGAATGCAAGGGTTAATGGAGAGGTGTCTAGTGCAGGCAGGTCCTATGCTTCAATTTCACTGTCGTCTGAAGTTATGTCTGGCACTTTAAAAAAATGACTTTTTCTAAGCACAAGATGTCCACAAGCTGTAGGCACAATGTCTCCGTAAGTGCCCTCAAGAAACGTTCTCTTCTTCCATTGACCCCTTGTGTGAGAGCCATCATTGTCTGACCTGAAAACTCTAGCCAGAGGACCTTCTTGATCAATTCCTGCTTCCCCAACAAGTGTCACTCGCCCTGCCTTCTTGGGTGACTTTGTGGGAGCCTTATACACCCTGATTGCATTGGCTACTGCTGTGAGGGAGTGTCTCTTCAATATTGTACACTCTGGATCCAGACCCTCGCTTTCTGTCTTGTCGTATGACAATCTCTCAACTCGCGACACGTCGTATGACCATCTCTGACACTGTCTCTATGGCAAAGCTACATACATGTAGGCCTATACAATAAAACAAATTTCACATCAGAAATATCTTCTTTTGTTCAGAACATATTGTAGAAAAAGTTCAAACTGAATTATATACTCCATAAACAGCATGTGAAGGTGATTTGTTGCATGTACAGGTAGTTTGGATCGATGACCTCTTCACTCCACTTCCAGTACCCATCCACTGTTGGTTCATTCTTTTGTGAGGGCGACATATATATGCTATTTGGATCAAGTGCCAGGTTTTGTGGTGATCACTTCCCTTGGGGCAGATGGCAAATACATTTTACTGGGCGCGGCGCGAGGCGCCGCGGCGCAGTGCGGCGCTTATTTCCCGGCCCGTTTATTTTCTCTCTACCCTCCGCGCTGCGCGGCGCCCAGACCAGACATCAGCTCATTAACTTTCGCTATTGTGCGTGTCCTATTGTTATGGTAATGAGCGAGGTCAGCGGAGATCTTTTGGTCCACGCACAAGGCGGGCCGCGGCGCGCTGGTTATGAAAAATTATAGTCGTGCGAGCCGGTGCGGCGCGCCGTTCTTCCATAAAAATGCCCCCAATATGATCGATGCGACGGACGAGGACCGAGTTCCGTTTGTAGTTGAGAGTCTAGTGGTTTTGGTCCGTTTATCTGAAACCACGAAAAAACAGTCAATTTGAAACCCTGGTAATAAGTATCCTAAAAATACAAAAAGTATCCTGATACCAAGAGGAATACTGACTCCTATTATCAAAAACTTTAATTCAGAGCTTAGCATTCTCATCTCGCACTTTCCACATCGACCAATTGTGCAAAACATCATAATTACCATTTGGGCCCTTTCATACCACCGTGTAAAATTAAAATCTGAAAGCGTAAATGTTTTGATCATAACTTAATAAATAAAAATGGCACAGACTAGTACACTCGTACCAAGAAAGTTCAGACTTTTATTAAAATAGTTGCATTAAGAGAAATGATTAAAAGCCTTTAGCACCTTTTTGGAATTCGCAAAGCATTTCCTGAAGGTTGGAGTACTAGAGGCGAAACAGAGTTTTGTACAACGGCGAAACGTATTGTGTAATAACACTGCAACCACACTAGTGCATTACTGCATGTTATTTGTACAAGAATGATATGGGTGCCAGACTTACATATAGTAACATATGCGTACCTAATCAAAGCTAGCCTTATTATAAATTTGTTTCTATTATCATTACTATTTTCAAAATATAACATCCAATTGTCCATTTTGTTCTTTGCTTGAATCCCCGTATGCAAAATGCAACAAAGAATCCCAACCCATTTGGTTTTTTCCCTTCCAGACCTTATAAACCTTTTAGTATAGTATTATGTTAAACAAAAACCCACCTTACATAAAGAATAATTATAAGGAAGCAAACAAAACCAGAAATCAATCAGACACATAAGCCTTCTCCATTGTTCACTTTATTTTGACTCGATTGTAGAATATGTAATGTACAATGAAAATGAAATTACAAAAATTATTTTAGCAGTACATACAAATTACATATATTATTTCCTGGAATATTGTGGGAGCAAATTGAATTAAAGCCCACGATTTCCTGCTACATTGTACTTTCCTAAACTTACTGGAATATTGTGGGAGCAAATTTAATAGATCAAATTATTGTTACGCTGGCATGTTTGAAGTTTTTGTGTTCGAAAATGCTGGAGAACCAAGAAAAACAAAAGATGTTCAAGTAGTCTGGCTCACTGACTCCACTGAAGATGAATTTATAGATGCCGGAAAATTGTACGGTAAGGAAACCAATCTAGCGGGCCTGCACCCATTCATGAACATGCAACCAATAGCAAACAAAATTCGGACTAAAAAAATGGTAAATTTGGAGCAGTATTTAAAAAAATAGTCAGGTTTATACAAAAATGTAATTTTCTTGAAAATGACTGCACACCAGGTGCCATAATTTTACAGGATGCTTAGATTGTTGTTTACCAACATCCTAGTAAGGTATTTCGTAAAAACTTGGTAGTTTTATTTTTCGATGTTTGCAAATGTTGTATCTTCCCTTTAAAGCCCAAGCTTTCCTGCCACTTTCCTACACTTGCCAATGATGACATCTTTTACTGATGTTATGAATGATTTAGACGGGGTAGATTGTGGGTGTGTACATGTACCTTCCTGGCTTGTGACATGATGGCCTGAAATTTGGGGTCTCGCTTCAAAGCCGCCTTGGACACAACCTTCCCGCCCTTGCAAAGGACTTCACCCCTATGGTAGTTGTGGACGGTGAGCTCTTCGTCTGAAAAGGTCTTTGAAACCAATTTCAGGATAAGTTCTTTGGCGCTCGTTGTCTTTTTGTAGGCATCCAAATAGTTTGTCTTGGGAATACTGAATGTAAATTCCCCTGAACCAATCAACACAGTGTCATTGTTTAATTCCACACAATTGGGCTGGGACCTCTGCGATTCAACTCGGAGCATTTCCTTGATAGTGTCAAGGTCCTTCTGTTGCCTATCCAGCCTCTGAATGACGGCAATCAAAAGCTCACGGGAGCTGAGATGGTCCAGTCCAGAAGGTGGTGGGTGAAGCTGCTGCTCTGGCGCCTCTTCTAACAGTTCTTCGCCGATGTTGAGTAGGATGGAGTCCTGCATAAGGCTGAAATCCAGAGCTTGCGGTGCCGGGGCTGGAGGTGGTGACGGAGGCTGTTGTTCTGGGGCTGGAGGTGGTGACGGAGGCCGTTGTGGTAGGGCTGGAGGTGGTGACGGAGGCCGTTGTTCTGGGGCTGGAGGTGGTGACGGAGGCCGTTGTTCTGGGGCTGGAGGTGGTGACAGAGGCCGTTGTGGTAGGGCTGGAGGTGGTGACGGAGGTCGTTGTTGTAGGGCTGGTACAATGTAGGGCTGGAGGTGGTGACGGAGGCCGTTGTTCTGGGGCTGGAGGTGGTGACAGAGGCCGTTGTGGTAGGGCTGGAGGTGGTGACGGAAGCCGTTGTGGTAGGGCTGGAGGTGGTGACGGAGGCCGTTGTTCTGGGGCTGGAGGTGGTGACGGAGGCCGTTGTGGTAGGGCTGGAGGTGGTGACGGAGGCCGTTGTGGTAGGGCTGGAAGTGGTGAGGGAGGCCGTTGTGGTAGGGCTGGAGGTGGTGACGGAGGCCGTGGTGGTAGGGCTGGAGGTGGTGACGGAGGCCGTTGTGGTAGGGCTGGAGGTGGTGATGGAGGCCGTTGTGGTAGGGCTGGAGGTGGTGACAGAGGCCGTTGTGGTCTGTCCATTGTGTATTGAGTTTCTAGAAAATAATACATTTTGCTGATGGGCGAGCTACTTGTTGAGATGAGAGGTGTGCCTTATAATTAACACCGTCATTTCAATCATCTGAATCTAGAGACATCATGCATTTTGTCATGGAGTCCTCATCCTGGCTGTCTCTCTCTTCTAGTTGAGAGCTGCCAAGCTGCAGATAGCTTGCAATTTCTTTTTGAATACGTCTCTTAATATGCTCTGAACTTGCCACGACCACAGCACTTCTTGCACCTTCACAAGCCTTTAGAGCAGCTGCTGTTATAATTGGCAACACAGAATTTTAAAAAGATTTACAACAATTTCAAAGGGTAGTGAGAACACTCAAGAATATTACAGTAACATTGATGCTAAAAGTCGCCTACTTATGACAAGAACAACGTGTGAATTTGCCAAGTAAGTCTAACTGAAACAAATGCACATAATCAATGCAATTGCATCGCATTCATTTCCTGATCAAGAAGCATTTGCTTCCACTGTATATGTTGGTGTATCATTTGTGTGTTTAGATATGCGGTTCAAAATAAATGGAAGTGTGATTTGGTTTCATTGTTTTATTTTTCATAAAAAAAAACACGTTTGGAGAAAATATTTCAAGAAAAAATTGGTTGAAGAACACAGACAACCGTTTTTTTTTCTTCTAAACTATTTCTTAAAAAGAAAAAATAAGACAGTGAATGCACTCAGAAACTTCTTTAGGCCTCTGGGGTGCATGTGTTGTGGCTGCAATGGCCTTTTGTCAATTCCTCATGACTTTTTAACATTTGACCGAGCGGCGGATCCAAACACTTTTGCTGTATCTGCTTAGTTACATAACAGGTGTTTAGCAATAACGATCATTTACAGTGAAGAAGAAAGTCACAAATGTATACCAAGCTGGGGTTTGCTAAGAGCATGCTTGCCCCGAATCACGTGAAACAGCAACACAAGCTTCAATGTGAAGTCTGTATAGTATAATGTTGATCAAGAACATGCGATGAATTATATCAGTACAGATATTCAATTCCTCATGCGCTAATGGCCTGTTGTACATTGGAATGGCAAACATTATCAATGCATTACGTTGCTCAGACATTAGGGCTTTTACTTTCTTACAAAGTACATAGAGCCATAATGAGACCACCAATACACTCCAACGTTTTTAATACGCTTGTGTACTGTGTCAAAGTTTGTAATAGTCAATTTGAGTTTGCTTTGTGCAGCCTGCCATATACTGATTGAATACCTACCATTTTTTGTTAGGTCTACAACCCAATCTCCCTCCTTTGTTTCTTTTGCCAACACATGTTGTATTGGGTCTTCTTTGAGGAGCATATCGCACTCCTCTGCAAGTAAATCTGCCTCGTCGTTGCGGAAGTGCGCCTTTAGGAATATATTCATCTCACCGGTCACAGCATCTGTATCAGTAAAGTATACATGTATATACAATAAATGTTCTATGTTCCTTAAGATGCAATAAGTTCATAATTGAGATCTCTCAAAACCACCATTGCAATACCTCTTGTCTGATGTACCTGTAGGATCTGATTGAAAACATAAACTGAAACTTATAATAGAACAAACAACCAACCAAACTTATCCTCCGTACAATCTCAGGACCTTCAATATGTTCAACCATGGTTCAACCATTCGAGCTATTAAGCGGGATTAAAATATATATTCGTAATGGTAACATACAAGAATGCAATATGTGCGCAGGCACGGATCCAGGGGGGGTCAACCCCCCCCCCCAGCTCTGTCCCAAAAATTGTTTTCCACAGAAATTCCTGTAAAAAAAGGGCAAAACCCCTCCCCCTAACACCCAAATTTGTTTTGATAGTAATAATGTCCGCCTTGCACAAAATATGTACAGAGCCGGCGTGGTTGGGGGGAATATGTACATTATTCTGTGAAATAGTGTTAATAATCGTCTGATTTGAACTGCGCACCCATTGAAAGTATGGTATCTGCCCCCTTGACACGCCTCCTGGCGCCATCTTGATATACAAATTCTCGTGCCTTTTGTACACACACACAAAGTCTGTGTAGTCTGCGGAAGTGGGTTGTGTTTTGACCATTGTTTGGGTCGTTATGCACTCCCTATTGTACAATTCACCCTCCAGTGTACACCTCTGAGAATAAAGATGTCATTTTTCAGAAAAAAAAATAATATCTAAGAAACACTGTTGATATAACTCTTGCGAATCACTATCAAGTTGTTGGCATATCTATCGCAAGTTGTCAGGGACAGTTTGCCTTTTGAAATCAATCCTGTCCAGAAGTGATTATAATCATTAAAAAACCTTATACCAACTGCTCAGGTTCAAGGCAATATGTCAAATTCAAGCAGAGTTGCCATTAAGTCAACCTTTTGCAACTTTGATAATCAGCTTCTTCTGAGCGGGAGGGTGTTTAATTGGGAAATGTTCAGGTGCAAATGAATTTATTTTTACTCCATGATTTTTTTCACGATCCCAATTTAATAACTTTTGGTTTAACACATGATTAAAAACTGTGAAATCCTTGTGGGAATCACCATGATTTTCTTTTTACAAAAGTAATTGGGTGGAGTTAGCGGGGGAGTATTCTCTGAGGCTTCACCTTTAACCCCCCCCCCCCCCTCTCTCTTCTCTTTTATAGCACGTACTACACAACTGAAAAAAATACCGTTCTGTGCTGGTTGGAAATTATAGACTGGCACCAGTCCTTGGAATTTGTTGTCCCGAAGAACTTGTGTGGCCGCTGAGAGTGTAGCTAGGGACACTTTTGCACAAACTGCAGTTTCAACTTGGCCGATGATGCCAATTATCTCCCTCACCGTCTCCAACTGTGTGGTATTTTCCTAATAGATTAAAAGTCAAACGTCACATTTTCACAATTGCTATTATATCCACTCAATCCATTACAATTAATAACCCCTATAAAGGTACGATTTTGGTATCCAAAATTGTATCTGAAGCTGTTGTTTTATTTAGATTTCAAGAAAAATGCACAAAGTTAATGTTAGAACGGAATGTTTTGGGAATATTTTCACCTGACATGGTTGAAAGATCTATCTTAACCTTGTACAGGTTTATATCATAATTCTGACTCACACAAAGTACGAACACTTTCCACAACTGTGTTGTCAGCCTCTGTTAATGCTACATCAAACCTTTAAGTTTTTTTACGAAGAACTCAACGGTAATCTTCAGGGCTGAAGTTGAGTCCCAATTAGAGTTTGATGCCAAAGCAACCAGTCCACTTGGATGCAGAAACGTCCAAATTGAGCTTGTTTTTAAAAGAAAAAACAAGCTCAGTTTGGACTTGAGGTGAGCCCGAGAGCTTCAACGTACACTTATTCCTTTCAAAGGACATGAACTTTTAAAAAATTGTTGTTGTCCTCGAGTCATGGCTGACGAGTGATTTTAAGATCACATGTACATGTACATTATAAAAGTACTGTAAACACAGGGTTAACTGAATCCCATGTAGTCTCTTAGTGTCATTTTTGCAAAAATCAATGCCGCAAAAAGTGAAGAAAATTCAAGAAATCTGACAATAATAAGAACTGCAATGGATCCCTTTTTGGTTGCACTACAGGTGGGCCTATAGGCACAAAATGGGTGTTTGTGTTATTATTTTAGACTTGTTTGCTGCCAGAAACAGTGACTTTTACACAAATGGCACCTACAGCCTAGACAGGGCTTGATAAACACAGCTCTCTTGAAAGGAACTTTTTAATAACTATTTTATAAATGTATATATGTAACTTGGAAGAAATAATTCTACAAAATTATTCAGATTTCTCTCAGAAATCAACATTCACTTTAGGTGTACTGTACCATACGGTATTGGAATTGGGCTGGGATTCAACCACAGATATGTAGGCCAAACAGAACCACAGACAACCAATAGCCAAGTCAAAACTACACTCATCATTTGTTCATTTCTTTCGTTTTAATTGTAGCCTTGCGTCACTATCAGCTACATGATTAATAATAATAATAATAACTGTATTTATATAGCGCTTTTTGCCAGAGGATACAAAAGCGCTGGGGGAGAATGCAACCAAAGCCAGGTAAATGAAGTATATGAACATTATGAGACCCATTATGTAGCACCTTTTTGCTAGGTGCTGCGGCGCATAATTGCTGCCACTGCCAGAAACACCGGGGCAAACCCCTCCTCTTAGCGACAAGTGTTACTGGGTTCTTTAACGTGCATTACACAACACTCGGGACCTACGGCTTTACGTCCCATCCGAAGGACAAAGCAATAATGGTAAAGTGCCTTGCTCAAGAGCACAAGCACCATGTTCCCACGGTCAGGATTCGAACCCGTGTACCACGGCACACTAGTCGAACACCTTAACCATTGGACCACAGCGCCCCACGATTATTACACAACCACTTACCTCCATGTCAAACATAACGAGTTTCACAGATGAGAAACCATTCGTTCTCTTGGCAGCAGCAGGGGAGTAGGTTGTGAGAAATATCACTGTGCTGCAGTCGTTCTCCAGGACTGCAACCTCTTCATGCATTTCCTGATCCCCTCCAACATCCTGCCTGTCCTTCCAGTTGACCGCATCTTGGATAAACTTCAAAAAAGAGCGAGGGATGCCCTGTTTATGGGTATCGAGGGAGACACTCTCTTCTTTAAGCAACCCTCTCTTGCATGGAATTTAGGCGCCTTTGCAGGTTTTGCCTGTCTGATTGTAGTAGGCTAACCTTCGCTTGTAGCTGGCTCATTGTCAAACTTTTGCTCGGTAAAGCCAAACTTGATGAAACAACCTGACCTACTTCAGATGCTGTTGTTGACTGGATGCGATAAAATGTATGAGTGTGTAATGCAAATTCAGACTCTATGGCGCATACTTGGAACCCGGCTGTCTCAGGAAACAATATTTCCTCGTACATACACAAGTACAGCTGATCGCTTGTGACACCTGTGGTTGCATACATGTACATGTAGTAGGCAAGCGGTGCATGAAGTGAAGAAAATATCGCCGGACCATCCATACTAGGACATGGGTTGCAACAACCAGCTCCACCTCTTCTCTTCATTTCCTCTCAAAATCTGCTGCCTCATAAGTGATGCTGGTGATGTCGGTAAAACCGACCACCTTGCCGGATCGCACCAATAAAACAAGACCAGCCTTCACCTTCATCTTGTCACCTGTTTCTGTTAAAAAAATACAAACAAAATTACTTTTTCTCATTCGCTAACTGCGATTAGGTTCCCCTAAATCTTAATGTATTCCATATCTCGAGCAACAAACAATTTATTAACCATTCCTTTGGGAAACACTTTTTACATTTTACTTATTTAATCAGCTTTTTAAAATGTCATACATGTATTTAATAACAAATAAGCCTACATTTACATCATTCAAAAAATATAAACAGAACATCACCATCGACATGAACATTTTAAGTGTACACATGTACTCATAGAACACCGTACAAATGATGGATTTGAATTTAAAAGGGAAATTAAGATTTTCAATTTCTTCCCACAATAAATGATGGTTATGATGATGCCATGATAATGAGACTTTCCAATTTTCTTTGGGCACAATTCTGTAATCCAAGTATTAAAAAAATTAATGGGCCTATAATTGGCGCTCCTGCAGTGATTTAATATATGGATTATCTCTTATACTTTGTACCTAATTTGACTGGCTTGTTTGTCTTTGTTTCCTTCCACTATTTCTGTCACCTGCATTACGAAGCCATAACATAATGACCCGGTGAACGTCAGACTCTGTTGTATTGAGAAGTGGATTATGCAGAGCAGATTCTGTAAGAAAGTTAAATAAAAATATTTCATCATGTTTGTCGATAATGCAACACAGACACAGTTGGTTGTTGATAATGCACAACAGTCACAGTCAAGTAATGGGAAAAAGGTATTCTAATGTATTGTTGTGTTGCTTAACACTACCGGGATCGACGAGGACAAAACTCAAAGAAATATAAATGCGGAGACCAATTGTGGGTCCAAATAATTTATTTCTGACAACTCAACTGAACATAAGATTACATCGTGAAGCGAACAGTAATACATGTTGGGCGTTGTCGACGGCGCCTCTAGACCAACTGCGCCGAGTACAATACAGTGGCTGACTTATAAAGACAGCCTTGCATAACAGGACAATTGCATTACTTAAATTCCAATCGGCCCTGCAGCCGCAGACTACATTCAAAGGAAACACAATAATGCTTCACAACAGTATAATAGGCTTTTCCTATGGTGTAAAAATAAAGGTATGGATGATATGGATGTCTTTTGGATGATCCCATATTTTTGTGCGGTACCTAGCTACTTTGACTGGCATTTTTTCTCTTTGTTTCATTCTTGAAACCCTTCCTGTCACCTGCATTGCGCAGCCATAACATTATGGCCTGGTGGACTTCAGCCTCCGTAGCATTAGTTAGCAGTGGATTGTGCAGACTGGATTCTTAAAGAACAACCATTACAACCATTTAGTCTGCACCTAAAGGTACCTTTATCCATGTAGGACTTGCGTCTTGTTTGCGGTTCTAGGTTAATGCAAGTGTAGTGATACCACGTCACAGTTATCACAGGCAATCATGCTTCGTGAGTCGTTGTAAGGTTGTTTGCAAATACAACACAATTCTTGAGAATGCAGGGTTCAAGAATTTATACACATGAACATGTAACTACATGTACTTAGGGAATTGACAACTCATGATGTCATGGACGTTGTGTATCCCTGAAATCATTTAGGCAATACAATCAAGACCTTGATCTAGATGTCAAATCAAGCTTCAGGCGAGCATCCAGCCAAGGTGGAATCTGTGGCTAAGGAAGATTACCAGCAGGATAGGTGCTCACCTCAGGGTCATCAGGACACTTTTGAGCATACACAACGCCCAGTTCATCAGACGAGAAGCTACATTTAGATTTGGTTAAAGGAAATAAATATGATGATAAGCAATGTATGAATGTTGAATTATTAATACAAATCCTGTATTTCCAATGATATTTGAAACAAAATCAAAATAATCGGAAGTGTTGGAAGCTCTTGATCCCATGAAGCAGTGGACAAAAGGTATTGACAACCTCATCACTGACCAGCTAAGGGATGTATGTTAACCCCTTTCTGCATACTGCCAGAGACAACTGCAGTGACATCATTCAGGCACGAGACTGGTGTCTGAATGGAAGTGTTGCTTGAAGATGCGGAAACAGCAGCCGGGTGCGATCTTGGTGTGTCCTACCACCATGAAGTTTAGATCGATGAATCGGTGCAGCCCACACATGCAGCGCCAGAACAAGTACCACTGGCCGCTACAGTTGTCGCAGTGAAGATGTGCACTACGTTCGGCTTACCCGTACCGGTACCTGTCAAAAAAGTCATGCAGGTAGCTAATTACAGCATTGCTGCCCTTGGAGATGAGGAGAGTATAGAAGTGCACAACATGTGTTCCTAAATAACTTCAATTCATGGACCCTTTACAGGGTACAACTGCAGTCATTTTCATTTTCAGTTTACTTTCTCTTAGACAGTGGATATAAATTTGTTTGAGGTCTGAAAATTTGTCCCCTTGAAGAATGTATAAGGCTCTTAAAGAACATGTTGTTGCAGAAATTCCATCAATTGATTGAACATATGGATGGGTAATTCAGATTGAAGACATAATATGCAGCTAGCATGACCCCAATACATTGCTATTTGGACTTGGCGCCTTTCCCTTTTTTGGATTCCAACCTTCAATTCAAGGTAGTGGAGCATCTAAATATATTATGTCTCTTGAGGATATGTTATAATACTCCATATTACACTGTCTTGTGAATAAAGCATTAACAATACAGGATGAACACTGATGTGTCTAAGAATTCCAAGGAAGCGCTTGCTTGAATCAGATTGCTGATTTGACAATATTTAACACACACTGAATCTCGTTTTCATTTGAATTTGACAATTTTGTAGCTTCACTGGAAATCTTGTGAAGTGCCCTCATGTTTGGAGCTTCATCTCCACAGCCTGATATAAATATCTGATCATCTACGTGTAATAATTTGAGGTTGTCTAGGAGTTCCCGCCTGCTTTTGTTATTCTTCAGAATATGTAGTATCTAATCACGCTGCGTACATCCAATCATTTGTATTGGGTCTCGCTTTCCCTGTGAACAAAACCTGTTCTTTTAAATCACGCTGTCTTCATTGTTAAGTGGACTTTCACATTGCAATCACTGAAGTTACAATACCCAATAGTATGAAAGACATTCCGAAGATTGTTTTCTACCATATTTGTCGGGAACATAAACAAAGTGACGTCGCAATTGAAAAGAACAGTAGGGATGTAATGCCTTTAAGCCTTTCATGAAAATGTTAATCCAGAACTTTGGAAATGAATTCCCTTCTTTTGGTGTTTTGAATGCTTTCTCCAATCGGATCTGTCAACATGGAAGAAACATCTGTTTATGTGTCTGTGCCCGTTAATGATGATGGAGTCATTTTCTGTGCACATACATTTACCTACTTGACACGGTCATGTCATGACGGTAAAACTTACCGATGATCTGGTCGATCTCCTCATAGTAGGGAGACGTTAACCGCCCTCGTCCAGAGGTGTTGTTAATTTTTTTTTACCTCTCTGTATTTTCGATTGAGGTAGTCCATCCTGTCCTTCAGGGACTCCCATGTTGTGTAGAGGGACTCCGGGAACTGGGCCAAAAACTGGTTCAAAATCGACGCCCGCACACGCGAATTGTACATCATGCCTTCGAAGCCGGCTTTGTGTTGCTCCGACCCCCAGATCGCAATTAATCCCACAGTTTCAGGATGTCCCCAGTTCTTTTTACGTTTCCCCCCAGGCCCATCGGACTCACTTGCTGTCTTCGATTTTCTTTTTCTCGGGGCCTTTGGCTTCATCGACGGAGCATTTGGGGTGGAACCACTGGACTCACTTGCTGTCTTCGATTTTCTTTTTCTCGGGGCCTTCGGCTTCGTCGACGGAGCATTTGGGGTGGAACAAGAGCTTGAAGACATGGAAGAAGGAATTCCAGAAGAAGAGGCCATTTTGTTGAGTTGTTTGTAGTACAATGATCTTTGTGTGCTAGCGTCGCGTCGCGTCGCGTCAGTGTTGACGTTGACGTGGCCGACTAAATTCAGCGCGCGAAAAATACGTTACAGGCACGTCATATCCCGCATAGGTCAAAGGTGACTGTGCACAGCGCCCGCAATGTGTGACATTCTGCCAGTCTCGAACAGCGAATGAACAGTTCCGTCGCGGAATATAAGTCCAGGTGGGAACGCACGGTAGAATTCCACCAAAGCCAGTCACGGTAACTTTCCGCGTGGCCGCTGAAGAAAAAGTCCAATGGGAACACGCCTTTACATTCTCAGGTACAATGTTGTCTATTTTACTGCCAAAACTGCCACGAAAGGGTGTATCTTCAGACCACAGGTGTGCATTGTTGTGTTATAGTGAAAATTGATAACAAATCTGGAGAATTATTCAAAGAATCTGAATCATGTACAATGTACATGTAGTGATGAAATATTCTTGCCGAAGAAATAAGAACATGATTCGATCCATTGTGACACCTTTGATTTACGGCATCGGGATATTAATGTGTTCATCATGCATATCTTCACCTTTTGAATTGGAAGAAACATCCAAGCTTGTGTTACTGGTGAACACCCTTTCTCCACCATTACAACCATTTAGTCTGCACCTACCTGTAAAGGTACCTTTATCCATGTAGGACTTGCGTCTTGTTTGCGGTTCTAGGTTAATGCAAATGTAGTGGTACCACATGTCACAGTTTTCACAGGCAATCATGCTTCGTGAGTCGTGGTAACTGGTAAGTTTGTCTGCGAATGCAATACAATTCTTGAGAATGCAGGGTTGGAGAATTGATACAACTGCTTGTGGGAATCGACATCGGCTCATGACGTTGTGTGACCTTGTAATCTTGTAGGCAATACATGTACGATCTGGTTGTGAACTACCGATGTGGAATCATGGGCGAGCTTCTTCATCCTGCTGATGTTTTTTCTTACAAGCTGCCTGATCACACCATGACTTCCCTTCCTTTCTAACTTTCAAACAAGTTTGTATGTCGGGTGCAAGCTTTCAATCAGATGTGGAATCCAACATTTCTTCACTTCGTCTACTTTTCTCAATTTTTTTCTCGGACTTTTTCCCGCATGCCTATTCAGTTGTTTTCCGCATGATTTGAATAAGTGTATCTTCAGACGCCCTCTGACAGTTACATCATCGTCCAATGTGTTTGAAAAGGTTGATGAATTGGCATCTATCTATGTGCTTGTGACATTTTCTAGACTGAATATGTATCTTTATTACTGATTTTGACATTTATATTGGCCATCGATCGGGTGAAGACTCAATATGTGTAACCGGGGACAACAGGCTCTTCAAGTTTAGATGAAATAATACTTTTTTTTCTATTTCTCAATGGCCGCATGGCAGCAAAGTGCAGCCAGCGCTGTAACTTTCTTTACATCACAAGAATTTTATACTACATGTGTGTTCTCTTGTCGGTGGCAAACACAAGACTGCACAAAGCTAATCTTAACCACAGGATGTTGGGCAGTGCCGCACATTCCTGGGCAAACCACACAGGGATTATGAAAAAACAAAGCTAATACGGGGGTGATAAAACAAAGTAACTAGTGTCGAAAAGCTAGAGTCTATCTAACGAATAATGATGAGGTACATGTAGTCAGGCCTCCTGCCTGGAGTTGATTACTTTTCCAGAAACTTGGAATGCGTGGCTGACCCACCCAGGGCCAAAGGACACATTTTCTCACAGTGGTCTTTAAATGAAAAAAAACCCGACATGTACATTAACAATGAAGATAATAATAATTTCAATACTAAGAAAATGTGTGAACATGAAAACAATCCGAAACTTGTGTAAAAGCAATCCTACGTACCGACTTTTGGGATATAAAATATTAAAAAGACTTTCAGTAGAAATAGGACATGGAGGAAAAGCAAAGGTGCCCAAAAGATATGATTGAAATTTGCTTGAAATATTTCACCGGTTACATATGTTCACAGCTTCTCTACGAGTTGTGATATGGCCACGTTGTCGGGGTCCTTTATAAGTTTTCTTCTCAGTTGGATGTCTCCTCCAAGAGTTTATCCAAGTGGGCCATCACTGCAGGTTGTCCCTGAAGTCTTGTCACGGACCTACATGTACACTAGATCCTCTCCTAATAATACAAAGCTCACTGATCGGTTGCATCGAGCTCAGAATATTGTCTTCTCATTTCTTGCGTTGATGCTTTGAGGCTCTTTTTTTTGTTAGAGCAAAACCCCATGATATTTGCATTCTTGTGAGCCAAATTTCGCATCATAAAATAAGGAGACACACAAATCAGGATGCGGTGGCAATTATGTACTTTAATAGAACAAGTCTGGTTGGCATTACACGGTTTCACCAAAAAAAACCTGTAAATAAAATACGAAAAATAAAATTAAACTTAAATAATAAAAATGAACAGACTGCATATCACTTAATATTTCGTTTTAATAATTGATCATTTACTGATCTCCCCGTTAAAATATAACATCAACACAAATCATGACTTCAATCCACCAGAAACATGCACATGATTTTAGAAACAAAGAGTCACTTTTCACTGGCCAAAGCAATATTCTGCATCAACGTAACAAAAACACCAGCTGAACAGTTTAAGTTTTTCACTGGGAGTCTTGTTCTCCACCACAATCTGGCATAAAGCACAATTTAGCATAAAACAAAGTAATAAGTACAGAGTACTCAATCAATCAGTCAGTAGACTAAACATACCCCATTCAGCCTCGAGGGGTACTTTAACGACCGTCCCAGGCCAGTGGCACCAAGGCCAAATGGCTGGCTCGCTCAGCTAGCCTGTCCTGCCCCAGGTTACTTCCCACCTGTTGTCTCAAGCCTCACCCTATTATAAGGTCAAAAGATTCACAGGCAAACCTCAATAAAGGTCTAGCTTTAATATACAAAATACACCGAAATAACATATGACTGGCAAAATGAATCAACTTTACATTGATTTCTTCATCTGACTAATTCACTCAAATCTCTCAGGCAAAACACTCTTATATGATCCACCATGTAAATAGGTGAACTAAACACTTGTCATATTGAGTAAAATACAATGAAAGAAAGCCACACAATTTAACTAGCTACAAAGTATAAACCAATAACAACCAAAAGTACCTATCAAGTATCTATAGTCCAATATAGGAAAGAAAAGAAAGAATTTCCACAGCAATGATGCTGGAATTCAGCCACTGTTACACATATTGTGCCATATAATCTTAATCACCGGCTTCACCGTAAGCACTTAAAAGCAACAATTATATTATAAACTAGAAAAACACTCTTCCTCCTCGCAATACTCTCATCTCCAGTGATCCAAATAACCATGACTTAAACTATACCGGGAGATAAATCATGAAAACAAAATGATTTCGGCTCTTATTTCTTTGTCGAACTATAAGAGAATTATCACTTATAAATCATCATTAATCTCACTACTGCTTCACTAATAAAACTAAGAGTATCAAAGGAAATTGACATTTACCTTATCGGTTGATTAACCTGGGAAACCAACAGCCCAGCGCTTAGCTTTGAAGAGGTGGTTCAAGAGCTGGAACAAGGTGCTTGCATTTCAATGTCTGATCCGAAAGTGGCCTGCACAGTCTGGACTTATTGCCCACGCCCAGTAACAGAGGCAAAATCACCCCATAAGGTCTCCCACCCCACGTGACACCAGACCAGTGACCAATACTGCATGCTCATGAAATTTATGCAAACTGCGCAATCTTGACAGCATCCAGGGATCTAGGCGAGACCCTGAGATTTTGCAGAACACAACTGGGGTAGATAGGGAAACTCTTGTAGGGAGTGTTTTATCGTGTCCATAAAAAACAAGAAACTTCGAAGGTTAGTATGTTAGTAAGATATGGAAATGCAACAGAATACAATGAGGGCTAACTACAAAAAATAATAAATGAAATCAAAAAGGCCATCACATACAAGAAAAAACAAAAGGGAATAAAATACAAGGGGCTCTAATTCACCCGGTTACATTCTCAAATCAAGCAATTCAGTGACGGGTTTCTATTTGCTCCAACCCAATATATAATGGTTTTCATGGACCTGTCCATGTGGCAGTATGAACCTCCATTGTCAAGTTGGTTCCATCCGTCATGAGAATTTGTACTACTTGTTGTCTTTCTTTACATACTTCTTTACATACAGTGCTAGGGCACCAGTGTTACAACATTCAGATGGGGTTTTCAGGCTTTTTGTCGAATGTTTGTTTACGATAATGAAGGGATAAACAATGTTTCACATTGACAATTGTTCTACAGAGTCATGTGGTATTTTAACGTCCCATGGCATAAATCTGGACATTTTAACAACATCGAGACCATTGTTTGCAATGTCCACTACTTTACGGTGATAATATCCATTCTGTCTTGTTGCAATGAAATTGATAAGTTGAAGAACATTGAAGGCTTTTGTCCTTGCGAAAACCTTATCCTACAGCACTTGCAATTGCTGCCTCGCAGTCATTTGTGTTGTTACCCCTGATGGGTAGATGTGATCTCAAGCAAATGGCGAAAGCTTGTCGCCTTTACATTGACAAGTACATGTCTTCCAGAAGTTTACAGAAATTGGGATACTTTGCCACTTTTTCCATCCTCCATGGCTTCATCATGCTATTATTTTCCAAATCTGTTATGGTTGAAGCAAATGACATTGCTTTCAAAAATGAAAACAACTGTTGCCTGTCTTCTCTGTTGCAAGATGTGAAAAGCACACACAAGCAATTGCGATTCCGGAAAAGCAGCCTCTAAGGCAATCCGTTTGGCATCACTGTCATCCATCCACACCCGTGGACACTTTGTTTCTCTCCCATCAAATGCCTCTTCAGTTAACAGAGACTTGTACAGTTCGAGGACTTCTCTGATAGTGTCAGAGGACTCGATCGTTGTTATATAAAGGCAAAAGTATGCGTCATGATGAGCATGAAAACCTGACACTTGTGTCTGTCAAAAAGCGATGTTCTAAACTTAGTTTCTTCTCATCTCTTCTCTTTTTCTCTTTACAAATAAGGCACTGACTGTATGATTTTGCTCATGAATTATACGGGATAATCAAATGTACAATGTACATGAACTCAAGGCGATTTAACTTTACACAGAGATAATAATGTTCTTGGCAGTTCATGAAATGGGCCCAAGATGTTACTGACTGTACAAAATGGGAGAATTAGTAAAAGATGATTACAGGTCAAAGGTTAAACATGTGGGTGAAATATTCCAAGGGTTGTGTTTGAGTAGCTTACACGTGTAATAGTAACACTTATATGAGAGTGTTCTATTAGCCATCATGTGATACCTGTGTCTGCCCCGGTGTCAACCACTATTGCCCCTGCTTGCGAGGGTCTCTGGTGGCTACCCGTGTGTAACAATGTAACCAGATGGGTCCGTGGCTAACTAGATAGAATTTGAATACTAAGTGGGTACAACGGAGAGATTGATGACACAAACATTCCCAATTATTGAAGGTGTTAAATTTGATAGACACATATGATTCAGAGCATATCCTCCAATTCCAGCAATTATCGATCTGGCTGCAATGATGAAACTAATTACGACAGGTATGCCTGATGTGTGTACATTTTAAATTCCTGCCAGTTAACAGCCTTTGACCTTAATTATGGCTTCCACGAGAATGATCCCCTTGTATACACGGGGACGCTACTCGAATGCACCCTATAAGACTCAATAAAACGGTTACACTCAGTAGGCCCCCCTACACTTTAAATTAAGATTTGCATTACAAATCTACATGTAAAGTTTAAAATGCAATGTCACACTTTCTAATACTATGCTTGATGTGCTGATGCAATCGTTTTTAGAAGTTAATGATTTTTTTAATATAATTTTTCATGCGCAATGCAATTATTGTCAGTCTGTGTATTTTTATCATGAAAAGAAAAGGCCAGTTTCATCTAAGCTCACACATTCTGGAATTTGTATTCCTGTGGAGACATTTCTTTGTTCTCGTGTAGTAAAGTTTTCGAGTGTGAAATTGAAGTTTCAAAATGCTCTTATTTTAACCAGAATTAATTTCCTGGGCTGAAATTTGGACTAAATATCCCTTTTCTAAAACTCTTCCATTTGCGACAGATCAACCTACCTTGGAAATTCCTAGTTTTTGAGTAAAATCCATATATCTATTTCGTGAAATTCTTGTGGAGACTTATTCATCTATAGAAATGTTCTTCTGGAGACGTATACAATCTTTTGTTCCCTATTGTGTTCATGTCTCCGTAAGGTAGTAAATTCCAGAACACCAGAATTTACCGTGTGTTTTTTTTTTGTCGCAAACAAAAACATGTGTACGCTATGCAAAATGTCAGTGTTTACATTCCCCCCGTGTTTTTTTTATATGGGCTAGTCTTTATTGCAACTCAAGAAAGTACATGCACAGGTTTTGCATTGAAAATAAGAAGAAAATGTATTTTTTTTTTTAAATGTTGCAAACATACATGTACATATATTTGTAAGCTGTGTAAAAGTCAGTGTGTATTCATTTATTATTTGTTCCTTTTTTAATGGCTAGTTTGTAGTATCTTAACTTACCAGAATTCATCAAAATTCATAAACATGTTTTGTATTTTGGAAAAAAAATGTATTTAGAAAGTTCAGTTTCTTTTATGAGATGCATTTTCGTGGATTTAAGAGCTTCCTACAAAAATTAAAAGCCTATGGATTAGTAATAGTCGTAACATACATTTATGTGGTGTGGCCCTTTTTGTTTTACTCAAGTTTATAGAATTGTATCTTTTTTTTCTTTTCAAGACATCAAAAGTATGCGTGGTAATGTTTAATAAAGGTGTTTACAATGTTATATTTTGTCTGAAGGGAATCCTTTAATTTTGTTTTATTATTCAAAAATGCATATACATGTACCATCGATACCAACAATAAAATATGAATGGGTATCTTTATATTTATGCACGGGGTATACATTTTCAAAATTATATTGCCCATAAATGGAAAATATATTTTTTCATGTATAAATTAGAAGCATTCAAATTATGTTATATTTAGATAAAGATGTACAACTCATTTCAAAAAGTCTCCAAAAAAATTGGATATTTTTTAACAGCTTGATAGTCTAAATTGGATTTAAGTTAGTACACGTTCAGTTTACACATGTACTTGTATGTACACATGTACAATGTATTTTTGTTTAAACATCACAAATTTGTTTAAACATGTATTCTTAACATGGTTTAGTTACTTTAATAAATCAGTACTATTTGTTGGCTTATTATGAATAATACAAAACTTTGGATAAGTACTGAAATCACGTTAAGAGCATGAAATGCTACATAATGATAGAGTTGGTGTGTGTATTTCGCCCCAACTATAGCATTGTCCCAACTATAGTTCGGATGATCCCGACTGAAGTTAGGTTTGTCCCAACTATCTCCAATAATGATGGAATTGTCACAATTATAGTTGGGGCGACTGCCATAGTTTGGGCATAAATGTTCTGTTCATCTGGCCAAGGTACTAAAAACTGTTCATATTTTCTGAAATGTTCGGATAAGTGTACTGAAATGGTAATGATAGAAACTGTTGTAGAATACATATTAAATTGAAATTGCGATTAGAAATTGTGTTACAGTTATTCAGTGAATGTACAATTTGCATATGTACATGTTCTGTTGATTAGTCTGCCCAGTAAGTTGTATGTGTTCATATGTGATGTATTCATATATCAAACTGTTCAGTCGTCAATAAAAAAAAGAAGATAGAGAAGGAATTTATTGTGTCCAGTGTTTTACATTATAATAGTTTTGAAAGACCGTTTGTTTTATCAGTTACTGAATTGTTACTTCAACCTTTTGAAGTGATTTTATGAAATTTAAAAAAATCCCAAGATGACATAGAAAAATGTCCTAGTCACTGCAATCACATTATGCGCAGGCGCAGTCCATACTTCCGTGTGTATTTCAATCAACAACACAATTGCAAGGCTTGGCCAAACGTTCCCAAGGATGGCCTAAGTTCCGGAACTTGGTATAATAAAAAATGTCAAGGAGTATACTCACCGATTCAGACTAATAATAGTAGTAAAACCTTGCTATGGGCTCCGTGCACAAGTCACTCCCCGGCAAGAAAGTACATTCGTTTTCCTAGTTCCGGATAGCAAGCATCATTCAGGCTGCTTTTGGCTCAACTACTCCACGAATTCAAGTGACATTGGCTAAAAAGTTTACCTTGAGTGATGGAGATACGATACACAATAATTTTATCGAAAAGATCTTTGTACGTTATGAAGCTTACATATTTTCCTTTTCAAAATGCACTTCGTCAAAAAAATAAAAATGATTGGAGACTAATCCAAAAGAGGAACAGGTAGTAGGTTTTTTATTTGAAGCGATCCGGAACTAGGAAAAATCCGGGGTAACTCGACGTTTTCTCCGGTCATTTCGTTGTAGTAACGCAACGCTTTGTCAACGTCGTAAAATGTTTGTTTAGAAACATTTTGCTTTCTGATACGTTCGTTGAGAAAATCGAGTCGTTTCGTTCGTTCTCGTTGGCACTGATATCTGGCGTCACAGTGCTGTAGCTATGGACATTCCCGAGGGATTGGTATGTTAATGGTCAAAATGTAAATCGCCCAAGAGTTCTGATTCTTTGGGTCCTTGCTCTATGGTTTAATCTAGTCAGTCCCCAACCAACCCCGCTCAGGCATCTTTGGTATGCAATTACGTAATATCTTTGCTCGCGCCACCCCGGCGTGCGGGAGATTCGAATCAGTTACCTCCATGCTCCCGATCAACTCACTACACATTTCTGTAGCCAACTATTTGTAAGTATTGTTACTTTAATTTATATCATGTTGATTTCTGAACATTTCATTCACCGTAAGCATTCATCCGTATTCTATACTACTAGTGTCTGGCTCGATAATCATGGATACATGTATTTTAGTTTATGCCGAATTGTCTATCATTCCTTAGAGCCAACGCCCTTATTTTACAGACTTTCACCCCGGTTCATGTAAATACAAAGTATGGGTTCTTATTGGGATACAGTTATAGTAATATTATGGTGTTATTTATTTTGTTGATCTATGTATCTGTGGGGAGGTCCAACGTAACCAAATTTAGAGATTGTCAATTTCATGATTTTCCATGTATTGTAACCTTTTCGATCCTTGCCCGTTATTCCGGTTTACAAAAATGTACACATTGTACTCACTTTTATTACTGTACTGCCGTCTCTGCTTGAGTTAATCAAACCAATTACTGGAGGTCATGCGGCCATGCACAACAAACGGAGTTAAGATGGTCTCAAATTTGTACATGTAGTTCGTGTTGGTATTAAATTTCAAGTAGGACTTGTCAACTAAGGTTTTCTATTATTGAAATTACTCATTGTTTTTCTAATTTTGCTGTGCTACATTTCGATTGTCGTAGACCCAAGCCCAGCTTACTTGCTTGAACTGTTTGATAGACATGTACTGTATGTTCTATTTTATACCCCTCTGGACCACGCGGGCTGCACGGCAGTGCCTGCCCAATTTTCACAGTTAACGGCTTCCAAATTTTTGTTGTGATTTACATTGCTTTATTTCACCACTTAATGAAATAGTTGTAAATGCTTACTTCCCTTATTTTATCCGCTTATGATTATAGACTAGTTTAATGGTAGAAAGGAGCAGATCAAGAGTTTTCAAAAGTGATATTTGTGGGCTGATTTAGACGGTACTATGGCGAAGTACGCACTGATTAGTATGGCCCACGTTTTGTTTCGATAACATCCATACGTGTAGCATGATCACGTGCAGTTAGCGTGCACGAGTGAAGGATAAATTGCGGAGTGAAGACAGTTCTTTAATATCTTAATGACAGTTGCAAGTTCAAATGGAAATGGATTATTGTTAATGAGGGTTGTCAACTTAGTTTTCTTTTTGTCAAACTAGGATGTTTCTGTAGGTCATGGGTTGTATTGTGCATTTAGGGACATATTTGAGTGCATGTGATGTATGTTAGTGTGTGTGTGTGTAAATTTTGGTCAGCCAGCGGCCGGGGTTGGCCTGGATATGTGTATTTCTTCCTTGATGCCCAATATAGACACTGTGCCTACGGCAATACATTTGTAGGTTGAATTTTAGTTTGTACTGTATCATGTTTATTTAGTTTATCTTCGGAAATCTTGTCGGCATTATGTCTCCTTTTAAATTACATGTACATGTATTATGGAACTATATGGTTGTATTATGGAACTAATGAGTGCCTGCCCAATTTTCACAGGCCGGGTCTTGGACCCCAGACAAATAAACCATCAGAAGCACAGCATGGTGTGGACATTGACTCATTACACCTACTCTCCGACCCCCCGAACCTGCGTGCCCCCTTCACATCAACCCCCCGGAGTACACATCGCCCACCGTGAATCCAACCCACCACTCCCGGGACCCCGACGGCCTCCCCCCCCCCCCCCCCACAAGCGTAGTCGGCAGGATTGGAGATGAATGAAGATCAAAGGGAGTAACCTTTGTAGTAAAAGTTTTGACATGTAAATTGGTGTTTAAACAAACAAATTAGCCGATTACTGTTGCCCTAGATCAAGTGTAACATTGGAAAGAAAAAAAGGTATTTGTGAAAAGTTTTTGGCTTCTCCTGTTTGTAAGATCACAAAAGTTTGTTGACCTTTTCAATTGCTGATTATTGTTTTTGTCGTGTTGTGCTTTACAGGAGGAGATCTGCTTTGTAATTTTTGATTTGAGAAACCTCTGTCTGGTCAAAATTTTGAGACCTGACAACTACCATAATTGTTCACGTTGCTACATGTTTTTATCATTCCCTTGTGTTAGAAATACAATTGTTCATATATACATGTTCATATTGTGACGTCACGCCCTTAGCGTGGAGCGGTGCTCGAAAGAGGGCGCCCTCTCCACAGGCGTGGCGCGGACGGCACGTACCGGAAAGTCCCTGAGCGGCTAGAGACGAGTCCGTTGGGATGGAAATATACTGTCCCGGTCGGAAAGCTAGTTGTTATGTGACTGGGCAGCGCGCTTTAATTTGATTGGCCTAATCCTTAATGACGTAACTGAGAGGGAGAACCAATGAACAGCCTTGTGACATCAGTTTTATTTACCAAGAAATAATAACCACTGTTTTATTCACATTCCTACTGGAATCACAAAGAGGCCCACTTCGATCCAAGAATTGAACAGTAAGAGGTCAACAGAGGGCGCTGTGAAATGCAACACTTATATACAGGGAGCGCAATGAACTACGGTAATCCAGTGAGGGGGGAGTTCCAAGTTCCTACGCAAGCGCAATATGCGTGAGACTAATGCAAGTCTAGGGCCAGATATTACGCAAGTCCCTATAAGGGACGACTCGAACCGCACCACAATTAGGCCCCTCAACTTACCCGCTCACATCCACAGCGCGCAGTATTAGCAATGTACTTATTGTTTCCTATTAGCCTAGCGCACGCAGGTCCGTATAGGCAGACCGTGCCGGAGTCAGTTATCTCGATCGAACGCACCACCAGCCCCTACTCGCGGAGCCAAGATCACAACGAAACCACGCCCCCAAGAAGGGACAATTGATCCCGCAGCGACCCAGCACCAACTCGAGGAACCGTAACCGACTCGTCACAATACCGCCCCACGGCCCTACCACCTAAGTACAGGAGGTATAATGCCTTACCACACGCCCGCAAGTGCCGGCGTTTCGAACCAGAAATCAGGTCCCCGATTTCGCTCTTCTGCGCGCCTTATATAGCCTACCGAGCCGGCCGCTGGCCCATATGCGCCTGCGCGCGCGTGCTGCACGTCATCGAGCGGTGACCCCACTGCCCAATGGCGAACGCGCGAGGCGGAGCTTAAGCGCTGCGCGCGTCTAGCCCACTGCTATGCACTAAAAGTATATGCGCTAATTTTAGCCACAGCGCGCTCCACGCAAAAGTGCCCTCTGTCACGTTACACAGCCTCCTGACAGGCCTAAATGCCCTCATTTAGATAAGCCGACATTTTAATACAAAACGTGACAGGTGTCTTATTATAAACCTGCTTTTAATTTGAAAACCTGAAAGAGAAACATTAAGAACAACAATAGTAATACACAAACACTTTTAAACATTTTGTTTACCTTAACAATCGGTTCTAAGATCTTATGCAATTTATCTTAGCAATACAACGACTTTTCGGGCCTAGTTTTGGCCCATACGTCTAAAAAAATAAAGCTCTCCTGGTCAGTACAAAATATACTTAAGAAAAATAAAAGTCTTTATCTTCAAGACAAAAATAAAGTTCAATAAAGTTCATCTCCTGAGATGTCCTATTTGTTCCTGGTTGCGGATCCATGCCCAGGGAGTGCGTGGCTGCACTGCACAAGTACGTTCCGGTAGAAGGTCCGTTGGCGAAATTCTCTGGAGATGATTACGTTGTCAACGTAGATGATGGTCTCCGTGTGCTCCACAAAAGTGGCCAGTTTAGGTATTTTCGGGCTCTGAAGCTCAACCCGCGTCTTCTCGAGGGGCTGCTTCCTTGAAGAAGTTGCTGTCTTGGGTCGGGCATCTGCTGCTGGCTTGGGAGGAGCTGGGGCCTTATCTTGCGATTTTGGCTTCTTCTCTGGCCCGTGCGTCTCTCCTTGCGGCTCCTCTGGTATCTTCTCTAGATCCTCGTCGATGTCTAACTCCAGCGGGGGCATGGATGACAGGCTGATGGCGTCATCCTCGTACGTCTTTGGCGTCTCATCTTCCGGCGGTCTGGAGTCCTCCTCCACAGTGCGTTGAGGAGAGGGAGGAATGGGGGACAGACAGGGGGGCAGCCCTTTAAGGGCGGGAAGCCCGTCATCAACGGCCTCCTGACTACTCTTGCCGTTTAACGGCACAACAACCTTAAAAGGCGCTTGGGGGTCTGACGATTTTCGGACTAGCCGTACATCCTTCGGGGGGGGGGGTGTTCGGGGCCAGCCACCGCAGTGGGGCGCCCTCTCCTTTCCGGTTCCATGTCTATCTCTGCGACCTCGGACAGCTTCGCAGGGTGCTCCATCTTGTAGTGCCTACGCAAATGGTCCCTGCGCTTCACGTGGAACCCACAGTGGCGGCAGTACAGAAACGCCGCCGGCCCGTGGTTTATCCTTAGATGCCGGAGCAATCCCTTCAATTTCTGGAACTTGTGACCACACTTGTCGCACTTGTACGTCTTTGTTTCGGTTGGGGGCGCCATCTAGAGACAAGTCTGAAAGACAAAAGGGTGGAAACAGCTGTTATTTGCCAGCCAACTCAAATTCAATTTAACGGAATCTAATAGGGGCAACCTGTGCGCCCTCTTTGGATACCTCCTTGTCTCTTTGGATTTTTGTACACTGCTTGCCGCATCCATGCTACCCCATGGTTTCTGTATACTTCCTACACCCCCGTCATGCAATTCTTCGGGATGCTCTTCTACGCCTTCAGCGCATGCATTGTTCTCTGTGCCCATATCCTTCAGGGGCTCAAGACAACTGGTCTCATCCTCATTATTTGAGGTTTCAAGAAGACTGTCCCCTCCACGTGCGTCGTACAGGGGTTCAAGACGAATGTTTCCTCCATCCTTACCATCCAAGGGTACCAGGGGGATTGTTTTCTACACCGTGTTCATCTGAAGATTCCACCTCTTTCAGATGGCCTTGTACGTTCTCAGCGCATGCTCCGATCTCGGTGTCACAAGAGGGAGCCCTACTGGGAGCACTCCATGGATCGATCGGACTACCTTGGTAAGGCTTCAGCCTGTCCACGTGTATAACACGTGGTTTGGCGCCCTTTGATTTTTGAATGCGAACCACCACATCCGAAAGTTTCTTCAGTACCAGAAACGGCCCCTCCCACTTCAACTGAAGTTTGGGGCTAACCCCTTTCTTTTTCGCGGGGTTGAACACCCACACGAACTCATTCTCCCGGATGCAAGGGTTGGTTGCCTTCCGGTCATAGTTCACTTTTTGGCGTCTCATACTTTCTCCTAAGCATTTCTGCGCCCTCTCGTGAGCTTTTTGAATCTGGTCCCTAAGATTCTGCGCATAGTCCGTCTGTACTACTTCGTCATCACTTGGTGCAGGACTCTCCACGGTCAAGTCCAATGGCAAAGCAACTTCTCGACCCAGCATCATCATATTCGGGATTCCCCCAAACTCTCCTGCGGCGTACATCGGTACGCACTAGTTGCAAACGGGAGGCACTCGTCCCAATCGCGCTGACCTTTGTGTGGGTCAATCATCATGGATACCATGGTAACGAGGGTCTTATTGAACCGCTCTATGAGACCATCCGACTTGGGATTGTATGCTGTAGTCCTTGTTTTACTAATGCCGAGGACCCGACACATCTCTCGGAACAGTTCGGATTCGAAATTGGTCCCTTGGTCCGTATGGACCTCTCTCGGCACTCCGAATCGACACACAAACTCGCTAACAAATTTAGCGGCGACTGTCTCAGCTTTCGCATCCGGAAGCGCATATGCCTCCATCCATCTTGTAGTGTATTCTCCTACTGCAAGGATCCACAGGTTCCCACCCTCCGTCTTCGGTAGGGGGCCAACCAAATCCATGGCTACCCTGTCCATGGTTCCCCTAACATTATACTGCTGCAAGGGCGCCCTCCGTTTCTTAGGGGGCGGCTTCTTCCTCGCACACTGGTTACACTGACGCACACAGGTCCTTACATCGGCACTCATGCCCGACCAGAAGTATCTTTGTTTTACACGGGCCAACGTCTTCTTCAGGCCAAGATGGCCGCCAAGTTTCCCACCATGCAATTCTTCTATAAACTTGTGTCTGACGATCTGAGGAGCCACAAGCCTCCACCGGAAGGAACTACCATCTCCCGATTCCCAACGTTGATACAGTACACCATCTCTAACTGATATCTGATTCCAGTAAGCCCAATACGTCTTACTGGCCGGGGATAAGCTGGCTATGTCCGCCCAAGGAGGGCGCTCTTTTCCCTCGCTCTTGGCGACTAGCAACCACTTCATGGACTCATCTGCTATTTGGCCATCTCTAAGATCTGAGGCGCTTAGCGACGGTTGCAAGGCGGCAACCCTTACTGCTGCCTCATTACTTCTACTTGGCAAATTCGACTGTTCTCCTTCAACACCATCGTCATCATTACCTTCACTACCACAATGACTACACTGCTTACATGGCCGCCTTGATAGACCATCAGCGTTGCCATGCTTGGCACCAGGGCGTTGCTGAATTGTGACGTCATATTCTGACACAACCTCCAGCCAACGAGCAAGTTAACCTTCCGGGTTTTTCATGTTTGTCAACCATCTTAAGGAGGAATGGTCTGTCCTAACCAGTGTCTTCTGACCATATAAGTACTGGCGGAAGTATTTGAGATAGGCAACCACTGCAAGCAACTCCTTCCGGGTGACGCAATAATTTCTTTCGGCTTTACTCAACTTCCGGCTTGCATAGGCAACAACCTTTTCAACACCGTCATGAACCTGAGACAGTACTGCGCCTATGCCCTCTAAACTGGCATCCGTGTCAAGGATGAACTCCTGGCCTGGTATTGGGTATGCTAAGATTGGAGCGGTCATTAACTCCTCCTTAAGTCTGACGAACGCTTCCTCACAAGACTCATCCCAAGAGAACACTTTCGATTTCGAAGTTAAAGCGTGCAACGGGCTTGCAATGCTTGCAAAGCCTTGTATGAATCGTCTATAGTACGAAGCGAGGCCAAGGAAACTCCTCACCTCTTTAACGTTCTTCGGGACTGGCCAATCAGCAACGGATTTGATTTTGGCGGGATCCGTGGCAACGCCCTCTGCCGATACAATGTGACTCAAGTAAGTTACCGACTTCTGAAAGAGGTTGCATTTGCTGGGCTTTAGCTTAAGTCCAGCACTCCTCAATCGTTCAAACACCTTGCACAGGCGTTCTAACTCATCTTTCACCGTTTTTCCAAAAACGATGACGTCATCGAGGTAGACCAATAAGATCTCCCACTGTAACCCTGCCAACACCTTCTCCATAAGACGTTCAAACGTGGCGGGCGCGTTCGCCAAACCGAATGGCATAACTTTCCAACGGTACAACCCGTTGCGCACAACGAAAGTCGACTTCTGCTGAGCATCTTCATCCAGGGCTACTTGCCAGTACCCGGATGCGAGATCAAGGGTTGAGAACCACTGAGCGCCCTCTAGCGCGTCGAGTGTCTCATCAATCCTGGGGACAGGATATGCGTCCTTGATTGTTACTGCATTCAAACCTCTATAATCGATGCACAGACGCTTTGAGCCATCTTTCCTTCTCACCAACACCACGTTAGCCGCCCATGGGCTATCTGATGGCTCTATCAAGCCACGCCCCTTTAAGTCATCCACCTGTCGGTTTATTTCTTGTTGGTTACAAGCGGGGTGTTTCCGGGGTCTCTGCTTCACTGGTCTAGCGCCACCAGTGTCGATACTGTGCTTAACTATATCAGTAAGGCCTATGTCACCATCACCCTGCGAGAAGACATCTTGGAAGTCTATCAGACATCTCTTCAACCTGCCATGGTCTTCTGAGTTCAAATGTATCTTGCTCCTCTCATACAAATCTCTCAAATGACTCGGCAGCAAGTCTATTCTTGCTCCTTCTTCTCTGCCCTGTGTGGGCGGAGTTTCGACCTCCACGGGTGAAACTGTCGCAGCCATAGTTCCGACATGTAGCACACGTTTTTCCCTATTGGGGTTGAATACTCGAATGGGCACAATCTCGGCAGGTGCATCAATTAGGGACTTAGCAAGGATCAGCCCTTTTTCACCAAGATGCCCGCCTGACTCAATTGGTTCCACAATCAGTGGTCCCTTCAGCCCCTCGCACTGACCGACAATAGTCCCAGCCACAACCTTTTCATGACCAGGTGGGATTTCCGTAGCTTCTGCTATCACCACACGGCCCACGAATGGCTCACCAGCAACACCTGTGCACTTAATTCTTACCCCATTAACACACATCTCTAGCCTTCGGAAATCCAAAGACCAATTAGTGGCTATCAACCAGTCCATTCCCAACATGGCGGGAATACTGATATCAGCAAATACAGCCCGAGTCGGGTGGACGGTTTTTCCAATTCCTAAGTCCAACCATGCAGTACCATACACTTTCAAAGGGGTACCGTCCACCTGCCTGACTCTAGACTCGCAACATTCCAACTCGGGCCGCTGTTCTTTTTGCAGCTGGTAGTATACCATCATACTGATCAATGTGTCAGTTGCCCCGGTGTCAATAAGCAAGCGAAACTTAGTCGACCTAATCGACCCATCTACGAATAAACCATGGTTTGGCCCAATTGCGGGGGTTGTGACAACGTGCACTTCTCTTCTCAACCTCGTGCCCTCCGTTACTGTGGACCCTGTACATTGTTCAGCCTTTCCGCGGGTCCCCCGGTCGGCTGGTTCTCGTTTCCCTGGTAGCGGGTACGTTTACGCTTAGGCTGCCTGCACTCTCTAGCGAAGTGACCGAGTGCACCGCAGTTATGACACTTCAACTCGGATTTAGGCCTCCTCTGTGGAGGGGGAGAGCCAACTGAAACTTCTTGCATCGCAGGAGCCATCTGCGCATGCGCTGGTGGTTGGAACAACACTCTACCCATCAACTGCTCCAAATGCTTAGTCAATTCGTTTACACATTTCGTGTGCGAGTCAACAGCCCGTTCGATGGATTGAATTCTTGCCTCCACTTCTCGGTCCGTTCCTCTTACAAACTTAGGGGGCCTTTCATCAATTCTTCGCTGTACCTCCACCTTGTGGAAGTTTTCCGTCTCGAGGGCGGCTTGTAATGCCTCTGACAAGTCCTTTGGTCTTGCTCTAAAGATACCTTCCCGCACCTGCTGATCAGAAACCGCATCAACAAAGTGATTTTTCTCCAACCGATCCCTTGACTCCTCGGGGATCTCTGGATACGCCTTAACAGCCAACTCGTGTATTGCCTGACATAACTCCTGCAGAGTTTCCTTAGGCTTCTGTCTTAGGATTCTCAGCCTGCTGACCAGGCCCGAACCGCCTAGCCAACAACTTCACTAACTCCTTATAAGTCCGCTTACCTCCTTGGTAAGCACCCTCCCCAAGGATGCGGACAGCATCTCCTTGAAGACTTGCAGCCAAGTATTCGGCCGATTGTACATCATCCCATCGGTTCACTAGCCGACAACTCTCGAAGTGCCCGTAGTACTCATTCCACGGCACTTTACCATTAAAACGGTCAGGAACTATACTTGGGCGGCGAGGAGCCTGACTAACCCGCTCTCTCAGCCCATCTTCCCCAACAAATCTTTCATCTCTTCTCAGCTGACAAGGCCCTGTCTTGTCTGCACTTGAAACATCAGCCACGCCCTCAGCCTTACTACTAGGCAAGCGTGTAGCAAAACTCATCAACTCACTATGGAGCTTCTTCTCAGCATCAGGTACCCTTGGCATGTGAACACTTGAAGTCCCATTCACATCCTTCTCATGTACCGCAGAGACCTTTGGACTGGATACCTGCTCTCGTCTTGGAGGAGTCCAATCAATTAAACTGTACCCACCATCCCGTTCCTTGAGATGGACTTTCGGCGTCTTCAACTCGGTCAATGGATGCACCTCGTAGGAAGTGTACCCTGACGTTTCTTCCCCATTCTCAGCCAATCCCTGGCCAGGGAGCCGGAATACAATATCCGAATCAACTCTGTCATGCGCACCACCACGAGCGCCACCAACTGGGCTCGTTACAGCTGCTCTAGCTTCTTGTAAAGCTGCCTCTAACTTTGCAATTCTGTCCAATTGCTGAGCTTTCTCCCACTGCAACAACTGGACCTCCATCTTGGACCTGTGCAGATCCCCCTCAACATGACTACCATTTGCACTCATACTGTTGTTTCAAACTCGATCTCAACCGGCGAATCAAATCTCGCAGATCGCACCCAACGGAAATAGCTCCTATCTCTTCGTTGAATAAGCCACACGTAACAAAAGAAAATGATGAGAAGCAATATGCACACTACATCCAATGAAGCTGCAACCCAGAGTATTGTTGTATACATACACAACATCGACCAATCACAATGCAGGAAATAATACTCGAAACCTGTACCCGGAAAGTTGATCACAACAAAGCTATCACGACTGAATCCCACTTCTGACACCAATTTGTGACGTCACGCCCTTAGCGTGGAGCGGTGCTCGAAAGAGGGCGCCCTCTCAACAGGCGTGGCGCGGACGGCACGTACCGGAAAGTCCCTGAGCGGCTAGAGACGAGTCCGTTGGGATGGAAATATACCGTCCCGGTCGGAAAGCTAGTTGTTATGTGACTGGGCAGCGCGCTTTAATTTGATTGGCCTAATCCTTAATGACGTAACTGAGAGGGAGAACCAATGAACGGCCTTGTGACATCAGTTTCATTTACTAGGAAATAATAACCACTGTTTTATTCACATTCCTACTGGAATCACAAAGAGGCCCACTTCGATCCAAGAATTGAACAGTAAGAGGTCAACAGAGGGCGCTGTGAAATGCAACACTTATATACAGGGAGCGCAATGAACTACGGGGTACAAGCAGTGTACGATAATCTAGTGAGGGGGGAGTTCCAAGTTCCTACGCAAGCGCAATATCCGTGAGACTAATGCCAGTCTAGGGCCAGATATTACGCAAGTCCCTATAAGGGACGACTCGAACCGCACCACAATTAGGCCCCTCAACTTACCCACTCACATCCACAGCGCGCAGTATTAGCAATGTACCTATTGTTTCCTATTAGCCTAGCGCACGCAGGTCCGTATAGGCAGACCGTGCCGGAGTCAGTTATCTCGATCGAACGCACCACCAGCCCCTACTCGCGGAGCCAAGATCACAACGAAACCACGCCCCCAAGAAGGGACAATTGATCCCGCAGCGACCCAGCACCAACTGGAGGAACCGTAACCGACTCGTCACAATACCGCCCCACGGCCCTACCACCTAAGTACAGGAGGTATAATGCCTTGCCACACGCCCGCAAGTGCCGGCGTTTCGAACCAGAAATCAGGTCCCCGATTTCGCTCTTCTGCGCGCCTTATATAGCCTACCGAGCCGGCCGCTGGCCCATATGCGCCTGCACGCGCGTGCTGCACGTCATCGAGCGGTGACCCCACTGCCCAATGGCGAACGCGCGAGGCGGAGCCTAAGCGCTGCGCGCGCCTAGCCCACTGCTATGCACTAAAAGTATATGCGCTAATTTTAGCCACAGCGCGCTCCACGCAAAGGCGCCCTCTGTCACGTTACAATATATACATGTTACATGTTTTTATCATTCCCTTGTGTTAGAAATACAATTGTTCATATATACCTGTAGGTGGTATAACACATATTGCATTTTTGTATCGAAGAAAGTGAAGTGCCGGTATTTGCAGATGCGTACTTAAATAATTGTCGGCAGGTGTTTCCAGTTTTACCTACACAGAAAGAGTGTTTATCTACTAACTGTAGAAGGTGGAATTGAGTAATTGTTAGAAAAAAATATATATGGTTAAGTAAGAAACAACAACAGGGCGTTTAAATAGTAGAAAAGTATTATTCGTTTTATTTGTGGGTAGACACTATAAGCAGTAGGTCCGCCCTCTGAGTAAATAATAAGACAGAAGTTGTTTTCCTTTCAATTTAGTATTTGCTGTTAAGTGTTCTAGAAGGATTGTTGTGTGCACGAATATATTGCAAGAAAGATTGTTGTGTGCACGGTTATATCGCAAGTTTGGTTCGTGTGTGCACTCCTATAACATTGTGGTGTACTGTAAGTCCATGCTTGGAGGGTATTAGCTAGTTTGTGCTATTGTAGCAAAAGTATATGTAATTGTTAAAATCTGCACTTCAGTTAATTAAGGCTATTAGAGTTATTCAAGTCATTTTATGACCTAACTTTAAATTACTCTTATCAGTTTGTTTCATGTAATTGAGATTTGCGTTAACACGGCCAAGTACGTAAAAGTTTCCTCAAACGGACTTGTCCGTACATTTCCCCTGGCAGAAGAAAATGGCCCCCTTGCCCTTAGTGCATTACAGGCCCAGTTCCCAGCAGCTCAGGGGTTGCTGTACGAAGATGAAGCTGACCAGGTAGTTGTCCCACCCCACAAGAACACGGTTGGCCCACCCCTAGACGGTTGGGGAGACAGGGTTTTCACTGTGCTGATCCCCGAGGGAGCCCCTTCGAAGAGTGAGAAGGTGGGTGCCCCCAGCCCGGTGGGGTCAACTCGAGCACAGCTTGTCATGGCACCAGAAAGAAAGATTGTAACATTCGACGGAAAACCAGGAGAAATAGAAGACTTCATCATCTCCATCTAAGGTGCATTTCAGCGCTATGCCATACCTACCAGCCAAAAGAGGGCATTCCTCCTTGACTACCTGAAGGGGATTCCGAAGTTGGAAGTGAAGGCTCTCATAGCCGAAGCCAAGACCATTGATGAAATTATCTCCTTCCTTAAGCAGTCCTACGGAGACAAGATTTCGACTGGAGAGTTGCAGCGACTGTTTCTAGAACGCAAGCAGCAGCAAGGAGAGAGTGTGAGGGATTTTGCCGTTGACCTGGAGAAACGGTTTCTGCGGCTAACCAGACGAGATGCGAAGCTCTTCTCAAGCCCAAATTCAGCGCTAGTGGAGCAATTCGTTGAGGGATTGAATGAGACCATAATGCGGAACACTTGCCGTGACCTCTACGAACGAGGGGCAGTGACGTCATTCCGGGAGTTGCGGGAATATGTCATCAAACGTGAAGGTCAAGAAGAGGCGCGAAGCAAAGCTGTGGGAACAAATGCTGCTTACCAGGCAACTGTTCGTCTTGACCAAAGGCCTACCCATGATGGAGAGATCCTGGGAGCCATCAAAAGTATGACCGATGGCGTCCTTAAGGCGATAGAGGGTATTGTGCGACCGTGGGGGCATCCCGTGTACCTCCTGATGCACAACCTTTTTACCAGAGGTCAGGGCCACCACAGCCATTCTTTGGACCACCAGGGAACAACATGCAGCGAAGCGCTCGCCGACAGGACACAAGTTGGTCAGGTCGGCGCGGCTTGTGTTATGCATGTGGCCTCCCTGGACACTTTGCGAGGGACTGCCCTTCAAGACGGGGGGCACCAACTGCGCCTGTTCCCACCAATCACATGACAGCTCCCGAGAGCCAGCGGCCACCGATGTTCAATGCCACACGGCACCAGCATCAGCAGGAAGGGTTAAACGAGCGGCCTCTACAGTAGTGGGCCATACTGCAGAGGTTGGCCTGAATGGCTCAAGTGTTAAGATAAATAGTGACTTTCTCTCGCGAGCAGTGGGTGAATGTTTCTCGACTACAGTACTATTCTCGGGGACCCCAGTCTCTAGTCTACTTGATCTTGGATCACAGGTCACCACAGTGGAGGAAGGTTACTTTGTAAGAGAGTTGCTTCCGAAGGGATTTCAGTTACAACCACTTCCGGGACCGTTCTCCATATTCTCAGCTAATGGAGTCGAGATGCCATACATCGGGTTCTTTGAAACTGACGTTCATGCCGTAGGCCAAATTATGGAGGCACGAGTCGTCCTTGTTCTTCGGGAAGACTGCAAGACACAGCAGGCTTGGAAAAAGGAGGGTGTGCAGTGTATTCTTGGGATGAATGTCCTCCAACAGTGCTGGGAGAAGCTGATGAATGAGAGTTCTGCACCACACCTAGAAAAGATCCCTTGGCCTTCACCAGACACAATTTGGCATAAGACCCTACAGGTTGTTGGGCAGACAATGAGATTCGGAGAGGGTGATGGCACAGTTGGTAAGGCATTTACGACTGGGCCACCCATCGCAGTTTCGGCCCGACAGGGAGCTGTTATTCGTGGACGGGAGTGTACTGGTCCGGAGGGCAGAAGCTATGAGGCAATGCTGGAGCCCAGCGGGATCGGGTCTCCTTCAAAACCGACAGTTCCTCCCAGTTTGGTGAAGGTAGAGAACGGGCAGTTTGCCATTGTGTTGTTCAACGAGACAGATGTGGACATTGTAATACCTGCATCTGCAGAATTGGGAACACTGTACTTGGGCTCGGTCGTTTGTGATGACAGCAGCAATTCTGGTGGTATAAGCGTTGCAGTGTCCAACATGACTGTAGATGACCACGGGTCTCCATACTATCTCAGGTATCTCGCGGCCGGTGTCGTAAGATATTCTGACTCCATGAAAATCTGACTCATTTGCCCTATTATTGGTTAATCCCTCGCGTGTTACCAGTCACTCTCCTAATTATCATGCTTACGCATGCGCAATGCTACAAACGAGTCTATATTCATAGAGTCAGATAATCACCCTACACCGGTGTCACGGTCTCACTTCTCCGGCGTGCTTGCTTCTCCGGGTGGATTCGGCAGACTGTTGAGCACGTTACAGTGCACGTTACATGAGCACGATTCATGCTCATGTGTCCGCTGTGCTTACTTTTCCTCGGGCTGTATTACCAAGCCTATATAAGACTAGTGAGGGACATCCAAGAATGTGTTATGTAACAGGTCTTGCAAGCAGTCTGATTTGTACGGTGGCCTTGGAACGACATTTTAATATTGACCTTTTTAATATGAACCTTGTAACTTCTTAATATTGACGTAATTTAATATCGCATTGTGGAAGTTGTTCCTTCTTAATGTGAATGTTCCAACTTGTTAATGTTCACGTTCGAACTTGTCAATGTACACCATTGATCATGCTTGATGTCCACGTTGCACCTTGCTTCTTCGAAATATGAACCATGTACCTTCGCATTGTGTACGTTTGACCTTGCATCTTGTTAATATCATTGTTGAACCGTCCTCCTTTGCAATGTGAATCATGCATTCTAAAAAGTACGAAGTCCTTGTTAAGCCCTATAGTTAAACAACCAGTTATGATGGAGTTTCAATCTGACAGCTGTTTAATGTCACTTAACCTGGGTCTACCTTGTAGTGATTTTTATCATGAATCAAGGCTCTCTGATATATTTCACACCTATTGTTGATCACTGTGTGCGCATATTAATTGAAATATTCTAATACAGGGAGTTTCCCTAATATTATGCTAGCGGCGCTGTAAGTTGCCGTGCATCGTGGAGTTGCAGCACTGCTGACATGAACTGACACAATGGAAACCGCATGCAAGCGTGAAGTGTACACGCTTGCAGCCATTCAGATGTCCACATGAGCCAAGTTATCGCAACTGTAAAGTTCGCTCAAAATCGTATACAAAATAGTGGTTAACAATATAATTATTTCAACCACACAGAAAAAAAAAGTGTTCATCAAGAACCATTGAGTTTTTAATTTTATCAGTAAACTTAACTGATCGAGACCTTTACCGTAGTCTTTGCCCGAGGCTGGATGCTGTATTTTATTCTGTATTGACAAGGTAATGCGTGCGCGGAGTATATGCCTGAAATCTCCTGGGTAGCGCTGCCAAAGTTCTTAAAACAACATAACTGTTGACAGCGTCCTCTGCCGCACGCCATGGCAGCTTCACCGGGCTTGTCAGTGACTGGCTGGGTTCCGTTATATATCATCTCAACTGGAGCTGTCCGTTGCAGACTCGTCTTTGTCGTCAGTGCGTGATCAAGCGAATTATCACAGATATAATTATAACACCTCACCCACAGATTCTGTGTCTTGATTGGCCCAGAGCGAGTCACATGTTACTTTCTAATTTTGCTATCTTTCTGTGCACGGCCAAAAGTACTATGCGCATAGCAACCAGAGTACTATACCATTAGCAACCAAAGTACTATTTCCACGGCGTGGTATTTGTGTGCAAATGCATGCTGGTGTGCGCGTTGCGCGTTGTGCGTAGCGCGTATTATTCCAAAGAGAGCGCGCCGCAGACTTGGGTTCAAACATTTCGTGAAGGGGTAGTTTTTAAGAGAGAAATACATTTTCCACCGATTTTGTATTGAAATGGAAGTTTATTTCAACTGTGTTCAGATTTAAATAATTTAAAATATTAAAATCAAGCAGAATCTGTGGGTGAAGTGTTATAAAACAAATATTGAATGCTTTATCTCGTGGTGTAGTAAAACTAGCCTCCCTCGGAGATCCCGAGATGATCCATGGACCATTCTATTTTCCCTCGGCTTCGCCTCGGGAAAATAGAATGGTCCATGGATCACCTCGGGAGGCTAGTTTTACTACACCACCCGAAGCATTCAATATTTGTATAATATATACTCGGCCAGCAACATTCGCTGGTGAATAAGCTAGACCAAACGACTTGTAACGTAACGACACTAAAGGGAATATATAGATGTATGCGAACGGTGTCAATTATAAGCCTGCATTGACCCTAGGTAATTACTCGGAAATATTTCCGGAAATGTTTTGTCGTTTGGCTTTCGATGTTGGCCTCTTCCTCGAAACCTGACCAATTACAGATGAGGACGTGTAACCCAATATGATGTGGTTGAATAACAGGATGGGGTTAGACTAGAATTGGAACATTTTCTGGAAAGAAAGGTAATCTATACGGTGTAGATTACATTTCTTTCCAGAAAATGTTGCATGGATGGCTATACTTAGAAAAAGAAAACCGGTCAAGATGTAAACCAAATCATACATTTTTGAAATTAAAGATATATTCGTCTCCCGATGGCAAAATATCGGTGTCTATGATTGCTTACTATATACAGGTGACCCAAACAAATGCAACCCTGAAACATTTGTCCCTTTTTTTTTCTAAAACGTGATCTGTGAATTTTTAAGTTTTGGAAATGAGAAAAAAACTGAGTTTTTTTCTCTTGTATACTGAAAAAGTCATAAAAACAGTACATTGCGTGGCAGAGAAAATGCCAATTATGTAACACCACTCCTGGTCCATTTCAATGACATTACCACAGTTAAGAAACATTTATTTTGATATGTCTTTCATTAATTGTGCAATTTCTTTAGTCTTTGGACATATTTATGATGCTGAAAAGGTTTAACATAGGACTAACAGGATAAGATACCTGTTCGGGTGTAAAACAAAAGGTATTTCCATCAAATTCATTCGTACTCTTGTCATGTGCCATGTTGTTTGTAAGGATTAGGACACAATGCGCTACATGCATTTCATGCACAAAACGGTACAGTGTAAATCCCTTAACTGCGGTAATGCCATTGGAATGGACCATAAAGGAGTTGTGTTACATAATTTGCATTTTCTCAGTAACCCAATTTGCTGTTTTCATGTTTTTCTTTTCTGTATTTAATGAAAAAAAACCTCTAAGCTTTAATCTGATATCCAAAACATAACAATTTATAATTCATGTTCAGGCTAATGAGCGCTGTGCTAGAAAAGATGTGTTCAATTTATGAGACTAATTAATTTCTTGACGGTATACTCTCCGTCAATTACAATAATGCAAAACAGTGTTCTGTGATCACGTTAAGAAGGCTTTTATCATATTACTTTACATCCTTCAAGCCCTATTCAGATTTTTTTTTGTGTTTTTAATCATAGTTACGAGAGATTTCCGATGGCGTACATTGACAAGATCGAACGTGAATATTAACAAGTTGGAACATTCACATTAAGAAGAAACAACTTCCACAATGCGATATTAAGCTTCGTGCAACGTGCATATTGCGAAGGTACAACGTCAATTTTAAGAGGTTTATACAAGGTTCACATTTAAAAAGTCAATATTAAAATGTCGTTCCAGGGCCACCGTAGATTTGTGTTCCCAGCGTTCGTCATGCATGTGTGTGTGTTCATGGAGGAATAATTAAGAACGAACTCCTTGGTCCGTGTTCCTTGCTCGTTCGTCGTCCATTTTGTCTTTATTTTTGCAACCATGCGGCTTAAATAAAATGTGCATTTCAAGTCTTTTTCGGTTAATGGGAGTTGTGCGCGCCACGATCGTACGAAAATTCTGGATTCGACTGGTACCCTGTAACTATGCATACAAATATCAGCACACAAATAAAGTTGACAAAAAATGTACACCACTGCGCAATTTTGTGCATGCGTGTTGAAGCGAAATTTCCCTTTCGGAGAAGCTAGCAAGCCGGAGATGTGAGACCGTGACACCGGCCGGGACCGGACGGGACAAACTAGTGCTTGTTGTCTTTTTGCTTTTAGAGGCGACGCTCTTGTTTAAGCCGGGGTATTTCCTCGCAGTTTTGGACCTTCCCCTTGCTTTTAACCTGGACAAGTCAGTGGGCTCCTCTAGAAACTGTGGTGAGTGTCCTTTTGTATAATTGTGTAGGAAGCTGTTGTACTACTAGATACTTTTTCGCTCACAACTTGTATAAATCTAGTACACACGTTGTACTGTGCATGTACGTATACAAAGTGCATATAGTGGCCGCGATTATTTTTATTGCGTTTATAGGTACAGGTTGGTGAGGCGAAATGCATGAATGGTCCACTTTATTTCAATGCTGTCCTTTGGAGAGGAAATGTACAGTGTTTACAATAAGTTGATATACAATAATTGCAGGTTAGGTTTAATATCAAATAGTACACATTTAATATCAAATATTACACACAAAACAACAACATTTAGGTTTGGGTGAAGCAACAATGCTTTTGTACCCTAACCTAGGGACAGACAACAGGACAGAAAGGACAAAGGACTACAACAGCATGTGAGTGTGAATGCAGGTACTAAGACATAACGTAACTTTCTTTACCCAGTAATACCCTTGGAAAAATGGAATAAATACGAAATAAATTAAACATTACAGTTAATATTAATATGTATCAGGATATTAATTTTTTTTGGACAAAATATAGCCTGTGATTTTTTTCATAGATTCAAACAGATTGTTCCGAAAATTTACAAGACATTTAGGGAGCACGGCGAATACCCTGACGCAGGAAAGCCTTTGAAAGGCCGAGCTTGGCCGAGGCCTCTCGGCCACCTAATCCTCCCTTTGTGTGCCTAAATCACCCAACAAAAGGAAGCCTGGCAATCATTAAAGCCGGGCGTCGGGCCGTCCTGGCCAAGCCCAATCCTGTCCAAGCCTAGCTCATTATCTCAGGACCTTTGTTGGAGGTGTATTTTTCACTCAATGGGACTTAACATATGGAATTTCTTTGAGGGGCCGACATAGTCCGATCGTGAAGGAGACAAGGAATGCAGATCAATAAAGCTGGGCGTTCTGAAGGGCCTGGCCGATTAAAGTAAATGTAGTATCATGGAAATCACTTCCTAGTTTGGGGAACTCACTCACTCTCAAGTTTTCCGGGTAAAATTAATAGCACCATAAAATACAACAAATTTTCAAAAAAAAAAAATAAAAATCCCTCCATTTTGACAAAGGTGTGTAACGTGAAAGTCACTTTTTCTTCTGTTTTTTTTTTTTTTCAAGCACATTCCATTTGCAACTATTAACCCTAAAGGGGCCGGGTTATTTTGACCATCTCTCAGCCGGGGGGGGGGGGCGGATTCCGCCCCCCCCCAAGATCTCGGCCATCGAGTGACGAAAAATTTTGAAACTCGGCACATGCATAGAGCAACTCTTCCTAAACATACCCAAGAAATTTCATGACTATAGGTCAAAGGGTTTTGGAATTATGGCTAATTAATTATTCATATGTACAAATGGCAATTCTGCTCTGTGTACCCAACGTATATGCGAAAATTCGGTTTTCACGGCGCGTAGCGCCGGAACATTTTTCGCCACGCGGCAACCCGTGGTCCGATTTTTATGTTTTTGGTATCAAAAGATGCGCAAAGCTCGAGGCTAAAAAGTCATAACAGCTCGGGTCGCGAAAAAATTTTTTTTAGAGGCTATCACGGAAAATGTTGAGGGGGGGGGGGCGGATTCCGCCCCCCGGCCCCTTTAGGGTTAAAGGATAAAGAAAAACCTCACTTTTGTGTTCGTCGGGCGAAAAAGTCTGTTCCGTATTCCGATCATCTAAACAGCCAGGTTATCACCTAAAGTCAGTGACAGCGCGCTTGTCACATACAGAGACCGTGTGACTTGTAATTGGTACCCCACTGTGAAAGTATAATGCATACCAAAGCTCGCCTTCAACCAACGATGCCACGTGCAGCAGTCACTAACAAACATTTGATTGACAGGAGTAATGCGGTCTGCGTTGTCAATTTGGTACATGTACTTTCGAATAAACATCGAGACCAGGATCATACCAGAGATATATTATTAATTGCTGAAATTCTAGAGACTACCCAGAGTCTGGCCAGATGACACCTATATACTTGCTAGGCCCCGCCTGAAATAAATATCGTAGCTCCTTTTTAAATGTGGTATGGACTTATACAATTTTGTCATCAGAATGTATTTACTTTTCGTAAATTAAATGACTGTTTTTTTTAATTATTTTTATATATTACACGAGTATTCCTGATATATTTGTGAACTTAATTTTAATAAAACTGTAAATATAAAGGCCATGGGTATATTAGTTCTCTAGATCGTTTTTGTTAGATACAAGAAAAACCGGACATAAATCGTATAAAATTTCCCCCTGAAATCTATTTAATACATATTTAGGAGTTCAAAAAACAAAGCTTTAACGTCCCCTTACCACTTTTTCTGTAAAAAAAAAAAAAACAAGGGCCGGACCCAGAAATAAATTCCTTTATAAATACACCTGTGGAATTTAATCCATGTCTCTGTACTGAAGGGGTCCGTAAATAATAGGCTGGGTGTTATATTATTATCTGTTCATGCTACACGAATATTCCTGATATTTAAAGACATGTAAATTCAAAGGTCATGGGTATATAAGGCCTCTAGATCGTTTTTGTTAGATACAAGAAAATCAGGACAAAAATTGTATACAATTTCCACCTGGAATCTTTTAAAAACATATTTAGGAGTTCAAAAATAAAGTTTTAACGTCCCCTTAGCACTTTTTCTGTAAAAAAAAAACAAGGGCCGGAACCAGGAATAAATTCCTTTAAATACACCTCTGGAATTTAATCCGTGTCTCTGTACTGAAGGGATCCGTAAAAAAATAGGATGGGGGTTTATTATTATTTTCATGCTTCACGAGTATTCCTGATATTTAAAGACCAGTAAAATGTAATGGCCATGCCTCTAGATCTTTTTTGTTTGCTAGGAAAACCGGACAAAAATCGTATAAAATTTCCCCCTGGAATCTATTTAATACATATTTAGGAGTTCAAAAAAATAAAGCTTTAACGTCCCCTTACCACTTTTTCTGTAAAAAAAAACAAGGGCCGGAACCAGGAATAAATTCCTTTAAAAATACCTCTGGAATTTATTTCGTGTCTCTGTACTGAAGGGGTGTGTAAACAACAGGCTGGGGTTTATTATAATTTTTTTTCATGCTACAGGAGTTTTCCTGATATGACCTGTAAATTAAATGGCCATGGGTATATTAGTCCTCTAGATCGTTTTTTATTAGATACAAGAAAAGGCGGACATAAATCGTATAAAATTTCCCCCTGGAATCAATTGACTACGGAGCTTTTAAAGGGACATAGGTGAAAAAAAATTGAAAACATCTTCGTTAGAAAGAAAAAAATCTGCGTTCGAACGAAAAAAATCTGCGTTCGAACGAAAAAAAATCTGCGTTTGAACGAAAAAAATCTTCGTTCGAACGAAAAAAACCTGCGTTCGAACGAAAAAAATCTTCGTTCGAACGAAAAAAAATCTGCGTCCAAACGTAAATAAATCTGCGTTCGAACGAAAAAAATCTGCGTTCGAACGAAAAAAATCTGCGTTCGAACGAAAATAATCTTCGTTCGAACGAAAAAAAATCTGCGTTCGAACGAAAAAAAATCTGCGTTCGAACGAAAAAAATCTGCGTTCGAACGAAAAAAAATCTGCGTTCGAACGAAAAAAATCTGCGTTCGAACGAAAAAAAATCTGCGTTCGAACGAAAATAAATCTGCGTTCGAACGAAAATAATCTTCGTTCGAACGAAACAAATTTGCGTTCGAACGAAAAAAAATCTGCGTTCGAACGAAAAAAATCTGCGTTCGAACGAAAAAAATCTGCGTTTGAACGAAAAAATTCTGCGTTCGAACGAAAAAAAATCTGCGTACTTGGGCTGCCGGCCGGAGACACAGACGCCATTGTTGACGACTTGGTTAATTTAAAAGTTAATTCCAAGAATTGGTTATATTTTACACCAAGGGTGTCGTCATATATAGATAACGGGAATAAATCAAGATTAATACCGTTTGTGTCATATTTAACACTCCAGGTTTGGCAGTGTGGAATGTACATACATAATGTAGTATTTGGTTTGGTGCTTGATTGAAATGAAAGAATGAAATGAAAGAAACAAATATGGGATAAGATAAAAAAAAAAAAATATGGTTATCATTAGGATTGAAACCCAGGACTCTTTGCAAAGGCCGTCACAGCCAGCACTATGAAATTAGAGAAGGAAACAATCTGGTGGTAGTCCCCCTGGTCAGTGTTTTAACTGTGACAGAACTGATTGAGTGCCCCCCCCCCCACAAAGAAAAACAGGCCCCCAAGTGCCCCCTACAAATTATACCCCAATTATGAACCTGGTCTTGGTTTGGAATCCCGATGATAAACAGGTGCGTTTCTCTCCCATGTTTAGTTCGATAGTGATTTGGCACCACAATATTTCTGGCCTTTCCTGCAAAGTAGGGTCCTGAAAGGGTCCTGTTATTACACAAGTGTTAAAACCTTTAGCCAAACCACGAGTACTTTAAAGTTAATAGCAATGTCAATTTGCAAAAGCTTTAGGCTTTAAAATAAATACCAATTACAAACTCACAAAAAAGTCACCGAAAACCAATGATTTAATTTCATGTTTATAAGACCGCTTTTCTTTATTTGCGAGTCTGTAAGGCTCATGCAAAAAGACAGCCCAAACAAACACGGCTTAAGCCATTAGTAGATATACTTAATTGTTCAAAACATCTTTCGGGAAAACAACGAAAAGTTTAGTTCGTTCGAAAGAAGAGTTTGTTCGTTCGAACGCAGATTTGTTTTCGTTCGAACGCAGATTTTTTTCGTTCGAACGAAGATTTTTTTCGTTCGAACGCAGATTTTTTTTGTTCGAACGCAGATTTTTTTCGTTGGAACGCAGATTTTTTTCGTTGGAACGCAGATTTTTTTCGTTGGAACGCAGATTTTTTTCGTTGGAACGCAGATTTTTTTCGTTGGAACGCAGATTTTTTTCGTTGGAACGCAGATTTTTTTCGTTGGAACGCAGATTTTTTTCGTTCGAACGCAGATTTTTTTCGTTCGAACGCAAATTTTTTTCGTTCGAACGCAGATTTTTTTTCGTTCGAACGAAGATTTTTGTCGTTCGAACGAAGATTTTTTTCGTTCGAACGAAGATTTTTTTTGTTCGAACGCAGATTTTTTTTGTTCGAACGCAGATTTTTTTTGTTCGAACGCAGATTTTTTTCGTTCGAACGCAGATTTTTTTCGTTCGAACGCAGATTTTTTTCTTTCTAACGAAGATGTTTTCAATTTTTTTTCATCTATGTCCCTTTAAAAGCTCCGTAATTGACAACATATTTAGGAGTTCAAAAAATGAAGTTTCAAAAGTCCCTTATCATTTTTTCTGTAAAAAAAAAACAAGGGCTGGAACCAGAAATAAATTCCATTTAATTAACCTCTGGTATTTATTCCGTATCTCTGCAATGAGGGGGCCATAAATAATAGACTGGGGTTTCCTACCAGGAGAGAGAAAAAATGTACTTCGTAAATGTTACTTGTTTGGAACATGTAGACCCGTTTTCTTGGAGTTAATTATAGGTTGAATTACAATTTGGGCCAAAGAGAGGAATATTTTTCCCTGGGAATAAAATAATGAGTGTCTTTCAAATCAATCCCTTCTCAGAGGAGCTTCCGGTCAATGATTGACAGCCGACCTGCATTTATTACAATGTATCTTTTTCGGAGATAAATGGGCCAGGAAATTCTTTGAGTCTGCGCTTTCGGATTGATAAAGGTCTGTGAGAATATCAGCGCTGAACGACGACTCAAGTTACCAACTAATTGCAATGAAGAATTTTTAATCTGAACTTCAGGATTGGATGACGATCGTGTCTATTGTCATTGGATGGGAATTAAAAAGGCCGTGAGGCCGAGGCGTAGCTTCGGCATGTCTGGGCCTCACAAAGGCTTTCATGCGTCAGGGTATTCGCCGTGCTCCCTTAATAAGACTGTTTTGAACAATGACGTTCGACTGTAACAAACATGGACATTTTTTTTCTGAAAGCACTTCGAGTATTGTGTGAATGTACGTTTGATGACAACGTAAAGCATGGGCTAAACCAGTAATGCATGATTCATGTACTTATACATACCTTTATCTAAATTTAAGTAGGAAAAGTCTTTAATTTCGAACAGTTTTAGATTTGCAAATATGTTGGCAGTTTGCACACGGTGGCCAGCATTAGAAATGATGCGAACATATACTCTCTTTTGTAGCAACAAAATGTTGTCAAAATTTACTGAGGAACTACCCCAGTTTAGAACTGAATAGTTTAATATGGGAGATCTAAACAATTATAAAGCACTGGGTCGAGAGTGAAAGTGAACGTTCCTGGACCCGGGATCAGTTCACTTTGCCTCTGTGACATCCGTGGCATGTTGATTTGTTTTTGTTCAAAATAGTGTTGTTTATTGGCGTCCGTACTTTTTAATCCGCGGCGGAGAATCTGGCCGAATACGCGGCTACCTTGACGCAGGTGGCACTGCCGCTAAAACAAACCGAAAGAATGCAGTATCCACACACCACTTCAGCGGTTGTGTACAAAGTCTATGGAGTGTGCAGCACACATGTGCTTGCCATTGCCTGTCAGCGTGGTCGGCCGCGCGCACGGATGACATCGTTTTTTAATGCAACACAACATTCACAGTATCGTGCGTGGTGGTTTCAAACCTTCCCAGAATTCCTATGTTTTTATATTTTTCCCTTACAGAAATGTCCCATGAGCATCCTATGAGATCCCCATGGGGTCACATGGGATTCCCATGCCCATGGGGTCATGAAGAACACCATTTAAGTTAAAATGATCACCATGGGGGATTTTATGCTCATCATGGGAAACCCATGGGAACACCATGGAGATTGCATGGACAACTTGGGAACACCATGTGGATTTTACGAGCTCCATTGGAACACCATGGGAACACCATGGGGATTTTATGAGCTCCATGGGAACACCATGGAGATTTTACAGACACCATGGGAACACCATGTGGAATTAATTAACACCATGGGAACACCATGGGAATTTATGAACACCAGGGGAACCCCATGGCGATTTTATGGACACCATGGGAACATCATGGGGATTTACTGGACACCATGGGAACATCATGGGGATTTTAGACACATGGATACACCATGAGGATTCGGCCGCCATGGGAACACCATAATGTGGGTGATATAAATTATGGACACAATGGGAACACCATGGAGATTTAAAAGGCAGCACGGGGACACTGCCGGGTTGTACTGGAGAACATGCATGTGCCATGGAAACCCATCATAGACCCAATTGCACTCCCAAGTTATAGGAAAACCTTTCTTTGATTTAATTACTTATTCGCCTAGCTGTAAATTTGAATTCAAAAAATATTTCCCTTGTGGTCATAGAGGTTATCAAGAATTATATTTGTTAAGCTGACCATGGGAAACTACCATGGGAAACTCCCGTGGATGTGCACCAATTGAACACAATGGGATAAACACCATGGGATACCATGGGAACACCATGGGACACCATGGGACCACCATGGGACATTTTTTTGTGAGAATCGCTTACAATAACGAGTGTTGTGATTGCACATTTTTGAATTTTTCTGATGATAAGTGAAGTTAAATGATGCATACGGTATTTTTTTATGTGAAAATGTGTCAATCAAACTTTGGATATATTGATTCACATGTTATTATGGTTGTAAACATTTTATGAGAAAATAAATTGGAAACACTGTGATAATATGGTACAACTTGACAAGTCGTATGGGAGCAATAATGTGGAGCTATAGTGCATAAGCCACTCCTATTACGTGGAACAATCCCTAATGGAGTTCCGTGTATTTTTACGTGTGTTTAACAAATGATAAACTTGAAATCACTCGACTACCAAATCAATCAAGAAGATGAAATTTGAGAATTCGAGATAAAAAATACACTGAGCAGGGCTGCACAAAATTGAAAATGCAAAACCGCTTTTTAATGTTTTTCATAAAATGACCCCTACTGACCAATAGGTGACCACTGGCCAAATTCTGTGCGTACATTTTGTGAGGCTTGGTACACAGATCAGGGGCGGATCCAGGAATATTCGCGGGGGGGGGGGTCATCAGCAAAAAATTTCAGAAAATTTACACAATTTTTTTTCTCCGGACACTTGGCCTCCGTAAAATCCAAAACTTGGGGGAGGGGGGCTGGTACCATATTTCAATAGGGGGCGCTGTTCAAATTCGATCAATATTAACACTAGATCACAGAATGGTGTACCGTATTTTGACAGAGCTTGGGGGGGGGGGCCCTCAAAACCCCCCTCTGGATCCGCGGATGAAGATATAACTGACCAAGATTTACATTAATTTGGTCAAGACTGTGGGAGAAGAAGCATTTTGTAAATATTCATTAAATGACCTCTACTGACCATCGGATGACGATTGGCCGAATTTTACAAACATGGCTAGGTAGGGCATGTGTTAAGCTTTAATATGACCAAGTTTGTTTGAAATCAACAAAAAGTTATGAGTTATGGCCATTTTTTCATTGGTCACGTGACCGTTTGCCCCAAAAAGAAATAAAGGAAAAAAGAAAGAAACTTCATTAAAACAATAGTCCCGACATTTGGATTTCGGTTTTTTGACCCTGTTTGTGAAGACATTGTTGATAGCCTTGTCGACCGCCCCCCCCCCCTCCCAAAGTCACACTTCGGGACTGAGTCTGCAATAAAAAAACGTCACAACTTATGCAATGTCCTTGCGTGACATTAACAAAGGCTAAAAAAGGTTTAAAAGATTGGAATGAAGCATCTATGGCCGCCCCAGCCCCGTCCTAAAATCTTTGAAACGTGTCTGAAATAAGTACCTTTAATGTACCTTATTCGTGCATCATAAGCCCGCTCTTTATAACAGACACACAAGTCATGTCATCTATGAATCTGACGTCACTGTAATGACATTAAAGTCGTTTGCCTCTGGAGTGCACATTTGGTTTCTATTTCAAAACTGCATTTTCGTTAAAGTTTCGGTTTGTGGTAATAACTATATCGCTTAATAGATTTATTTCTGATAAGAACAGTCCTTCTTAGGTTTTAAAAGATCCTGTCTTGCTTGTTGTCTACTTTCGCTAAGTACGTTGGAAGGCGATGGGACTTCTCGCAATTATCTTCACTGAGGTAGCTGAGTGTCAACAACACTTAGCAGACAAACTTAGCATTGATCCAACTCATTGACATCAGTATGGATCCGATACCTGCTTCATGTTAACCTACTTGTGGTTACAGCACTTAGCATATAACCTTAGCAAAAGTAGATAACAAGCAGGACAAGTTCTTTGTCGAACTTAGAAGGACAGTTGTTATCAGAATTAATTAAGTCTACTAAGTCACTTTAGTTATTACCACATGGTATTACCGCACACCGAAACCGCCAAAACTATATCGACACTCCACCGTGCGAAGCATACAATGCACTTTTATTACAATGAATTGTATGAGACAAGCACTCCTGAAAGTCTCTCGTCAAAATCGACCATTCTAGTTCAGAAATGACCTTACTCGCTTCTGCGTCGACATGACAAATGATCGTTTGAAGAGGAGATTATTTTCCCAGTCAAATGGTCGGGAAACACGACTCGGTCGTTTGGACCCGGAACGGTTAAAGTTTAAAGCTGATCTGGATCCTTGGTGGAATCTGACCAGACACATTTAAGAGTTCGGTGTATATAGGATTCGCGGGCTCGGATTATTACCAATTTTTTTTTATTTGTGACGTCGCGCTATTGTAGATTGTGTTACTACTCTGGATTCGTAACGAACCACATATGATTCTGGATGCTTGTAAATTCACGAATACTGTACTGTGAAAATGAGGTAAAATAAGAAACAAGTTGAAAAGCGATAATGTTACCATAGTGTAATTGGGCTGTACCCGATGTTCCCTGATACTTATGTCCTCCAATACCTATGTTCCCTAAAATTCTTATTGTTAGGGTTGGGTAAGGGTTAGGGTTAGGTAAAGGTTAGGGTTGGGGAACATCGGTATTGGGAAACATAGGCCTTTGTATGCACCCCTGTAATTAGGTAATCTTTTGTTATCGCCATTGAAGAGGTTGTTAAACAAATGCATCAAAATAGACAATAATACGGAGAGTGGGTTGATGCATATGGGACTCATTTGTCTAAACCGTTGTTGTTTTGAAATAAAATAGTTAAGTCAGAGAATAGACTCAGAGAATTGACTGTAAATTCGTGTAAGATTTGCACGAATCTACAGTTCCTCGTTTACTCTCTAAAACTCAATATGGAAGGACATTACACATGTATAACACTTTGCAATTTCCTTCAACGATACCCGCTGTAACTTGGACACGGCTAACCCTCACGATGACGTTTACATCACACACGGTCCATGCGACACAAACTAGACGCTGCAGAATATACCACATTGACAATTGGTTACTAATGACTATGGAATTAAACAGAAACACCTTATCATCGATTAATTTCATCAGGTGTGCTTTTGTACTGGTCGACTGATTTTCTGTTTTTATTTCCTAGATGATGACTACTAGGTGAGGTCCAAGAACCAATGATGGGGAATTTACAAGGACGTCACAAAAAATCAAAGAAGCCTATTGGCACTCAGCCTGCTGATGATGCTTTTACTTCCACCAGGCCGTCTACAAGTCAGATCCCCGAAACATCTGGAGTTACATCAAGGGAGGAGGTTGGCACTCAGCCTGCTGATGATGCTGGTACTTCCACCAGGCCGTCTACAAGTCAGATCCCCAAAACATCTGGAGTTACATCAAGGGAGGAGGTTTGCACTCAATCTGCTGATGATGCTGGTACTTCCACCAGGCCGTCTACGAGTCAGATCCCCCAAAGCTCTGGAGTTACATCAAGGGAGGAGGTTAGCACTCAGCCTGCTGATGATGCTGGTACTTCCACCAGGCCGTCTACGAGTCAGATCCCCCAAAGATCTGGAGTTACATCAAGGGAGGAGGTTGGCACTCAGCCTGCTGATGATGCTGGTACTTCCACCAGGCCGTCTACAAGTCAGATCCCCAAAACATCTGGAGTTACATCAAGGGAGGAGGTTGGCACTCAGCCTGCTGATGATGCTGGTACTTCCACCAGGCCATCTTCAAGTCTGATCCCCCAAACATCTGGAGTTACATCAAAGGAGGAGGTTGGCACTCAGCCTGCTAATGATGCTGGTACTTCCATCATTAGTACGTACCAAGTCGATCATTATTCTTCTCTGTTCTCATTATGGCAAATGTTTTCTTGATCGTTGGTAAACGGGTCATCTTCGAAACAAAATTCTAGGGAAATTTGGCTTGAAGAGGTAAATATAATCTTTTTTTTTACTCAGGTTATGATGTGCAAATAGACAATTCAGTTTTAACACTTCTTAATGAACCATTATTACATTGGATTGAATTGAAGGATACTTTCATTCTTGCTTTTGATTGTAGGTTACCCACAAAGAGGTGGAGCAAGTATAGGAAACATCGGCACAATCAGCGGTAGCCAGAACCCTGTCATTGTTGGTTCAAGTGGAGTTCATATCAATTACCTCTTGCCGTCGGAGAGACAAGGTAAATATAATTTTTTTTAGATAAAATAGCCAAAAGTATTTTGATATCTTAGATCAAGTGTGAATGTTGTTTTTAGAGGAGGAAAGGGCAGGTGGAGGCTGGTATTAATATGGAAGAACTTCCAGTTCCGCCAGTTAGAGAGTCACCAATTTCTTTGGAACAACTGTATTCCATTGCATTGCAGTATATGGTGCACATAATATGAGGGCGCTATTTGTAATCGTTAGTGTCTTGTAATTTTTTTCCTCTTTGGATGCAGACCTGTAAATATGCCCAAAATTGCTTACGAAGGCCATATCACAATCTGTATGCCCTCAATCGTTGCTATTAGAACATGTTGTGGGCCACGAGCTTGAAGGTGTGTAGACTGCAATCTCGTATTTCTGTGAAATTCGGATCATAATAATTGTTATTATTATATAGTTCAACTATACTGTGCGTCAAGTTTTCTTGAAGATAAATTTGTTATTGCGCTCGCTTGTGGAACACGGAAAATGTGTGTCCCACATACCACTCGGCCTGAGTCGGACTCGTGTTATGTGGGACATAGAAGCACTACATTGTTCTGTGTTCCACTCACGCTCGCGGGATAACTAATAATGCGGAAAGCCCTATGTTCTGTTCCTCGAACAGGCATAGATTTAGTTTATTTAACCTTTTCTTACTCAGCATGTGATTTTGTCCTTTGCATGATGTCGACATTCCTTTCCTCGTTGTTGTGTGATTGTCAATCATGTATATTTTACTTTTTTTCTTTCCGCGATCGTCTAAACTGTAATTCGTTAGCAACATCACGAAGTAACACCCATCTACATACCAGTAAAAACTAGCAATCTGAGAAAACGGCAACTATAGTTGAACGCCTTCTAAAACAACACTTTGCGTCAAAACGACAGAGTATTTTCAGTTGGGTTTCTCGTTGTGGACACTTGATGAATGGAATTTTTTAATATGCGGTTTTTTTTTACCCAATTATGTATTAAATTAACAAGAAATAAGAGATAAATGCTGAGTGTTAGTTCGTGAAACCGAAAAGGCTGCAAAACTGTACATTTTTGTTTTTACGAAGTAACACTCTTCAATGTATACAACACGAGGAAAGTGCAACTTAAGGTCAGCGCGCGCGCTCATACACCTAGAGTGTTACTTCGTGAAAACGTTTTTACTCACATTTGAGCAGAATGCTCGCCATGCACTGCATTGGTAAATTTCACTTCGTGAAAAAGAAAATTGTCACTTTTGCGCAAAAGTTGCCATGGGTAATTAGCGTAATTATTAAAGTAAAGCTCTTAAAGCTTTGAAACTTCGTGCAATGGTAAGCCTTGATTAATTATGTTTAAAAATGTTTAAAAAAAACCACTGAAAATCAAAAAAAAATAGTTTAACACGTAGAGTGTTACTTCGTGGTGTCGATGACTATTTGTTTATTATGCATTGGTGTTTGTCGAACAGATAGAAAGGTAATTCACCGTTTTTGTTGAAAATGTGCAAAAAACAAAAGGCGTGTTGAAATGCTTAAAGACGAATTCACCTGATTTTCGAAAAATAAAAACTGCGCCTTTGAAAAGCAGTTGTGTAACTGAAATTGACTACCCTCCCTAAAGGTCACAATAAATAAATACACTATTATAGAGTGATGATTTGAAAGAAGTATTATCCGTGTTTTTCAATGTAATCGATTTTACCTCTCCAAAAGATGTTTTACCAAGTATGATACATTTGTTTACGAAAGAGATTTTTTTTTGTATTTGTCCCATATGTTACCCCCAAAATGTTTGTGAACAAACAGAATGATATCTACATACTCCCCTCCCCCACCGCCAATATTTTTTAAGTCGGAATTAAGAGCGTCTGTAGGCCACTGTACAGCGGCGGATAAAGACAGGGGGGGGGGGTGCAACTCCCCAGCTGCTGACTAAAGTTAATATGATGAAGGATAAATGATTAAAGGAAGCATGGGCGGATCCAGAAATTTTCGCAGGGTGGGTTGGGGGGGGGTCATCAGCCAAAAATCTGAAAATGAACACACGTTTGTTTTTTTTTCATCCGGACACTTGGCCTCCGTAAAATCAAAATTCTGTGGGAGGAGGGCTGGCTGGTACCATATTTCAATAGGGGGCGCTGTTCAAATTCGACGATTATTAGCACTAGATTACAGTATGGTGTACCGTATTTTTAACAGGCGGACATTATACCAGTATAATTTTTTGGGTGGTGTCACAGCAGGGGGGGGGGGGGTCGACTTATATTTTAGGAATTTGTATGAAATTTATTTTTTTGACGGAGCTGGGGGGGGGGTTCACCTCCCCACCCCCTCTGGATTCGCGCCTGGGAAGGATAAAATGTATGAATTTGTTCTCAAATTGCCATACAATGCAGGGAAATAATGTAGATCCCCCGGCAAGGCGTGCCTTCGCCTTCATTACCCCCCCCCCCCCGCCATATATCAACCCTCGTATTATACGACCCTTAACAACCCGTGAGAACTGAATAGTAAATACTGTTTTTGTATTGCTAAAAAGTAGTCCAAAAGATCACCCAAAAAAATGTATTGTTTCGTAAACATTTCAGAAAAGCACGTACAGCACTGTTCAACTTTTGTCATTATCCAAATTACAGCTAAATTGATTACCACTGTTTTGAGAAGAGTGACTACTAAACTAAGAATTTGGCCAAGCTAAATGTTGCATTTTCTAGTAATTCTGATTCGTTTCAGGTCCTACTGGTGGATTCGCACCCCGTTCTGATCTGACGAATACCCAGCAGCGAGTTATGGAGTACAACAAGGATACAACAAGCACCATCCCTGCACATCCCTTGGATCCTTCAAGGACTTTGCATATTGACCGGTTTTCTACACTAGAACTTACTCAGAACGTAGAAGGTAATGAGACTACACAAGAGCCCATTCATTTACCGGAGGGGACACGAAATTTAGATAAAGTTAGAACAAAGCCCCTAGACTCTTTTGAAGATATGCTTGACGTTATAGTCAGAAAGCTAAGGGTCCTTCTTTCAGGAAGGGCGGGATTTGGCAAGTCTACTCTTTTATTGAGAGTTGCAAATGCGTGTACTGATCCAAATTCCGTGATGGCTAAGTTCAAACTTGTGTTTCCGTTAAAGTTGAGCGAAATGCGAGAGACAAGCTGCGTCCTTGAGGCAATACGCGAACACATTTTACCTAACATTGAGAAGGCAGTTTTGAGGAAAGTTATTGATGATAACGAAGCGGATACAGCCTTCCTATTGACGGATTGATGAGATTCCATCCCATGTTCTCAATTCTCCGGCCCCGGAAGGTGGCTATGGGATCAAGGACATCTTGCATAACAAGGTGTTGAGGCGGAGTACTGTCTTAGTATCAACTCGGCCACACATGATTGACTTTGCCATCAAGGGATACCCGCACTACACCCGATTAAAAACTTTGGGTTTCACACTGACACTGCAAAGAAATACATAACATCCTACTTTGCTACAAAAGGTGACGCCAAAAATGGTGAATTATTAATTTCACATGTGACATCCAGCTCATTGATGCGCACACTAGCCCAGATTCCAATCCTTGTACTCTTCATGTGCATAGTTTGGGATAATCTGTCGAAATTGCCTGAGAAATTAACGGCACTTTACACAGAGTTTGCTGAGGTTATAGTCAGTCGCTGTTGCGATGAAGGTGAGGATCAGGTGGCGCTGATGAAATCAGTCGTGCGTGGAGTGGGACCAGTCGCTCTTGATGGGTTACTAAACCCCAAGGGGGAAAGGCTCGTGTTCTCCTCAGAGGAAATTGAAGAAAAGGCCTTGGAGGATGGGCTTCGATTGGGTTTCCTTCAACAAGAAAGTTTCACGAGTGGCTTGAAGACGATGAAAATAGTAGCTTTTGTACACAAGTCTATGCAAGAATACTTCGCAGCAAACTACTTTGCCAATTTGCATCACGCCAAAATAGAGGAGTTTCATGAGAGGTTGCAGCAGATCAATCCATACAATGTCCGTGCAATGGAATATCTGCTTCGGTTTGCATGCGGCATATCATCGGGGTCTCCGGCTACTGCGTTCATTCTGAGCACGTACAAAGATTGGGTGACGAGGAAGGATTGAGTGACGAGGAAGGATTGGATGGCGGGTCTCCGGCTACTGCCCTCATTCTTGATCACCTTCAAAACAACGATTATTTGAGCCTGAGCAGAAACTGAATCGCCTGATGTTTTCTGAGACCGGATCTGACGATCTGGCTGATAAGTTAGAGCGACCGACTAAAGCGCAATGTCATAGTCAGGAGGATCTGTTAGCAATGCGCTATTACTTGCAGTGTCTCCGTCAGCCTCTAGTAGAACTTAAGGACATACATGTCCGCTGCAGATCGCATGAAGAATTGGCGCCGTCCATGGTAATTGATAGCCTACTGCATTATGACGCAAAGATATGCATTCGTTTAAGTATCACCAGTAGATTGCATGAATGCCTGGAGCTGCTGGGGGAGATACTACCGATTGATAACAGCAGGTCAATCAGCAGATTTTGGGTGTCTGTCAAGTATACCGTGTCGGAAAAACCAGACAAGGAGAGGGAAACGCCCGTTGAGGTGGATGGGAGGCATCCTGATCAAATACACCTTGAACTGTGGATTGTTGAGAAGTCTCACGTTGATGAGCGTGTGTTAGGATCCCTGTGTCGTGTATGCAAGCAGATCATTAAGGAAGTCACACTGTCGGGGAGAACGTATGGTGACGTCATTAGACTAGCGAATGCACTGGCTGGTTGTGATAGGTTGGAACGCGTACATGTGTTGGGAACTAACCTTCACGGCCATCTGGCTGGTGTAGCCCCTCTTTTTCCTCCATCCCTGGGGTTGTTGGCATTACACTCATGTGGACTGAATGATGATGACATCCCTGACCTGATCACCATCCTCCCTGTCGGGCATGGTTTGCGGGAGCTTTTTGTTCCTGGCAATGCATTCAGTATGGGTGGATTGAAGACTCTTACTGCTCATCTCAGAAATCTGCCTGAACTTCACTCTTATTGGCTTTATTACAACGGTCCCGATGCAGAGCGTGTCAAGCAGATGGTCAAGCAAAATCTTCCAAATGTCAACTTTTCTTAATCAAATGATACAAAGACATAACATTAATTTGTTGATGGTCTTACCAATTGGATCACCTCAATTTCAAATGGGGACGTTCGGCTATTTCGCTCGAATCTCCAAATTAGTATTGCTGTCGTAATCATTACAAAGACATATTCGTATTGTATCTCTATGTAAATCACAACGTTGTGAAGCATTATAATACACGTTTTAAGTAAAAAATATACGTTGAGACATGAGCGGATCCCGGTGATGGAGGTCGAGACCCCCTCCCTGCTCTGACTCCCAAGAAAGGAAACAAAAATATAGCAAATATAGTGATAATTAATTACCTATACATGTATGGATGTAGGCAACAATCGAACATTAAAAAAAACATACACTTTTAAAAAGTGTAACAAATTAAATTAAGTAAAATTCATCACTTATCAGACATTTTTCAGCAGATTTGGCTAAATAGTGAAGTAATTTGTGTTTGTAATTGGAACTCTAAAAATTATAGAGCAAAAAAATTGCCCCAGCAAAATCACAAAATTACAGTGGACGGATCAAATACAGATGTCATCCATATTGACTGTGAGCTCAGTAACTTGGTTCATGGTGTGCCTCTGTCCTATTGTACCTTGTTCATATCCCAGGACTTCGTGCATTCACTCCCCTTGCCTTCCACCTCAGCATGTCTACGAACGGAGCTTGGCAGTGCAGTGCCTGCTTGCCTCTACACAATCGGTACCCGGTTCACATCTTGACAATGTGGAATGACTCATCCTTAGAGTGTTACGTACTTCCCTTTCCTTTCATCTTCGCCAGGGTTCGAATCCAACCATAGCTACTTTGTTGTTTTCCTTGGATTCTCGTTGTGCTCAATCTTTCTATCCGCTTGACCTCTTCTTGTTTCTTGTCTGTATTGGCGAGGTTCACATCTAACTAGGGCTTCTTTGATAAGGCTTATTGACTCTGAATTGTGGCCGTTTGAATTAGATGTGTTGTCTGGATATTTGAGGTGGTGGCCAGGTACTCCCATCGCACAGCCGTTCGGTTCGATTCCCATCAAGGGCAAATGCCACAGCTGCATCACGTGGTTTCTGCCAAGAACTGTTCTCTCTCATCCCTTTCTTGCTTCTTAGGCTTGAATTTCCTTCCTTATTTCCTCTCAACTCTAACGAGTCACCTGAGGATTGCCAGAGACAAAACGCTGAACATTCCTGAACACATCCAAGGCAACCACATGAAATACATATCATGAAGATTTCAAATATAAAAATGCGCTTTAGTCCCAAGAATATGTTCAAAATTCCAGTGTACAGCTCAACAACTCGTCATTTGCATTTTTCGACCAGATCTTGAATTGCCGCAGTCATAATTATAATGACTCACACAGCGCTGTTCTGAGCAAGGGAAACTTTATGACAAATCAATAAAATCTTACGTAAATATCCACTACATGAATTGTGAAACACAATTGTCAGAGATTAATCTATGCTCCGCCTGAAAGAATAATTAATCAATTGAAACAAGAAGAGTTTTCTTGAGCCTTCAATGTGACATGTCATGTGACATGTATGTACAGAACATAAAATAAATGTGTATGTAGTATGGTTTATTGCAGAGACTTTCTGGCAAAAGGCATAACTTTGTCTTGGATGTAATATGGAAAAGGCTAAATTATTGCTGTCCTGATAGTAAGTCCTTTTCAATTATTTGAAAATCGTACATATTTGTTACCCCATGCAAGTCTGGCATTACAAAAGGAAAAAACGATAAAGATATTTGTACATTTTGCCATGATACAATAGATTACATTGAGCACTTTTTCTGGTCATGTAAAACGGTTAGGCCCATTTGGAACGAAATCGAAAAATTGCTGCCTTGAAAAATGGTAAATCGATCACTCTCTTCGGGGTGGATGAAACACATAATAGCTATCGGTTTGTAATACTCTGATAACTATAGGTAAACAGACAGTAAGTCGTTGTAAATATGGCCAGGGGTCTAACCTTGTCGTTCTTTTTGAGTGGGAACTCCAGCTTCGACATAATGAATTAAACGGACTTATGTGTTTTGTTGTGTGTAAAATTAGTAGTTTGTGTAGAGCAGATGATAATTATTGTACATAATTTTGGTTGTTTATTAGTTGATTGAATCTTTGAATAAAATGGAATAACAATGTAGTATGGTATCCTTTTCCATAATACATCTTCAAGACTAAATATCATCCTGTTCTATATGTTGACTGTTCATTCCCAGTTATACGATGGCAAGATGTATTAATTCCATTGTCTCGAAAATCAGTTTGACAAGTGTCAATTAAGTTGACATTCTAAATTATTTCCGGTCCAAAATCTTACCAAAGCACAATATTGTACTATTTCGCATCATTATCGCTTTCAGTTTGTTTCCCATTTTACCTCATTTCCGCAGTACATTAATCGATTTTTTTACAATAATCTGGAAACCATGGTATCTGTGATTAAGTACAAATCTTCAGTTTACTGTGAATTCGTAACGAAATTACAGTAAACCCTAGATTCCTACAGTAACACCTCTAATAATCTACACTGTTTAACAATTGTGTCATGTCACAAAAAAGTTCAATCCGAAAGAGCAGTCGTACATTATGTTTAATTGATGTATATGGGTCTTTGCACAGATAAGGGTACCAAAGTGTGACATTGTTATATATGTTTTCTTAAAACTTTGCAGTGTACATTTGTAGAACTGGTTGGTTTAGTATTTTAAACATACATTTTTTTTCGGACTTGATTTTCTTCTTACATGACAAAAAAACATCTTTTCACGTGTAACATGGACACCGTTCATATGTAACACGTGATTGAAACGGGTCACTTATGTGTGCCATATTTCTGTTGGTTTTCATCAAAAATTCATATATTATATAAAGCATTGAAGATACTTTTGTTGGTTTCACGCGTAACAGGGTAAACCATGGTGTCCCCCAAATGTTACAATGTGAAGCAAAATACCTTTTGTGCCATATATCTGTTAGCTTTCTTTGAAAATTTCTGATTTTTATAAATCCATAACTTAATGTAAATGACACTTATAACTCTATAACATTCAGACAAAAACAGATGGATATTTTGCACAAAATAGTGATTCTTTCCTTATTTATAGGTTGGTTTCCCCATTACACGTGAAACCAGTAACTTGTATGCACCATAATCTTAAGTATTTCATTCAAAATGTCTCAATTTGTTTAGTATGTATACTCATACCGATTAGTTTATGAAATAAATGAATTTCAGGATATTTATGACAAAAAAGACAGTGATTTCACGTGTGACCAGGACACCGAATTTGGTGTCCCCGTTACACGTGAAGCAGTGTTGTTCATCATGTATGAATAAGATACACGGATAGTTTTTATAGTCTAATTAATCGTAAACAACAATCCGAATGAGTCAACGTCCAATACAACAAACCACTCGTTGTTTAGATCAATAACTTACTTAATTGGTCATATTTTTCATTCAACTTTGTATCTATTTTTTTAATGTATTTTTGTTACCATTCAAGTTAAGATTGACAGGCTTTCGGGTTACAGTGTTTTATTATACTTTTGTCAATCCTGGCCAGCTTGAATTGGGCTGTTTTTGTTTATTTTTGTTTATTCTAGTGGATTGCTTGTTGTATTTTGTAATTTGGCCGAATAAATAATTATAATAATAAATACCAAATGTACTATAATGAAACTTTGTTCAGTAATTTTTAATGATGTGTCATGTTCGGAAATTCTATTTTACGAGATTGTACAATACAATACAATTGTGAGCAAAATAGTTTAGTGCATCAAACCTAAAAAACGCATTCCGAATGAATGTCATCGCTCATCGTACATAACAAAAATATTCCATGGTTCGGGTCTTAAGTCAGTAAACCTTTCGTGCATTCATTGCTACTAGATTACAGAACAAAAGACGCCCTCTAAGATGGCCGCTACGCGTTAGGTCGATTCAAAATATTTCGCAAGCTAGAAACAATCAGGCGTTTAACTACAAGCAGCTGTTTGCAGTTGATCCAACTGCTGAAGTGTCAGGAGAAGATTTGTGGCAAGAATTCCTTGAAGGGCTGACTTCTCATCTCGTCATTCATCTTGCAATTTCTTGCCCCTCCTGCAGGGTCATTTTTTTTTACTGCGTCCAGCGACTCCAGCCCGCATATAACTTAGGCTTTAAATTTGTGAAAGTAGGCTGCAAAATGAACTAAATCATACGGAAAAACCTGTTAAAAAAATAATAAAAACGGGCATAGCATTCTCACCAAATTACGAAACATTGTTTAAGGATTGTAGACGATATAGATTATGTACACGACCTTGCTTGGACGGAAGCATGCAATATCGGCCTGTTATCATCACCGCTATGTGTTTATTCCGTTATTTATTTTCTCCCTTCGAGTAACTATTTCCCTTATTTTCAATAGAGCCCTTATTACATAAGTTAAATCTACTCAGTCCCCCGACCAACCCCGCTTAGGCATCTCTGGTATGCAATTACGTAATATCTTTGCTCGCGCCACCCCGGCGTGCGGGAGATTCGAATCAGTTGCCTCCACACTCCCGATCAACTCACTACACATTTCTGTTGCCGACTATTTGTAAGTATTTTTTTTACTTTTATTGATATCATGTTTATTTCTGAACATTTGATTCACCGTAAGCATTCATCCGTATTCTATACTACTAGTGTCTGGCTCGATAATCATAGATACATGTATTTTAGTTTACGCCGAAATGTCTATCATTCCTTAGAGCCAACGCCCTTATTTTATAGGCCTTCTCCCCGGTACATGGAAATACAAAGTATGGATTCTTATTTTGGATACAGTTATAGTAATATTATGGTGTTATTTATATCGTTGAACTGTGTATCAATGTTGTATGTATATGTATTTCCTATTTGTACATCACTCCAGAATGCCGCCGTAAACCCCTGTACACCCAACTGTTTCAACCCGTTACCTCACTGTGTGTGCTGACGATTCCTTACCCGGGAACGATTGTAAGTTGATGTAATACCAGTGGGTTTCTTTATTTAAATAGTTCATTGGATTAATTGTATTAAAGGAATTATGGACTCCTCCACTATCGATGATATTGTCAACAAGGTGCTGCCCATTCGTAATTGGTCTGATGTTCCCTCTAAATCTATCGATATAATTGTTTCATCGTGTATTTTGGTGCTGATATGATTGTATTATTTAATATGTATGTTTGTATTTGCTTTCGGCTTTAGCTTTAACCTTCATAGCCTAATACCTACATGACCATAATTACAAAATGCTTTCTTTGCTCAAATTTTCTCATACGAACTTGGTTTGAATATTCCTACTAGCATGGCATATGGACAACATCGGTCATTGCACTTCTAGGTTGGAAATAGGGATCCTCTCCTCCCCTTCTAATAAGATGACCAAAAAAATCCCCAACTGTTTGGGTTATTATATTTGAAAACGTTTCTAACGAAATTGAATCTCCTAACACATCAACCGATAACTGCAAGATATTTTTAACTTAATACATCTGGTGTATAAATGCCAAAACGAATGTGTTATTGTTCCCTGAAAGTTAACTTTCATTCAGATTATATTTTCGCTTTTTAAACACTATTTTTGTTTTGCGGTTGCTCATGAAATTAAATCCTAATGTAACACATCATGATACATCAATGAAAGAATTCTCAATTTCAATACATTTGCTATGTGTTGAGTTATTGCCCAAACAAACATGTTCTTTCTGTTCAATAGTGAGGCCAATGGTGTCGCCAGTATTTTTTTTATGTTTATTTATTTATGTATTTATTTGGCGGGGGGGGGGGGGGCGGACAAAGCACATTTTCCCCCAAATCTTTTCTTAAGCATATTCTCAATTTATCATTTTTTTTTTTTTAGGATGTGCGGGGGACATTTGCTACCCTGCCCCCTTTGACATTTTGTTAAATGTGTATTAACAAAAAGCAATTTGACTTCACAACTCTTTTTCTTTCTGTTTTTCTTCTCCGCCCCTCTCCCCCCTCCTCCTTTTTCGGTGGGGGAGGGGGTGGCAAGCGTCCCCCTTTTAAAGACTCCCATGAGTGAGGCATCCGAAATGATGTTTCGTTAGTACTGTTGTTTGCAACACTATTGATGTGGGGCGCTTTCTATTGACAGAAAATTGAAGAATACCGTTAGGCCGGTTTGTCTCCGGCAGTGCGCCACCAATATTTTGGTCTGACACGCCCATTTTCGATGAAAGCAGTACGCGGGTGAAACGCTCTTGCAAAGTACTGTAACAAACGAACTTCCCATTCAGTAAAACCACATTTCTTTCTTTGCAAGTGGAGTGTGTTGCTTTTTGTCATAGAACATTGAATTTCATTAGGATTGTTTTTTTTTTCGCGTTTTAAACACGATGTTGTTTTTGTCATTGCTGTTCAAACGTTTGTGTCTACATAACAAATGTTACTTCATACTGGTCTTTCTTGAGTTATTGCCTCAAGCAACTAGCGCATGAGCTCAGTACGAGTACCAGTACGAGTAATACACTGTTTTAAGATTAGTTTCTCCACCAATTCAAATTCACGCATGCATGCGCATCAATTGGCCCGAGGGAAAACGCGAAGCGGCCCCTTGAAAATGCACTGGGTCCAAACAGTTTTGTCATTTTCTCTCAATTTCTCCAGGATTTGTACAATCTGTCTTTTGGAAAGTCCCTGAATTCGTGATATGTATCATTTTGTAGTGTATATATATATATTTTTTTTTTTTGGGGGGGGGACAATAAACATTTATAAAATTGATTTCGTACCGTGCGCATGAGGTCAGGGGAAATCAGCATGAGCCAATCAATGCGCATGCGTGTATGAAATTGAATCCTAGGATACCAGTCTGGATGTTCACTGGTATCCACACGTCATTCGAGTCCATGACTACAGCGTTGACTTTACCTAATCTAGACCAAAATCACAATGAGGCCTTTATAATCGAAATCGGGGAGGGGGCTGAATGTGAAGCCAACGAGCTCAAACTTCAACACTTTAGTTGTTACGCACACTGCTAAAAATGTGCTTTAAGAAATCTTCAAACGGGTCTACAAAGAGCAAATGGTGCTTTGTGCCTTTTAAAGACATTTGCAAACATAAAAAAAAAAAATATGTAAGTGAACAAAAGTCTCTAGCATCCTGTGAAATCATGGCGCCTGGTGTGCTGTCATTTTCAAGAAAAGTAAATTTTTGGCATCGATTTCCCACGATGGTCATGCGACCATCGATGAATTTTTCCCCCCTCAAATACTGCCCTCAATATAGTCATTCCACATTTTGTTTGCAATCGGTTACACATCCCTAAACCTAACACGCCTATTAACACAGGGTGCAAGCCAGCTGTAGTCTGGTTCCCTGGCCTGACATTTCCCCGACGTTTATAAACTGATCCGTTTCGGTTGAAGAAGGTTCAGGGAACCGGAATACAAGCACGGCATTGTTTTCTTTCTCAGTTTTCCCCAAATACACAACCTTAACCACGTCTGTGTAAACATTACTGCAAATGCAAATGTTGATTACTTTTGTAATATGAGAGGCTATTCTTGTTACTGAGAAGTACAATAAATTTACCTTTGGCGATGGGCTAGCATCAAAAGCTGGGAGTTTTGCACGGCTGTCGTTTGCTATAATGGATTATGGTATCTCACTGTGCTCTGCTCAATAAAGGCTATAATCAACCTTAGGCCAAAAAACAAGTCTCCGGTTTCTGGTATGGAGCTTGCCCAAAAAGTGGTGCGGCGACGCGGCTTTTTTGTTTTACCTGACCTTTTTGCTTCAAATGATGTCGGCTGATGACTGCAAATGGTGCCCGACTAAACTTAGTGCATATATATATATATATGGGAGTCCAGAGAGGCCACATAAAGCTTATTCTCGATCATAACCCATCTAAAAACACGTTAAAATTCTGAAGCAGCAGGATTCCAGTCAAACCAGTGAGTTTGGCGGTTTTGAGACGGCATCTTTCATTGAAAAAAAAACTTTTTCATTTTGCCGACGCGCATGGCTACGGCGACGCGCGCGCGCATACCAGAAACCGGAGACTTTGTTTGGCCTTATCCTACATATGTAGCGCTATGCGTACTTTGCACAGGGGCATATTCCAAAAATATCTCCCTCTGCCCTGTAAGTATTGTGACGTATTTTGGGTACAAAGTCTATATATCTAGAATCTGTATGGGTCAAGAAACTATTTCGTCCTATTATTTGGAGGATTTTGTCAGACCAGGCAATTTACAGGAAACTTAGTGAAATATACCCAATGACGCAAACGGCAGGACATGTAACGCTTCAATGCAAGCCAACGGTTAATATAATTTTAGCAAAATGTAGTATTTTCTGTTTCAAAAAATATAGTGTCATTTTTATAGACCGATTACGACGATATTTAACTTAATTCAGGTGGTACATTTTGGATTGTTGCCAAACAACGAGTGTGTCATTCTTTTCCATGCCCTTTTGACTTTCATTCGAATTGTATTTTGTTCGTATAAAAGAACTAATTTTGTTTCCCATCATGTCATTTTTATTTTTGACAGTTTATCATGATATGAAACTTTTTAATGTTATACAACATGAAAAACTAATATACAAAAATTCAGTTCGTTACATTTGGTATTTCTTGAGTTGTTTTGCAAACCAACGAATGCTGACATTATCCTGATTTGTAATGCGTCACATGAAAGGTTTTTTTTAGACAAACAAAAATTAACATTTGATTCGGGCCACCTGACCGCCCCTATTTTCTTAGCCAATGTAAATTGTGTTAGTTGAGGGAACATAACAAAAGTATAGGACACAGTTTCCCGATCGTCGTAAGTCAGATTTATCCCCATACAACTTTATAGGATAATGGCCGATTAAAGCAGGTTCCTGAAGTTTCAAAAAGAGAATTGTTTAACTGCTCGTTAATGGCTGTTAATGGCCGATTAAAGCAGGTTCCTGAAGTTTCAAAAAGAAAATTGTTTAACTGCTCGTTCCCAGACTGCAGAACGTGCGATATACTGTGCGTACTTCACTGACTGAGCAACGAAACATTGATTGGGACCGATATCAGAGTTCAAAAGGAAGCATACGTCAAGGTACACGACTAGGGAGAATTTGCTAAGAAATACAGTGATTCGATTTACACATAGCGTGGGGCGCTGTATTTAGCCGCGTACTGTGCAAATCTACGTATGCAGCGGACATTTAAATTCTTACTACATGTGTTCCGTAGACTGAATTCCAGTCTGTGATTGCTGGTGGTAGTCACACGATGCTTGTTGTCCATCAGTGTTCAATTTCGGTACTTGTACTGTATGTAAGTGACGACTCCTTGTCAAGTCTATCGGCACACATTATTGTTTAAGAACACTTCCTCGTAAGTTCAAAGTATCAATTTGCCCAAAGGGCAAGAGTGAAGCGGGTCCAAACACGCGAGGTCAAGGGAAATCAACAAGGGCCAAACCAAGTTCATGCGTGTATGAATTTGCATTCGTGGGCCGCTGATGCATCATCACATGATGCTCCCCTAACCTGCAGTGTTGCATATTGATTCATACTGGCCGTACCAACGAAACGGAACCTTGTTAATTGAAGAGCATCGGCGTAGGAACCCGTTACAGCACTCACAAACAATATGCAAGCAGCAATCACAAACAATATGCATGCCGGACCATGTCACAGATGTTTTCTTTTTGACTCTATCCTGATCCCGATTCAAGATGTAGCAAATCACTTCTTCGAAAACATATCTCCCAGAAAGACAAGTTCAAAGACCGCTTCAGAGCTGGGCCCCTTCATTTCTACTAAACCTCAAATCGTGATTTGGCCGGCGTATAGGAAATGTTTGGCCTATTTACTGCAGCTCTGCCCCACCCGTAATGTAGTTAAACGTATGGCCAAGCTTTCAAAATGGCGGCCACACGGCAAATCCTGACGGTACCATTGCCTTAACCGTGTGGAAGTTGTTGTTTGACACGTATCAATAATTTTCTATACGGGCTCTTAACATAAGAAAAGAATCTTTGTTGTCGTACTAGGCCTTGACTCATAGCATAGCAATGCGTTTTGTGCTTGAGCTTTAGAACTTAGTTTCCTTTACAAACACTAGTTGGGGTGTCTGCGTGTGTTAATACACAAGCCGTGCCATTCAAACCGAGCTGGTAAATCTCTAGTTTAGATTTCTGATACGAAACGAAAGTCACAGACCGTACTCATTTTGAAAAGTGTTTAGAGAAATGAAAGTCCGTGTTATATCAAAGGCATACTGGATGTTAAACACTGCCAAAGATTTCTTTAAAATAAGCGACTTTTTGAAGGAAAACAACATTTTCTCTAGAAAAATGAACCTCTCTCACCCCTCGATATTTTTTTTTCGAGAAATGAGACAAGAAAATATTTCTCAGTGAGAAAAATCATTTTTAGCGGTATAATAATTATATTGCCCTTTTCACGAAACAACATTTGTTTGTCTTATTCAACGTTTCAGCATTGCTTGATAATCGTGTTCATGATAGTAAAGAGTGAGGATTTGGTAGTTATTGCCAACTTATTGACTGCAGGTTGAAGTTTAGAAGTTTGCCAACTTGGTATGCGATAACTCAAAAGGCTAGGGTATGTCCACAGATTATAATTCTTTGCACTGTATTTGATTGTTTGATTAACTGTCGGAAGTTGTAATGACACATTTTCCAATTTGTTTACCACCTGGCTATTTAACAAGTTCAGTCGTCACGTTTCATTGACTCCTGAAGGTAGATGAAGCTAGCTGAATCAAGTTTGATTTCGTGCCGTGCACACGAGGTTAAAGGAAATCACCATGGGCCAATCAATGCGCATGCGTGTATGAATTTGACTTCATTGTGAACTGGTGTATTGCGCATGCGTGGGCCACTGGGCGTTGGCACACCGTCACAAGTTGCTTGCCTGCCTGCCAAACTCAGGCCAGTGTTGCATATTGGTTCATACTGGCTATAACGACGGAACGGAATAATCGGCGTAGGAACCCGGTACAGTACTCACAAACAATCTGAAAGCCGGACCATGTCACAGATTTTTTTCTTTTTGTATCTAACCTGATCCCGATTCAAGATCTAACACATCACTGCTTAGCACGCATATTACCATCTGAGGAGAAAGTTCCTGAAATCTGCCAGGTACATGTCCGGAGATCAGCCAAAGCAAAGACAAGACCAGAGTCAAACAGGTACGTATACTGCAGGCACTGTGTCGAGAGTAAAATTTGAACGATCTTGGATCTGTGATCAGTTCCCTTGGCCTCGGTGACATCCGTGCTCGGTTGATTTGTGTTTTAACATGAATTCTGGTTCACCCTTTTTGAGTCTCTTGCACTGTATGATTGACTCTTCATTTTGTTAATATTAAATTGTGAACCCCTACTTTTTCAAAATGGTGTCTTCCTCGATCCTGTCTTGCGTAGTAAGGTAGTTTACATCTTTTCTCAAAAGGTATTTCGGGTGGTGCTGACTGTATTCCGTCAACTGTTTGTCTTCGCCCGGTAATTTATATAATGTGTCCGTGCATAAAGTACACAGCTGTAGGTACGGAGAATCAATCTCCCAATGTACCTACGCATGTCTTTTGCAAGGGTGTCGCGATGGGGCACTTTCCCCTCCCTGGAAAAGCAAAAAAAAAAAAAAAAGAGCCGCGAAATCATAGTGGTGTAAATTTATTTTTTTTGGGAGGGGGTTAAAATGTTCCTGCTCCCCTCGAAAACTGATAAATCGAGAATGTGTTGAGAAATACAGGAATTTGTTGGTAAAAATATGTTTTGCCCCCCTCTAGAAAGAAATCCTGGCGACGCCCATGGTCTTTTGTACGAGTAAGTGTAATGTTCAGGGCGATCACCCAGACTGGGATTTGAATTGCTCAAAAACATGTAAAACAAAATCAGGCCAAATCACTTACTCTTTAGAAATGCAACATTCTTCAAAATTTTCATTAGGCAAAGACAAGGTCCTCAGCATTTCACCAGCCAAGTTTGAAAACTGAACTCAATTTTAAAAGATGATTTTTCTTCAATATTTTACACATGAGAGGGAAGTCAAGGGATTTTAAAATGAGGCTATAGACTAGACGTATCCATGTCCATCCATGGTCCAACTGTTCGAAAAAGACTGATTTCTTCATTCATTGTCATATATAGTGTGGTGGCTGACTATGGTGAAATGTGTAGAAATAGAGACTAGTACCTCACATCCTATATATTTGTTTGGCACAGTTGATTGATGTAGTACTGAAGAGTTATTGTTGGCTGTTTCAGATGCCAGTCTATTGCATGTTGTCAGTACCTTAGTTGTGGGACTCTCATGCACAATATTGAGTCCAACATTTCCGGACTAGGTTGCCCCTGAGATAGTGGCTGAAGTACCGTTTCATTTGGGAGAGATTTGGCCAAATACTCCGATGAACCTGGCCAATGATTTTGAGCTTTCTACGGGCCTGGTGTTCTCGTGCTTAAACAAGTTCAAATAAATTATTTAATCCACATCCCCTAAAAGTATCAATTAATTAAGGCTTTCAGGATGGCCGCGCAACCGAAGTCAAGATTCCATACCCTGTACGCGTGTTTGTATAGGTGCAGACTATAGGCATCAATGAGAAATGCGCAACCTCAAAATAAATCAAGAAAATGCTCATTGCTCCAACTGCTGATCGAGACACTTACATGTAAATCAATTGAAAGCTTGATTACCCTCTTTCACTTACTTTTCCATTCGGGGTTAAACATTGACTTAATATGGGCTGACTTTTCACTACAAAAATGTCGCCTCGCGGATAAGCAGTCCTGAAGCCCATATCGCCATTTTGAAGAACAAAAAAACTATCCAGACACTTTATTCAAAATTAGAGATACTTTAATTGTGTCAAAATTCATGCCAAGTTTTCCAGAAATACAAGTTCCAAGACCATTTCAGAGCTAGGGCCCTTCATTTCCACCAACCCTCAAATCGTGATTTGGCCGGCATAGGCCATTTTGGGCCTATTTATTCACTGGTGTACACCACCCGTAGGCCTAATGTAGTTTAGAATATGGCCAAGCTTTCAAAATGGCGGCTTCGTCACGGCAAATCCTGACTGTACCATTGCCTTAACCGTATGGAAGTTGTCGTTTGACACGTATAAATGATTTCCTATACAGGCTCTTAACATGAGAAAAGGGTCATTGTTGCCGCACTAGGCCTTGACTCAATAGTATGGCAATGCCTTCGGGCTTGAGCTTTAGAAATTATGTTCCCTCAACAAACAATATGTTTGTGTAAATCTGTCTGTGTGGCCATTTTATGCACAAACCTTGCCATTCAAACCGAACTGCTAAATCTCTAGTGTACACTCCTGAAACGAAATGAAAGTCACAGACCGTACATATTTGTTAAAGTGTGTAGAGAAACGAAAGTACTAATGCATACTGGATGTAATACACTGCCAAAGATGGTTTTCTTTAAAATAAGCGACTTTTTTTTCCAGGGGGGAAATAATTAAAGAAACCTGAACCTGTCTTGCCCCTCAGTATTTTTCCAAGGAATGACACAAAAAAATATGTCTTAGAAGAAACAAAAAACACTTTGAGCATTGTGATATGTGGCCCTTTTACGAAACAAGAACTGTTTGTCTTAATCAACATTTCAATCAATTTGCTTAATATTCGTCTCCACGATTGTAAAGACTGAGTATTTGCTGGTCATGATAATGACTGTTGTTTGAAGTTTAGAAGTTTGCCAACTTAATGAGATAACTCAAAAAGCTAAGGTATGTCAACAGATTATAAATCTTTGTACATTTACTGCATTTCATCGTTTGATTAATATGTCAGAAGTTTCTGTAAAATACAGTGTAACCGGGAGAGAGGGATATATTAATTTTAAAATGTGGCACTCTCCTTACAACCGAGTGGTTCCACTAAAAAATAATTTGGGTGAAGCGAAGTTTTCTGTTTGTCTCAATAATATCAAATGTTTTATTTACAGCACAAATATGAGACAATATATATACAAATTATTAGGCATTTACAAAAGAATTACAGTATATTTGAACTTTGGGTATAAAGAACTTGGGTATATAAAGAACGACAGTCAAAAAATAGGCTGAACTGTCACTCCAAGGATAGGATCTGAAATGCATAAAAACAATAAATGACTAATGAATTATAGGAAAACTTCCAGATCAAAATACATTATTAACGATATTTAATTCAAAGTAATTTGGGGAAACACTGTTTTCCTTACTTGTAAATCAAACAATACATGTAGTTTTTATCAATTACCACGTTGCCCTAATAGAAGAATTATTCAATTGGCAATTATGCAAGAATATGAATATTTTATATACATGTAGTGCAATTTTAAATCCAAAATTAGAAAACAATTATTCACCAAATAATGTTACAAAATGATGAAGTAAGAATATATACCATGCCCTTATAACAAATATCTGAATGATCAAAACACTTTAAAGAAAATCGATAGTTTTGGGGAAATGGGAAAGTCTATTTCAAATAATAATTGTGAAAATGAATATTATAGCAACGCTAAGATATTAAGTTAAAGTTTGCACGCTCGTGTTGCGCAAAAGTCACAAATTTCTTTCAAAAGGAAAATGGAGATTCACAAATATATTACCTGATAACATTGTTTTCCGGAATTGCCGAAAAAAATATTAAAATAGTAGGAAATAATGTGTTTAAATAAATCGACGGTGTTTACACGAAATCTTCAAAGCCAACGGAAAATCCTTGCTGCCATGCCACTCATGCACAAATTTAATAGAGAATCATATGGAAAAAGCTGATTCAAAAAATACTTGCAAATCACGACAAACAGATTAATTTCAAAAGTTATTCATCAGTCGTGATCACAAGGCAAATTTCCGGCCGTTTTTGTTTTGTCGGCGATAATTTCTGGCAATAAATGAAACATACAAAAGACCAGAATGTTGCATAAAAATGATGGTATAAAAAGATTCAGGCATAAAAAGATTCCGGCATAAAAAAAGTTAAATATCAGACAAGGGATTAACTCACCACTTGGGATGATCTACGTTCATGCCTTCCTCTCCGTGCTCGATGTAAAAATCAAAGATCGGCAGCAAAATAGGCGAAAACAGTGCCGAAAACTGCAGTTCTGGCAACGCCGAATATAAAATTATTTTGCTGCTATGACGGGGAGCCGCACCCAGAATTTGTAGTTAGTCGAGAGTGTAAGTGCTGGAAATTGTGTTCTGGCTGCAACGATGGATCGAAATCAAAGTTATTTCGCAGCTAGCCATACAAGGAAACTATACCGAAACGCCCGGAATGTCAGCTATCTAATTTAAACAAAGCGCGTGGAATGTTAAACTCGCCTGCCCGCTACGCCCCTGGCATAGTTTAAAAAGTAGCGGGCAAAATTCTAGGTGGCGCGCGCTGTGCTAACAAAAGTTTGGTTGGCCGCGAGAGGGCGCTAGGAAAAAAGCATGATCGCAATGGCTGCTCACATGTGAAATGACACAACCACGGGGTTACAAAAGTTATGAAATCGTGGCGGTTATCGGAAATTAAAGTTCTCTTGTGGTCAATTAAAGCTTAAAGGTTCCAAGTTTGATTTATTCGATTGATTTCAGTTGATTCGCTTCTCTCTTGATTCAGATCATTCACGTACAAACTGCTGGCTCTTGACGCGTTTGATCTCTGGGATCTCCTACTCGTCACCGAGGCTGTGTCGTCATATTGGGGATCATGTTTACTCCTAGGCTGTGATGACTTGAAAGGAATTCCTCCACAGTGGCCTTGAAGGTAAGTAAATGCATGTCTCTTTCACTGGTCTGGCCTGGCTGCGCCTGCTCTTCTTCCGAGGAGGTGAGCTCGCGAAACTCTGCATACAGCTTGAACCAGTTTCGGTATTCATCATGCACTATCAGCAAGGAGGCTGCACATTCCATCAGTCTAGATATCTGTTGCATTTTCTCATTAAGTTCTCGGTACAGCCGCTCGGAGCTTCGATGCTTCTGTTCTCTTGGATACTCCATCCCTTTCCTCGTTAGCTTAATTTCTCTTCCACTTTGACTCTTCATCTGAAATGTATTCTCATCCGTCATGGTGATCCTGGGAGAGTTTTTACTGTGGCGGTTATCGGAAATTAAAGTTCTCTTGTTGTCAATTAAAGCTTAAAGGTTCCAAGTTTGATTTATTCGATTGATTTCAGTTGATTCACTTCTCTCTTGATTCAGAACATTTACGTCAAAACTGCAAAATAATAAACACAAAGGGATATAATAAGCATTTGTATAAAGTGCATCTACATGTACATGTAAAGTGGACATGTGGTATACATGTAATTAACATGTGGGTTAATTGGACATGTTGCTCCCAAAAATGTAACCCCAAATAAATCCCAGGTTAATAATAAACAAGAAGAGAATTTATCATACTATAAAACCCAGAATTATACCCGGATCTAAATCCATTATTTACCAGGGGGCATAAAACATAAATTACTACATGAGGTGCAGTGTACATGTACAGTGTCGTTGATATATCGCTACACAAACACATTCATAAAAAACTGATTTATCGAGCGATTATTGATCCTCAAAAAACATTACAAATAAAATTATTCAATAACTCAAAATTACTTCACAATAATTCTATGAACTATAAAATATATAGTAATTAAGTTACCTCTGTCCCTAGGTCAAGTGTTGGGGGGAGAACCTCAATTGTTTAGAGTCGAAAATCACTAACGATTCACAAAATGTGATCAGATGAAGATGTGTACGGCGTGCAGAACAGCGCCACACATGGCTCCCTAATTTGATATCTCAAATTACTTTCAATTAATTAACAATCTACAATTTGTCAACAGAAAGTTAACACAACTTTAAACACTGGAAATTTCCACAACTTGGGTAAAAACCGTCCATAGTAGAGCCTAGCTATACTACTGAGGATGAAACATATATATACAGTCACAAATGGGACATCCACGCTGGTATCAAGTGTCACAGTTAGTTGACCGTTTACTTGTCGTCTGGCTCCTTGTCATCTGGCTCCTCGTCGGGGATCCCCGGTGCATCAGCAACACCAGTTTGTGGACTGGCCTCTCAAAGAAAGATGTACCCACTTGAAGCTTGACCTTCCGGGTGTAACCATCGAGTCCAGGGTACGTCTTTATGATGCGAGCCAACGGCCATCGACATCTTAGGAGTGAGTCGTCCATCATCACGACAATGTCACCTTCACCAAGGATCCTCTTCGGTCTTGTCCACTTCTTTCGCTCCTGCAAAGTTGGCAAATACTCGGACTTCAATCTCGACCAAACTCGTTCGCTAAGAACTGCACGCGGCGCCATCTGCGACGGGAATACAGGTCCTGACGGACGAAGACCTTTGGGGAGGAAGAACAACCTTGGTTTTCTGCATCAGCAGCTGGCTAGGAGATAGTGGCTCAAGGGAATCTGGTGACCTCATGTCGGTGTAGGTAAGTGGTCTGCTATTCACAATGGCCTCTGCTTCAGTCATCGGGGTTCTAAGCAGCTCGTCATCCCGTTGTTGTCCGTGCTGTTTCAACAGGGCGGAAAGGGCATTTCTGGTGGAACGGATCATCCTCTCCAATGCTCCTGCCATATAGGCTGGCGAGGAGAACGTTCATCTTGAAGACAACCAGCGGTTGTCTACACCCTATCTATCTATCTATCACCTCGAAGTTTTCTGCACATCACACACTTCCACACATGGCTTGTGACTGCAGCTCTGGCACCTACCGGGTTCGATCCAATACCCAGCTTGACGAATGGCATTCAAGGTCATGCCTCGGCCGGAGTGACAGCTCTGGACATGGTAGTGTTCAATTACTAGACTGCTCACATGACCACGACGTGGAAGTAGAATCGGGTGTTTGACGTCCTCTGGCACTGCTGCTCTCTTGATGCGACCACCAACTCTCAGTAAATTGTTGTCATCGAGAACTGGGTCCAGCATGCATAGAGGGCTATTCTTGCTGACTTGCTCGTGGGATTGGCTCTGCTTCCCTTCACTTGTGTCACCAGATGCAGATCTGCTCAGAGTATGGATCTCCTTAGGGAAGGCCTCAGCTTGCACAAGCTTTACAATCGCTCGCTCGGCCTGTTGCATCTCCTGAACTGTTACAGGAACATAGGTTACCATCCGGTCTTCATGCAACTGGCGGTTGATAGGGAAGGTACATGTAGGCCTCTTTGTGCTTCTCTCTCTCAGTTTCTCAATGAAACGAAGACACCCTGCTACAGCTCTTCTGAGGTGGAACCAGCTGGAGAATAGATGAAACATGTCCGTCATACTTGAAAAGTCTGTGGCTGCAGCTTCCACATTGAAGTCTGACACCTTCTTCACCTCAGGATCATCTATGTTCAGCTCCACACATTCAGCAATAGGTAAAGGTGTTTCAGTCATTGACAGGAACCCTGGGCCCTTCCACCACAGATTGCTGTCGATCAACTCTTGGGCTGACAGGCCTCGGGAGGCTAGATCTGCTGGGTTACTATTGGTGCCGATGTGTCTCCAGTCAGCTGGTGAGGTGTAGTCCCGTATCTTCTGCACACGATTAGCAACAGAGATGTGGAATCGCTTGGTTTCGTTGCAGATGTACCCCAGTACAACTTTGCTGTCAGTGTAGAACAACTGTGTCAGCTCACTGTACTCAAGCTCCTTCACCAGGAATGTACCCACTTTCACTGAGGTGACAGCTGCTGTGAGCTCGAGGCGAGGTACAGTGATAGGCTTCGACGGGGTTACTCAGGATTTTCCCATGACCAGAGACGAACTCACGTTGCCCTTGCTGTCTGCCAGACGAAGATAACTGCACTGACCATAGCCTTCCAGGCTGGCATCAGAGAAGTTGTGTAATTCAGCAGATTTGATGTCACCAAAATTCTCTGGCTTGAAGCATCCTGGAACCTCCAGTGAAGACAACTTCTGATTATCATATCTCCACTTCTCTCATTGGGCTCTGGTACTTTCGGAAACAGGGTCATCCCAGCTGCATCCATCACGGCACAATACTTGTAGGATGCGTTTTCCGATGAGCTGAACAGGTGCCACTAGACCAAGGGGGTCAAAAATAGAAATGACGGTGGACAGAATTCCACGGCGAGTGAGTGGCTTATCCTGGAGTTGAACTCGAAAATGAAAGGTGTCGGATTCGATGAACCACTGAACTTTTAGTGTGCGCTCCTTCGGCAAGTCGTCCTGGAAAACGTCAATGTTCTGGATGTCCTTAGCACGCTCATGAGCAGGAATGGCATTCAGAACTTCTTTGTCGTTGGATACTACTTGTGGAGATGGAAGCTTCCCTTCTCACACAAGTGTCTGCTATTCTTGATCAGCTGTAGGGCTTCACCACGAGTAGCAACGGACTTCAGTCCATCGTCAACGTAGAAGTCCTTCTTGACAAAATCAGCGGCCTTTTTTCCACAGCTGTTTTCATAGGCATCGGCAGCAGACTTGAGTGCAAGGTTAGCACATCCCGGAGAGGAAGTTGCCCCGAAGAGGTGGACGGTCATTCGATACTCAACTGGCGGCTTGTCCAGCTTGCCGTCCTCCCACCACAAGAATCTGAGGAAGTTGCGGTGCTTCACATCAATACCAACTTGGTGAAACATCCCTTCTATGTCGTTTGTGAAGGCAACAGGTTCCTTACGGAAGCGACACAAGACACCAACAAGATTGTTAGTTAGGTCTGGTCCCTGAAGTAAGTGTGGGTTGAGAACTTCCCCTTTAAACTCTGCGCTGCAGTCAAAGACGACCCTTGTGGATGTGGATTCCTTCCTTCATTGTTTGTAGGAATCTTCTATCTCCGACGGATGTCTTCTCCTCGGTTGCCCTCTCATTGAAGTCCAGCTCAAACATCTTGCTGACTTGCAGTGGACTCACTTCCTTAACTTGGGTACGGAATGCGAAGTGACACTGCCCTTCTGAAGCTGTGGTCGAGAGCCACAGGTGTGATCATGGTCATCGCTACCGCGGTGCATAACTCCAACAACACTCCATCCCAATACTGTGCGAATGGCATAGGGTTTTTCGTCTTTGCCATGTACAATGTCTCTCGGTCGTAGGGCCTGGGTACAGTTACAACCGATCAGCAATCCGATCTCCATGCCCTTGAGATATGACGGCAGAAGCTTGGCTACTTCCTTCAGGTGCGGCCATTTCTTCACTTAATCGTTTCGAGGAATTCGGCTATGGTTTGCATTGATTGATGGTCTTGAGTACACGCCTGGTATTGCTATCTCTGAACTCTCAGTCAGACCCTTCACGGTGAGGCCGTTAATCTTCTTAGATGAGACTGTGCCCCTTCCAAGTATTGTGGACAGCTTCAGCTGCACTTCTTCACCACTAATGCCAAGATCGTCTAGCACCGACTCAGCGATGAAGCAGGTGTCTGCATGCTCATCCAGTAGTGCGTACACGATGACGTTGTTTTGTGGATCATCCTCGTGGTGTAGCAGAACAGGTACTATGAGGGTATGGGAACAGTTCTGTCCGATGTTACTCGTCTCAGTACGATGTGCAGTGGATGACTGGACCTTCATATCTTTATCAGCGGGGCTGACTTTTTCTGCCTCAGGTACTGGCGTTGAGTATGAGTCATCATGAAGGAGAGTTGGGTGGTTACGCTCGCATTTCGAACAGTGCTTTTTTGTTTCTCCAATCACGTCGTCTGTGGCCCCATCACAAGCATCAAAGACATAGACCTCGTTTCTTGATGAAGTCTAGTCTATCACTCAAGTTCATGGCTTTGAAAGTACTACATGAATCAAGGCTGTGCTGGTTCTTGCAGAGAGCACACTGGGATCTGACATCAGGTGGTTTGGTGGGACCACCACCATTGGATGCACTTGGTGATGCAGTACTTGAAAACACCTCTGCTGTCTTTGATGCGAAGCTTCTGGCATGGCTGGGCTTAGGGGGTCGTTTGGGGTTCATCTCCTCCTTCTTGGTATCATCAGATTTCTGGTTGAAAGGGCTGCAGGCAATGCGAGCTTCTCGAGCTATGAACTTGCAAAACTCAGTAAACCCTGGGTATTCACTTTGCTGAGCATCGGTGCTGTCTGCACGAGTGCTTTCATGGCCATGGATCTGACGATCGACGACACGAAGCCACCGTTCTTGTATCTGCCATGGAAGCTTTGAAAGAATCTTCTTGTGCTCTGAGGGGTCATTCAGTATCTTCAGCTGGCTGAGAGTGGCCATAGCTGTCTCACACTGAAACAGAAAGTCAGACAAGTTACGGAGTGCCTTGCCGTCTCCCTGCTTGATTGTCGGCCATTTGTCGATCTTCTCTCAGTAAGTGTTGACAGCCGTCAGCTTGTTACCATATCATTCAGCCAACAGTTTCTTGGCCTTGATGTAGGCACTTTCGGTGTTGAGTGCAAGTAGGCCCTTGATGCATTGATGGGCCTCTCCAGCAGTGTATCGTGTATCAGCTGAGCGGGCAGCTAGCTCTGCCCTCTTCTGTTCTTCTTGAATGCGAAGCAGTTCGGTATTTGAGCGACAGGAACGTGAGCTGGCTCTTGACGCATTTGATCACTGGGATCTCCTTCTCGTCACCGAGGCTGTGTCGTCATATTGGGGATCATCTTTACTCCTTTGCTGTGATGACTTGGAAAGGAATTCCTCCACAGTGGCCTTGAAGGTAAATAAATGCATGTCTCTTTCACTGGTCTGGCCTGGCTGCGCCTGCTCTTTTTCCGAGGAGGTGAGCTCGCGAAACTCTGCATACAGCTTGAACCAGTGTCGGTATTCATCATGCACTACCAGCAAGGAGGCTGCACATTCCATCAGTCTAGATATCTGTTGCATTTTCTCATTAAGTTCTCGGTACAGCCGCTCGGAGCTTCGATGCTTCTGTTCTCTTGGATACTCCATCCCTTTCCTCGTTAGCTTAATTTCTCTTCCACTTTGACTCTTCATCTGAAATGTATTCTCATCCGTCATGGTGATCCTGGGAGAGTTTTTACTGTGGCGGTTATCGGAAATTAAAGTTCTCTTGTTGTCAATTAAAGCTTAAAGGTTCCAAGTTTGATTTATGCGATTGATTTCAGTTGATTCACTTCTCTCTTGATTCAGATCACTCACGTAAAAACTGCAAAATAATAAACACAAAAGGGATATAATAAGCACATGTATAAATTGCATCTACATGTACATGTAAAGTGGACATGTGGTATACATGTAATTAACATGTGGGTTAATTGGACATGTTGCTCCCAAAATGTAACCCCAAATAAATCCCAGGTTTATAATAAACAAGAAGAGAATTTATCATACTATAAAACCCAGAAGTATACCCGGATCTAAATCCATTATTTACCAGGGCATAAAACATAAATTACTACATGAGGTGCAGTGTACATGTGTCGTTGATACATCGCTACACAAACACATTCATATAAACTGATTTATCGAGCGATTATCGATCCTCAAAAACATTACAAATAACATTATTCAATAACTCAAAATTACTTCACAATAATTCTATGAACTATAAAATATATAGTAATCAAGTTACCTCTGTCCCTAGGTCAAGTTTTGGGGGGGAGAACCTCAATTGTTTGGAGTCGAAAATCACTAACGATTCACAAAATGTGATCAGATGAATATATGTACGGCGCGCAGAACAGCGCCACCATGCGGCAAGAATTTACAAGGCTCAACTGCCGTCACAGAAATGAATGCGGGAGTAAGGAACCTGTCGGGTAAAAGAACTGAAACCCGACCTGGTTACAACATCTTCCAATTTTGTTTACCACCTTGGTATAAAAAAGTTCAGTCGTCACGTTTCATTGAATCATGAAGGTAGATGAAGATATCTAGCGGAAACAAGTTTGATTTCGTGCCGTGCGCTCGAGATCAAGGGAAATCAGCATGGGCCAATCAATGCGCATGCGTGTATGATTTTGTCTTCATTGTGAACTGGTGTATTGCGCATGCGTGGGCCGCTGGGCGTTGGTGCACGGTCCGGTCACATATGTTGCTTTCCTAGCCTGCCAAACTCAGGCCAGTGTTGCATATCGATTCATACTGGCTGTACCAACGAAACGGAACCTTATTAATTGAAGGATTGATCGTTTTGTCGTGGTATTTATTCGGCGCAAATGACTTCACGGTATGTTTAAGTGAGGAAACGGTATGAGGGCCAATTAAGTACTCACATTATAATCGTTTTATCTAACAAAGGTGGTTTCTCTAGTGTTATCGTACGTTTTACTTCAACCAGCTTCGGATCAGAACTTAACTGAAAAGAGCGCGAACGCAATTTCTGCTTATTTTTGGCCCATGTACGACTATAATACGCGCGCGTGCACTGTCGTGCCTGGATTCCCAGGTACTCAGATAGGGCGCGCGCGGAAAGTGGCTTCACCCCCAATTTCCAGCTTGGTGAATACGCCACTATGCGGCCGTGCGCCGCGACAGTACTATGCTAGCATGTAGTTAAACAAGTACTGCGTCACAAGTCGTCAAAATCGTCGTCGAAATTGAATTTTTTTTAGCTAAGATCGCAATAAGAATCATTAAAAACAACTTAAAAAGGTTAAAATGTGACGATGCACCGGTCAAAAAAGAGATAGTTATGGCAAAAAAAATTCAGATATCCCGCGAAACAAAATGTACGTCTGCCCAGTCACGCATGCGCACTAAATAGATCGCAGAAATGTTCATGGCTCCAACTGCTGTTTGAGACACAAACATGTAAATCAAATCAAAGCTTCTTTACCCTCTCTATCTTTCCCTTTGGGATGAACAGTGACTTAATTTGGGCTGACTTCACGAAAAAAGGTCGCCTCGCGGATAAGCAGTCCTGAAGCCCTATCGCCATTTTGAAAAAAAAAAATATCCTGCCACTCTAGTGCAAATTAGAGATACTTTGTGTTCATCCCTAATTTTCAAGAAATACAATTTCGAAGACCATTTCAGAGCTAGGGCCCTTCATTTCCACCAACCCTCAAATCGTGATTTTGCCGGCATAGGCCATTTGGGGCCTATTTAATTACTGGTGTACACCACTTGTAGGCCTAATGTAGTTTAAAATATGGCCGAGCTTTCAAAATGGCGGCTTCACGGCAAACCCTGACAGTACCATTGCCTTACCGCATGGAAATTGTTGTTTGACATGTGCCAATGATTTTCTATATTGGGCTTTTAACGTAAGAAAAGAATCATTGTTGTCCCACCAGGCCTTGACTCAACTGCATTGCAATGTCTTTGGGCTTGAGCTTCATAGATTATTTTTCTTCAATAAAAACTGTTTTTGTGTGTGTGTCTATATATGTGTGTGCTTATTTCATGCACAAGCTCGCCATTCAAACCGAACTGGTATAAGTCTCTAATTTATAATTCTGATACGAAATGAGAGTCTCAGACCATACATATTTTTAAAAGCCTTGAAGAAAGGAAATTACTATAACTGTATGTAAAACACATCCAAAGATGGATTTCTTTAAAATAAGCGACCTTTTTAGGAAAAAAACAACCTTGTTCCAGAAAACTGAACTGTCTTACCCTCCATAAATGTTCTAAGGAATGAAATTCTTTATGGGCAAAGTCCATGTAGCCAGTGTAATATGTGGCCATGTTTGTCTTAATCAGCATGTTATTCATTGCTTAATCGTCTTCACGATAGCAACAATTGAGGAATATGGGTAGTCAATGGCCAACATAATGACTGCAGTTTGAAGTTTGGAAGTTTGCCAACTTGTGTGAGATAACTACAAACATGGTGTGACATAGCTCAAAAGGCTAGGAATATGTCAACAAATTATAATCCCTTGAACTGCATTTCATCGTGTTATTTATTAACATGCCAGCCGTTTAACTGATACATCTTCTCATTTGTTTACCACCTTGCTATAAACAAGTTTGGTCGTCACGTTTCATTGAATCGTGAAGGTAGATAGAGCTAGCTGGCAAATTTAATTTCGTCTCGTGCGCACGAGGTCAAGGGGATTCAGCAAGGGCCAAACTATGCGCAAGTAGGCAAAATGTAGTCCTATCGAGGCTGATTTATTGCACCTTTTACGGCAATGTCAGACTGTCTGCGATCATGTGTGTGCTCTCACTGCGTCCTTGAAAAAATGGCTGTGGTGCAACAACAACTACAAGATCGCAACGAGAACTACATAGGTCGCCTTATGGGCGCCGGAGGGTCTTAATGGTCTCCGATGAGCGCCAAAGTTTTTCAACATGCTCAAAACAATCGCAACACCTCTGCACTTTGGCAGGGCGCCGTTATGACGCAACTCTGGCGCTGTGCGAGCGTGAATCGTGCGACATTGACCTGGCATTGACGCAGCCTTGGCGCAAAGCAGAAAGTAACTCGACTGCGATAAACTTGTCGAATACATTTGAAACTGGACTGCGGACTGACCGTTTTGTCGTGGTATTTAAACAGCGCAAGTGACGTCACGTGAGCGTATTTTGGTTGGATAGAGAGCGCGACGCGAGCTACTAGGACATATCAACAACGAGCAGAGCGTAGTGTGAGCGCAGTGACAGCGCAGCGGCAGCGACTAGCGTAGCTTGAGCTGCTTTCTGGCCACTTGAGATCGAAATATTTTTGGTCGTCGTAAGGTCTCCTATGAGATCGCATATAATTTGACATGCCCTTTAAGGGACGCGGGTTCGTATGATTGCAATACAACGCCCACATGTGGTCAATGTGCAGTCTTGCACTCTATAACAAACGTTTCCTTCATATTCGTTCAGTGAGAGTACTTCTACCTGATTACTACCAAGATGCCGCAAAAGACAGTTCAGCAGTTGGATGCCTACATTAAGGCAACAGCCGTCGTGTACAATCACTCCAACACCAAACTCATCAGCAGGAAGACTAAAGTCAAACCAAGGAGGAAACAAGCGTTCCTGTCTGGACTGCATTACAGGAAAACATCTTCTGATGATAGATGTGCACAGAGGAGACCATCGAAACGATGGATTCAAAATCATTGGAGGTGTAAACAAGAAAGTCAGAGGTAAACAGCTATGACATATACGTTTATACATTAAGACAAATGATTGCTATATGGGAATTGTAGCTTTATTTGAAGGATTGTTTGATGTTTGATTATTTCCAATTTGTTTAAAAGTTTAAACGATTTGAACGATAAAATGCACTTTTATTAGAATAATGACAGTGACAATGGGCGGCACTCTGATTTTAGCTTCAAAATGAACTTTTCGTTGATCTCGTTATGTTGTTTAATAACTTATTTCTAAAACTACACAGTGTTTTCCCCATATTTTCACAGTATTACCAAAGACGTAAAACAGAAACTGCATCTCTTTGTCCGGAGTCCTCTAAAAAAAAAACCCAAGACACTTTACTTTGAACTCCATCCCGAGACATCAGTCACATCTCTCAAGGAAACAATCCAGAAGAGAATTGGCGTTGAGGCACGATATCAGCGTCTGTACATCAGGAGAAACGTCCAGGTATTTATACTTTAATATCAATACAGATAATTTGAAATATCCCATCTTAGATAGTGGTGTTATGTGATTTTCCAAATGTTAATATAAAATGTAAAATCGCACATTTTCATGTTTTAATCACTTTTATTTTTATTAATGATACACACACGTTAAATACACAAACACATTACAATTAATCTCTCTATACTAAAGGTTAAACGAACATAATTTCAATTTACAAATAACGAAAATCCACTGCGTTTCCCTCTGATCGTTTAACTTATTTTCAAACATTATTCACTTTGGTAGCTGTGTGACCTACTCACACTTGAGGAGAATGGTGTCGGCAAGGATGAAATCATCTCTCTCCATCTTTCAGTAGATGGTCCAAATGATGACAGTGTATCAAAAGGTAAACTACAAAATGTGGGAATAGAATTTTCAAGTAAATAAACTGTATCTTTATTTGATATATTAATAAAGACAAAAGGTGTCTTTTTCTTTTTTTTTAGCTTTAGTTAATAATATAATTTCTATACGTTGGTAACTTATACGGTGGTGGACGCATTTGAGAATGTTTCACTAAAGTTAATAATTATTATGGTAGACAAAGCCAACATTGATGATGAGTACCTCAAGGACTTGTCTTCGAAAAATGAATTATCATGGAAGGAACTAGCTGAACATCTAGGATATGAAGAAGCGGAAATTGCAGACATCCAATCCAGCAACGAAGGCAACAATGAAGCTGGCCGTCACATGCTACTCACTTGGTGGGAAAAGACGACAGATCGCAACGAAGCAGCTCAGCAGCTGAGACGAGCATTGGAGGCCATCGGGCTGACTGATTTGGCCCAAAATGTACCAGGTACGCTAGAAGAGAGGACCAATTTTTTAAATCACACCTCACGCATTTGACAGCAAATAGGCCATTACGAAACCTGCTACTAAAAAAAAAGAAATTAGAAATATAATGATGCACTCTGTTTTCCTACTTGTATTAGTAACAAATGAATCAAGAGACAAAGCAGCTGGACCCGAACCAGACAGGCGTCAAGATGCAGGAGTTGACAAGGAGAACATAGAAAGCAAGGCGGCATCAACCAAGGAAAAGACACAGAAAAAGTAAGACATTTGTGATCTAGACAAACCTCGGCGCATCTGGTAAAACGTGATTAAATGCTGCTATTTGTACTGCACATTGTGTTTGAAGAATTACCTAGGCATCACATTTTATTTTGTAAAGAGCTAAACTTTTTGTTTGGAAAAAAAACCCCAATATTCCCTCACTTAAATAATTGTGTACAAAAATGGCTACAATAATGGTCCATGGTCTTTACCTTCATTACTATATTGTAATTGCCAATTCAACCTAAAAAAGTGCATTAACATGCCGAACTTTTTTCTGACAGTTTCAGTCATGTGCAAGTCTTCATCGGGTTACACCTGACACATAAGCCCAGAACGCTTTGTTTCCAATTGGATCCAGTGGCATCCGTCTGGTGCTTAAAAGAGATATTAAGCGAGATAATCAGTGTCCATCCTCAACAACAACGATTGTTTATCCGAAGAAACTTTCGTAACTTTGAGGTAAAAATGGCTCTACAGTTTTCAAAGTTGCCATGTTGTAAAGTATCAATCAATATTTCATTATAAAAGAGTCCGTGGATCAGAAGCAGCACTATCATTTGCGTACAGACGCTGCTCTGATATCGGTACAATTATGTCTTTGCACTAAAGTTAAGGCAATAATAAATAAATGATTACTGGGGGAAATGGTTGCTTTAAGACCCACCGATTTAAAATAGCCTCAATTTTAAAATTCACCAATGAAAAAAAAAGGTTTCCTTAAATATTTTTAAATCCTAACCACCAGACTTTCGTCTTTAAAAAAAAACTCTGTTTAAGAGAGTATTTTATGAAGATCTTACATTAAAAAATTGATTTGTTTCAGCTTTGTAACTTGCTGACACTTTCTGACTGTGGAATACAACAGGACGAGAATATCTCACTCCGCCTGTGTACTGATGGCCTACTGGGCGGTGGACCAAAAGGTAAAGTAAAATAATATATCTTGGGATGCCACATCCGCCTATCAAACTATAATCATGCTTGAGCATACGTTTTTTTGTCGCCTGGACGAAGTTTTGGGAGACACTAACCAGTCTAAATTCTGTATGACCCTACGGTCATACAGAATTTAGGACCCATATGTACGATACAGTGTAAGTTAAGTTTGATTTGGATGAAACTTGGATGCAGTGACACTTGGGTGGGAAGACACAATTCTCCATCGAATTACTGAGCTCAAAAGTCATGTATTAGTCATTAGAGGTCATTGTTTATATATATTTCAAACTTTTATTGTCAACTAAATTTGATGGAGTTTAATGTAACTTGGATGGAGTGATGTTCTGTTTGACATTTAGCGTATGGGGTCCGAAAGTGACTAACAATCATAAGAACAACCCACCTAGCTGCCCATACATGTACCAACAGTCTCAACTTGATGCCAATTTGTTCATGAGTGCATGTGTATGCTCAAAATTATTTCTGTTTTTTTTAATCATTACAACCTTGACATTTTGCCTTAAGGCGTCCAACAGGTGACAGGTTTCAGGAAGATCCCCAGATTAACAAAAAGACCAAGTTTTAGGTTAATATTACGCCTTAAGTTGTACGTACAGAGTCTTAGTTCTTCACTATTCTCATGTTATAACAGATGCTTCGTCATCCTTGTTTTCACACTATTGAAACTATTGAAACTTCCTGGCTGGACAGACCCATTCTCCGGGTCCTAATTGGACTGACCATTTTCTGGGTAAAAATGCCGTTTTGCCTGGCCATATGACCCGGAAAGTGTCGGGTTTTTTTTACCCGAGAAATAGGTCTAGGGTAAGCTACGTTGTATTTCGGACTCTTACCACGCATTTATGAATACAGTTTGGAGTAATATCTTTTTTGTTCTTGTAGCGGAAATATCAGAGCCGACTCTCTCCGATGTCGCTCGGAGGCTTGGTCACGATTGGAAGGATCTTGCTATACACCTTGGCTTCACATCCGCAGACATCTCAACCTTCGAGGCCGACAACCCAGGCAATGTCTACAATCAGAAATTCCAGATGCTCATAGCATGGCAACGACGGCAGCCCACCATTGGAGGTCAGATGGACGTGTTGTGTGGAGCATTGTCCAGGATCGATAGAAATGACATCGTCACGTTCCTTCAAGGTACGTGTGGCGGTTATCAGAAAATTAAAGTTATCTTGAGGTTCAATTAAAAGTTCCAAATTTGATTTATTCGATTGATTTTTTTTTCTGGCGTTCAATAGCTGTCAATTCATTGGTTTTCACTAGTTCAGTTGATTCACTTTTCACTTGATTCACATCAGTACTTTTCACTTGATTCAGATCATTCACGTAAAAACTGGAAAATAATAAACATTAAGGGATATAATAAGCACATGCAACAAATGCGCCCAAAATCTGAATAGGGCCGATGGACCGTCCTCCGATCACAGCAATTTCGAGCGAACAAGGGGGGGGGGGGTAATTTGGGGTCCGAAGGAGCAAAAACTCAATTTACGCCCGTTGGGGGCGCCCTACAGTAAGGTAGCCGCAAACAGAGGGCTTGTTTTCAGGCCAGAAATCGCAGTCAGAGATTTTTTTTCTCGCAATTTTTTGATGAAATATGAGTCATCCATCCTTCCTCGTGCCGTACAAGTGGTTTGGAGAAATTTTTCAAAACCTCGCTTCTCTATAGGGTGCAGACCAGTAAATCGGTCCGAAATTACCTGCGCCGGCCAAATCACGATTTGCATGCCCTCAAAATCTTCGGTATTTGAGCATGCTGTGGGCCATGAACTTGAGGGTTTGTAAAAAATATGGTTGGAAACCGTGCACAGGACTTGGAGCTTGCAGTTCTGTGTAATTTTGATGTAATTTGGACCCTAAAAGCGCTCTACTTTGCAATGGAGTGTAGGCATCGTTTTTCAAAATGGCGATGGGCTTCAGGACTATTTTCAGGGGTGATCATCTTCAGATGGAAATTTCTCCTAAAAGTCATCAGTTGACCCCCAAAAATTGAAAAGAAAATGAAAGATGATGAAATAAGCTTTAATTTGATGTGTGTCTCGAACACCTTGGAGAGTTGTGAGTATTTTTCCCGAATTTTTGAAGTGGGAGCATTTACCATTGGGGTCAATGGAAGTTTATTTACTGGTCTGCTACCATATGATGTGAATGTCGAGTGCATGGAAACTGATCATGCTGATCCTCCTGCGATGTGGTTTGTTCGACGTCGATGCATACACTGATAAGACAATATGTCCAGCGCATAGATACAAGTTAGGGTTGAGTTGGACATCATCAAGGAAATGTTGTCATCTACTCCATAAAGTGAAAGGCAAACCCCATTCCGTAGTGGGAATAAAGCAACGTTGGAACAGGTAAGACTAAGATTAAGAAGACAAAAATCAAACAAAAACACATTTCTGAAATGAATCAATCATGGTCATGGTCCATTTCTGATTTTGTTTCTGGGAAGGTCATATCAATTAAATCCCTTATCATGCAGTTGACTTGGGACCAGTGAAATGTATTATTGTATTGTGTGAAAAATTAATACTGGTTGTCACAGCTCTGGACCACACATATGGTTTTCGGCAGTGGACACATGGTGGATATTTTGATTTTTTTTTTATATAAAGAAAGTTGGAGCTGCACTGAACATGAGCAGTTTGGGGAATAAAACAAATATTTGTTTTGCACTTACATTGTTGTTTTGACTTTTATTCACGAGATGTGACTCATCAGACCATTTACAAGAAAAATTTCAGATTTGTTTTCCCTTTTATACAAATCCTCCAGCGCCAGCCACATCAGAAAATGAAAAAGTAATAATTGTAAATAAATACAGTCGATCTAAAATAATAAAAGAAGATTTTTTTTGGGGGGGGGGGGAAATTTTTGACATTGGTTTTGTTCAAGGGAGCTATTGCTCAATATTGTTGGCTACATACGCCCCGCTTTATATCTTTTACGTTTAAAAAATATTAAGCCTGCTGCGGCCTTAACACTTTGTTAATTCTCACTGTTCATATGACTTTCAGGTATCTGTAGAGGTTGTCTATCTAAGCACAAACAAGCAGTTACGCACCAGACAGCGGAACAATTACCACCTAGCGATGTGCTCTCTAAGGAACAAGAAGAGCAGCAGTGTACAATCAGTGATTTCACATCGCCGGCTGGTGTACCATTTCTCCAACCCACTGACACAGAGTGCACTTCAGTTCATGAGGTAATGAGAGTGAACTAAGAATGGACCTTGACATATTGCATATCATTTATCACAGATGAATTGTAAGTACTCTTCTTTGAGTACATAAATTTGTATTTCAACCCTGCTATATGTAGCAGGCATCTCACTGTTTTTATTTTCCTCATGATTATTTCTAGCATACATTTGAGTCCTCATCAACTGATGGAGATATTACACAGGATGTAGGTGCACTTGACTCTTCTTGGGCTCCAACCCCCGACCAAAGAACGTGGAGCTGCAATCCCTGAACACTTTCCTCACTCAGGGTGGAATGTCTGCTGTTGATGGGCAGCTTCGTCTGTCATTAGAAGAAGCATCTGATAGCACCATCCGTTATTATAGAAGGAAGGCAAAGGAAGCCTTTGGTTTAGTTCTTCATTGTTTAGCACCAGGTCAAGAAGATGGGCTCATGAAGAATTGAAGATTACCATCGGTGAAACAACTGCTGAATCATCACAAAGTAGTCAAGATTTTGATAGTAGTACCCGTTTTCATTTTTTTTATTGCATCCTTTTTTATCAACATTTTTGCATTAGTGGTTCCAGGTTCTCTTCCTTTACGTATTTTGTGTTTAAACAAAGGGTTATCATGGCTTGTTATTGGAAGACAGTGACTGTTCTTGTTTTTTAATGTTAATTTAAGAAGGAAAACGATTTTCTTGATTTATATTCAATTGTTTTTTCGAGTTTGATCGTTAGGTTGTTCCATGTGTTATTCTATTTTGATACTGTGTAGGTTCAGTTTTCTTCTTTCAACTTCCATTTAAGTTTAAAGTTCAATTTAGTTTTGTACAGTTGACTCTCGTTATAGCAAGGTCGGTGAGACCGCCCAAACTACCTCTTTAAACAGAAATGTTGCTTTAAAAGGACAGCGAAACAAAGAGACACAAAGAGAACTAGAGATTTGAGACCTCAGAATTTGCTCTTTATAAGCAGAAGTAGGACATCTTTATAAAAGTGCTCGTTATAACAAAAGTACTACCATTTTACTTATTTGGTTGTGTGGCTAACAGGTTTAAGGTTTGGGAAAAAGTTAATTTGGATCCTTTTTGATTATTTTTTTTTTTTTAATGGTTTTCTTCAAATTTTGGTTGGTAAAATAAATCATTCTTTTTTGTTGTCATTCTAAAAATGTGTTTGTCATTGTTTCTATTTATTCAAATTCCTCTCTACTTGTTCCTACCCCATCTAGGTCTATCTCATTTTTGACAGCGAGTACCCCAACATTGAGCGTTTTTCTCATTCAATTTATTATTTTCCAAGTTTATTAATTTTCCGGGTTACATTAACAAGCCACAAAATAACAGAATTGTCATCCAAGCCTCATCATTCTCACATTTGGTGCACGATATGTGGCAGGGTGTACCCCCCCCCCACCCCACCCCCATTTTGTCTTCATTGTGTTCTGGTAATCTCAGGATTTCTTTAGATGATTATTGGGGGATACTTCTGTTAACAAAAAGACAAGTGTGTGTTGAGTATAGGAACATTTGTGGGGACTCCCTCTGCCACAAATCGGGCAGGGTATACATTCCATCCTGGACTCTGAAAGGTGGCGGCCATATTGATTTAAGATGACCCCCCCCCCAACCTAAAAATGGGATTATAGCACCCCTAATGGCGTCTCCAGTATTAAAATAGCTTTTAATTTTATTGATCATGAACAAATATACACGTTTGCCAATTTTCATAACATTCAAGCAAAAAAGACAATAATTATGTGAAAAATACATTTTTTTTTACCAAAAAGGTGCCCCCAAAAACGCCCTCTATTAAAGATTTTTAAAAACATTTTTGACGTCATTATTTACAAATTGGAAAAATAAAACTTGGTGGCAAATTTCTTGAAAATTGGTTGTCGACTTTTGAAAATACAGAAAAGGGGGGGGGCACTGTATGCCCCTCCCCCCGTAAAACAGGCTCCTGCCATTTCATACTAAAAACTGCTGACAATTTTTTTATTCTTGATACTTAAAGACCATGATAAGAACTCTCTTTCACCCGAGTGTCATTGTTCAAAGACCTGCACTAATGACGCTACGGCGACTTAAAGATCGCTATTTCTATGACTCAACTTTGGGGGTACTCTTAGTGCCGTTCCCTCTTAAGAGCAATTTTCTTCTAAATTTTGAGTTCCTGGTTTAGGTCAGGATACAACCTCAAGACCATGCAAATTTCATTTCTCTGCTGCTTTCCCCTGTTGAGCAGCAAGCGTTTAAACTTGTGTACCCCAAAATCATAAAAATCACCATTTTTCACTAATAAAAACACATTTTTGGCTCTTTATTGGCCAAATATTTTTTACAACCTCAAGGCTACCTATGACCCACCTACCCCCCAAATTTTAACCAAATCCGCTGACCCCCACCTTGTCACGGTCTGCATGGTCCTCTCGTGGACATACTCTTAAGTGTTGTAACTATTTCAATGCGCAATGCATTAATGAACCATACTTGTTGCATGATAAACCTAAGTGGTTGAAAATTTTAATTCAATTTCCACAGGACTACGAAATGTATATATAACTGGTACATGAATTATGTTTTCCACCACAAAATGACAGTCAAGTATGTCTATATCAAACGCGTAAATCTGTATTAAACAGCGGAACCAAACCAAAAAAATTATAGTTCATATTTAAAACAAAAAGTAGCACCAAAAATAATAATGACAGGAAAGCCAATTTCATAATCTACTTCTCAATGAAGAAATAACTGATATTACTTTGTCCATTCAAAGAATATCACCATTTAAACACAATGACTATAGAACCTCTTTCGTCCAAAATTGTCTTCAAACATCACCAGCGATACAATCTCAGTTTCAAAGTAAAACAAAACCAAAAACATTAACAAAGTCCTTTTGAAGGCCCGTCTTTAAAAAAAAATGGAGTATGTAAATCATATTGTTTGCCTAGCCAGGGTTGTTAATAAAGTTAATGTGTACTACAATTTACTAGGACGTCACAAGAAATCAGGGCAGCCCGTTGGCACTCAGCCTGCTGATGATGCTGGTACTTCCACCAGGCCGTCTACAAGTCAGATCCCCCAAACATCTGGAGTTACATCAAGGGAGGAGGTTGGCACTCAGCCTGCTGATGATGCTGGTACTTCCACCAGGCCGTCTACAAGTCAGATCCCACAAACATCTGGAGTTACATCAAGGGAGGAGGTTGGCACTCAGCCTGCTGATGATGCTGGTACTTCTACCAGGCCGTCTACGAGTCAGATCCCCCAAACATCTGGAGTTACATCAAGGGAGGAGGTTGGCACTCAGCCTGCTGATGATGCTGGTACTTCCACCAGGCCGTCTACAAGTCAGATCCCCCAAACATCTGGAGTTACATCAAGGAAGGAGGTTGGCACTCAGCCTGCTGATGATGCTGGTACTTCCACCAGGCCGTCTGCACCCCTTGGCATTGGAGTATCAGAGGATACATCAATTAGTACGTACCAAGTCGGTCATTATTCTTCACTGTTCTTATTATGGCAATTTGTTTCTTGATCTTTGTTAAACGGGTAATCTTCGAAAAAAAAATTGGGGGAAATTTGGCTTTGAGAGGTAAATATTATGTGATTTTTTGTTTTACTCAGGTTATGATGTGCACATGTACAATGCAGTTTTTAACACGTTTTTAATGAACCATTAATACATTGAATTGAATTGAAGGATAATTAAAGTCTTGCTTTTGATCGTAGGTTACCCACAAAGAGGTGGAGCCAGCGTAGGAAGCATCGGTACAATCAGCGGTAGCCAGATCCCAATCATTGTTGGTACAAGTGGAGTTCATGTCACTTACCCCTCGCCGTCGGAAGGACAAGGTAAATATATTTTTTTTCGATACAGTAGCCTAAAGAAGTTTGATATCTTAGATAAAGTGTGAATGTAGTTTTTAGAGGAGGAAAGGACAGGTGGAGGCTGGTATTAATATGGAAGAACTTCCAGTTCCGCCAATTAGAGAGCCACCAATTTCTTTGGTACAACTGTATTCCATTGCTTTGCAGTATATGGGGCAAATAATACGAGGGCGCTATTTGTAGTCGTTAAAGTCTTGTAATTTTTTCCTCTATGGATGCAGACCTGTAAATATGCCCAAAATTACTTACGAAGGCCAAACACAATTTGTATGCCCTCAATCGTTGCTATTAGAACATTTTGTGGGCCACGAGCTTGAGGGTGTGAAGACTGAAATCTCGTATTTCTGTAAAATTCGGATCATAGTTCAACTATACAGTACGTCAAGTTTTCTTGCGTGTGTCCCACATACCACTCGGCCTGAGTCGGACTACATTATTCTGTGTTCCACTCACGCTCGCGGGATAACTAATAATGCGGGAAGCCCTATGTTCTGTTCATCGAACAGGCAAAGATTTAGTTTATTCAACCTTTTTTTTGTCAGCATGTTATTTTGTCCTTTGCATGATGTCGACATTCCTTTCCTTCTTTCCGCGATCGTCTAAACTGTAATTCGTCAGCAACACCAAGAAGTAACACCCATGTGCATACCAGTAAAACTAGCAATCGGAGGAAACGGCATTTTAAGTTGAACGCCTTCTAAAACAACCCTTTGCGTCAAAACTGCAAAGTAATTTCAGTTGGATTTCTCGTTATGGACACTTGATGAATTGAATTTATTAAATCTGCTGTTTTTAACCCGTTTATGTATTGAATCAATAAAAAATAAGAGATAAATGGTGAGTATTAGTTCGTGAAACCGAAAAGGCTGCAAAACTGTACATTTTTGTTTTCACGAAGTAACACTCTTCAATGTATACGACATGAGGAAAGTGCAACTTCAGGTCAGCGCGCGGGGTCATACAAGGAGGGTGTTACCTTGTGAAAACATTTTTGCTCACATTTGGGCAGAGTGCTCGCCATGCATTGCATTGGTAAACAGAACTTGAGCGTTACTTCGTGAAAACGAAAATTGTGACTTTAGCGCAAAAGTAGTCATGGATAATTAGCGTAATTTATTAAAGTAAAGCTCTTGAAGCTTTGACACTTCGTTCAATGGTAGGCCTTGATGAATAATGTTTACAAATGTAAAAAACTAAAAATCGAAAAATATAATTGGTTTAACACGTAGAGTGTTAGTTCGTGGTGTCGGTCACTAATTGTTTATTATGCATTTGTATTTGTCGAACAGATAGAAAGGTAATTCACAGAAATGTGTAAATTTACTACAAAATAATATCACAAAGCCTGTTGTCTGAGTTAGATGCACCGTTTCTGTTAAAATTGTGCCAAAAAAACAAAAGGCGTGTTAAAATGCTCCAAGACAAAATCATCTGATGTTCGATAAACAAAAATTGCTTTTTGAAAAGCAGTTGTGTAACTGAAATGGACTACTCTCCTTAAAGGTCACAATAAATAAATACATTGTTATAGAGTGATGATTTGAAAGATGTAATATCCGTGTTTTTCAATGTAATCGATTTTTTTCCTCTCCTATAGATTTTTCAACAAGTATGATTCATTTTTTGTACGAAAGAGATATTTTTGTATTTGTGCCATATGTTATCCCAAAAGTGTTTGTGAACAAACAGAATGGCATCTACTCCCCTCCCCCACCGCCAATATTTTTTAAGTCGGAATTTAGAGCGTCTGTAGGCCACTGTACAGCGGCGGATAAAGACAGGGTATAGGTTGCAACTCCCACGTTCAGCTGCCGACTAAAGTTGATATGATGAAGGATAAATGATTAAAGGAAGCTGGGGCGGATCCAGAAATTTTCGCGGGGGGCGGGGGGTCGGTCATCAGCCAAACAGGCGGTCATTATACCAGTGTAATTTGTGAGGGGTGTCACAGCAGACGGGGGTCAGCTTATTTTTTAGGAATTTGTTTGTTAATTTTTTGACAGAGCTGGGGGGGGTTGACTCCCAATCACCCCCTGGGAAGGATAAAATGTTTGAATTTGTTCTCAAATTGTCATAAAATGCAGGGAAAAGAATGTAGATCCCCCAGCATGGCGTGCCTTTGCCTTCATTACTCCCCCCCCCCCATATCAACCCTCGTATTATACGCCCCTTAACTACCCACGAGAACTGAATGGTAAATACTGTTTTTGTATTGCTAAAAAGTAGTCCAAAAGGTCAAAAAAAATGTATTGTTTCGCAAACATTTCAAAATAGCATGTACAGCACTGTTCATCATCCAAATTACAGCTAAATTGATGTGCACTGTTTTGAAAAGAGTGACTTCTAAAGTGAGAAATTTGGCCAGGGTAAATGTTTCATTTTCTGGTTATTCTGACTTTGTTTCAGGGCCTACTGGTGGATTCGCACCCCGTACTGAACTGACGAATATCCAGCAGCTTGTTATGGAGTACAACAAGGACCAAACACGCACCATCCCTGCACACCCCTTGGATCCTTCCAGGACCTTGCATATGGACCAGTTTTCTGATCTGGAACTCACTCAGAATGTAAAAGGTAATGAGACGACACAAGAAGCCATTCATTTACCGCAGGGGACACGGAATTTAGATAAAGCTAGAACAAAGCCCCTAGACTCTTTTGAAGACATGCTCGACGTTTTAGTCAAAAAGCTCAGGATCATCCTCTCAGGAAGAGCGGGATTTGGCAAGTCTACTCTCTTATTAAGAGTTGCAAATGCAAGTACTTATCCAAACTCAGTGATGGCAAAGTTCAAACTTGTGTTCCCGTTAAAGTTGAGCCAAATGCAAGAGACAAGTTGCGTCATTGAGGCCATACGCGACCAGATTTTACCTAATATTGAGAAGGCAGTTTTGAAGAAAGTTATTGAAGAACACGAAGCGGATACAGCTTTCCTATTGGACGGATTGGATGAGATTCCATCCTATGTTCTCCATTCTCCGGGCCCGGAAGGTGGCTATGGGATTAAAGACATCTTGCATAACAAGGTGTTGAGGCAAAGTGCAGTCTTGGTATCAACTCGGCCACACATGGTTGACTTTGCCATCATGGGATACCCATTCTACACCCATGTTAAAACATTGGGTTTCACACTCGACACTGCAAAGAAATACATAACATCCTACTTTGCTACAAAAGGTGCCGCCAAAAAAGGTCAAAAATTCATTTCCAACGTGACATCCAGCTCATTGTTGCGCACACTTGCCCAGATTCCAATCCTTGTACTCTTCCTGTGCATAGTTTGGGATAATCTGTCAAAATTGCCTGAGAAATTAACGGCACTTTACATGGAGTTTGGTGATGTTCTAGTCAGTCGCCGTTGCAATGAAGGTGAGGAACAGGTGGCGCTGATGATATCAGTCGTGCATGGACTGGGGCGAGTCGCTCTTGATGGGTTACTAGATCCCAAGGGGGAAAGGCTGATGTTCTCCTCAGAGGAATTTGAAGAGAAGGCCTTGAAGGATGGGCTTCGATTGGGTTTCCTTCAACAAGAAAGTTTCACGAGTGGCTTGAAGAAGATGAAGGTAGTAGCTTTCCTACACAAGTCTATGCAAGAATACTTCGCAGCATACTATTTTGCCAATTTGCATCACGCAAACGAAGAGGCGTTTCATGAAAGGTTGAAGCAGATCAATCCAAACAATGTTGATGCAATGGAATATCTGCTTCGGTTTGCATGCGGCATATCATCGCGGTCTCCGGCTACTGCGCTTATCCTCGAGCACGTACAAAAACAACGTGACGAAGAAAGTTGGTTTAGTGAGAATACACTTCAGACACAGGTGCGCCTGTTGTTGTATGAGTCAGGCTGCGACAACTTGGCTGATAAGCTTGATCGACCAACTGACGCGGAATGTGAAGGTCAGGAGGGTCTGTTAGCAATGCGCTATTACTTGCAGTGTCTCCCCCAGCCACTAGTAGAACTTAAGGACTTCACAGTCAACTGCAGATCGCATGAAGAATTGAAGCTGTTGAAGGGAATTGATAGATCACTGCATGATGACACTACAGTAAGCATTGATTTAAGTATCACCGGTAGATTGCATGAATGCCTGGAGCTGCTGGGGGAGATACTACCGATTGATAACATCACGTCAATCAGGAGATTTCAGGTGTCTGTCACTTACAAGGTGTCGGAAAAAACGGACAAGGTCGAGATACAGACAGCCAAGGAGGTGGATGAGAGGCATAGGGATCACATAAAGCTTACACTGGAGATTGATGAGATGTCTCACTTTGAGCGTGTGTTAGGATCCCAGTCTCATGTATGCAAGCGGATCATTAAGGAAGTCAGACTGCATAAGAGAACGTATGATGACGTCATCAGACTAGCGAATGCACTGGATGGTTGTGATAGGTTGACACACGTAAATGTGTCCGATACCGACCTTCACGGCCATCTTGCTGGTGTAGCCCCTCTTGTTCGTCCATCCCTGGTGTCGTTGACATTACGCTCATGTGGACTGAATGATGGTGACGTCCGTAACCTGATCAGCATTCTCCCTGCCGGCCATGGTTTGGAGTGGCTTAATGTTCGTGGCAATGCATTCAGTGTGGTTGGAGTAAAGAATCTTACTGCTCATCTCAGGAATCTGCCTAAACTACGCGAGTTTAGTCTTGATTACGAAGGTCTCGATGCAAAGCTCGTCGCGCAGATGGTCAAACGAAAACTTCCAAATGTCCTCGTTTACTAATTAAAAGATAAAACATTAATTTGTTGATTTTCTCAACAATTACTTCATCAAATTTCAAATAAGACCTTTCGGCTATTTCGCTCGAATCTGCAAATTAGTATTGTTGTCGTCAGCATTACAGAATACAATGTCATATTCCTATTATAATTATTTATGTGTAAATCACAACATTGGTAAGCATAAAAAGACACATATTCCGTGAAAATACACGTTGAGACAGGCGCGGATCCCGGGGGTGGAGGTCGGAACCGCCTCCCTGCCCTGTAACCCAAAAGCAATATATAACAAATTATAATATTAATAATTACTTGTATGTCCGCCTATTATGGGCATGACTCCCCGCAAAAAAAAATGGATCACGTTAGGGACTGACAGTCTAAAGCATCCTCTAAAATCGAAGCTCATGGTGGGCTGACATTTTCAAGAAAATTGTATTTTTCCAACGCATTGGAGAAAACTGGCTTTTTTTAACAACTGTTCTTATTTTTTTATATTTAGTTATTTTTTTCCCTTATAATTGATCACACACCTGTGAAGGGGTAAAAGCCTGGTAAACTGATTCTCTGACCTTACAATTCCCCAAAGCCTATTAATTGCTTCGTTTTATCTTAAGTGGGATCAGGGAACCAGACTACAAGAACATGATAGGTTTTCTTGGTTTTTCGAACATCTACAAGCCCACAACATGAAACAAGTTAGTTTAACAATATTTTATATAACGTACTAATCCTCCAAATTCATTTATTTCTGAAAATTGCAGCAAAACAAATTCACGCCCCTTGCATTCCACCTCAGCATGTCTACGAAGGTAGCTTGGCATTACAGTGCTTGGTTGCCTCTACACAATCGGCACCCAGTTCAAATCTTGACAATGTGGAATGACTAGAAATTTATGTAGTGCTACGTACTTAACTTGCCTTCGATACTATCTTGAATCCAACAAAGACTACTTTGTTCTTTTCTGTGGATGCTCTTTTTACTCAATCTGGCTATCCGCTTGATCTTTTCTTGTTTCTTGTCTGTATTGGCGAGGTTCACATCCAACTATAGGTTTCTTTGAGGCTTAATGACTCTGAATCGTGGCTGTTTGTATTAGATGTGTTGTCTGGACATTGGAGGTGGTGGCCGGGTACTCCCATTGCACAACCATTCGGTTCGATTCCCGTCAAGGGCAAATGCCACAGCTGCATCACGTGGTTGCTGTCAAGAACTGTTCTCTCTCATCCTTTTCTTGCTTCTTAGACTTGAATTTCCATCCATATTTTCTCTCGACTCTAACGAGTCACCTGAGGATTGCCGGAGACAAAACTCTGAATATTCCTAAACACATCCAAGGCAACCATGTGAAATACATATCATGAAGATTTCAACATTTTTTGGCTTAGTCCTAAGAATCTGTTCAAAATTCCAGCGTACAGCTCAACAACTCGTCATTTGCATTTTTCGATCAGACCTTGAATTGCCGCTGTCATAATTATAATGACTCACACAGCGCTGTTCTGAGCAAGTGAAACTTTATGACAAATTAATAAAATCTTGCGTAAATATCCACTACATGTATTGTGAAACACAATTGTCAGAGATTAATCTATGCTCCGCCTGAAAGAATAATTAATCAATTGAAACAAGAAGAGTTTTCTTGAGCTCTCAATGTGACATGTCATGTGACATGTATGTACAGAACATAAAATAAATGTGTATGTAGTATGGTTTATTGCAGAGACTTAATGGGAAAAGGCATAACTTTGTCTGGGAAGTAATATTGAAAAGCCTCAATTATTGCTGTCCTGATAGTAAGTCCTTTTCAATTATTTGGAAAATCATTCATATGTGTTACCCCACGCTAGTCTGGCTTTACAAAAGGAAGAAAAGCGATACAGATATTTACATTTTGCCATGATACAATAGATTACATTGAGCACTTTTTCTGGTCATGTAAAACGGTTAAGCCCATTTGGAACGAAATCGAAAAGATTGCTGCCTTGAAAAAAAAATGGATAATCGATCACTCTTTTTGGGATGGATGAAGCACATAATAGCTATCGGTTTTTCAATACTCTAATAAATATAGGTAAACAGACAGTAAGTCGTTGTAAATATGGCTAGTGCTCTAACCTTGTTGTTCTTTTTGAGCAGGAACTCCAGCTTCGACATAATGATTTAAACGGATTTATGTGTTTTGTTGTGTGTAAAATTAGTAGTGTGTGTAGAGCAGATGATAATTATTGTACATAATTTTGGTTATATATTAGGTGATTTAGTCTTTGAGTAAAAAAGAATAACAATGTAGTATAATATCCTTTTCCATAAAACATCTTCAAGACTAAGTATCATCCCGTTTTATCTATTGACTGTTCATTCCCAGTTATACGATGGCAAGATGTATCAATTCCATTAGTACGAATCTACAGTTTACTGTGAATTCGTAACGAATCTACAGTACACTCTAGATTCCTACAATGATACCTCTAATAATCTTCACTTTTTTAACAATAGTGTCATGTCACAAAAAAAGTTCTATCTGAAAGAGCAGTCGTACATTATGTTTAATTCATGTATATGGGTCATTCCATAGATAAGGGTACCAAAGTGTGACATTGTTATATATATTTTCTTAAAACTTTGCAGTGTGAATTTGTAGGACTGGTTGATTTAGTACTTTAAAACTACATTTTTTTTTGGACTTGATTTTCTTCTTACATGACCAAAAAAACATCTTTTCACGTGTAACACGGACACCGTTCGTATGTAACACGTGAGTGAAACTGGTCACTTATTTGTGCCATATTTCTCTTGGTTTTCATCAAAAAAATCATATATTATGTAAAGCAGTGAAGAAACTTTTGTCTGTTATGAACATTTGAATGTTCAATGGCAGGCTTAAGAAATATAGCGCAAATAAGTTTCTAGTTTCACGCGTAACATGGTAAACCATGGTGTCCCCCAAATGTCACGTTACATTGTGAAGCAAAATACATTTTTGTGCCATATATCTGTTAGCTTTCTTTGAAAATTTCTGATTTCTATAAATCAATAACTTAATGTACTTATTATCCTGTAACATTTAGACAAAAACAAATGGATATTTTGCACAAAATAGTGATTCTTTCCTTATTTAGAGGTTGGTTTCCCCATTACACCTGAAAACAGTAACTTGTATGCACCATAATCTTAAGTATTTCATTCAAAATGTCACAGTTTCTTTAGTGTGTACTCATACTGATTTGTTTATGAAATTAATGAATTTCAAACTGTTTTAGTGTAATCATGCAGGATATTTATAACAAACAAAACAGGGACTTCACATGTAAACAGGACACCGAAGTTGCTGTCCCCGTTACGCGCGAAACAATGCTTTTTTATCATGTATGAAGAAGATAAATTTGATTTTTACGATTCATGTTTTGAGTGACAAGGACCAACTATTACCACATACTGAAACTTAAAAGAGTGCAGAAAATACTTGTTCCTGTCAATTTTCAAGATTCTTGTGTCTTAATATCATTGCATAATATTGGACGAAATTCACGTTCAATAAAATTTGTTTATTTTGAGCTTGCGTCATTACAATAACTGTGTTTACATCACGAATGGATAGAAGTTGGCGCGCGGTGAGCAGTGTTTATGAAGTGCGCCCTCTTTTGCAGGAACTTGCAAGTATACGGATAGTTTTTATACTCTAATTAATCGTGAACAACAATCCGAATGAGTCAACGTCCAATACAATAAACCCCTCAATAACTTACTTAATTGGTCATATTTTTCATTCAACTTTGTATCTTTTTTTTAATGTATTTTTGTTACCATTCAAGTTAAGATTGACAGGCTTTCAAATAACAGTGTTGTATTATACTTTTGTCAATCCTGGCCAGCTTGGATTGGGCTGTTTTTGTTTATTTTTGTTTATTCTAGTGGATTGCTTGTTGTATTTTGTAATTTGGCCGAATAAATAATAATAAAAATAAATACCAAACGTACTGTACTGAAACTTCATTCAGTTATTTTTAACGATGTGTCACGTTCGGAAATTTCATTTTACGAGATTTTACAAAACAATACAATTGTGAGCAACATAATTTAGTGCATCAAACCTAAAAAACGCATTCCGAATGAATGTCATCGATCATCGTACATAACAAACATATTCCATGGTTCGGGTCTTAAGTCAGTCAACCTTCCGTGCATTCATTGCTACTAGATTACAGAACAAAAGACGCCCTCTAAGATGGCCGCTACGCGTGAGGTCGATTCAATATATTTTGGGGGCTAGAAACAATCAGGCGTTGAACTACAAGGAGCTGTTTGCAGTTGACCCACCTGCTGAAGTGTCAGGAGAAGATTCGTGGCGAGAATTTCTTGAAGGGCTGACTTCTCATCTCGTCATTCATCTTGCAATTTCTTGCCCCTCCTGCCGGGTCATTTGTTTTTTACTGCGTCCAGCGACTCCAGCCCGCATATAACTTAGGCGTTAAATTTTTGAAAGTAGGCTGCAAAATGTACTAAATCATACGGGAAAACCTGTAAACAAAATTGAATACAAAAAGGGCATGGCATTCTCACCAAATTTCGAAACATTGTTTAAGGATTGTAAACAATATGGATATGTACACGCGACCTTGCTCGGACGGAAGCATGCAATATAAGCCTGTTATCGTCACCGCTTATGTATTTCTTCCGTTATTTATTTTCTCCCTTCGAGTAACTATTTCCCTTATGTTAAACAGAGCCCTGATTACATAAGTGTATTCTAGTCCCCCGACCAAACCCGCTTAGGCATCTCTGTTATGCAATTACGTAATATCTTTGCTCGCGCCACCCCGGCTGCGGGAGATTCGAATCAGTTGCCTCCATGCTCCCGATCAACTCACTACACATTTCTGTTGCCGACTATTTGTAAGTATTTGTTTTTACTTTTATTGATATCATGTTTATTTCTGAACATTTGATTCACAGTAAGTATTCATCCGTATTCTATTCTACTAGTGTCTGGCTCGATAATCATGGAAACATGTGTAAATGAGGCCCCCTCATTTATAGATCACAAACTTCCCCCCCCCCCCCCATTCTCTTTTTGTACATTAAACAAAGTTAACCGACAGGTCTCCTTCACACTTAAAGTTACATCTTTGCTCTACCCTGGTAACCCCTACTTGAAAGTGGACTGACCCCTGAGCCCAGAGGGTGCAGTGGTTTGGGATGGTGTGGCCTAATATGCCTTAGTGCTATTTTTCCCACCAACTAAGCCGCTGTTTCCTCTGTTCCCTCTCCATTTCAGGTAGGAAAAGTTACTTTTATTTACATCTAATCCTTAGTTTTCACATACAAACAGAAGTGGAAATTGTATAGATTAATATAGATGTTATTTTGTTTGACTTTGATTTCAGGAAGTATTGTTTTATTGTAGTTTAACTTGGAGAAAGTTAGTGACTTTCATAGATATTTCCACTATGTGAAACAATGGTTGCACTGGTCCAAAATTGGCCTCTTTCTGGATCAGAGTAGACTTTTTATTCTTTATTTTTCGTTTTACTGAAGTCAACTGTGATCAAGTAGTTAGAGTTAATGAAAGTTCATACTTCATAGATTTGATTGACATTGTAGTTTGATTTGACTTTTCCAACCTGTACAGTATTTTTTAGGGAGAAAAGTCACCTTTATATTTTAGTTCTCTGAGACAGTGCCTTTTCACTGTACAGAGAAGGGTATACTCAGACAGCATGGTCCGAGCCCTGGGTGGACATTCCTTTAGCCATATGGTAGGGTAATTAACTCCATGCCCTGGGGGCTGGTCAGTAGAAGCTGAGGACTAGGCTAGCCTTTGTTTATGTCTCCCAACATAACAAACCCCTTTTATTTCGTTATCAGAGGCAAGTGCCAGGCTCTGAGAGGTTCTAGAGTCCAGACTTCTTGTTTCATAGGAAAGACTATTGTTTATATTAGTCTCCTGAGCTAGGCTGAAACTGTCTTGTTAGATTGTTATGTTTTTCTTTATTTTGGTTTAAGTGTAGATAAAGTGGCTAGAGAGAGTGCCACATTTGCCCCCCCCCCTTCTTGTCATTATAATAGTTTGTTTTGGTTATTTAGCCAAGTTCTGACTTGATAACGGACTGTCCAGCTCTGAGTCGAAAAGAGCTAATAAATATTATCTTGTTTATAGGCCTATTTGATGTAGAGTAATGGCTTTAGCAAATGCCTTGGATTTATCTTGTTAAGTGTTTCTTTATGAATGTAAAGTTTCATTTCTCGCTTTTATTGAGACTGGTCATTTGGTAGTAGTTTGTGTTTCGCATCAACACTGAGTTTTTAGTTTTTGCTTTATGTCGTCGGCTCGATCAGGAATAAGTTTCAATTGTTAGGGATTTACTTCTTTTAGTTCTTCCATGACACCTAAGTTTATCCTTTAGTTTTGCTTTATCAGGATTATATTAACCATGTAGTTAATGTAAACTCTTTTGATATGTTTGGTTTAATAAATTAGTGCTATTTTTCCCACCAACTAAGCCGCTGTTTCCTCTGTTCCCTCTCCATTTCAGTCGGTTATAAAGAACAAGAGTCACCATCCTTTACAACGTGTCAGAAGTGGGATAACCGACACCACAATGAATGGAGAGAAGGCAGCGGGAGGAGCTGGGGCGGCCCCAGTGCTCAATCAAGTGGCGTATGTGCCATTTGACTTCAGAGTGGGAGTCTTCGTCGGGCGCCCTCAAAGCCCAAATGACCCCCATGTGGAAGAGTGGGTTAGAGATATGAAGTCCCTCTTCCAGTCACGGCAGACCCCAGCTGACCAGCAGTCTCAACTCCTGTTGAAATATCTGTCGGGCGAAGCGAAGAGAGTTGTGTTGGTCATGGAGCCAGACGAGCGAGAGGACAGCCAGGTGATCTTGGAGCGACTCCTAGAAGTCTACGGTGATAAAACACCAATGTCGGCGCTTCTTCAGACCTTTCACAGTAGGAAGCAGAGAAGAGAGGAGACTGTGAGGGAGTTCTCCCTCGCTCTTCTAGAGATCGCCAGCCGGATAAAAAAACGTGACCCCGAGGCCCTGGCCAAGCAGGATGAGATGCTGAGAGACCGATTCATCCAAGGTCTTCAGAATCAGGAAGTTCTGAGGTCCCTCAAGTCAGATCTTCGGCGGAAGCCAACCCTCAAATTCAAGGACGTACTGGCTGAAGCGCTTCAACTGATGGCTGACCATGAGGAGAGTGTCAGTGTGCACACTGTGGCGTCACGCTTGGAGAATCCTCAGCCTCCAGCGCTTTTGAAGACCTTACAAGAGGCTGTACAGAGGACCGTCGAGCAGCAAAGAGAAATGGCAGAAATGGTGGCTGCCATGAGGAAAGAGTTGAACCAGTTACGCGTAAGTCCACCCAGTGGAAACTACCAGAGCAGGCCAAGACGACAACCCAGATGGGATGACCAGGGGAACCCAATCTGTTTGAATTGCAACAAACCAGGTCACATGGCTCGGGAGTGTCCAGAGAACAGAAGGCAGTATGTGACCCAACCTTTCCAGAGCCAGAGCCCCCAGAAGCCAGCACCTTTAAACTAGGATGTTCCAGTGTCGAGGGCCAGACACTGGAACACCCTAACATATCTCAACAGAGGTCCGTTGCACCGGATGAGGCCGTTGGAGACTGTTTATATATTGACGTTGATATGGAAGGAGTTATTGTTCCCAGCCTGTTGGACACAGGATCACAGGTCTCCACTATTTCAGATGAGCTATTCAAAGAACACTTCCATAACAACCTCAACTCTAACAGCCTGGCTAACCCATTCATCCGTCTTGTGGCAGCTAACGGCCTAGACATCCCATATCAAGGAGTAGTTGAGCTTAACATCAGCCTGATGGGATGTGACATTGAGAAAGCAGTGTTCTTTGTTCTTAGAGAGTCAACTGCAACAAGTACATGTATCATTGGCATGACTATACTCCGCAGGTGCCAAGATGTCCTTTTCAAGAACCCTCACTCAACCCATTTCCAGTCCAAGCCACAATCACGGCCGATACAGACGTGGCAGCGACTCCTGAAGACAGAGGAAGCAGATACATGTATTCCCATTCCCCGTGCCAAAGACAGTGACGACCCAGTTAGCTTTGTGTATGCTGCTAACCCCCGATCCATTGTAATACCAGGTGGTACTGAAGTCGTAATCCCTGGGAGTTTCCGTCAGTCCCCATCAAGAGAAGGTCCAGTCCTATTTGAACCAACAGCTGCAAAGTTCCTACCAAAGCACTTGATGGTGGCCCGTGCAGTTTGCATGATCCGTGATGGTCGCGTTCCAGTGAGAGTTGCCAACCCTAACCAGTGGGACGTAAAAGTGCACCACGGAATGCGACTAGCCCAATTGAGTGATGTCACTGAAGTCCTCCAAGATCAGCCATCCTCACTGGAGTTAATAGAACTTGGACTTCATGAAGTAGAGGTGCGTCTTGAAGGGGAGCCAGATGCATACCCCAGGATAACCCCTGTCGAGGAACTCCCGATACCAGTGAATGTTGACAGAGAAACGTTATCCACAGCTGAGTTTGAGCAACTCAGCTCTCTTCTTCATCAGCATAGAGAGGTCTTCTCTAAAAGTGATGATGACTTCGGTAAGACAACGACTGTCAAACACACCATCCCCACCACAACGGATAGACCCATCAAGGACCGTTATCGCAGAATTCCCCCACATCTCTATCAAGAAGTGAAGGACCACCTGACAACACTGCTAGGGAAAGGGGTGATACAGGAAAGTACAAGTCCATGGGCGTCCCCAATAGTGCTAGTTCGGAAAAAGTGCGGTGGACTTCGCCTATGCGTGGATTACCGACGGCTCAATTTGGTCACTATCCCCGATGCATACCCCCTTCCCAGAATTGACGAGTCCCTTGATGCCCTGCATGGTGCAAAGTATTTCTCCACTATCGATCTTGTGAGTGGCTATTGGCAGATAGCTATGGACCCAGATGATCAGTCTAAGACGGCGTTCACCACACCGATGGGTCTATTTGAATTCAATAGAATGCCCTTTGGCCTCACTAATGCACCAGCAACATTTCAACGGTTCATGGAGCGATGCTTTGGAGACCAATCCTGCGAAACCCTGATGTTCTATCTTGATGACATTATTGTCTTCTCCCCCGATTTTACATCACATCTACAGAGGCTCGATATGGTTTTATCACGACTCGCCAAACATGGACTGAAAGCCAAACCATCGAAATGTCATCTACTGAAGAAGTCCATCAGTTTTCTTGGTCATGTGGCATCAGAAAATGGTATCCAAACCGACCCGGAGAAATGTCTCGCGTTGGAGACCTGGCCAACTCCGTCAACCCCAAAGGAAGTGAGACAGTTCCTTGGCTTTGTCGGATACTACAGGCGTTTTGTAAAGGATTTCTCCAAAATTGCACAACCACTATTTGCCCTGACTGGTCAACCTAAGAAGGGCAAGAAACCCCAACAACGTCTCCCCTTCCAATGGACCCCAGAATGCCAACAGGCATTTGACAAGCTCCGGCAATGCCTGATGTCCCCACCAGTACTTGCCTAGCCCGACTACACAAAACCGTTCCTGTTGTACACCGATGCAAGCAACCAAGGCCTTGGAGCCGTCCTATCTCAGAGTCAGGATGGGAAGGAAAGGGTCATTGCCTATGCCAGCAGAGGGCTGCGCAAGACCGAACGCAATGACGCCTACTACAGTGCATTCAAGTTGGAGCTCCTTGCCTTGAAGTGGGCTATAACAGATAAGTTCAAGGAGTATCTGATGGGAGGGAAATTTACAGTGTTCACAGACCACAATCCACTAGTACACTTGAATACAGCCCAACTACGAGCAGTAGAACAGCGTTGGATTGCCCAGCTGGCAAACTTTCAGTTCGACATTAAGTACCGTCCTGGGAAGAATAACGATAATGCTGATGCCCTTTCTAGACTTCCACACCCTGAGATAGAGGAAGACCATGAGACTGACGAGTGGGAAGGTCAAGTTACGGTTGCAGTTGTGAAGGCTTGCTTCAATGGTCTCAGCCCTAATAGTGTCCCTACCTCTCCACTGAGTTTGCATGTCATTGAAGCTATGCCGGGTTTAAGTTCAGATGAGTTGTCCGCATTGCAACATGGCGACCCCAATATTGGCCCGGTACTGCAGTACATAGTACAAGACAGACGTCCGAGTACAGGGGAACGTGTAAGTCTTAGTCCAGTGTCCAAGCAGATCCTGAGTGAGTGGAAGAAGCTTCAAGTTTCAATGGCATTCTCTACCGGGTGGTACAAGATCCGAAGCAGCTCGAGGAGAGGAGACAAGTTGTTCTTCCTTACAGTCTACATGAGGATGTCTTGCAGGAGCTGCATGATCGTGCCGGTCACATGGGAGCTGACCGCACTCAGGAGGCAATTCGGCAGAGGTATTTTTGGCCGAAGATGTCTGCTCAAGTCCAGGATTGGTGTGCTGCCTGTCAAAGATGTTCTTTGAGGAAGCAAGGAGAGAAAGCCAGGGCCCCTCTTGTCTCCATCAAGACCACTGCCCCTCTAGAGCTAGTGGCCCTGGATTTCTTGACCTTAGAGCGATCGTCAGGTGGCTACGAGCACGTGTTGGTCATCACTGACCATTTTACCAAGATGACTGTAGCCGTACCCACCTGTGACCAGACTGCGACAACCACAGCGAAGGCTCTGTGGGGAAAGTTTATAGTTCATTATGGGATGCCCACCAGAATACATTCGGATCAAGGTGCCAACTTTGAATCAAACACAATCAAGGAGCTGTGCAAGTTATACGGTACTACGAGAAGCCATACAACCCCGTATCATCCAGAGGGCAATGGGTTGTGTGAGAGGTTCAACCGGACCCTGCTTAATCTCATAGGTACTATGGAGGTTGAGAAAAAGCGACAGTGGGCAGACTACCTCCCAGAACTCTGCTTTAGTTATAACAACACCTGTCACACACTGGGTACACTCCACACTATCTAATGTTTGGTAGGCATGGGAGACTCCCTGTTGACTCGATGATTGGCCCCTCTGAAACTGAAGGCAGTGTGACCTCGGACGACTGGGTGTCCAAACATCACCATCGCCTACAGTTCTCTCATCGCATCGCCAGAAAGACCCTTGATTCAGCCACTGCTGCCCAGAAGAAGGCTTTTGATAAGAAGGCAAAACATCTGCCCTTACTTCCAGGAGAAAGAGTCCTTGTCCGGCTGAGAGGTCTGAAGGGGAGGTCGAAAATACAGGACCGTTGGGAATCAACCCCATATGTAGTCTTGCGGCAACCTAATTCAGACGTCCCCGTCTATGAAGTAGAGCAGGAAGGGACAAAGAAGCAGAAGGTTCTTCATCGGAATGCATTGTCTGTGTGTCATTTCAAACAAGCCCCAGTACCAGCAAGTTCTCCTTCAGCAGACCCACCTCCCAACCCAGACTCATCGGATCCCTCATGTGCCAACACCCTGAGTCCAGAAGCCCCGGTCTTTCGTGCGAGAGGTTGGCTAGTGACAACACCCGCCTCCAAGCAAACAGGATGCAGAATATTGCCAACACCACCGCAGGCAGTATTGGCAGAAGCGCCAGGAGAGCAACCTCGGAGGAGACTTCCTTCCCCACCGATTCAACCAGTGTCCCCTGTCCCGGAACGTCCCCCCATGGAGACGAGTCTCCACCCATCTCAACCTGAAGTTCCAAGCCCAGCCATAACACCGAGACCAGACTCTCCCATCCCAAAACCAGTGCCAAGACGTTGCTCAAGCAGGAGTACGCGAGGAAGCGTCCGGAACGTTTGTTTTTTTGAGAACTTTAAGTAGATTATTGGACACTTAGGAGATGTTTTCGATTTTTCTGATGTCGTTCGGATATTGGCCCTCATTTATAGATCACAAACTTCCCCCATTCTCTTTTTGTACATTAAACCAAGTTAACGGACAAGTGTCCTTCACACTTAAAGTTACATCTTTGCTCTACCCTGGTAACCCCTACTTGAAAGTGGACTGACCCCTGAGCCCAGAGGGTGCAGTGGTTTGGGATGGTGTGGCCTAATATGCCTTAGTGCTATTTTTCCCACCAACTAAGCCGCTGTTTCCTCTGTTCCCTCTCCATTTCAGGTAGGAAAAGTTACTTTTATTTACATCTAATCCTTAGTTTTCACATACAAACAGAAGTGGAAATTGTATAGATTAATATAGATGTTATTTTGTTTGACTTTGATTTCAGGAAGTATTGTTTTATTGTAGTTTAACTTGGAGAAAGTTAGTGACTTTCATAGATATTTCCACTATGTGAAACAATGGTTGCACTGGTCCAAAATTGGCCTTATTCTGGATCAGAGTAGACTTTTTATTCTTTATTTTTCGTTTTACTGAAGTCAACTGTGATCAAGTAGTTAGAGTTAATGAAAGTTCATACTTCATAGATTTGATTGACATTGTAGTTTGATTTGACTTTTCCAACCTGTACAGTATTTTTTAGGGAGAAAAGTCACCTTTATATTTTAGTTCTCTGAGACAGTGCCTTTTCACTGTACAGTGAAGGGTATACTCAGACAGCATGGTCCGAGCCCTGGGTGGACATTCCTTTAGCCATATGGTAGGGTAATTAACTCCATGCCCTGGGGGCTGGTCAGTAGAAGCTGAGGACTAGGCTAGCCTTTGTTTATGTCTCCCAACATAACAAACCCCTTTTATTTCGTTATCAGAGGCAAGTGCCAGGCTATGAGAGGTTCTAGAGTCCAGACTTCTTGTTTCATAGGAAAGACTATTGTTTATATTAGTCTCCTGAGCTAGGCTGAAACTGTCTTGTTAGATTGTTATGTTTTTCTTTATTTTGGTTTAAGTGTAGATAAAGTGGCTAGAGAGAGTGCCACATTTGCCCCCCCCCCTTCTTGTCATTATAATAGTTTGTTTTGGTTATTTAGCCAAGTTCTGACTTGATAACGGACTGTCCAGCTCTGAGTCGAAAAGAGCTAATAAATATTATCTTGTTTATAGGCCTATTTGATGTAGAGTAATGGCTTTAGCAAATGCCTTGGATTTATCTTGTTAAGTGTTTCTTTATGAATGTAAAGTTTCATTTCTCGCTTTTATTGAGACTGGTCATTTGGTAGTAGTTTGTGTTTCGCATCAACACTGAGTTTTTAGTTTTTGCTTTATGTCGTCGGCTCGATCAGGAATAAGTTTCAATTGTTAGGGATTTACTTCTTTTAGTTCTTCCATGACACCTAAGTTTATCCTTTAGTTTTGCTTTATCAGGATTATATTAACCATGTAGTTAATGTAAACTCTTTTGATATGTTTGGTTTAATAAATTAGTGCTATTTTTCCCACCAACTAAGCCGCTGTTTCCTCTGTTCCCTCTCCATTTCAGTCGGTTATAAAGAACAAGAGTCACCATCCTTTACAACGTGTCAGAAGTGGGATAACCGACACCACAATGAATGGAGAGAAGGCAGCGGGAGGAGCTGGGGCGGCCCCAGTGCTCAATCAAGTGGCGTATGTGCCATTTGACTTCAGAGTGGGAGTCTTCGTCGGGCGCCCTCAAAGCCCAAATGACCCCCATGTGGAAGAGTGGGTTAGAGATATGAAGTCCCTCTTCCAGTCATGGCAGACCCCAGCTGACCAGCAGTCTCAACTCCTGTTGAAATATCTGTCGGGCGAAGCGAAGAGAGTTGTGTTGGTCATGGAGCCAGACGAGCGAGAGGACAGCCAGGTGATCTTGGAGCGACTCCTAGAAGTCTACGGTGATAAAACACCAATTTCGGCGCTTCTTCAGACCTTTCACAGTAGGAAGCAGAGAAGAGAGGAGACTGTGAGGGAGTTCTCCCTCGCTCTCCTAGAGATCGCCAGCCGGATAAAAAAACGTGACCCCGAGGCCCTGGCCAAGCAGGATGAGATGCTGAGAGACCGATTCATCCAAGGTCTTCAGAATCAGGAAGTTCTGAGGTCCCTCAAGTCAGATCTTCGGCGGAAGCCAACCCTCAAATTCAAGGACGTACTGGCTGAAGCGCTTCAACTGATGGCTGACCATGAGGAGAGTGTCAGTGTGCACACTGTGGCGTCACGCTTGGAGAATCCTCAGCCTCCAGCGCTTTTGAAGACCTTACAAGAGGCTGTACAGAGGACCGTCGAGCAGCAAAGAGAAATGGCAGAAATGGTGGCTGCCATGAGGAAAGAGTTGAACCAGTTACGCGTAAGTCCACCCAGTGGAAACTACCAGAGCAGGCCAAGACGACAACCCAGATGGGATGACCAGGGGAACCCAATCTGTTTGAATTGCAACAAACCAGGTCACATGGCTCGGGAGTGTCCAGAGAACAGAAGGCAGTATGTGACCCAACCTTTCCAGAGCCAGAGCCCCCAGAAGCAAGCACCTTTAAACTAGGATGTTCCAGTGTCGAGGGCCAGACACTGGAACACCCTAACATATCTCAACAGAGGTCCGTTGCACCGGATGAGGCCGTTGGAGACTGTTTATATATTGACGTTGATATGGAAGGAGTTATTGTTCCCAGCCTGTTGGACACAGGATCACAGGTCTCCACTATTTCAGATGAGCTATTCAAAGAACACTTCCATAACAACCTCAACTCTAACAGCCTGGCTAACCCATTCATCCGTCTTGTGGCAGCTAACGGCCTAGACATCCCATATCAAGGAGTAGTTGAGCTTAACATCAGCCTGATGGGATGTGACATTGAGAAAGCAGTGTTCTTTGTTCTTAGAGAGTCAACTGCAACAAGTACATGTATCATTGGCATGAATATACTCCGCAGGTGCCAAGATGTCCTTTTCAAGAACCCTCACTCAACCCATTTCCAGTCCAAGCCACAATCACGGCCGATACAGACGTGGCAGCGACTCCTGAAGACAGAGGAAGCAGATACATGTATTCCCATTCCCCGTGCCAAAGACAGTGACGACCCAGTTAGCTTTGTGTATGCTGCTAACCCCCGATCCATTGTAATACCAGGTGGTACTGAAGTCGTAATCCCTGGGAGTTTCCGTCAGTCCCCATCAAGAGAAGGTCCAGTCCTAGTTGAACCAACAGCTGCAAAGTTCCTACCAAAGCACTTGATGGTGGCCCGTGCAGTTTGCATGATCCGTGATGGTCGCGTTCCAGTGAGAGTTGCCAACCCTAACCAGTGGGACGTAAAAGTGCACCACGGAATGCGACTAGCCCAATTGAGTGATGTCACTGAAGTCCTCCAAGATCAGCCATCCACCACTGGAGTTAATAGAACTTGGACTTCATGAAGTAGAGGTGCGTCTTGAAGGGGAGCCAGATGCATACCCCAGGATAACCCCTGTCGAGGAACTCCCGATACCAGTGAATGTTGACAGAGAAACGTTATCCACAGCTGAGTTTGAGCAACTCAGCTCTCTTCTTCATCAGCATAGAGAGGTCTTCTCTAAAAGTGATGATGACTTCGGTAAGACAACGACTGTCAAACACACCATCCCCACCACAACGGATAGACCCATCAAGGACCGTTATCGCAGAATTCCCCCACATCTCTATCAAGAAGTGAAGGACCACCTGACAACACTGCTAGGGAAAGGGGTGATACAGGAAAGTACAAGTCCATGGGCGTCCCCAATAGTGCTAGTTCGGAAAAAGTGCGGTGGACTTCGCCTATGCGTGGATTACCGACGGCTCAATTTGGTCACTATCCCCGATGCATACCCCCTTCCCAGAATTGACGAGTCCCTTGATGCCCTGCATGGTGCAAAGTATTTCTCCACTATCGATCTTGTGAGTGGCTATTGGCAGATAGCTATGGACCCAGATGATCAGTCTAAGACGGCGTTCACCACACCGATGGGTCTATTTGAATTCAATAGAATGCCCTTTGGCCTCACTAATGCACCAGCAACATTTCAACGGTTCATGGAGCGATGCTTTGGAGACCAATCCTGCGAAACCCTGATGTTCTATCTTGATGACATTATTGTCTTCTCCCCCGATTTTACATCACATCTACAGAGGCTCGATATGGTTTTATCACGACTCGCCAAACATGGACTGAAAGCCAAACCATCGAAATGTCATCTACTGAAGAAGTCCATCAGTTTTCTTGGTCATGTGGCATCAGAAAATGGTATCCAAACCGACCCGGAGAAATGTCTCGCGTTGGAGACCTGGCCAACTCCGTCAACCCCAAAGGAAGTGAGACAGTTCCTTGGCTTTGTCGGATACTACAGGCGTTTTGTAAAGGATTTCTCCAAAATTGCACAACCACTATTTGCCCTGACTGGTCAACCTAAGAAGGGCAAGAAACCCCAACAACGTCTCCCCTTCCAATGGACCCCAGAATGCCAACAGGCATTTGACAAGCTCCGGCAATGCCTGATGTCCCCACCAGTACTTGCCTACCCCGACTACACAAAACCGTTCCTGTTGTACACCGATGCAAGCAACCAAGGCCTTGGAGCCGTCCTATCTCAGAGTCAGGATGGGAAGGAAAGGGTCATTGCCTATGCCAGCAGAGGGCTGCGCAAGACCGAACGCAATGACGCCTACTACAGTGCATTCAAGTTGGAGCTCCTTGCCTTGAAGTGGGCTATAACAGATAAGTTCAAGGAGTATCTGATGGGAGGGAAATTTACAGTGTTCACAGACCACAATCCACTAGTACACTTGAATACAGCCCAACTACGAGCAGTAGAACAGCGTTGGATTGCCCAGCTGGCAAACTTTCAGTTCGACATCAAGTACCGTCCTGGGAAGAATAACGATAATGCTGATGCCCTTTCTAGACTTCCACACCCTGAGATAGAGGAAGACCATGAGACTGACGAGTGGGAAGGTCAAGTTACGGTTGCAGTTGTGAAGGCTTGCTTCAATGGTCTCAGCCCTAATAGTGTCCCTACCTCTCCACTGAGTTTGCATGTCATTGAAGCTATGCCGGGTTTAAGTTCAGATGAGTTGTCCGCATTGCAACATGGCGACCCCAATATTGGCCCGGTACTGCAGTACATAGTACAAGACAGACGTCCGAGTACAGGGGAACGTGTAAGTCTTAGTCCAGTGTCCAAGCAGATCCTGAGTGAGTGGAAGAAGCTTCAAGTTTCCAATGGCATTCTCTACCGGGTGGTACAAGATCCGAAGCAGCTCGAGGAGAGGAGACAAGTTGTTCTTCCTTACAGTCTACATGAGGATGTCTTGCGGGAGCTGCATGATCGTGCCGGTCACATGGGAGCTGACCGCACTCAGGAGGCAATTCGGCAGAGGTATTTTTGGCCGAAGATGTCTGCTCAAGTCCAGGATTGGTGTGCTGCCTGTCAAAGATGTTCTTTGAGGAAGCAAGGAGAGAAAGCCAGGGCCCCTCTTGTCTCCATCAAGACCACTGCCCCTCTAGAGCTAGTGGCCCTGGATTTCTTGACCTTAGAGCGATCGTCAGGTGGCTACGAGCACGTGTTGGTCATCACTGACCATTTTACCAAGATGACTGTAGCCGTACCCACCTGTGACCAGACTGCGACAACCACAGCGAAGGCTCTGTGGGGAAAGTTTATAGTTCATTATGGGATGCCCACCAGAATACATTCGGATCAAGGTGCCAACTTTGAATCAAACACAATCAAGGAGCTGTGCAAGTTATACGGTACTACGAGAAGCCATACAACCCCGTATCATCCAGAGGGCAATGGGTTGTGTGAGAGGTTCAACCGGACCCTGCTTAATCTCATAGGTACTATGGAGGTTGAGAAAAAGCGACAGTGGGCAGACTACCTCCCAGAACTCTGCTTTAGTTATAACAACACCTGTCACACACTGGGTACACTCCACACTATCTAATGTTTGGTAGGCATGGGAGACTCCTGTTGACTCGATGATTGGCCCCTCTGAAACTGAAGGCAGTGTGACCTCGGACGACTGGGTGTCCAAACATCACCATCGCCTACAGTTCTCTCATCGCATCGCCAGAAAGACCCTTGATTCAGCCACTGCTGCCCAGAAGAAGGCTTTTGATAAGAAGGCAAAACATCTGCCCTTACTTCCAGGAGAAAGAGTCCTTGTCCGGCTGAGAGGTCTGAAGGGGAGGTCGAAAATACAGGACCGTTGGGAATCAACCCCATATGTAGTCTTGCGGCAACCTAATTCAGACGTCCCCGTCTATGAAGTAGAGCAGGAAGGGACAAAGAAGCAGAAGGTTCTTCATCGGAATGCATTGTCTGTGTGTCATTTCAAACAAGCCCCAGTACCAGCAAGTTCTCCTTCAGCAGACCCACCTCCCAACCCAGACTCATCGGATCCCTCATGTGCCAACACCCTGAGTCCAGAAGCCCCGGTCTTTCGTGCGAGAGGTTGGCTAGTGACAACACCCGCCTCCAAGCAAACAGGATGCAGAATATTGCCAACACCACCGCAGGCAGTATTGGCAGAAGCGCCAGGAGAGCAACCTCGGAGGAGACTTCCTTCCCCACCGATTCAACCAGTGTCCCCTGTCCCGGAACGTCCCCCCATGGAGACGAGTCTCCACCCATCTCAACCTGAAGTTCCAAGCCCAGCCATAACACCGAGACCAGACTCTCCCATCCCAAAACCAGTGCCAAGACGTTGCTCAAGCAGGAGTACGCGAGGGAAGCGTCCGGAACGTTTGTTTTTTTGAGAACTTTAAGTAGATTATTGGACACTTAGGAGATGTTTTTCGATTTTTCTGATGTCGTTCGGATATTGGCCCCCTCATTTATAGATCACAAACTTCCCCCCCCCCATTCTCTTTTTGTACATTAAACAAAGTTAACCGACAGGTCTCCTTCACACTTAAAGTTACATCTTTGCTCTACCCTGGTAACCCCTACTTGAAAGTGGACTGACCCCTGAGCCCAGAGGGTGCAGTGGTTTGGGATGGTGTGGCCTAATATGCCTTAGTGCTATTTTTCCCACCAACTAAGCCGCTGTTTCCTCTGTTCCCTCTCCATTTCAGGTAGGAAAAGTTACTTTTATTTACATCTAATCCTTAGTTTTCACATACAAACAGAAGTGGAAATTGTATAGATTAATATAGATGTTATTTTGTTTGACTTTGATTTCAGGAAGTATTTTTTTATTGTAGTTTAACTTGGAGAAAGTTAGTGACTTTCATAGATATTTCCACTATGTGAAACAATGGTTGCACTGGTCCAAAATTGGCCTTATTCTGGATCAGAGTAGACTTTTTATTCTTTATTTTTCGTTTTACTGAAGTCAACTGTGATCAAGTAGTTAGAGTTAATGAAAGTTCATACTTCATAGATTTGATTGACATTGTAGTTTGATTTGACTTTTCCAACCTGTACAGTATTTTTAGGAGAAAAGTCACCTTTATATTTTAGTTCTCTGAGACAGTGCCTTTTCACTGTACAGTGAAGGGTATACTCAGACAGCATGGTCCGAGCCCTGGGTGGACATTCCTTTAGCCATATGGTAGGGTAATTAACTCCATGCCCTGGGGGCTGGTCAGTAGAAGCTGAGGACTAGGCTAGCCTTTGTTTATGTCTCCCAACATAACAAACCCCTTTTATTTCGTTATCAGAGGCAAGTGCCAGGCTATGAGAGGTTCTAGAGTCCAGACTTCTTGTTTCATAGGAAAGACTATTGTTTATATTAGTCTCCTGAGCTAGGCTGAAACTGTCTTGTTAGATTGTTATGTTTTTCTTTATTTTGGTTTAAGTGTAGATAAAGTGGCTAGAGAGAGTGCCACATTTGCCCCCCCCCCTTCTTGTCATTATAATAGTTTGTTTTGGTTATTTAGCCAAGTTCTGACTTGATAACGGACTGTCCAGCTCTGAGTCGAAAAGAGCTAATAAATATTATCTTGTTTATAGGCCTATTTGATGTAGAGTAATGGCTTTAGCAAATGCCTTGGATTTATCTTGTTAAGTGTTTCTTTATGAATGTAAAGTTTCATTTCTCGCTTTTATTGAGACTGGTCATTTGGTAGTAGTTTGTGTTTCGCATCAACACTGAGTTTTTAGTTTTTGCTTTATGTCGTCGGCTCGATCAGGAATAAGTTTCAATTGTTAGGGATTTACTTCTTTTAGTTCTTCCATGACACCTAAGTTTATCCTTTAGTTTTGCTTTATCAGGATTATATTAACCATGTAGTTAATGTAAACTCTTTTGATATGTTTGGTTTAATAAATTAGTGCTATTTTTCCCACCAACTAAGCCGCTGTTTCCTCTGTTCCCTCTCCATTTCAGTCGGTTATAAAGAACAAGAGTCACCATCCTTTACACATGTATTTTAGTTTACGCCGAAATGTCTATCATTCCTTAGAGCCAACGCCCTTATTTTACAGGCCTTCACCCCGGTACATGGAAATACAAAGTTTGGCTTCCCTAAGGGATACAGTTATAGTAATATTAGGCCAAAAAAAAAATCGGTCTCTGGTCAGACCACATTTCCGGAATTGACGCGGCCACGCGGCTTTTTTTTTTTTTTTTTCTTCAGCTTGGATTGTACAGACAAGGTGGGTACTATTTTGCTTTTTTGGTGTCCTCATGTACATTGGTGGCCTCTAAAATTAGCCTTGGTGCTTTCAATCATTTGCCTTTGTGAAATTTCCCATTCCTTGGTGCTCTTTGGTAAAAAAAAAAATTGAGGAGGTGCGGAAATAGAGGGCGCTGTTGGAGCTACCGCGGAACATTTTGGAAAAAAAAAAGATCGACGCGCATGCTTAAAATCGACGCGCGCGCTGACCAGAGACCAACTTATTTTTTTTGGCCTTATGGTGTTATTTATATCGTTGAACTGTGGGAAAAATTCGGCTATCCGATCACCACTTTTTTCAATTAATTTTCTAGCGCCAAAAGTTACCTCTTTTATGGTTATTTCCTCCACTTTGCCTCCTCTACTCTCACTTCCTCCTTTCCTTAATTTCTATTTATCAATCAGTTGCTCACTTCATCGAGATTCGAACCTCGGACGCTTGCTTGATAACACGAGTCTCTTAACCGCTAGCCGCCCACGATCGCTGTTGCAATGATCAATCTTTGGACGTATTTGAAGTATCCATTGAAATACACTAAATATTAATGAAAAATATATATTCATAATGACGTATTGCACTATCATTGGCCGGCTAATGCGACGTCTCATGCGACGTCATGGTTATTGATGTCATGCGTATAACGTACCGCTGTTCCAGACACTTCAATCAGTTTTGACCGGCTGCTTCAACTCAGATCTGCACTACATGTGCATGCAAAATGTGCTCCAAAAACACATTTGTACCAATTTGTTTTCGCATGTCTACTCTTTCCTGGATTCCTCTTGGTTGAAATCACAAGGTGAGGTAAAAATTTGGATGTTTGGCGGCAGGTAAGTGGTGATCGGTTGGCTGAATTTTCCCGAACTGTGAATCAATGTCCTATGCATATTTATTTGCTATTCATATTTTTTCATCAGCACCCCAGAATACCGCCGTAAACCCCTGTACACCCAATTGTTTCAACCTGATACCTCACTGTGTGTGCTGACGATTCCTTACCCCGGGAACAATTGTAAGTTTTTGTAATACCAGTGGGTTTCTTTATTTAAATAATTCATTGGATTAATTGCATTGAAGGAATTGTTGACTCCTCCACTACCGATGATATTGTCGACAAGGTCTGCCCATTCTTAATTGGTCTAATGTTCCCTCTAAATCGATTTATGTAATTGTTTAACTATTTATTTTGGTGCTTATATATTTTTTGTATTGCCTTCGGTTTTAGTAGTAATCTTCAATAACGAATAAATCCATTTTTATGTGTGAATGCATCCAGAGATGCTTACAGTGACAAGGCCTAATAACTAAATGACCATAATTACAAAATGCTTTTTTTTTGCTCAAATTTTACATACGAACTTTGTATGAATATTCCTATACTAGCATGGCATAGGGATAGCATCGGTCATTGCACTTCCAGGTTGGAAATAGGAACCCTCCCCTTGTAATGGGATAAAAACAACAAACATGTTTTCAGTCATTGCTTTTCTCACAAAATAATCTCCAAACTTAACACATCAAGACCGATCACTGCAAGATATTTTAATTTAATACAACTGGTGTATATCGGGTTTTTGCCAAAACGAATGTGTTATTGTTCCCTGAACGTTAACTTTCATTCAGGTTGAATCCCAATGTAACACATCATGCCACATCAATGGACGAATTCTCAATTTCAATACATTTGCTATTTGTTGAGTTATTGCCCAAACAAACGTGTTCTTTCTGTTCAATAGTAAGGCCAATGGTGACGACAGTATTTTTCTGTTTTTTGGGAGGGGGGGGGTGGGGCACAAAGCACATTTCCCCCCTAATTCTTTCTCTAGCATATTCTCAATTTATCATTTTTTTAACGATGTGCGGTGGACATTTGCCACCCCACCCCTTTTTGACATTTTGTTAAATGTGTATTCAAAATAGCAAATTTGACTTCACAACAATTTTGTTCTCGTTTCTTCTGCGCCCCTTCCCCCCCCCCCCCTTTTTCGGTGGGGGGGTGGGGGTAGTAACAGCCCCCCCACACACACTTAAAGACTCCCATGAGAGAGGCATCGGAAATGATGTTTCGTCAGTACTGTTGTTTGCAACACTATTGATATGGGGCGCCCTCTATTGACAGAAAATTTAAGACCGTTAGGCCGGTTTGTCTCCGGCAGTGCGCCACCAATATTTTGGTCCGACGCGCCCATTTTCGATGAAAGCAGTATATATGCGGGTGAAACGCTCTTGCAAAGTACTGTAACAAACGAACTTTCATTCAGTAAAACCACATTTCTTTCTTTGCAAGAGGAGTGTGTTGCTTTTTGTCCTGGAAAATTGAATTTCATTAGGATTTTTTTTTTTTTTGCGTTTTAAACACGATGTTGTTTTTGTCATTGCTGTTTAAACGTTTGGGGATTTCTCACCAAATTGAGTCTACATAACAAATGTTAATTCATACTGGTCTTTCTTGGGTTATTGCCTCAAGCAACTAGCGCATGAGCTCAGTACGAGTACGAGTATGAGTACTACACTGTTTAAAGATTAGTTTTTCCACCAATTCAAATTCACCAAATTCACACATGCATGCGCATCAATTGGCCCGAGGGAAAAAGCGAAGCGGCCCCTTGAAAATGCACTGGGTCCCAACATTTTCCCTCAATTTCTCCAGGATTTGTACCATCTGTCTTTTGGAAAGTCCCTGAATTCGTGATATGTATCATTTTGTGGTGTATATATATTGGGAAGGGGGGGGGGCAAACAATAAACACTTATAAAATTGATTTCGTCCCGTGCGCATGAGGTCAGGGGAAATCAGCATGAGCCAATCAATGCGCATGCGTGTATGAAATTGAATCCTAGGATACCAGTCTGGATGTTCCCTGGTATCCACACGTAATTCCAGTCCATGACTTCAGCGTTGGTTTTGCCAAATCTAAACCCAAATCACAATGAGGCCTTTATAATCAAAATTGGGGAGGGGGCTGAATGTGAAGCCAATGAGCTCAAACTTCAACACTTTAGTTGTTACGCATACTGCTAAAAATGTGCTTTAAGAAATCTTCAAACGGGTGTACAAAGATCAAATGGTGCTTTGTGCCTTTTAAAGACATTTGCAAACATCAAAAAAAAATATGTAAGTGAAAAAAAAGTCTCTAGCATCCTGTGAAATCATGGCGCCTTGGTGTGCTGTCATTTTCAAGAAAAGTAAATTTTTGGAATCGATTTCCCACGATGGTCATGCGACCATCGATGAATTTTTCCCCCCTCAAAATACTGCCCTCAATAATAGTCATTCCACATTTTGTTTGCAATCGGTTACACATCCCTAAACCTAACACACCTATTAACACAGGGTGCAAGCCAGCTATAGTCTGGTTCCCTGGCCTGACATTTCCCGTATACTGATCCGTTTCGGTTGAAGAAGGTTCAGGGAACCAGAATACAAGGACGGAATTGTTTTCTTTCTCAGTTTTTCCCCCAAATACACAACCTTAACCACGTCTGTGTAAACATTACTGCAAATGCATATGCTGATTACTTTTTAAATATGAGAAGCTATTCTCGTTACTGAGAAGTACAATTACATTTACCTTTGGCGATGGGCCAGCATCAAAAGCTGGGAGTTTTGCACGGCTATCGTTTGCTATAATGGATTATGGTATCTCACTGTGCTCTACTCAATAAAGGCTATAATCAACCTTAGGCCCCCAAAAAAGTCGTCGGTTTCTGGTATGGAGCTTGCCCCAAAAGTGGTGCGGCGACGCGGCTTTTTTTTTGTTTTACCTGACTTTTTTGCTTCAAATGATGTCGGCTGATGACTGCAAATGGTGCCCGACTAAACTTAGTGCATATATATGGGAGTCCAGAGAGGCCACATAAAGCTTATTCTCGATCATAACCCCATCTAAAAACACGTTAAAATTGTGCAGCAGCAGGATTCCAGTCCAACCAGTGAGTTTGGCGGTTTTGAGACATCATCTTTCATAAAAAAAAAAATAAAAAAAAAACCTTTTCATTTTGCCGATGCACATGGCTACGGCAACGCGCGCGCATACCAGAAACCGGAGAATTTTTTGTTGGCCTTATCCTACATATGTAGCGCTATGCTATGAAGCCCGGGAAGGGACAGGGTGGATTTTTTTTTTTGGAGTTTACTAATTCGTTCGCACGAATCACTAATTCGTTCGCACGAATTACTAATTCGTTCGCACGAATTAGTAATTCGTGCGAACGAATTACTAATTCGTGCGAACGAATTACTAATTTGTGGGAACGAATTAACAAACTCCAGTAATTCGTTCGCACGAATTAGTAATTCGTTCGCACGAATTACTAGGCCTAATTCGTTCCCACGAATTACTAATTCGCGGGCACGAATTACTAATTCGTTCCCACGAATTGCTAATTCGTTCGCACGAATTAGTAATTCGTGCGAACGAATTAGGAATTCGTGGGAACGAAATAGCAATTCGTGCGAACGAATTAGGAATTCGTGGGAACGAAATAGTAATTCGTGGGAACGAAATAGGAATTCGTGGGAACGAAATAGTAATTCGTGCGAACGAATGAGCAAACTCCAAAAAAAAATTCCACCCTGTCCCTTCCCGGGCTTCATGCTATGCGTACTTTGCACAGGGGCATATTTCAAAAATATCTCCTCTGCCCTGTAAGTATTGTGACGTATTTTGGGTACAAACTCTATATATATAGAATCTGTATGGGTTAAGAAACTATTTCGTCCTATTATTTGGAGGATTTTGTCAGACCAGGCAATTTACAGGAATCTTAGTGAAACTAATCCAATGACGCAAACGGCAGGACAGGCCTATGCATGATGTAAAGCTTAAATGCAAGCCAACGGTTAATATAATTTTAGCAAAATGTAGTATTTTCTGTTTCAAAAAATTGCGCGATATACTGTGCGTACTTCACTGACTGAGCAACGAAACATTGATTGGGACCGATATCCGAGTTCAAAAGCAAGCATATGTCAAAGTACACGACTATGGAGAATTTGCTAAGAAATGCAGTGATTCGATTTACACATAGCGTGGGGCGCTGTATTTAGCAGTGTACTCTGCAAGTATACGTATGCAGCGGACATATAAATTCTTACTACATGTGTTCCGTAGACTGAATTCCAGTCTGTGATTTATGGTGGTAGTCGCACGATGCTTGTTGTCCATCAGTGTTCAATTTCGGTACTTGTACTGTATGTAGGTGACGACTCCTTGTCAAGTCTATCGGCACACATTATTGTTTAAGAACACTTCCTCATAAATTCAAATTTATGCACGCATGCGTATCAATTTGCCCAAAGAGAAAGAGCGAAGCGGTCCATTGAAAATGCAAACTTGGGTCCAAACAGTTTTGCAATTTTCTTTCAATTTCTCCAGGATTTGTGCCATCTGTCTTCGGAAAAAAAATGAAATCGTCTTGAGTATCACTTTTTTGGTCTAAGTGGTTTTATTGTACAGGATAAAATTTATAAAATTCATTTTTTTTCAAGAAATGAGACAAGAACAAATTTATCAGTGAAAAAAAAAAAACGTTTTTATCAGTATAATAATTATGTTGACCTTTTACAAAACAACATTTGTTTGTCTTAATCAACGTTTCAGCCATTGCTTAATAATCGTGTTCATGATGGTAAAGAGTGAGGATTTGGTAGTTGTTGCCAACTTATTGACTGCAGTTTGAAGTTTAGAAGTTTGCCAACTTGGTATGTGAAAACTCAAAAGGCTTGGGTATCTTCACAGATTATAATTCTTTGCACTGTATTTCATTGTTTGATTAACATGTCGGAAGTTGTAATGACACATCTTCCAATTTGTTTATCACCTGGCTATAAAACAAGCTCAGTCGTCACGTAGAAGGTAGATGAAGCTAGCTGAATCAAGTTTGGTTTCGTGCCGTGCGCACGAGGTCAAGGGAAATCAGCATGGGCCAATCAATGCGCATGCGTGTATGAATTTGACTTCATTGTGAACTGGTGTATTGCGCAAGCCTGGGCCGCTGGGCGTTGTCACACCGTCACAAGTTGCTTGCCTGCCTGCCAAACTCAGGCCAGTGTTGCATATTGGTTCATACTGGCTATAACAACGGAACGGAATAATCGGAGTAGGAACCCGGTACAGTACTCACAAACAATCTGCAAGCCGGACCATGTCACAGATGTTTTCTTTTTGTATCTACCCTGATCCCGATTCAAGATCTAGCACATCACTTCTTAGCACGAATATTGTAATCTGGAGAGAAAGTTCCTGAAATCCGCCAGGTACACGTCCGGAAGTCAGCCAAATCAAAGACAAGGCCAGAGTCAAACAGGTACGTATAATGCAGGCACTGTGTCGGGAGTGAAAGTGAACGTTCTTGGATCCGTGATCAGTTCCCTTGGCCTCTGTGACATCCGTGCTCGGTGGATTTGGGTTTTCAACATGAATTCTGGTTCACCGTGTTTGAATCTCTTGCACTGTATGAATAACTCTTCATTTTGTTAATATTGAATTGTGAACCCCTACTTTTTAAAAATGGTGTCTTCCTCGATCTTGTCTTGCCTAGTAAGGTAGGGCAAGATTACCATATGCGAAGGTTACTAATTTTCCTCTGTATTGACTAACAATCCCCCAGATAGCAATTTCATGTCATCAAAGTCATCTTAAGCAGTGAGACAATACAAGCATTTTCTTTGAAAACACTTGGAATTTTTCAGTCCACTCTCATAGGGTTTGTACACAGAGTGTTGAGTGAACTTCGTATATGGAAATCTTTCCCTAAGGTAGTGTATGTCTTTCCCCCCCCCCCCCGGATAAGCAACAAAAAAAGAGAAAAAAAAGAACAGAAAAAGAGGCACGAAGTCATAGTGGTGTAAATTAATTGGTTGGGGGTTAAAATGTCCCGCCCCCCCCCCCCCAAAAAAAAAAACCTGATAAATCGAGAATGTGTTGTGAAATATAGGAATTATTTGGTAAAAATATGTTTTGCCCCCCTCTAGAAAAAATCCTGGCGACACCCATGGTCTTTTGTACGAGTAAGTGTAATGTTCAAGGGGTGCACCCAGACTGGAATTTGGATTGCTCAAAAACATACAAAACAAAATCAGGCCAACTTCACGGTCTTCATCTGCTCTTTAGAAATGCAACATTCTTCAAAATTGTCATTAGGCAAAGACAAGGTCCTCAGCATCTCACCAACCAAGTTTGAAAACTGAACTCAATTTTGAAAGATGATTTTCTTCAATATTTTACACATGAGAGGGAAGTCAAGGGATTTCAAAAGGAGGCCACAAACTAGACGTATCCATGTCCATCCATGGTCTAACTGTTCGAAAAGACTGACTTCTTCATTCATTGTCATATAAAGTCTGGTGGCTGACTATGGTGTAATGTGTAGAAATAGAGACTAGTACCTCACATCCTATATATTTGTTTGGCACAGTTGAGTGATGTAGTACTGAAGAGTTATTGGACTGGCTGTTTCAGATGCCAGTGTATTTTCTTGTATTGCATGTTGTCAGTACCTTAGTTTTGGGACTCTCATACACTTGAGTCCAACATTTTCGGACTAGGTTGCCCCTGAGATAGTGGCTGAAGGACCGTTTCATATGGGAGAGATTTGGCCAAATACTCCGATGAGTCTGGCCAATGATTTTGAGCTTTCTACGCGCCTGGTGTTCTCGTGCTTAAATAAGTTCAAAGAAATTATTTAATCCACACCCCCTAAAAGTATCATTTATTTAAGGCTTGTAGGGTGGCCGCGCAACCAAAGCACAGATTCCATACCCTGTACGCGTGTTTGTATAGGTGCAGACTATAGGCATCAATGAGAAATGCGCAACCTAAAAAATAAATCAAGAAAATGCCCATTACTCCAACTGCTGATCGAGACACTTACATGTAAATCAAATGAAAGCTTGATTAGGGTAATCTTTTACTTACTTTTCCATTCGGGGTTAAACAATGACTTAATATGGGCTGACTTTTCACTACAAAAATGTCGCCTCGCGGATAAGCAGTCCTGAAGCCCATATCGCCATCTGAAAAGAAAAAAACTATCCAGACACTTTCTTCAAAATTAGAGATACTTTAATTGTGTCAAAATTCGTGGCAAGTTTTCCAGAAATACAAGTTCCAAGACCATTTTAGAGCTAAGGCCCTTCATTTCCACCAACCCTCAAATCGTAATTTGGCCGGCATATGCCATTTTGGGCCTATTTAATTACTGGTGTACACCACTTGTAGGCCTAATGTAGTTTAAAATATGGCCAATCTTTCAAAATGGCGGCTTCGTCACGGCAAATCCTGACTGTACCATTGCCTTAACCGTATGGAAGTTGTTGTTTGCCACGTATCAATGATTTCCTATGCAGGTTCTTAACATAAGAAAAGAATCATTGTTGCCGCACTAGGCCTTGACTCAATAGTGTGGCAATGCCTTCGGGCTTGAGCTTTAGAAATTATGTTCCCTCGACAAACAATAGTTTTGTGTAAATCTGTCTAGGTGGCTATTTTATGCACAAACCTTGCCATTCAAACCGAACTGCTAAATCTCTAGTGTACACTTCTGAAACGAAATGAAAGTCACAGACCGTACATATTTGTTAAAGTGTGTAGAGAAACGAAAGTACTAATGCATACTGGATGTAATACACTGCCAAAGATGGTTTTCTTTAAAATAAGCGACTTTTTTTCAGGGGGAAATAATTCAAGAAACCTTTTTTTTCCGGAATTGCCGAAAAAAATAGTAAATTATTAGGAAGTAATGTGTTTAAATAAATTGACGGTGTTTACACGAAATCTTCGAAGCCAATGGGAAATCATTTTTGCCATGTCACCCATGCAAAAATTTAATAGAGAATCATATGAAAAAAAAGCTGATTCTCAAAAATACTTGCAAATCACGACAAACAGATTTATTTCAAAAGTTATTAATCAGTCGTGATCACAAGGCAAATTTCCGGCCGTTTCTGTTTTGTCGGCCATAAGTTCTGGCAATAAATGAAACATACAAAAGCCAGAATGTTGCATAAAAATGATGGCATAAAAAGATTCAGGCATAACAAAATTCCGGCATAAAAAAAGTTAAATATCAGACAAGGGATTTACTCACCACTTGGGATGATCTACGTTCATGCCTTCCTCTCCGTGCTCGATGTAAACATCAAAGATCGGCAAAAAATAGGCAAAAACAGTGCAGAAAACTGCAGTTCCGGCAACGCCGGAACTATAAAATTATTGTGCTGCTATGACGGGGAGCCGCACCCAAAATGTGTAGTTAGTCGAGAGTGTAAGTGCTGAAAATTGTGTTCTGGCTGCAACGAGGTGTTGGATCGAAATCAAAGTTATTTCGCAGCTAGCCCTACAAGAAAACTATACCGAAACGCCCAGAATGTCAGCTATCTAATTTAAACAAAGCGCGTGGGATGTTAAACTCGCCTGCCCGCTACGCCCCTTGCATAGTTTAAAAAGTAGCGGGCAAAATTCTAGGTGGCGCGCGCTGTGCTAAAAAAAGTTTGGTTGGACGCGAGAGGGCGCTAGGCAAAAAGCATGATCGCAAGGGCTGTTCACATGTGAAAGGACACAACCACCGAGTTACAAAAGTTATGAAATGAATGCTGGAGTAAGGAACCTGTCGGGTAAAAGAACTGAATTCCGACCTGGTTACGACATCTTCCAATTTTGTTTACCACCTTGTTATAAAAAAGTTCAGTCGTCACGTTTCATTGAATCGTGAAGGAAGATGAAGCTATCTAGCGGAAACAAGTCTGATTTCGTGCCGTGCGCTCGAGGTCAAGGGAAATCAGCATGGGCCAATCAATGCGCATGCGTGTATGATGTTGACTCTCTAGTGAACTGGTGAATTGCGAATGCGTGGGCCGCTGGGCGTTGGTGCACGGTCACATATGTTGCTTTCCTAGCCTGCCAAACTCAGGCCAGTGTTGCATGTTGATTCATACTGGCGATACCAACGAAACGGAACCTTATTAATTGAAGGATATCGGCGTAGGAACCCGGTACAGTACACGCAAACTTGTCGAATACATTTGAAACTGGACTGCGGACTGACCGTTTTGTCGTGGTATTTATACGGCGCAAGTGACGTCACGGTATGTTTAAGTGAGGAAACGGTAAGAGTGTTATTTTCGTGGGGATTATTAGGCTAAAATTAACGTAAGTAGAATGAACTTTTCTCTTTCTGTCTTTTCTGATTCTCTTCAAAGTTCCGCTAAATTATTATAATCGTTTTATCTAACAAAGGTTGTTTCTCTAGTGTTTTCGTACGTTTTACCTCAACCAGCTTCAGATCAGAACTTAACTGAAAAGAGCGCGATTTCTGCTTATTTTTGGCCCATGTACGACTATAATACGCGCGCGTGCACTGTCGTGCCTGGATTCCCAGGTACTCAGATAGGGCGCGCGCGGAAAGTGGCTTCACCCCTAATTTCCAGCTTGGTGAATACGCCACTATGCGGCCGTGCGCCGCGACAGTACTATGCTAGCATGTAGTTAAAAAAGTACTGCGTCACAAGTCTTCAATATCACAAACAAGAAAAGTCTTTAAAAACATCCAAAATCGTCGTCAAAATTGAAAAAATCGCTTAGCTAAAATCGCAATAAGAATCATTAAAAACAATTTAAAAAGGTTAAAATGTCAAAAAAAGAGATAGTTATGGCAAGAAATTGTCAGATATCCCGCGAAACAAAATGTACGTCTGCTCAGTCACGCATGCGCACTAAATAGATCGCGGAAATGCTCATGGCTCCAACTGCTGTTTGAGACACAAACATGTAAATCAAATCAAAGCTTGTTTACCCTCTCTATTTTCCCCTTTGGGATGAACAGTGACTTAATTTGGGCTGACTTCACGAAAAAATGTCGCCTTGCGGATAAGCAGTCCTGAAGCCCATATCGCCATTTTGAAGAAAAAAAAAATATCCTGCCACTCTAGTGCAAATTAGAGATACTTTGTGTTCATCCCTAATTTTCCAGAAATACAAGTTCCAAGACCATTTCAGAGCTAGGGCCCTTCATTTCCACCAACCCTGAAATCGTGATTTGGACGGCATATGCAATTTTGGGCCTATTTAATTACTGGTGTACACCACTCGTGGGCCTAATGTAGTTTAAAATATGGCCTAGCTTTCAAAATGGCGGCTTCACGGCAAATCCTGACGGTACCATTGTCTTACCGCATGGAAATTGTTGTTTGACATGTACCAATGATTTTCTATGTTGGGCTTTAAACGTAAGAAAAGAATCATTAAGGTCCCACCAGGCCTTGACTCAATTTCATTGCAATGCCTTTGGGCTTGAGCTTTTTAGATTATTTTTCTTCAATAAAAACTGTTTTTGTGTGTGTGTCTATATAATTATGTGTGTGCTATTTCATGCACAAGCTCGCCATTCAAACCGAACTGGTATAAGTCTGTAGTTTATAATTCTGATACGAAATGGAAGTCTCAGACCATACATATTTTTAAAAGCCTTGACGAAAGGAAATTACTATAATAGTCACTGTATGTAAAACACATCCAAAGATGGATTTCTTTAAAATAAGCGACTTTTTCAAGGAAAAAAAAACCTTGTCCAGAAAACTGAACTGTCTTACCCCTCGATACATTTTCTAAGGAATGAAATTCTTTAAGGGCAAAGTCCATGTAGCCAGTGTAATATGTGGCCATGTTTGTCTTAATCAACATTTTATTCATTGCTTAATCGTGTTCACGATAGCAACAATTGAGGAATTGGGTAGTCAATGGCCAACATAATGACTGCAGATTGAAGTTTGGAAGTTTGCCAACTTGTGTGAGATAACTACAAACTTGGTGTGACATAGCTCAAAAGGCTAGGAATATGTCAACAAATTATAATCCCTTGAACTGCATTTCATCGTTTTATTAATTAACATGCCAGACGTTTAAATGATACATCTTCTCATTTGTTTACCACCTTGCTATAAACAAGTTTAGTCGTAACGTTTCATTGAATCGTGCAGGAAGATAGAGCTAGCTGGCAAGTTTTATTTCGTCTCGTGCGCACGAGGTCAAGGGAATTCAGCAAGGGCCAAACTATGCGCAAGCAGGCAAAATGTAGGCCTATCGAGGCTGATTTATTGCACCTTTAGTGCAATGTCAGACTGTCTGCGATCATGTATGTGCTCTCACTTCGTCCTTGAAAAAATGCTGTGGTGCAACAACAACTACAAGATCGCAACGAGAACTACATAGGTCGCCTGATGGGCGCCGGAGGGTCTTAATGGTCTCCGATGAGCGCCAAAGTTTTTGAACATGCTCAAGACAATCGCAACACCTCTGCGCTTTGGCAGGGCGCCGTAATGACGCAACTCGGGCGCTGTGCGAGCGTGAATCGTGCGACATTGACCTGGCATTGACGCAGCCTTGGCGCAAAGCAGAAAGTAACTTGACTGCGATAAACTTGTCGAATACATTTGAAACTGGACTGCGGACTGACCGTTTTGTCGTGGTATTTATACAGCGCAAGTGACGTCACATGAGCGTATTTTGGTCGGATAGAGAGCGCCACGCGAGCTACTAGGACATATCAACAGCGAGCAGAGCGTAGTGTGAGCGCAGAGACAGCGCAGCGGCAGCGACTAGATCGAGTAGTTGGGCTTGATATGGGCGCATAGAGAGCGAGTTGAACGCATCGTAAGCGCAGGATGAGCGCAGCATGAGCGTAGCTTGAGCTGCTTTCTGGCCACTTGAGATCGAAATAGTTTTGGTCGCCGTAAGGTCTCCTATGAGATTGCATACAATTTGACATGCCCTTTAAGGGACGCGGGTTCCTATGATTGCAATACAACGCCCACATGTGGTCAATGTGCAGTCTTGCACTCTATAACAAACGTTTCCTGCATATTCGTTCAGTGAGATTACTTCTACCTGCTTACTACCAAGATGCCGCAAAAGACAGTTCAGCAGTTGGATGCCTACATTAAGGCAACAGCCGTCGTGTACAATCACTCCAACACCAAACTCATCAGCAGGAAGACTAAAGTCAAACCAAGGAGGAAACAAGCTTTCTTGTCTGGACTGCATTACAGGAAAACATCTTCTGATGATAGATGTGCACAGAGGAGACCATCGAAACGATGGATTCAAAATCATTGGAGGTATAAACAAGAAAGTCAGAGGTAAACAGCTATGACATATATACGTTTATACATTAAGACAAATGATTGCTATATGGGCATTGTAGCTGTATTTGAAGGATTGTTTGATGTTTGATTATTTCCAATTTGTTTAAAAGTTTAAACGATTTTAACGATAAAATGCACTTTTATTAGAATAATGACAGTGACAATGGGCGGCACTCTGATTATAGCTTCAAAATGAACTTTTCATTGATCTCGTTATATTGTTTAATAACTTATTTCTAAAACTACACAGTGTTTTCCCCATATTTTCACAGTATTACCAAAGACGTAAAACAGAAACTGCATCTCTTTGTCCGGACTCCTCTCAAAAAAAACCCCAAGACACTTTACTTTGAACTCCATCCCGAGACATCAGTCACATCTCTCAAGGAAACAATCCAGAAGAGAATTGGCGTTGAGGCACGATATCAGCGTCTGTACATCAGGAGAAACGTCCAGGTTGGTATACTTTAATATCAATACAGATAATTTGAAATATCCCATCTTAGATATTGGTGTTATGCGATTTTCCAAATGGTAATATAAAACTTAAAATCGCGCATTTTCATGTTTTAATCAATTTATTTTTTATTGATGATAAACACACGTTAAATACACAAACATATTATAAGTAATCTCTCCATACTAAATGTTAAACGAACATAATTTCAATTCACAAATAACGAAAATCCACTGTGTTTCCCTCTGATCGTTTAACTTATTTTCAAACACTATTCACTTTGGTAGCTCTGTGACCTACTGACACTTGAGGAGAATGGTGTCGGCAAGGAAGAAATCATCTCTCTCCATCTTTCAGTAGATGGTCCAAATGATGACAGTGTAACGAAAGGTAAACTACAGAATGTGGGAATAGAATTTTCAAGTAAATAAACTGAATCTTGATTAGATATATTAATTAAGATAAAAGGTGTATTTTTTTGGTTTTAGCTTTAGGTAATGATATAATTTCTTTAAGTTGGTAACTTATACGGTGGTGGACGCATTTGAGAATGTTTCACTAAAGTTAATCATTTTTTGGTAGACAAAGCCAACATTGATGATGAGTACCTCAAGGACTTGTCTTCGAAAAGTGAATCATCATGGAAGGAACTAGCTGAACATCTAGGATATGAGGAAGCGGAAATTGCAGACATCCAATCCAGCAACGAAGGCAACAATGAAGCTGGCCGTCACATGCTACTCACTTGGTGGGAAAAGACGACAGATCGCAACGAAGCAGCTCAGCAGCTGAGACGAGCATTGGAGGCCATCGGGCTGACTGATTTGGCCCAAAATGTACCAGGTGCGCTAGAAGAGAGGACCAATTTTTTAAATCACACCTCACGCATTTGACAGCAAATAGGCCATTACGAAACCTGCTACTAAAAAAAAAGAAATTAGAAATATAATGATGCACTCTGTTTTCCTACTTGTATTAGTAACAAATGAATCAAGAGACGAAGCAGCTGGACCCGAACCAGACAGGCGTCAAGATGCAGGAGTTGACAAGGAGAACATAGAAAGCAAGGCGGCATCAACCAAGGAAAAGACACAGAAAAAGTAAGACATTTGTGATCTAGACAAACCTCGGCGCATCTGGTAAAACGTGATTAAATGCTGCTATTTGTACTGCACATTGTGTTTGAAGAATTACCTAGGCATCACATTTTATTTTGTAAAGAGCTAAACTTTTTGTTTGGAAAAAAAAACCCAATATTTCCTCACTTAAATAATTGTGTACAAAAATGGCTACAATAATGGTCCATGGTCTTTACCTTCATTACTATATTGTAATTGCCAATTCAACCTAAAAAAGTGCATTAACATGCCGAACTTTTTTCTGACAGTTTCAGTCATGTGCAAGTCTTCATCGGGTTACACCTGACACATAAGCCCAGAACGCTTTGTTTCCAATTGGATCCAGTGGCATCCGTCTGGTGCTTAAAAGAGATATTAAGCGAGATAATCAGTGTCCATCCTCAACAACAACGATTGTTTATCCGAAGAAACTTTCGTAACTTTGAGGTAAAAATGGCTCTACAGTTTTCAAAGTTGCCATGTTGTAAAGTATCAATCAATATTTCATTATAAAAGAGTCCGTGGATCAGAAGCAGCACTATCATTTGCGTACAGACGCTGCTCTGATATCGGTACAATTATGTCTTTGCACTAAAGTTAAGGAAATAATAAATAAATGATTACTGGGGGAAATGGTTGCTTTAAGACCCACCGATTTAAAATAGCCTCAATTTTAAAATTCACCAATGAAAAAAAAAGGTTTCCTTAAATATTTTTAAATCCTAACCACCAGACTTTCGTCTTTAAAAAAAAACTCTGTTTAAGAGAGTATTTTATGAAGATCTTACATTAAAAAATTGATTTGTTTCAGCTTTGTAACTTGCTGACACTTTCTGACTGTGGAATACAACAGGACGAGAATATCTCACTCCGCCTGTGTACTGATGGCCTACTGGGCGGTGGACCAAAAGGTAAAGTAAAATAATATATCTTGGGATGCCACATCCGCCTATCAAACTATAATCATGCTTGAGCATACGTTTTTTTGTCGCCTGGACGAAGTTTTGGGAGACACTAACCAGTCTAAATTCTGTATGACCCTACGGTCATACAGAATTTAGGACCCATATGTACGATACAGTGTAAGTTAAGTTTGATTTGGATGAAACTTGGATGCAGTGACACTTGGGTGGGAAGACACAATTCTCCATCGAATTACTGAGCTCAAAAGTCATGTATTAGTCATTAGAGGTCATTGTTTATATATATTTCAAACTTTTATTGTCAACTAAATTTGATGGAGTTTAATGTAACTTGGATGGAGTGATGTTCTGTTTGACATTTAGCGTATGGGGTCCGAAAGTGACTAACAATCATAAGAACAACCCACCTAGCTGCCCATACATGTACCAACAGTCTCAACTTGATGCCAATTTGTTCATGAGTGCATGTGTATGCTCAAAATTATTTCTGTTTTTTTTAATCATTACAACCTTGACATTTTGCCTTAAGGCGTCCAACAGGTGACAGGTTTCAGGAAGATCCCCAGATTAACAAAAAGACCAAGTTTTAGGTTAATATTACGCCTCAAGTTGTACGTACAGAGTCTTAGTTCTTCACTATTCTCATGTTATAACAGATGCTTCGTCATCCTTGTTTTCACACTATTGAAACTATTGAAACTTCCTGGCTGGACAGACCCATTCTCCGGGTCCTAATTGGACTGACCATTTTCTGGGTAAAAATGCCGTTTTGCCTGGCCATATGACCCGGAAAGTGTCGGGTTTTTTTTACCCGAGAAATAGGTCTAGGGTAAGCTACGTTGTATTTTGGACTCTTACCACGCATTTATGAATACAGTTTGGAGTAATATATTTTTTTTGTTCTTGTAGCGGAAATATCAGAGCCGACTCTCTCCGATGTCGCTAGGAGGCTTGGTCACGATTGGAAGGATCTTGCTATACACCTTGGCTTCACATCCGCAGACATCTCAACCTTCGAGGCCGACAGCCCAAGCAATGTTTACAATCAGACATTTCAGATGCTCGTAGCATGGCGACGACGGCAGCCCACCATTGGAGGTCAGATGGACGTGTTGTGTGGAGCATTGGCCAGGATCGACAGAAATGACATCGTCACGTTCCTTCAAGGTAAGTCTGTTTAAGTGTTGTAACCATCAATGCGCAATGTTTTAATGAACCATACGTGTTGCGTGATAAACCGAAGTGATTGAAAATTCTAATTCAATTTCCATATGACTACTAAATGTACATATAACTGGTACATAAATTATGTTTTCCCACACAAAATGACAGTCAAGTGTGTCTATATCAAACGCAGAAATCTGTATTTAGCGATTTTCAAATCCGGTCTATCGTGCGGTTCGTGCACTTTGCTTTTCATCTTCGTTTATTGCAATCAAGTTCACATAGTATGACACCTCAAGCTGCATGTACACAATGTTAATCAATGTTCACGGAACCAAACCCCCCAATATGATATTTCATATTTAAAACAAATATGTAGCACCACAAATAACAATGATTGGAAAGCCAATTGCATAAGCTATTTCGAAATAAAGAAAAAAACTGCTTAATCCGTTCAAAGAATATATCACCTTTGAAACACAATGACCCTGGAACCTCTTTCGTCCAAAAAAGCGATTTCAAGAAGCGTCGCAACAATTCATCACTGGTTTCACGAAGGGACGGGCATGTTAGAATTTTTTTTTTTTTTTTTTTTTTCGATTTCGATTTTTTCACTATTTTGCTTCCGCAAATTCGGACTTATGAGGCGTCGGATTTATGAGGCATAAGATTGTTTTATTCCGACCAGGTGCCACACCTCATTAGTCCGAAGCCTCATAAGTCCGACGTCAGAAAAACGAGGCGTTAAATTTGTCGGACCTACAATGCGTCGGAGCTATGAGGCGTCGGACCTAGGAGGCGTCGGAATAATGAGGCGTCGGACCTATGAGGCGTTGGACTTATGAGCGGACCTTATAATGTTCCAGTCTTATCAATGCATTGGCGGATTCGAACCTTTTTTGGAGGATGTGTTGAGGGGTACGGATGATGGGTGTGTTGTTGTACATATTTCGAAAAAGCGTCAGGGATATTTGACCTCAATTTGACGCTAAGAGTGGTGGCGTGACCAGGCTGGGAGGGGGGCATTGGAAGATTGCAACATCATGACGATCTTAAAAGCGAAATCGCGAAAGTTGATAGAAGCGAAATCGGGACGGTAAAAGTTGCAACGAGCAATAAACAAAACCACTACTACTCATAGGCAAACGAGATGGGTAAACCGTACGAACAATTAAAAAAAAATCTAATTAACTCCTCAAGTTTATTTCATGTGCCCTACCCATTACTTTTTTTCAACGTTGTGAGATTCTTGCGCCTTCTTGAAGATTTTGAGATGCTGGATACTCCACTAGAGGAGTGCACAATAACACAAATGTTTTTGTTCCATTTTTTTGGTGAAGGGCTGGGGAGGTGCGTGAGTCCCCCATTATCCAACAGTAAAAAGTGTATCTGATAACGGCGGATGAAATGTCCTGAGGAGGGACAATGGAGAAAATAATGTTCTGGGTGTTGTCCCTTAAAAATGAAGAAAATAGCACTTAAACAACTAGATGCAATGTGTTTTTTAGCAACACGCACCAGCATTTTAAAAAGGGAAATAAATACGAGAAATAAAATGGACCAAACTTCGAAATGATTATGCAGCTTGATTACCCATTTTGAATATGGTTGAGGAAATAACTACTACAGGTCAAAAATATTACTTTTACGGACATAAAAACGTATCTTTCCATGCAAGCCTACGAAGTTAAAGATGCGCATAACGCAACCTTTTCCCCACGCGCTGAAAAATGGCGCCGCCCATGGTAGAACGCGCGTCTGTACGCACTGCCGATCTAGTCGTTTTTTTATTCCTTTGGGAAAAATACATTGAACAGGTGACATTTTCGTTTTCACGAAGGGACTCGCGTCTTTAGTAATTAATTTTTGCTTTTTTTTTACCACTATATGAAATATAATCACTGGGTTCAAATTAACGTTTACCTATCAAAGAATTACGTCAAGGTTTTCTTATTGCATAAAGTTGTTGAAAATTAGTAGTTTTTGCAGTTTTAAAAACGGAGAAACTTCTCTTGCGATTATCTCGAAAACGGTTTTTCTTCAAAATCCACATGCCAGTCTCTTCGTGAAACTGGTGACGAATTGTCTTCAAACATCACTAGCGAGCAAACCTCAGTTAAAAAGTAAAAAGAAAAAACACAATCAGGCAAAGTCCTTTTGAAAGCCCGTATTAAAAAAAAAGGGGATCAATAAATCATATTGTTTGCCTAGCCATGGTTGTTAATAAAGATATTGTGTACTACAATTTACTAGGACGTCACAAGAAATCAAGACAGCCCGTTGGCACTCGTTATAAAGAGCAGAATGTCACAATGAAGCGAAAGTCTTCACATCAACAAGATTCTGACAGGACCATCAAGACATCACGACAGGCCGCTGATGATGCTAGTGCTGCCACCGGGCCGTCTACAAGTCTGATCCCCCAAACATCTGGAGTTACACCAAGGGAGGAGGTTGGCACCCAGCCTGCTGATGATGCTGGTACTTCCACCAGGCCGTCTACAAGTCAGATCCCCCAAACATCTGGAGTTACATCAAGAGAGGAGGTTGGCTCTCAGCCTGCTGATGATGCTGGTACTTCCACCAGGCCGTCTACAAGTCAGATCCCCCAAACATCTGGAGTTACATCAAGGGAGGAGGTTGGCTCTCAGCCTGCTGATGATGCTGGTACTTCCACCAGGCCATCTACAAGTCCGATCGCCCAAACATCAGGTGTTACATCAAGGGAGGAGGTTGGCACTCAGCTTGCTGATGATGCTGGTACTTCCACCAGGCCATCTACAAGTCATGGCGTTGGAGCACCAGAGGACGCATCAATTTGTACGTACAAAGTAATTGTTCTTCACTGTTCTCATTATAGCATTTTTTTCTTGGCCTTTGTTAAACGGGTCATCTTCGTTAACCTTCATAGTGAAATCTCGCTTTAAAAGGTAAAACATTATGTTTATGTTTTACTGAGGTATGACGTGCGCATTTACAATTCAGTTTTGTGCTTTTAATAAACCATTATTGAATTGAATTGAATTGGATTGAAGGATACTTTTATTATTGCTTTTGATTGTAGATTACCAACTAGGAGGTAGAGCCAGCATAGTACGCATCGGCACGATCAGCAGTAGCCAGAGCCCTATTTTTGTTGGTTCAAGAGGAGTTAATGTCACTTACAACTCGCCGTCGGAGGGACCTAGTAAATATATTCTTGTTCGACACCAGGCGCGGTTTTAGAACCAATATTTTGGGGGGGCTAGCACGGTGGATCAAGAATTTTTTTTATCAGGGAGGCGTGCTGAAATGTAGACCGGTTATTTTTTTCCAGACACTTTAAGGCCTACAAAAATCAATAGGTGGGGGGAAGGGGGGGGGGGGGGGGGGGGGGCTCATGCCATATTTTCAATGCCGGAGCGCCAATAAAATCCTAAAATCATTCACACTATATTAACTAATGCACGACTATTTCTATAGGGGGTGACCGTTCGCATGTACATCACAATCCTTCTTTTTGCTAATACAATTTTTTTTACGGAATTTTTTTTTTGGGGGGGGGCTAGACACAATTTTTTTTGGGGGTTACAGCCCTCCCCGCCCCCCTGCTTAGAACCGCGCCTGTTCGACACAATAAAGTAGTTTGATATCTTATATCAAGTGTTAATGTACCTTTTAGGCGGAAGGGACATGGGAGTGGTGTTAACATTTACTTATTTCCAGTTTCGCGAGCTAGAGAATCACCAATTTTCTTTTGGTACAACTGTGGGCCACTGCATTGCAGTATATTGTGGACACAATATGGGGGGGGCTATTTATAGAGGTTAAAGTCTTGTAATTTGTTCTAATATGGATGAACTTGAGGTTGTGTAAGCAATATGGGTGCATGCAGTGCATAAACTGCGAGCTCGTATCTCCGTGAAATTCGGATCATGACATGGGGTCCTATAATAATTGTGGTTTGTTGGGTTTTCTTTCTGTAATAGAGCGAAGGCATAGTTTTTCAAATTGGCGATGGGCCGCGTAATTACTTAAGAGGTGATAATCTTTGGATGAAATTTTCAGATTTTTACAGATGATGAAATAAACTTGAAATTCTTTAATTTGATGGGTGTCCTAACTCTTGGAGAGTTGTAGGTATAAAACGAAATTGGAAGTGCGCGTAAATATCACTGAGCTCTATGGGTGTCGATTTACAGGTCAGTAATCCCAGTTTGTGTACCCATTCAAAATAGCGCTCCCTATGTATACCTCATCTGAAACAAAAGCTACGTCACTCGTATTAGTTTGCATCGATGCATTAGTGAATGGAGTAATGGGCTGTTGGGGAAAATTGAATAATCCTCAAAGTGATCTCTAGGGCAAAGCCGATTAATTTTTTTTCAATTCGAATAGAAGATACCAAATTTAACTTATTTTGAGTTTTTGTATTGGGTAGGCCAAAAACAAAAATCGGTCTCAGGTCAGACCAAAGTTCAGGAGTTGATGCGGCGACGCGTTTTTTTCTTCTCTTTTTGGCCTTTTTTTTTCAAGCTTGGATTGCACAGACAAGGTGGGTACTATTTTTGTTTTGCTTTTTGTGTCCTCCTATACATTGGTGTCCTCCATAATTTGCCTTGGTACCCTCCATTAATTTGCAATTTCCCCATTCCTTGGAACAAAACCTTTGAGGAGGTGCGGCAATAGAGGGCGCTGTTGTAGCTACCGCGTTCAATTTGAAGAAAAAACAAAGGTTGACGCGCATGATTAAAATCGTCTCGTGCGCTGACCAAAGACCGACTATTTTTTGGGCCTTACCGCAAGAAGATAATTTTTATCCTCTATAGTTTCAACTATAATATTGTGTGTCGAGTTTTCCTAACGATACATTCGTTATCGCGCTCGGGAACATGGAATAATGCAGTGCGTTTAGAGCATTCGGCCTTGTGGTATGTTAGGCCATCAGCTTGGGATTTGGTCGGTATCAAATCAGGGCATAAATGATTATAGTGCGCAAACACAAGGTATACCACCCCTAGAGTGGCAACAAGCATTTTGATGGCCATTTTGGAAAAAAAAAGGTGATAACACCTAAAAAGCTGCCACCGCTGCAATGCTATCACATATTTTCCAACTCTGGAGGTGTATACCTTGCCAAAAATCGCTGTGACGATTACTCCCCTCATTTGATACCGGGTGCCAAAATTTTGGACCGAGGCTGATGGCCTTTGTGGGACATACACTCACTATATAGCGTGTACATCATTATTTTTGATCACACTCTCGCTCGGGAATAACTAGTCATGCGGAAAATCTATGTTCTGTTCCTCGACCAGACATAGATCTTGTTTATTATTTAACCTTTTCTTTATCAGCAGGTTTTTATTTTCTTTTTCATGATAACGACATTCTTTGCCGCATTGTTGTTTGATTGCCAATCATGTATTCTTTCCGCGTTCCATCAAAACTGTAATTGTTTATTATACATTTGTATACGTAGAGCAAATAGAAATGTAATTCACAGAAATGTGTAAATTCACTACACAATAATATCACAAAGCTTCTTGTCTTAGTTTGATGCACCGTTTTTGTTAAACTTTTGCAAAAAACAGAAAAAAAAGAAGACTTTTTTAAGTGCTCCAAGACAAAATTCACCTGATTTTCGACAAACAAAAACTGCTCCTTTGAAAAGCAGTTGTGTAACTGAAATGGACTACCCTCCTTGAAGGTCACAATAAATCAATAAGCAACATCTTCATAGAGTGATGATTTGAAAGATGTATCATCCGTGTTTTTCAATGTAATCGACCTTTTCTCTACTAACGATTTTTCAAAAAGTACGATTCATTTTTACGAAAAAAATAGTGCATGATCATGAGATTTGCACCCCCACCAATATGTTTTAGTCGGAATTTCGAGCGTCTGTCGGCTACTGTACAGTTGCTTATAAATAGAGGGCGGAGGTTGCAACTCCCCCGCTCAGCCGCCGACTAAAGTTATGATAGGATGGATAATTAAACGACTAATAAATACGTATGAATTTGTTCTCAAATTGTCTTGGAAAATGATGGTAGATCCCCAGCAAGGCGTGTCTTCGCCTTCAATACCCCCTCCCATCTGAGCCCTTAACTAACCGTTAAATATATTTCGTGGGAAATAATATTTCTTGGGAAATTCCCCTTTTTTGAGGGAAATAGCGCAACCTAGTATGAAATGTCCATTTGTCCCTTCTGCTTCAAACACAGATCGTAATGCGGGTCGGATGTCAGTCGGTCAATTTACTTCACAAACCCCATGTTACTATTGTGAAAGGGTGGCGAGAATCGGTCTTCCTCCTGAGAACTATATATAAAGTCGGGCTGAAAATAATTCCAAAGTTTTCACGCAATCCGAAACAAAACTTAGCCGGTTTTTTTTCGGTTTTTTTTTTTTGGGGGGGGCATAGAATAGTAACATTTTTGTATTGCTAAAAAGTAGCTCAAAAGGTAACAAAAGGAATAGAATAGTGTTGGAAAAATCTCCAACTAGCAGGTACCGTTCAACTTTTTAACTTATCGTCATCCAAATTCGAGATAAATTAATTAACGTTGTTTTAAGAATGACTGCTACATTGAGAAATTTGTCCCGGTGATATGAACTCATTACATTTGCTACTAATTCTGAATTCGTTTCAGGGCCTACTGGTGGATTTGCACCCCACACTGATCTGACGAATATCCACCAGCTTGTTATGGAGTACATCAAGGACCAAACACGCACCATCCCTGCACATCCCTTGGATCCTTCCAGGACCTTGGATATTGACCAGTTTTCTGAACTAGAACTCACTCAGAACGTAGAAGGTAATGAGACTACACAAGAACCCATTCGTTTGCTGGAGGGGAAACATAATTTAGATAAAGCTAGAACAAAGACCATAGTCTTTAAAGATATGCTTGGCGTTTTAGACAGAAAGCTCAGGGTCCTTCTTTCAGGAAGGGCGGGATTTGGCAAGTCCACTCTTTTATTGAGAGTTGCAAATGCGAGCACTGATCCAAATTCCGTGATGGCAAAGTTCAAACTTGTGTTCCCTGTAAAGTTGAGCACAATGCAAAATACAAGTTGCGTTCTTGAGGCCATACGCGACCAGATTTTACCCAATATTGAGAAGGCAGTTTTGACGAAAGTTATTGAGGAACACGAAGCAAATACAGCTTTCCTATTGGACGGATTGGATGAGATTTCATTCGATGTTCTCAATTCTCCGGCCCCGGAAGGTGGTTATGGGGTCAAGGACATTTTGTGTAACAAGGTGTTAAGACGCAGTACTGTCTTAGTATCAACTCGGCCACACATGGTTGACTTTGCCATCAAGGGATACCCACGCTACACCCACGTTAAAACATTGGGTTTCACACTCGACACTACAAAGAAATACATAACATCCTACTTTGCTACAAAGGCTGCTGCCAAAAAACGGGAATCATTAATTTCACACGTGACATCCAGATCATTGCTGCGCATACTGGCCGGGATTCCAATCCTTGTACTCTTCATGTGCATAGTTTGGGATAATTTATCGAAATTGCCTGATCAATTAACGGCACTTTACAAACAGTTTGCTGACGTTCTAGTCAGTCGCCGTTGTAATGACGGCGAGGATCCGGAGGCGTTGATGAATTCAGTCGCGAGTGAGCTGGGGCGAGTCGCTCTTGATGGGTTACTAGACCCCAAGGGGGAAAGGCTCGTATTCTCCTCAGAGGAATTTGATGCCAAAGCCTTGGAGGATGGGTGTCGATTTGGTTTCCTACAAGAAGAAAGTTTGACGAGTGGCTTGAAGAAGATGAAGGTAGTAGCTTTCCTACACAAGTCTATGCAAGAGTACTTCGCAGCATACTACTTTGCCAGTTTGTATCACGCAAACGAAGATGAGTTTCATGAGAGGTTGCAGCAGATCAATGCAGACAATGTTGATGCAATGGAATATCTGCTTCGGTTTGCATGCGGCATATCATCAGGGTCTCCGGCTACTGCCCTCATTCTTGATCACGTTCAAAAACAAAGTAAAGTTTTACGATGGGTTGTCAGCTCATATGATGAAGGATTACGTGAGACTGAGCAGAACCGGACTCGCCTCATGTTTTTTGAGTCTGGATGTGACGAGCTGGCTGAAAAGTTAGAGCGACCAGATAAAGCGGTATGTTATAGTCAGGAGGATCTGTTAGCAATGCGCTATTACTTGCAGTGTCTCCCCCAGCCACTAGTACAACTTAAGGACTTAACAGTCACCTGCTCATCGCATGAAGTATTGACGTCATTTAGGGGTATTGATAGACTACTGCATAGTAACACTACAGTACGCCTTTGTTTATGGATCACCGGTAGATTGCATGAATGGCTGAAGCTGCTGGGGGAGATACTACCGATAGATAACATCAGGTCAATCAGCAGATTTCACGTGTCTGTCAATTACATCCTGTCGGAAAAAGCGGACGAGAAGATAGAGGCAAATGCAGAGATGTTTGAAAGGTTTCGTGATCGAATAGAGCTTACACTGCATATTGGTAAGAAATCTCACGTTGATGACGCCATTAGACTAGCGAAGGCACTGGCTGGTTGTGATAGGTTGCAACGCGTAAATGTGTTAAATACCAACCTTCACGGCCATCTGGCTGATGTAGCCCCTCTTGTTCCCCCATCCCTGGGGTGGTTGGAATTACACTCATGTGGACTGAATGATGATGACGTCCCTGACCTGATCAGCATCCTCCCTACCGGGCATGGTTTGGTGCGGCTTGATGTTTCTTTCAATGCATTCAGTCTGGTTGGAGTGAAGACTCTTGTTGCTCATCTCAGGAATCTGCCTCTACTACACGTGTTTAAGCTTGTACACAAAGGTCCCTATGCAGAGCGTGTCAAGATGATGCGGATGGCCGAGCAAAATCTTCCAAATGTCGACATATTGTAATTAAATGATACAAACAACTTAAATTTACTTTTTGATTTTTGTAACAGTTACTTCACCAACATTGCCAATTGGGCCTTTGGACTATTTCGCTCGAATCTCCAAACTAGTATTGTTGCCGTCATCATTACATGCCGTCATCATCATTATGTTTCTATGTAAATCACAATAAGACACACATTCCGTACAAATACACAATGAGATAGGCGCAGATCCCGGGGGTGGAGGTTGAAACCCCCTCCCTGCTCTGACACACAAACAGAAAAATATAACAAATATAGTAATATAATTACATGTACATGTATGTCTGCCTGTCCACGACAATCGGACATACAAAAACTGTAAAGGGCATAACCTCCCCCCCCCCCGCAAATATTCCTGGATCCGCCCCTGTTGACTAGTATTACAAACTCACATTATTAAGTAAAGTACATCACGTATCAGACAGATTGTTTAGCGGATTTGGCGTAATATTGAATGTATTGGTGTTAAGTACGATAGAACACTAACAAAAAATACAGAGCAAAAAATACCCAAACAAAATTACAGAGGGAAGATAAAATACGTATGTCATCCAAGATTTACTGTAAGCTTAGTAAATTGGTTCATGGTCTGCCTCTGTCCTCTTGTACCTTGTTCATATCCCAGGACTTCGTGAATTCACGCCCCTTGCCTTCAACCTCAGCATGTCTACGAACGTAGCTTGGCATTGCAGTGCTTGCTTGCCTCTACACAGTCGGTAACCGGTTCACATCTTGACAATGTGGAATGACTCAGATTTAAAGTGCTACGTACTTCCCTTGCCTTCCATCTTCTCCATGGTTCGAATCCAACCATGGCTACTTTGTTGTTTTCCTTGGATGCTCGTTTTGCTCAATCCGCTTGACCTCTTCTTGTTTCTTGTCTGTTTTGGCGAGGTTCACATCCAACTAGGGTTTCTTTGAGGCTTATTGACTCTGAATCGTGGCTGTTTGTATTAGATGTATATGTCTGGACATTTGAGGTGGTGGCTGAGTTCTCCCATTGCATAACCATTCGGTTCGATTCCCGTCAAGGGCAAATGCCACAGCTGCATCGCGTGGTTTCTGCCAAGAACTGTTCTCTCTCATCCCTTTCTTGCCTCTGAGACTTGAATTTCCTTCCTTATTTTCTCTCAACTCTAACTAGTAACCCGAGGATTGCCAGAGACAAAACGCTGAACATTCCTGAACACAAACAAGGCAACCATAGGAATACATATCATGAAGATTTCAACATTTTTTGGCTTAGTTCAAAGAATCTGTTCAAAATTCCAGCGTACAGCTCAACAACTCGTCATTTGCATTTTTCGATCAGACCTTGAATTGCCGCGGTCATAATTATAATGACTCACACAGTGCTGTTCTGAGCAAGTGAAACTTTATGTCAAATTAATAAAATCTTGCGTAAAGATCCACTACATGTATTGTGAAACACAATTGTCAGAGGTTAATCTATGCTTCTCCTGAAAGAATAATTAATCAATTGAAAAAAGAAGAGTTTTCTTGAGCTCTCAATGTGACATGTCATGTGACATGTATGTACAGAACATAAAATAAATGTGTATGTAGTATGGTTTATTGCAGAGACTTTATGGGAAAAGGCATAACTTTGTCTGGGAAGTAATATTGAAAAGGCTCAATTATTGCTGTCCTGATAGTAAGTCCTTTTCAATTATTTGGAAAATCATTCATATTTGTTACCCCACGCTAGTCTGGCTTTACAAAAGGAAGAAAAGCGATACAGATATTTACATTTTGCCATGATACAATAGATTACATTGAGCACTTTTTCTGGTCATGTAAAACGGTTAAGCCCATTTGGAACGAAATCGAAAAGATTGCTGCCTTGAAAAAAAAAGGATAATCGATCACTCTTTTTGGGATGGATGAAGCACATAATAGCTATCGGTTTTTTAAAACTCTAATAAATATTGGTAAACAGACAGTAAGTCGTTGTAAATATGGCCAGTGCTCTAACCTTGTTGTTCTTTTTGAGCAGGAACTCCAGCTTCGACATAATAATTAAACGGATTTATGTGTTTTGTTGTGTGTAAAATTAGTAGTGTGTGTAGAGCAGATGATAATTATTGTACATAATAGTTTGTTATATATTAGGTGATTGAGTCTTTGAATAAAATAGAATAACAATGTAGTGTGGTATCCTTTTCCATAAAACATCTTCAAGACTAAACATCATCCCGTTTTATCTGTTGACTGTTCATTCCCAGTTATACGATGGCAAGATTTATTAATTCCATTGTCTCGAAAATCAATTTGACAAGTGTCAATTAAGTTGACATTCTAAATTATTTCCGGTCCAAAATCTTACCAAAGTACAATATTGTACTATTTCGCATCATTATCGCTTTCAGTTTGTTTCCCATTTTACCTCATTTCCGCAGTACATTAATCGATTTTTTTACAATAATCTGGAAACCATGGTATCTGTGATTAAGTACAAATCTTCAGTTTACTGTGAATTCGTAACGAAATTACAGTAAACCCTAGATTCCTACAGTAACACCTCTAATAATCTACACTGTTTAACAATTGTGTCATGTCACAAAAAAGTTCAATCTGAAAGAGAAGTCGTACATTATGTTTAATTGATGTATATGGGTCTTTGCATAGATAAGGGTACCAAAGTTTGACATTGTTATATATGTTTTCTTAAAACTTTGCAGTGTACATTTGTAGAACTGGTTGATTTAGTACTTTAAACATACATTTTTTTTAATTTTCGGACTTGAATATCTTCTTACATGACAAAAAAACATCCGTTCATATGTAACACGTGAGTGAAACGGGTCACTTATGTGTGCCATATTTCTGTTGGTTTTCATCAAAAATTCATATATTATATAAAGCATTGAAGATACTTTTGTTGGTTTCACGCGTAACAGGGTAAACCATGGTGTCCCCCAAATGTTACAATGTGAAGCAAAATACCTTTTGTGCCATATATCTGTTAGCTTTATTTGAAAATTTCTGATTTTTATAAATCCATAACTTAATGTAAATGACACTTATAACTCTATAACATTCAGACAAAAACAGATGGATATTTTGCACAAAATAGTGATTCTTTCCTTATTTATAGGTTGGTTTCCCCATTACACGTGAAACCAGTAACTTGTATGCACCATAATCTTAAGTATTTCATTCAAAATGTCTCAATTTGTTTAGTATGTATACTCATACCGATTAGTTTATGAAATAAATGAATTTCAGGATATTTATGACAAAAAAGACAGTGATTTCACGTGTGACCAGGACACCGAATTTGGTGTCCCCGTTACACGTGAAGCAGTGTTGTTCATCATGTATGAATAAGATACATTTTATTTTTACGATTCATGTTTTCAATGACAAGGACAAACTATTACCACATACTGAAACTAAAAAGAGTGCAGAAAATACTTGTTCCTGTCAATTGCTAGATTCTTGTGTCTTAATATCATTGCAAAATATTGGACGAAATTCACTTTTAATAAAATTTGTTTATTTTGAGGTTTGGTCGTTACAATAACTGTGTTTACATCACGAATGGATAGAAGTTGGCGCGCGGTGAGCAGTGTTTATGAAGTGCGCCCTCTTTTGCACAAACCACTCGTTGTTTAGATCAATAACTTACTCAATTGGTCATATTTTTCATTCAACTTTGTATCTATTTTTTAATGTATTCTTGTTACCATTCAAGTTAAGATTGACAGGCTTTCGAGTCACAGTGTTTTATTATACTTTTGTCAATCCTGGCCCGCTGGGATTGGGCTGTTTTTGTTTATTTTTGTTTGATTGGTATTTTGTAATTTGGCCGAATAAATAATAATAAATATCAAATGTACTATACTGAAACTTCGTTCAGTAATTTTTAATGATGTGTCACGTTCGGAAAGTTTATTTTACGAGATTTAAAAAAAAAAATACAATTGTGAGCGAAAGAATTTAGTGCATCAAACCTAAAAAAGCGCATTCCGAATGAATGTCATCGCTCATCCTCGGGTCTTAAGTCAGTAACCTTCCGTGCATTCATTGCTACTAGATTACATAACAAAAGACGCCCTCTAAGATAGCCGCTACGCGTGAGGTCGATTCGAAATATTTCGCGGGCTAGGAACAATCAGGCGTTTAACTATAAGGAGCTGTTTGCAGTTGACCCACCTGCTGAAGTGTCAGGAGAAGATTCGTTGCAAGAATTCCTTGAAGGGCTGACTTCTCATCTCGTCATTCATCTTGCAATTTCTTGCCCCTCCTCCAGGGTCATTTTTTTACTGCGTCCAGCCCGCATATAACTTAATTGGGCGTTAAATTTGTGAAAGTAGGCTGCAAAATGAACTAAATCATACGGGAAAACCTGTAAAAAAAAATGAATAAAAAAGGGCATGGCATTCTCACCAAATTTCGAAGCATTATTTAAGGATTGTAAACGATATGGATTATGTACACGCGACCTTGCTCGGACGGAAGCATGCAATATCGGCCTGTTGTCGTGACCGCTATGTGTTTATTCCGTTATTTATTTTCTCCCTTCGAGTAACTATTTCCCTTATTTGAAATAGAGCCCTTATTACATCAGTCTAATCTAGTCAGTCCCCCGACCAACCCCGCTTAGGCATCTCTGGTATGCAATTACGTAATATCTTTGCTCGCGCCACCCCGGCGTGCGGGAGATTCGAATCAGTTGCCTCCACCTTCCCGATCAACTCACTACACATTTCTGTAGCCAAATATGTGTAAGTATATTTACTTTAATTGATTTTATGTTGATTTCTGGACATTTAATTCACCGTAAGCATTCATCCGTATGCTATACTACTAGTGTCTGGCTCGGTAATCATGGATACATGTATTTTAGTTTACGCCGAAATTTCTATCATTATTATCTTTATTGTATAGGCCTTCAACCCGGTACATAGCCCCATAAATGTGGCCAATTTACTGGACTACCTCCATTAATAAAGGCCACTCTTCCACCTTGTACAAAAAAATGTCGAACTTTGTCAAATTTTTATGTTCACATTTAGGCTTAGTTTGTAGTTTGTCTTTGCTTTAGAAGCATACTCTTCATAGGCTAATCAGAAAGTGCTGCCTTTTTCAAATGTCTAATTTTCGTGAAATTTCAAGTTGAAATATTGATACGCAAACGTGTGCAAACGAATCTGAAAATTCCATGAAAATTAAGGCCAAGAAAACATACCTTCGGCTCGGATCACCCGACCGACCCAATTTTCTGAGACAAAGCAAATTGTGCTAGGTGAGTGAATATAAGCGTAATTAAGGGTACGGCACAGTTTCCCAATCGTCATTAGTCAGATATGTCCACCCCATACAATTTTATCTGCATTTAGTTTCTGAAATTCCAAAAGAGAACATAATTATACATGTACTATGCGTACTTCACGTCTGGGCGACCAAAATACATGGGGACCGATATCACAGCTGGGCAACAAGCGTGTCAACGCACGCGACTATATGGAGAATTTGCCAAGAAATACAATGATTTCATGTGGTCATAGCGCAGGACACTGTATTGAGCAGTGTATTGTTCAAGTCTACGTATGCGGCGGACATTATAAATTCTTACTACGTTCCGTAGACTGCAATTCCAGACTGTGATAATTGGTCATTTTCACATGGTGCTTGCTGTGGATCAGTGTTTAATGTACCGGTACCTGTACTGTATGCAAGTGACGACTTTTGTCAAGTCTATCGGCACACATTGTTTATCGCCTGCGTCACTGGCAAGGCACACCCTTACAATTTTTCTGCATTGCAACAACCTCACATGTTGCTTTCCTTGTCATACTGGCTGTACACCCAACGAAACTGAACCTCATTCTTTAATGAACATCGGTCGATTTGTGTCTGAATTCGTACCCAGAACCAAGGCCCAGAACGCAGTGAACCGACCCGTTCATTTTGAGACTGTGATGCCACAGTCTCGGTAGCTGTTTGCAACACACAGCCCGTCAGTATAGCAGTCAAGCAAACAAAGGTAGGAACTGTTCTAGTTTGATTTCAATAAAGAGTAAAAGAAACAACTTGTTATTTTCCAAAATATTGATTACCACTGCCATTTCGATATACTGTCATTGTAAGCGGAAGGAAAGGGGTAACAGATTGATATGTAATATTATCGACCAGATTTAGACTGAGCTATATTTTTCCGTTGTCTGGAACAGTTATTTTATGTGGGTTTCTAAATGTTGATATTGTGTTTTTATAGGAAACACTAAATGTTGAATATTACTCACGAACCGTAATATCATAATATTTATGACATTCATATGGCGGTATTTGACTTCGTTAAACCTGTGTTCGTGTATACGTGTGTTCCTTTTTGCAAAGATGAGATTTATACGCAACATGAATCTCCGCCCGAGGATTGCATAAAATCACGTCATTCGCGTTCAATACAACCATACGACTAGGACATCTTTACACTGCTTATAACGATTTTGAAATAGACCTTAAGCCATAGAGGGCCATGGTTTTGTATTGCGTGCATAGGCATGAGTGAACCTTTTGTGCACTAATTGTTACTGCATGTAAATTAAAATAGCAAAGGTCATCCTCTGAGTTATTTGCAACGCGTAAGATTCAAACCACTGAGTCTTGGAAGATTGGTTTATTTCAAAATGTTCTTTTTCAGCCCCGACTCATTTTCAGCACATAAGAGCATTATATATGCTACACATTGTTTTTTATGAAGGGGAATACCTACAAAGTCTAAGGACTTAAAGTGGTCCTTCGATCGTAAACTGTCATCCATCTGCCCACATTTGGACTCAAAACTTCTGTATATCACCAACAGCGAAACATGGTTTGTTTTAATGAATTTTTGCAACCCTGCCCGCGTCTGAATATATTAGCGATTCATGATCTGTTTTCATAATACTCTGGATACTGTATATCTACGCGTACGTGTACAAGCACCATATTGCAGGAGTCATATAATATTCGACTCCAATGGACTTTCAAACCAGTGTCAACAACGCTTAGCAGACACACCTAGCTGGACATGTAAGAAGCGATACCTGATTCAAGCACGCTTGGACATGTAAGATAACCTCAGCAGCTATAGCATGCAATTGTAGTCTGTATGAGCGATGAATGAAGTTTTAGGAAACAGTGGTTGATATGACGCGTGCCGAAGGCACGCCCTGCTATAGGGGGCATGACCCAGAAAGGTTTGAAATATGTGATGCTCTCTCCTGCATTTTAAGGCAGTGATAATTATTTATAGGACTTTTAGCATTCAGTTTAATCGTTGTGACCCCATTTTACTGGTATCATGACATTAGTCAGTGGCTGAAAGGCGGGTTAATTCTTACCGTCATATTCAGTCTGAAACAACAATAAACCACTGCAAGCAGTCAACGTATTCACAGCTTATCCCGAGCATTCTGGTGACATTTTAGGCTGAAGCAGATGTTAAACTGAAATGTCTGCCTTGACGTCACAATTTTGCTCATGAATATGGTAATTTGTATTTGTATAAAAACCATAATGCAACAAGCCCCTAAACTGGCAATTTCAACTTTAAATATAAAGTTAACTGGAACATAAAGTTACATTTCAAGTATTGCCACAAAATGTAAATTGACACTGCTGAGAGAGAATATTGATGAGTCTATTAAACTCATCAATATTCTCTCTCAGCAGTGTCAATTTACACGTGAGGACCTCCATCAGAATATTTCCCACCTTGACTCCCAACTCAAATCCAGTTGTTCTGATTCCACGTACAGGAATGTCCATGATGAGATTGAAAGGGGTTTGTCTAACCTTGACTCTGTCCTACTCAACAGGAGAAACAAGAAGATTGGTGGCTTGCTTGCCAAGCAACAGCAACGCAGACACAGACGTTTCAGACGTCCTAGGTCCCCATCTACCACGCCACCGCCAGAACCCCCTGTCAACACTGTAGTTAATCTTTCTTCCTCATCAATATCTGACGCAGACAAGGGCGGATCCAGGGGGGGGCCAAAGGGGGCCATGCCCCCCCCCCCCCAAAACGAAACCAATTTTTTTTTTTATGTGACATCGCAATAAAGGCAGGCAATGAGTACACCACCATCTTTTCCTCAAAAAAACATTGGTTAAAGTGGTCAGAAATTGCCTCAGATCGCACCACAGAGCATCTAGAATCCAAAAAATTTTCGGGGCCCTTAAGCGGGCCCCGAACCCCACGCCGTAATTTTTTTGAGCCACTTTTTTGGGGCACCAAAATTTTTTTTGGCCCCTCCCCAAAATTGTGTTCTGGATCCGCCCTTGGACGCAGAGCACAAACTTCTCTCCAAGGGTCTCAATTTTTGTCCCGCTCCCCGTTCTGTGAACCAGGTTCAGCTCAGCCAAGATCTCACGGAATACTACCGTAGAATCCGTCTGCGTGAGTTTTTCCTGGACAGTGAACCGTGTGAGCCATAGCCTTTTGGAGTCAAGAGTTCATGGGTACCCCCCAAGAATCGTGTGCCAGCCATAGAGACATACGTTCAAGTTATCAATTCCCAAGTCACTAACCCAGACAACTTCCCCCACAGGACTCATGATAATCTCCCCAGAGAGGAGCGCCTGGCTCTCAACTCCTTGCGCTCTCGCACCGACATCATCATCAAGCCAGCAGATAAAGGTTCAGCTGTGGTCATCATGGATCGTCAGCAGTACATTGATGAGGCCCACCGCCAGTTGGATAATCGCACTAACTATACCCGCCTTGACTCTGACCCCACAGGCACTTTCTGTCGAGATATACAACAGGTACTTGACGATATGCGATCACGTGACCAGTTGTCCAAGAAAGCTCACACATTTCTTTCTCCCTGTGATTGTAGGACTGCCAGATTTTACCTTCTACCCAAGATTCACAAGGCTGGCAACCCCGGTAGACCCATCATCTCCGGTAATGGCTCACCCACGGAACGCATCTCCCTGTTTATTGACAGTTTTCTCAAACACCTTGTCCCACAGATTTCGTCATACATTCACGACACCCCAGACTTCCTACGCAAGCTTGCAGGAATCAAGGACCAGATTCCTAGCACAGCCATCATTGGGACTTTCGACGTCTCATCTCTGTACACCAACATCCCACATGAGGAGGGTGTTCGTGCTTGCTCCTTGGCTCTGGCCAAGGCAGGACACACGACTCCTCCCATCAGTGATGTTGGCACCCTCATGAGACTTATACTAACGAAGAACAATTTTTCCTTCCTTGGTGAACACTATCTACAGGTACACGGCACTGCAATGGGCACCCGCATGGCCCCCTCCATGGCTTGCCTCTTCATGGGTGACCTCGAAGAACGCATTCTTGCCTCGGCCCCATGTCGCCCTTGGATCTGGTGGAGATATATTGATGATTTTTTTTTTTATCTGGACCAGTGATGAGGACAGTCTCTTCACCTTCACTAACCACATCAATTCCTTCCACAGAACCATCAAATTCACATCGGAGTTCTCGGCTCACCAAACCCACTTTCTGGATGTCACCGTCCGCAAGCAAGGCAACTCACTAACCACTGACCTGTATTCCAAACCCACAGACACCCACCAGTACCTCCACTCCTCCAGCTGTCACCCCAGGCACTGCAAAACTGGCATAGCGTTTAGCCAGGCACTCAGACTCAGAAGAATTTGTTCTAATGATTCCGATTTCTCCCGCCATACACAGATACTGAGGAACAACTTAGTGGCCAGGGGTCACAGCTCTCGCCAAGTTCATCGTGCCATTGCAAGAGCTAAAGCTATCCCCAGAAATCTAGCTCTCACGGGAAAGGCCCCTGATGCCATGGCCAAACCCATGATTCCCTTGGTTACCACGTTTCACCCCAGTCTCCCTCCCCTTCGCAAAATCACTAATGACAATCATCATATCCTCCATACTTCAGATCGCCTTGCCCGCGCCATCCCCAACGGCCCCACATTGGCTAACAGGCGTCCTCGAAATCTACGGGACCTGATTGTTCGAGCTGAAGTCCCATCCTTAGATGCATCCCCTCCCACCCAGCATGGTACTTTCAAGTGCAGTTCCAGATGTGTTGTCTGCCAGATTCATATCCAGGAGTCTGACTCCTTTTCTGGCCACTCTTCTGTCACTACCCACAGAACCATTGGTAACATCACTTGTAACACCTCTAATGTCATATATCTCATTTATTGCAGGGTCTGTGGAGTGCAGTATGTAGGTGAGATTAGGAATACGCTCAAGAAGCGTTTCTATGCCCACCGGTCAACGGTCAACACCAAGAAACTAGACACCCCTGTTGGTCATCACTTCAACCTGCCTAACCACTCCATTTCTGATATGATTTTGCAGGGCATTGAAGCTCTTGGCCATCGCAAGGACTCAGTTCGCCTCAGCAGAGAGAAAATGTGGATGAATCGTCTTCGACCTATTCAACCACATGGTCTCAACATCCAACTTGGAAATGATTAATCCTTTTCTTCCTCCATTGTCTTCTGTTACAGATAATCCACCTGGTCTTCCTTGTTTGTGTTTACCCACCTTCCCCCATCTTTCATCCCTTTCCACCTCCATACTGTTCCCCCCCCCCCCACATCACCCCCATTCACTCTCACACTCTTTTGTCCGTTCCCACTCCCTGTGACCTTTGATCCTTCCCCTTTCTGGTCCCTCCCCTGTTTACACCAGACCCCTTGTGGTTTGCCATCTCTCTTTGTTCTCTCATCCACCCTCCCCTGCATCTTTCCACACCTTTCCCAGCTAATCCTCCTTTTGTGTTTCTTCTTTCAGCCCTGCATGTTTGTGTGCACCCCCATGTTAATGTATGTACCTCTGTCATTTCTGTTTTAGCCTGTGAAGAAGAACTTGCTAAGTTCGCAACGTCAGGCCACACTAATTTTTAGATTTTTATATTTCAGGTCCATCCAGTCAGTAAGCAGTTTGCAGCAGTCTTACTTTTTTTCACTCATCTTTTTTCTCTTATTTCTTGTTTATTTAATACACAAACGAGTGGAAAACAGCAGATTTAATAAATTCAATTCATCAAGTGTCCACAACGAGAAACCCTACTGAAAATACTCTGTCGTTTTGACGCAAAGTGTTGTTTTAGAAGGCGTTCAACTTTAGTTGCCGTTTTCTCCGATTGCTATTTTTTACTGGTATGTAGATGGGTGTTACTTCGTGGTGTCGGTGACGATGAGATTAAGGCAGCAGAAATTGTTAAGTGACGTGAGGTATATACGAAGCTTCTTCCACTGCCTAATACCATTGCGAAATACGATTTTCTGTTGAACGCTGTGGGTTTGCGTACAAAGGCCCGGCGCACAAGCTGAGGCCTGCTATACGAAGCACCATTGCAGGACTCCTTTGACATAGCGTTACGATGGACGTTCATACCAGTGTCAACAACACTTAGCAGACAAACTTAGCTTTAATTCAACTCATTAACATAATGGAAGTAGGGATGCGAGACCTGCTGCATGCTAACCTACTTGTGGTTAATGATACACAACCTTGACCTGTAGGATAACTTCAGCTGCTATGCATACAATGGTAGTATGGGCTACGAATGCACGTATAGGTGGCAATAGGAATTGTGTGTTCTGAAAGCCTGTATTTGAAAAAAAGACATGTGTGAAGACAATTATTGTCAGCCTTGATGACCCCGCCCCTCCCCCAAGTCACACTGCGGGGCCGAGGTTGCAAATAGATAAACGTCACAACGAATGCAATGATATTAAAAAAAACGCTAACAAGTTTGATAGATTGAAACGAAGCATCAAAGGCCACTCAATCTCCTGTCCTAAAATCGCTAATACTTCCTGAAATAACCACCTTTTTATCATCTTTATTCGTGTACCATATTAAGTCAGACAATAGACTCGGAAAATAGACTGTAGATTCGTGTAAGACTTGCACGAATCTACAGTTTCGCGTCTACTCTCTGTTACTGAATGTGGGAGGACCTACCACATGTATATAACAGTCAACAAAATTCCTCCACAGATACCCGCTATAACGTGGACACGGTTAACCCTCACTGATGACGTTTACATTACACACTGTCCATGCGACACTTAGATGTTAAAGATTAACCACATAGACAATCGGTGAATGACCATGGGATTAAACAGAAACACCTGACCATCGATTATTCTCATCAGGTGTGCCCTTTTACTGGTCGACTGATTTCCTGATTCCTGTTTTCTGCTTGATGACTACTAGCTATATGATGGCCAACAGCCAATGATTGGAAATTGACTAGGACGTCTCACGAAATAAGGTGAGTTGGAGTTTAGAGCGCCAGTCGGCCGCTCTGCAGTATGTGCACAAATAAGTGTCTACCTGGCTATTTTGAAATAACTAAAAACCATGAAGTCCATTTTGAATGTTTTTAGTGTGCAGATACTCCTTATCCTTGGTCTAAACCCGTGCATGTTGTGAACAAGAGCTGCGGTTGGGATTGGAATAATTAAATCTGGCTATCAGTCATCATGGCAAAACCTCAATATAATGCTCAAGGGCAACTGAGTTTAATTCCAAACCACAATGTTTTTTTTTTCACAACATGAAGGGTTTTAAACAGCTATTACATAACACATCACCGAAATTGGTTAAGGCAATGAATTTGTGCATATTGTCCAACATTTCGTTGAGATCTATTGGCCTTTGTGCAGCTTTGATTGACTGAAACTAAATTAACTTATTGGTATTTAGATTGAAGATAAGGAATATCTGCACAGTCGAAAGTTTTCAAAATTGACGTTATGATTTTGTAGTTATTTCAAAAATAGTCATACGGACACTTTTTGTGGGACACACTTTAAGGTGGCAGATTAAACAGGGGTGGAAATTGCAAGGCGTGCCTTTGCCTTCTTTGAACCCCTCCCTCCCACCCCCACATATGACCCCTATTTACTGAAAGCTATTCACACTTAGTACACAAATCGTTGGAAATATCTTCTTTCTTTTTTCCTACTTGTTTTGGCATTTTGACGCAAAGGAATCTGCAACCAGCTGGGGCAGTAATCGGCGTACAGTCACGAGCCGGTTAGGGCCCTGTCACACTTCTGCGTATCCTAATTCTTTATGAGTTGCGTATTGACATTTTTTTTCATACGCAGTCGTACGCACAATACGCACCTCATATGCATCTCTATCGTTTTGTGTAAGTTTTATGTACGCAGGCATACGCATGGTACGGTCCAGTACGCAGGATAGTTTTGGGCATGCACAAAACTACGCTGCCTACGCTGTTACGCAGGTCATAAGTTATAAATACGCAGCGCATCGGTCCCGCATCGGTCGAGTGGGTTACGAGTACGTTATATGTTCGTGACGCACCCCGTCAGCATCTGAGCCGCCTGGATTGGACGTATACATAGCGTACTTGCAGCGCAGATGCAACGCACGCTGAACGGCGAGCGGCAGACATGCGGCGGGAATACGCTCAGAAGTGCGTCAAGCATGCGGTCGGCATAAGTCGGGCGCGTCCGGAATACGCTCGGCATGCGCACTGCATACTGACCTATTTGCAGCCCAAAAAATATTGCTGTGCACTGCATACGCAACTCACACGCATCTCATACGCAATAGATGCGCTGAATTCGTCACTTGTTCGCTAGATGTGCGTCGGCACATATGTCAAAGTGATCAAAACATTTCGACGTTAATTGAGCGTACGGCTGCGTATTGAATTTTTTTGATAAGGAACTTATAAGGAACTAGGATACGCAAAGGTGTGACAGGGGCTTTAGCTGCTAATGCATACAATTGTAGTATGGGCCACGAATGCACGTATAGGTGCAACACGAATTGTTTGGCTGAAGAGCTGTTTTAAACAAATACACCATGTAAAAATCACACGTCAGGACCTAGTCTGAATTTGATAAACGCCACGTCACAACTAATGCAATGTTCTTGTGTGAGATTAACAAAAGGCTTACAAAGTTTGAAAGATTGAAAGGAATTTAGCATCTATGCCCACCCCACCGCCGTCATAAAATATTTGATACGCGCCTAAGATAAGTACCAATTATCAGCCTTATTCATAATCCTGCCCTAACGTGTTACACCTACACTCAACCAAAAAAAAGTCCCCTTTCCAATACTTTTTAGTCTAACTCAAAAACTACTGAGCACCTCTCGCAAATAATGACTAATCAATACAGTAATTCCTTAGCAATCCAGCCATACTCTTTATTTGACCCAAAACAGTGATGTGTACGAATTTATGCAATGTACTACAAATGGTAGCAAAAACAATTGCACCTTTGTATACGTGCAAGTCACACTCACCTTGCGCGTATACAAAAGTGCAACTGTTTTTCCGTACCTTTTATCATAAATTGCATATTCCTGTACACATTATCATTGTTTGGGGCCCAACAAAGAGTATGACTGGATAGCTCAGGATTTTCTGGACTGATCAGTCGTAATTTACCCAAGATGTGCCCAGTAATTTTTAAGTTAGACCCAAAACAATATATTAATAGGGACGTTTTTGGATTGAGTGTATTTAAGCACAACAGTTTTAGGAATAATGAATTATTTTGTTCCGTCCGAACTGTTATGTTGTTGGTGATTCATTTGTAGTTTCAGTTCATGAAAGTTAGCGAATGAACCTTTTACTGAGAAGCGTTTCAATCAGTAAATCTTGACGTTAAAATATGAACAAACACACTTAAGAATGTGTTCCTATAATGACATCACAGCAATTAGAGCATCCTCAGTTGTTAAGAGAACCAGGAAACCACGGTTAAACATGTTCAATGTTTAAAGGGGCACTGCGTCCTGAAATCCCCGAAAATGTCATGTTTTGGTTCGTTTACTTATTCTATTTTAAACATCTGGTTGCAGGGAAACCAACCTAATGCCTTACCGTACCAGAGAAAAGACGAGAAAAACAACCGGTTGTTTACATCGGGCACGACGGAGTATGATACGTGTTTCTTGTCGTTTTCAAACAATGTACGATACACGTTGTGTGTGTTTGTATGACACACGTACACAGCACCATGCTCACGACCAGCTGCGGTTGCCAATCACCATTGCACAAAAAGTGATTTCTTTCACGTCCGAAAATGGCGGAACCGTCGGTATCAAACACACAAATTATGCTCAAGTCACAAAACTGAGAAATCGTGTGATTGCCGCAAAACACGTCGCAGAAGTTGAGTTTTTTTCGACCAATTTTGATTTTTGTTGATCGCCGACTTATGCCAATCATTTAAATATCGTTGCAGTTACACTCATGTCGCACTGAATCGGCGACTGAGTTGTTCCCGACGGTCGTAGCTCAGACGCAGCTTGATCCTAAAAAGTCAGTCGCCGACTGATCTGTTTCGTCGCAAGGTCTGCCTGAGGGCGGCTTTTAGGGGACGCGGGTTCTAATGATAGGAATACAACCTCCACATTTGGTTTAAAAAGTGCCATTCCTTCATATTCGTTCAGTGATGTACCAAGATGACGCGAAAGACAGTTCAGGAGTTGGATGCATACATTAAGGCAACAGCCGTCGTGTACAACCACTCCAACACCAAACTCATCAGCAGGAAGACTAAAGTCAAGCCAAGGAGGAAACAAGCTTTCCTGTCTGGACTGCATTACAGGCAAACGTCTTCTGATGATTCCTGTGCAAAGAGGAGACCATCGAAACGATGGATTCGAAGTCGGAGGTAAACAGCAATGACATTTTTACAGTCATACATTGAGACAAATAAAAGCTATATGAGAATTGTAACTTTATTTCGAAGAATTTATTGGATATTTGATTCTTTCAAAACATTTTTGTTATTGTTTAAAAGTTTAAACAATTTGAACGATTAAACGCAGCACCTTTAGTAGAATAATGGCAGTGACAATGGACATGACTCAGATAGTAGTTTTAAAATATACTCTTTGTTGATCTCTTTCTATAGCTTAATAATTTATTTCTAAAACTACACAGTGTTTTCCCCATATTTTCACAGTAATACCGAAGACGTAAAACAGAAACTGCATCTCTATGTCCGGACTTCCCTCTCGAAGAAACCCAAGACACTTTACTTTGAACTCCATCCCGAGACATCAGCCTCATCTCTCAAGGAAACAATCCAGAAGAGAATTGGTGTTGAGGCACGATATCAGTGTCTGTACATCAGGAGAAACTTCCAGGTAGGTATACTTTAATATCAACACAGATAATTTGAAATATCCCATCTTAGATTTTGGTGTTATGTGATTTTCCAAATGGTAATATAAAACGTAAAATCGCGCATTTTCATGTTTTAATCAATGTTATTTGTACTGACGATACATATACGTTAAATACACAAACACATTACAATTAATCTCTCCATACAAAAGGTTAAACGAACATAATATCAATTCACAAATAACGAAAATCAACTGCGTCTTCCCCCTGATCGTTTAACTTATTTTCAAACATTATTCACTTCGGTAGCTGTGTGACCTACTCACACTTGAGGAGAACGGTGTCGGCAAGGATGAAATCATCTCTCTTCATCTTTCAGTAGATGGTCCAAATGATGACAGTGTATCAAAAGGTAAACTACAAAATGTGGGAATAGAATTTTCAAGTAAATAAACTGTATCTTTATTTTTATATTAATCAAGAAGAAATGTGTTGGTAACTTATACGGTGGTAAAATCATTTGAGAATGTTTCAATAAAGTTAATCATTATTTTGATAGACAAAGCCAACATTGATGATGAGTACCTCAAGGACTTGTCTTCGAAAAGTGAATCATCATGGAAGGAACTAGCTGAACATCTAGGATATGAAGGAGCAGAAATTGCAGATATCCAATTCAGCAACGAAGGCAGCAATGAAGCTGGTCGTCACATGCTACTCACTTGGTGGGAAAAGACGACAGATCGCGACGAAGCAGTTCAGCAGCTGAGACGAGCATTGGAGGCCATCGGGTTGACTGATTTGGCCCAAAATGAACCAGGTACGCTAGAAGTGAGGACTCATTTTTCAAATCAGACCACACGCATTTGACAGCAAATAGGCCATTAAAAAAACCTGCTCATTTAAAAACCGAATTAAACATATTAGTTCAAACCATTTATAAACGATATGATGCACTCTGTTTTCCTGCATGTATTAGTAACGAATGAATCAAGAGACGAAGCAGCTGGATCCGAGCCAGAAAGGCGTCAAGATGCAGGAGTTGACGAGGAGAACAAAGATAGCAAGGCGGCATCAACCAAGGAAAAGACACAGAAAAAGTAAGACATTTGTGATCTAGACAAACCTCGGCGCATCTGGTAAAACGCGATTAAATGCTGCTATTTGTACTGCACATTGTGTTCGAAGAATTACCTAGGCAACACATTTTATTTTGTAAAGAACTAAAGTTTTCTCAAACCCCTTGTCCCACAGATTTCGTCATACATTCACGACACCCCAGACTTCCTATGCAAGCTTGAAGGAATCAAGGACCGGATTCCCAGCACAGCCATCATTGGGACTTTCGACGTCTCATCTCTGTACACCAACATCCCACATGAGGAGGGTGTTCGTAATTGCTCCTTGGCTCTGGCCAAGGCAGGACACACGACTCCTCCCATCAGTGATGTTGGCACCCTTATGAGACTTATACTAACGAAGAACAATTTTTCCTTCCTTGGTGAACACTATCTACAGGTACACGGCACTGCAATGGACACTCGCATGGCCCCCTCCATGGCTTGCCTCTTCATGGGTGACCTTGAAGAACGCATTCTTGCACTGACCCCATGTCGCCCTTGGATCTGGTGGAGATATATTGATGATGTTTTTTTCATCTGGACCAGTGATGAGGACAGTCTCTTGACCTTCACTAACCACATCAATTCCTTCCACAGAACCATCAAATTCACATCGGAGTTCTAGGCTCACCAAACCCACTTTCTGGATGTCACCGTCCGCAAGCAAGGCAACTCACTAACCACTGACCTGTATTCCAAACCCACAGACACCCACCAGTACCTCCACTCCTCCAGCTGTCACCCCAGGCACTGCAAAACTGGCATAGCGTTTAGCCAGGCACTCAGACTCAGAAGAATTTGTTCTAATGATTCCGTTTTCTCTCGCCATACACAGATATTGAGGAACAACTTGGTGGCCAGGGGTCACAGCTCTCGCCAAGTTCATCGTGCCATTGCAAGAGCTAAAGCTATCCCCAGAAATCTAGCTCTCACGGGAAAGGCCCCTGATGCCATGGCCAAACCCATGATTCCCTTGGTTACCACGTTTCACCCCAATCTCCCTCCCCTTCGCAAAATCACTAATGACAATCATCATATCCTCCATACTTCAGATCGCCTTGCCTGCGCCATCCCCAACGGCCCCACATTGGCTTACAGGCGTCCTCGAAATCTACGGGACTTGATTGTTCGAGCTGAAGTCCCATCCTTAGATGCATCCCCTCCCACCCAGCATGGTACTTTCAAGTGCAGTTCCAGATGTGTTGTCTGCCAGATTCATATCCAGGAGTCTGACTCCTTTTCTGGCCACTCTTCTGTCACTACCCACAGAACCATTGGTAACATCACTTGTAACACCTCTAATGTCATATATCTCATTTCTTGCAGGATCTGTGGAGTGCAGTATGTAGGTGAGACTAAGAATACGCTCAAGAAGCGTTTCTATGCCCACCGGTCAACGGTCAACACCAAGAAACTAGACACCCCTGTTGGTCATCACTTCAACCTGCCTAACCACTCCATTTCTGATATGATTTTGCAGGGCATTGAATCTCTTGGCCATCGCAAGGACTCAGTTCGCCTCAGCAGAGAGAAAGTGTGGATGAATCGTCTTCGAACTATTCAACCACATGGTTTCAACATCCAACTTGGAAATGATTAATCCTTTTCTTCCTCCATTGTCTTCTGATTCGAATAATCCACCTGGTCTTCCTTGTTTGTGTTTACCCATCTTCCCCCATCTTTAATCCCTTTTCACCTCCATACTGTTTGCCCCCCCCCCCGCATCATCCCCCTTCACTCTCACACTCTTTTGTCCGTTCCCACTCCCTGTGACCTTTGATCCTTCCCCTTTCTGGTCCCTCCCCTGTTTATACCAAACCCCTTGTGGTTGGCAATCTCCCTTTGTTTCTTTGTTCTCTCATCCACCCTCCCCGGCATCTTTCCACACCTTTCCCACCTAATCCTCCTTTTGTGTTTCTTCTTTCAGCCCTGCATGTTTGTGTGCACCCCCATGTTAATGTATGTACCTCTGTCATTTCTGTTTTAGCCTCTGAAGAAGAACTTGCTAAGGTCGCAACGTCAGGCCACATTAATTTTTAGAACTAAACTTTTTGTTTGAAAAAAAAAAAAATTCCTCACTTAAACAATGGTGTACAAAAATGGTTAAAATAATGGTCCATGGTCTTTACTTTCATTACTATATTGTAATTGCCAATTCAACCTAATAAAAGTACATTAACATGCAAAACATGTTTTTCTGACAGTTTCTTTATCCGATGTCACCTGACACAAAAGCCCAGAACGCTTTGTTTCCAATTGGATCCAGAGACATCTGTCTGGTGCTTAAAACTTATATTAAACGAGATCATCAGTGTCCATCCTCAACAACAACGATTGTTCATCCGAAGAAACTTTCGTAATTTTGAGGTACAAATGGCTCCACATTTTTCAAATTTACCATGTTGTAAAGTATCAATCAATATTTCATTATAATTTCGCAGTGGATCAGAAGCAGCACTATCATTTGCGAACAGACGCTGCTCTATCGGTACAATTATGTTGTTGCACTAAAGTTCAGGAAACAATAAATATATTATTAATGAGGGAACTGGTTGCTTTGAAACCACAAATTAAAAATATTCCCAATTAATTAGTCTCAAAAAAGTTTTCTTTAATTATGTTTTAATCCCAACCACCAGACTTTCGTCTTTAAAAAACCTCCGTTTAAGAAGTATTATGTGAAGATTTAAAATTAAATGATTAAAAAATGATTTGTTTCAGCTTTGTAACTTGCTGACACTTTGTGACTGTGGAATACAACAGGACGAGAATATCTCACTCCGCCTGAGTACTGATGGCCTACTGGGCGGTGGACCAAAAGGTAAAGTAAAATAATATATCTTGCGATGCCACATCGGCCTATCAAACTATATTCATGCTTGAGCACATACGTTTTTATGTCGCCTAAACAAAGTTTTTGGAGACACCGGTTTTTAATTCTGTATGAACCTACGGTCATACAGAATTTAGCACCCGTATGTATGTTGCAGTGTAAGTTAAGCTTTTTTTAAATGTATAACTTCTACAGGCTGCCATGGATTTTGATAAAACCTAGATGCGGTGACCCCTGGGTGGGAAGACACTATTCCCAATTGCGGTATCCAATCAGGATACAGGAAGAAAGTTTCCTATCCAGGGTTTACTATTGGAAACGCGGTTGGAAATAAAGTAAGCACTGGGGACGAGGTTGGTACAAAACGTATTGCACGGAAAGACGTGAAAGTAGGTCAACAGAGATTTTCGTTTCCACGAAGGGACGGGCATCTTTGTTACATTATCAGCTGCGCGCCCGTAATCGAACACGCGCGCCATTCACTTTGGAAAAAAAACTATAGATATGGCCAAAAAAAAAAATCTCCGGATTCTGGTATGCGCGCGCGTCGCCGTAGCCATGCGCGTCGGCAAAATGAAAACGTTTTTTTTTGTTCAATACAAGATGATGTTTCAAAACCGCTAAACTCACTGGTTTGACTGGAATTCTGCTGCTGCACAATTTTGACGTGTTTTTAGATGGGGTTATGATCGAGAATAAGATTTATGTGGCCTCTCTGGACTCCCATATATTTGCACTAAGTTTAGTCGGGCACCATTTGCAGTCATCAGCCGACATTTGAAGCAAAAAAAACAAAAAAAACAAACAAACAGGTAAAAAAAAATAAAAAGCCGCGTCGCCGCACCACTTTTTTGGCAAGCTCCATACCAGAAACCGGGGACTTTTTTTTTTGGCCTATAGAATAAAAAGACTACATCGGTAGTGCGTGCCGACGCACCATACAGTGTGCACAAATATCCCCGTTCCGTCTTGGACGCTCTACGCGCAGTACTTAGTGCGTGGGGTAAAACGTGCGTTACGCGCACCTACATTCCTGTAGGTTTGTGCACAAACTTGCATTTTTTTCCGTAAAAGTGACATTTTTGACCAGTAATTATGTCACCAACAAAATTCAATATAAGATTTCAAGCTGGATAGTCACCTCGAAGTTTGCTCTGTTTTCCCCTCGTATTTATTTTTTCGTTTCAAAATGGTGGTGCGCGTTGCTAAAAATCTCCAAATATTGTGTCAGATTATCTGATAAAATTGTGTATACAAACATTGTTTTAAACAATGAAAAGGAAAATGTTGAATGTAAAAACTGCTTTAAATTACCTTTGATTTATTGAAAATAAGAATTGTGAAATGTTTGAATGAATGATTTTAGAGATGTGTGTTACAATATATTATAATTATCCTTTTCTGAATGAGAACAGTTTGCTTGGATTGCATTTTATATGTATGACTTTTAATGACAATAATACTTCCCCTGAAAACCGTTTTTAGAATGAAATTCAATTACACTATCATAATGTTGGAGTCGAATCATAAGTCTGACGCCTCATAGGTCCGACGCCTCATAAGTCCGGAATTTCAAACTTATGAGGCGTCGGTTTATGAAGCATAACATTTATTTATTCCGCCTCATAGGTCCGAAACCTCATAAGTCCGACGCCTCATAAGTCCGACGTCGGAAAAACGAGGCGTTAAATTTGTAGAACCTACGTTGCGTCGGAACTATGAGGCGTCAGATCGAGGAAGCGTCGGACTTATGAGGCGTCGGACCTATGAGGCGTCGGACTTATAAGCAGACCTTATAATGTTCCAGTCTTCTCAATGCATTGGCGGATTCGAACCTTTTGGGAGGATGGGTTTAGGGGTACGGATGATGGGTGTGTTGTTGTGCATATTTCGAAAAAGTGTCAGGGATATTTTGACCTCAAGAGTGCGTGACCAGGCTGGGAGGGGGGCATTGGTAGATTGCAACATCACGAAGATCTTAAAAGCGAAATCGGGAAAGCTGATAGAAGCGAAATCGGGACGATAAAATTTATAATTTGCAACGAGCAATAAACAAAACCACTGCTACTCATAGGCAAATGATAACGGCGTATGCAATGTCCTCAGGAGGGACAATGGAGAAAATAATGTTCAGCGTTTTGTCCCTTCAAGGGAAGATACAACATTTGTAAACCTCAAAGAACGGAATGATCAAATTATCACGTAATACCCTACTGAATTGTTAGGGAATGACAGTCTAAAGCATCGTTTAAAACCGTGGCTCCTGGTGTGCTGTCTTTTCAAGAAAAACTGTATTTTTCCAGCGCTGGTCGGCCGACCAGCGTTGGAGAAAAGTGTATTGTTTTCAAAAACCGTTCCCACTTTTTCATATTTAGTTATTCTGACCTTTCTTTGCAATTGATTTCACACCTGTGAAGGGTTCAAGCTTGCTAGACTTATTCTCTGACCTTACAATTCCCCAAAGTGTATTAATTGCTTCGTTTCATCTCAAGCGGGCCAGGGAACCAGACTTCAAGAATATGATAGCTTTTCTTGGTTTTTCCAGCATCTACAAGCCCAAAACGTGAAGTAGTAAGTCAGTTTAACAATATTTTCTATAACATACTAATCCTCCAAATCCATTTATTTCTGAAAATAATACGAGATATAAAAGGGACCAAACTTCGAAATGATTATGCAGCTTGATTACCCATTTTGAATTTTGTGGAGGAAATAACTACTACAGGTCAAAGATATTACTTTTACGGACATAAACATTTATCTTTTCATGCAAACCTACGAAAATAAAGGTGAGCATAACGCAACTTTTGCCCCACGAGCTGAAAAATGGCGCCGCCCCTGGTAGAACGCGCGTCTGTACGCACTGCCGATCTAGTCTCTTTTATTTCTGTGGGGAAAATACGTGGGGGAACAAAAAGGGCGTAATTAATTAATGTGGAAATGTGACATTTTGGTTTTCACGAAGGGCCTGGCATCTTTACTAATTAATTTTGGCTTTTTAACCACTATATTAAATATAATTATTGGGTTCAAATTAACGTTTACCTATCAAAGAATTAAGTCAAGGTTTTCTTATTGCATAAAGTTGTTGCAAAGTAATAGTTTTTGCAGTTTTAAAAACGGAGAAACTTCTCTTGTGATTATCTCAAAAACTGTTTTTCTTCAAAATCCACATGCCAGTCTTTTCGTGAAACTGGTGACGAATTGTCTTCAAACATCACCAACGAGCAAACCTCAGTTTAAAAGTAAAAAAAAATAAAAATTAAAAAGTCCTTTTGAAGGCCCGTCTTGAAAAAAAAACGGATCAATAATTCATATTGTTTGCCTAGCCAGGTTGTTAATAAAGATATTTTGTACTACAATTTACTAGGACGTCACAAGAAATCAAGGCAGCCCGTTGGCACTTGTTATGAAGAGCAAAATGTCACAATGAAGCGAAAGTCTTCACATCAACAGGATTCTTACAGGACCATCAAGACATTACGACAGGCCACTGGCACTCAGCCTGCTGATGATGCTGGTACTTCCACCAGGCCGTCTACAAGTCAGATCACCCTAACATCTGGCGTTACATCAAGGGAGGAGGTTGGCACTCAGCCTACTGTTGATGCTGGTACGTCCACCAGGCCGCCTACGAGTCAGATCCCCCGAACATCTGGAGGTACATCAAGGCAGGAGGTTGGCACTCAGCCTGCTGATGCTGGTACTTCCACCAGGCCGTGTACAAGTCAGATCACCCAAACATCTGGAGTTACATCAAGGGAGGAGGTTGGCACTCAGCCTGCTGATGTTGCTGGTACTTCCACCAGGCCGTCTACAAGTCAGATCCCCCAAACATCTGGAGTTACATCAAGGGAGGAGGTTGGCACTCAGCCTGCTAATGATGCTGGTACTTTTACCAGGCCGTCTACAAGTCAGATCCCACAAACATCTGGAGTTACATCAAGGGAGGAGGTTGGCACCCAGCCTACTGTTGATGCTGGTACGTCCACCAGGCCGTCTACAAGTCAGATCCCCCAAACATCTGGAGTTACATCGAGGGAGGAGGTTGGCACTCAGCCTGCTAATGATGCTGGTACTTTTACCAGGCCGTCTACAAGTCAGATCCCACAAACATCTGGAGTTACATCAAGGGAGGAGGTTGGCACTCAGCCTACTGTTGATGCTGGTACGTCCACCAGGCCGTGTACAAGTCAGATCCCGCAAACATCTGGAGTAACATCAAGGGAGGAGGTTGGCACTCAGCCTGCTGATGATGCTGGTACGTCCACCAGGCCGTCCACAAGTTGTAAGTAAAAGTCGTCATTCTTCACTCTTCTCATATTAGCAAATGTTCCTTCTTTAATTTCACAATCGTAAAACTCCTTGGTTATACTACCGGATCCAAATCGGCCCAACACTTTTCCGGGTAAACAAAATCACGTTTCCTCCCGGACTTGAAAAATAATGACATTCGCTATGTGAATTTCCAATATCCGTGTATTACCAGTCAACATTAGTAGGGCGTCTCGTGTGGGCCATCGGCGCGCATTGCGGCAGGGGGGATCACAATCAATCCCCTCCTTGGCTTTTAAACAATATGTACATTTGCAATACAAACCTATGTGAATGTCCAATGTTCAATTTCAAATAATGGACATTCGCCTGACAAACCCATGTGCGTATCCAGTGTCCAATATCCAAACAGCAAAATGAACATTCCCTGTAAAACGAATGTGAAATGTCCAATGTCCAATATCAAATTACCCCCTTTTTGTGTCGGCCAAGCGTGGTTTTGGGAGACACTTACCCTCGATTGTAGACACGTAGACCAGTACAAACCGTACGTATGTTAAAGTTTAAACAAAAAGAAATGTTTAACTTCTAAATTCTTCATGGATTTTGATGAAACTTTGACACAGTGACCCTTGGGTAGAAAAACATAATTCTTCATCAGATAACTGAGGACAAAGGTCATGTAGGGGTCATTAGATGTCATTGTTCAGATATATGTACAGAATTTGATGGATTTTAAAGCCAGTTGGATACAAAGATACTTGGGGGTTCCTCGCAACTCTCCCGACATTAGAGGTAAAAAGTCATGTAGGGGTCATTTCGTTGTTTAATAAAAATGCACATGCGGTCCACGAACCACCTGTTGTTAATCCGATCTACTTACAACTTGGCATGCTCCTAGACCACAATCTGAAGACCTGCACAGACTCATGACGTCACGATGACGTTATTGATGGACACGTGACACAACTGTTAAGATGCATTCTTTGTAGGCCAGTATATCTTGAATTACTTGCGTTATATGCAAAATTTGATAAGAAGTTATGATGGCGTCATATGTGATTTTATATGGATATTTTAATTTTAAAGTCTCGCCGTATCTCAGGAACGCAAGACGCGACGATCAAATTTATGGTTGTAAAAGGTTTACAGGTGATACACACTCCAACAAAAAACGGATTAAATGTGTGACGTCATGATATGACGTCATCCAAAAAAAAAAAAAACATTTTTCAAAACATAGATAAGTGGAAATAAGATCGACACGAAACTCGACAGACAGTAAAAGTATTGTCATTGCTATGTAAAATCAGAATTTACGTCATGAAGACGTAATCAGTTTACCTTAACCGATTTTATTAAAATTACATATTTGTTCTGCTTCGGAAATTTGACACTGTTTTTTGTTGTATCAAGCCAGCATTTGACACAAAGCAAGACCGCATTATACATGTAAAAGTTGTCGAGTGTCGTCGTGATGACGTCATCATATATGCGACGATTTATTAAAGGTGAATTTCTCAAACTCGCATACAAGCCCCATTGGCTTACAACTTTGCAGGTAAGGAAAAAGTCAGGCACAACTTAAACAAGACGACGTCATCCAGCTATTTTATTTTATTTATTTATGATTTTTAACCGAATAAAGAAAATTCCCCCAAAGTCATGAATTAGACAACGAAACATTTGTATGTGACCGAAAACTGATGCTGACTGAAAAATAATAGTTAATAAAGGCAAAACAAAATATGTTTCACTTGATGTTGACCTTCTGCTTCCAAATACTGTGAAGTCATCAAACTGGTGTTAGGTGTAATTAATACATAAACTTTTACTTACCATATCTACATGGATTATATTTACTTAATTATCAACAGGTTTCCTCTCCGAAATAAATCAGTATTCCTTCCCTGTTTGACTGATGACGTCATTAAACTGGAAATAAAATAATTATACGTATACTAAAATCGATCATACCCAATAGATAATATTTTTCAAAAAAAAACCAACAAATGGTTGTACTAGAAAAGAAAACTCTTTTGTTTGTTTTTTCTGTTCTGACATAAACATTGGGCATTGTGTAATGAAATGATTGTCTGCCCGACCACTTTGCGATGGTATCTCAATAAACGAGAACTTCTACGAGTATGATTAGTTTTTTTGATGTGGACATTAACAATGTAGTTTTCACCTGCAAGAAATGTTTTGATAAACCACTATTGAATTGAATTGAATTAAATTGAATTGATTTGAAGAACAATTTCAAGCTTCTACATATCACTTGGTGGTCGGTCGGTCGGTCGGTCTGTATGTCGGTCCCCGAATATTGACCAAAAATATTTTTACCAAACCTTATTGACTAACTGACTAAATGACTAATTGCCAAGCCGTCGTCAGTAAATGCACTCTTTACGAAAGACTTCTTAATGCAGGTTTTGTTTCTATCGATACGCATTCGCGTTTATTTTCATACGTTTGTCCCCAAAAGTATCCCAAATTAAACAACTTAAGTTTCCATAAATTTTAACTACCAATATGAAGAAAAAAAATCTAACCAAATATTTGTAACAATTCGGAATGATGAAAACATTTGTAACTGGACGCAAAATATGTGCAGTAATGTTATAGTCGCGTGGTATTTTGTGTAGTGGCTGGAGGTGTCCTGAAGGAGGAAATATAATGTCCTCAAAATTGCCCTAAAGTTTGGTGTTCCATATGTGCCATCGGCGCCGAATTTTTCGCCAGAGCTTATTGTCCACTTGCAATTGTTCTTGCTTTTGATTGTAGATTACCCACAAGGAAGTGGAGCCAGCATTGGAAACACCGGCACAGTCAGCGGTTGCCAGAACCCTATCATTATTGGTCAAAATATCATTAATTTCAATTACAACTCGCCGTTGCAGGGACCAGGTAAACATAGAACTAATATTTTTTCGATACAATATAGTAGTTGGATATCTTAGATCAAGTGTTAATGTATTATTTTTAGGTAGGAAGTGGCATGGGGTGGTATAAACATGGAAATATTTCCAGTTCCGCGAGCTAGAGAATCACCAATTTCTTTGGAACAACTGTAGGCCATTGCATTGCAGTATATGGTGGACACATCATGAGGGAGCAATTTATAGTGGTTAAAGTCCAGTAATTTGTTCCTCTATGGGTGAAGACCTGTAAACAGGCCCAAAAATGCTTACGTGGGCAAGATCCCAATTTTGAATGCCTTGCTGTTATAGGAGCATTTTGTGGGCTATGAACTTAAGAGTGTGTATTGGTAGACAATATGTGTGGAGACAATGGCGATGGGCCACAGGACTACCTCTAGGAGGGTGATCATCTTTGGATGAAATTTACTCCCTAAAGTCATCGGATCCCCACTCAAGAATTGAATAAAATTTAAAGATGATAAAATAAACTTAAATTTCTTTAATGTGCTGGGTTTCCTGAATATATTGGAGAGTTGTAGGTATTACAAAAAATTGAAAGTGTGCGTAATTATCACAGAGGTCTATGGGAGTCGATTTACAGGTATGCAACCCCATGTACCCACGCCAATATGTATGGAACATCTGAAAAGGATTACTTTTAGGGTGATCATCTTAGGAAGAAATGTTTTTTTAAAGTCATCGGATTACCACTCACAATGTGAGCTTTATTTACGGTGTTAACATGTTACCGTTCTGTACTCAACACCAACGCGTTTATCATGATGCCTTTTCTTCTTGTTCAAGGCTTAAATTTGTATCCAGGAAGTGGGCCACTACCATCAACAGCTCCTCAGCGGATAGGATTAAACCCACAGAATGCTGGCACAGGTAAGGATGTGTCGGTTTTTCACAAGTATGTTATGATTTAGGGAACCATTAAGATGCCAAAAAATAGTTCTGGCAACAGTTTTTGCAACATGTTGTCACACTTTTTTTTTTCTCAGCCCCATTGAAATGACTAAAATGTTGATTGTCATTACTTAGCAGTTCCGACTTCCTTTACTATCTTCACTCTTTTAGAGCTTAAAGACATTTTCACTAGCTGCAAAATTTGAGTCAACTTTTGCTCCACACGAAAAGAGCACTAGAGCACAGTAGTTAAAAGCCATACATGACCCAGACATCATCGATTTTCTTGAATCATCATCAAGAATATTGTTGAAAACGAATTCAAATGCGATTATTTACTATGTAAGATATGTTCTAAATTCATTAGCACGCGCATCTTTGTCAAAACGATGCAGATCTTGCTATTCGGGAGTTTTACTCGCCTTTGGTGAGTAACGCCCTCTGTTGACCAATATTATACAGTGTGACAACTATTTTTTTTTTCAGTTCATAACTTCGCGGATCTAGGACAACGTACGTTCATTACACTATTTTGTGAAATTAAAAGTAAGAATTACCCATGTTTTTATTCAATTACAAAAATGGGACTTTTATTTGCTTCCATTTACTATTTCATGACCTGACTTAACGTGGGATTTTCTCGGTGTATTTGGGTCCGGTTTATCAATAAATAATTTCTTAAACAACAGTGAAGCTAGTAGTATTAGTCCATTGTCCACGTTTTACTTTAAGAAACTTCTAAAAAAAAATCCACGTTTTGTATCTTTGGCCACTTTGTTTCTTGAAAGAGAAAAATAGTAAAAAAAACTTTAAAATTGTGGAGACTAAAGGCCTTTACACTTAAAGGACAGATCAGGTTTTGCTGTAAGTGAAAGTCATACAGAATCGTACTGAATGCTTTTTCATAATTAAATAGACAGGGCCTATTTCCAAATAAATGGCGTTACAATTTTAGTCCAAAGTTGTACTTAAACACATGGCATTTTGAAAAAAGTCAATGTCTGATACATGCAATTAGTTTACGAAGAAAATGTTTTCTTTTCAAACTTTACAAGAAAGTTCAAGTTCGGATATTAACTGCTCTAAACTCTACATGACATCAAACCCTACAAATAACCTGCCTGTGCGAAATTTGCACCTTTATGTCATGCCAAGGACATCTAGTAAAATGTAATATTGATGTTTTGTGTCATGTGTATGTACAGTACATGAGGTGCGCTCATTACAGAACAATCGGATCCGAACAGGAATTCCCCTCTTCATGGCTTGTCAACAGAAGGCGCTGTTTCTCTTGCTCAGCCGCTGCATTCCGATCACGAGGCCGGCGAAAATGATCGATTTTTCGAAATGAAGGCGATTTGGGGGATTTTCTGGCTATTTTATTTTCGTGGCCAGATAGTTTGTCTAACAATTAATGACGGGAAAGTGCAAAATACCCTGGCCGTTGGCGGCCAATTGAAATAATGTGTAACGTTTTGCTTTTGTTAATATTTTTCTTAAATAGCGATATACTCTTTATGTCTACCCTCATTTTACAGACCATTTTGCTGTAGGTGTCAAAATAAGTCATGTATCAAATGAAAGTGATACAGTGGCTTCAGAAGAAATAGGTTTTAGAAAACAACAGCTAAAGGTCCTGGACATAGCAACTCCTTAAATCCCATGAAGCCAAATAAAAAATCTGACATTATTGAATAAAGAGGCTGGGTAATATAATGTCAATTTCGAAGTGAATTAAACCTCAAAATAACTTTTTGGAGATTTGAACCATATCTGTAGACATGTCAAGTAAAAGCATATACACAAACTGGAAAAAATAATATGGGTGAAATGTCTGGGTCTTAAACCACTGTGTTATAGTGGTGAAAAAATCCAAGTGCGCTGCGATAGTGGCTGCGCTACGTTAGGGTGCATCAACAATATTTTGTACATTTAGTTTGTATATTCTTTGTCCACTGTCGCATTAAAATACACATTAATTATCCAAACTAATTAATAAGCGGCTTCAATAATGATTAATTGACTGATTATAAATATTTACTAGAGCACCAAACAGCAACAACCATTGAGATGCTGCTATTCGCATTGTGGTAACAACCGTAGGGTACATTCACCTATTTAATCGTTCCATCAATACGTGTCATGTGTTACATACATGTAAACATTTATAAATCGACAGGAACCTGGGATCTGAACTCGTGTCAGCAACAGCTAAAAAAGACTTACAAGACGACAGATCGCATCTCTAAACACCCCACCTGCACCATCGATCCTCTTCATCGTGTGGAAGTTGATGAGTTGTATACAGAGTTACTTCTGTGTCAAGATGATTATACGGAGGTGCTTAAGGAAACGTTGGAAATTGAAAATTGATAAAGCTAAAACAAAACCATTAGACTCTTTTGCTGACATGTTAGATGCCAAAAAGATTAAGGAATTATTAATTATTCTTTCAGGTGGAGCTGGACATGGCAAATCAACTATTTTAAAGAAAATCGTAGATACTTGGGCAAAACGTGACTTATTTTCCAATTTCAGGCTTTTATTCTTTCTCGATTTAAAACACATGGAAAAGCCCTGTGTCATTGATGAAATTTTAAGCCAATGTTTTCCGCGAGATAAACGGCCAGGTCGCGATGATTTAATCAGGCTAATTACTGACAACCAAAAGGAAAGTGTGTTCGTATTGGACGGTTTAGATGAACTTCGACCCGGTTTGCTCAAGTCTAAGGGGAATACGGAGAATGGTACATTCTGTCTCTATAACGTATTGCATGACAAGGTTTTACAAGACAGTCGCGTGTTGGTGGCAACACGGCCACATATGGTAGAGCGTCTTCGGAAAGACAACCAGAAATATGCTCTCGTTCATACATCAGGTTTCACACCCGAAAACACCGATCAGTATATCAGGAAGCATTTCACGGATGATAGGAAAACTGAAGGAGACGGATTAATTGAATGCTTACAAGGAAAGGAACTGTTGAAGAATATGGCACGCATTCCACTTCTTTGTCAGATAATGTGCATAGTTTTCGGTGACGATGGTAAATTGTCCGACCGTTTAACAACATTGTACGAAAGATTCACGAGGGTTCTTGCAATGCGCCGCTGCCAAGAAAATGAAAATTGGGAGAAGAAGTTGGATTCTGAACTCAAAAACCTCGGAAAGGTTGCATTTGAAGCATTAATTGACGGAAAAAATCAGTTGGTGTTGGAGTTTGGTGACCGTGAATCTGTCTTAGATACGTCTGCATCTGGAGAGAGTGGCTTCATACAACTAGAAAGTTACACAACTAGCAGCTTTGCTAGGAAGACAATAGTCACATTCCTGCACAAGACCTTTCAGGAGTTTAGTGCGGCTTACTTCTTTGCGCACTTGTATGACGAGAACAAAGACGAGTTTCATGAGAGGTTGAATCAGATCAATCCAGACAATGTCCGTGCAATGGAATATCTGCTTCGGTTTGCATGCGGCATATCATCGGGGTCTCCAGCTACTTCGCTTATTCTAGAGCATGTACAAAAACAACGCAACAAGGAAGAATTGTTTCACGAGGTTAAACTGCAGCTACGAGGAAGGAGTTACGAGGAAGGAGTGGGTAGCGAGGAGGGATCTAGGGACGGGGGGCAATCGAGTGGCGAGGAAGGATTGATTGACGAAGAAGGACCGAGTGGCGAGGAAGGATCGAGCGAAAAGGAAAGATTGAATGTCGAGGAAGGGTCGAGAGAAGAGGAAGGATTGGGAGACGAGGAAGGATCGAGTGTCGAGGAAGGATCGAGCGAAGAAGAAGGATTGATTGACGAAGAAGGACCGAGTGGCGAGGAAGGATCGAGCGAAGAGGAAGGATTGGGAGACGAGGAAGGATCGAGTGTCGAGGGAGGATCGAGTGATGAGTTAGAACTGACAATCGATCAAAAACAGAATCTGACCCGCCTAATGCTGTTTGAGTCTGGTTGGACCGAACTGGCTGATAAGCTAGACCGACCAACTGAAGCGAAATGTGATGGTCAGGAGGATCTCTTAGCAATGCGCTATTACTTGCAGTGTCTCTCGCAGCCACTTGAAGAACTTTGGCGCTTAAATGTCTACTGCACATCGCATGAAGAATTGGCGCCGTTGAGCGAAATTTATAGCCTACAACATGGTAAAACTACACTATTCATTTATTTAAATGTCACCTGTAGATTGCATGAATGGCTGAAGCTGCTGGGGGAGAAACTACCGATTGATAACATCAGGTCCATCAGAAAAGTTTGGGTGTATGTCATTTACAGCGTGTCGGAAAAAGCGGACGAGGAGATGGAGACAACTGCAGAGTTGGTTAAGAGGTTTCATGATCAAATAGAGCTTGAACTGGATATTGTTGACCTATCTCACGTTGATGAGCGTGTGTTAGGATCCCTGTCTCGTGTATGCAAGCAGATCCGTACGAAAGTCACGCTGTGGCGGAGAACGTATGATGACGTCATTAGACTAGCGAATGCACTGGCTGGTTGTGATAAGTTGCTAGAAGTATATGTGAGGCGTACCAACCTTCACGGCCATCTGGCTAGTATAGCCCCTCTTGTTTCTCCATCCGTGTATTCGTTGGAATTAGACTCATGTGGGCTGAATGATGATGACGTCCCTGACCTGATTAGCATCCTCTCTGCCGGGCATGGTTTGAGGGCGGTTAGTGTTCATGGCAATGCATTCAGTGTGGATGGAGTGGAGACTCTTACTGCTCATCACAGGAATCTGCCTAAACTACGCACGTTTTTGCTTAAATAAAAAGGTCACGATGCAGAGCGTGTCAAGCAGCTGGTCAAGCAAAATCTTCCAAATGTCGACTTATTTTATTTAAATGATACAAACAAATAAAATTAACTTTTTGATTTTCGTACCAGTTACATCACCAACATTGCCAATCGGGCCTTTGGACTATTTCGCTCGGATCTCTAAATTAGTATTGTTGCCGTCATCATTACATGTCGTCATCATCATTATGTTTCTATGTAAATCACAACGTATTCCGTTAAATACACAATGAGATAGGCGCGGATCCCGGGGGTGGAGGTTGAAACCCCCTCCCTGCTCTGACACACAAACAGAAAATATAACAAATATAGTAATATAATTACCTATACATGTATGTCCGCCTGTCTGCAACAATCGGACATAAAAACAACTGTAAAGGGCATGACCTTCCCCCGCAAATATTCCTGGATCCGCCCCTGTTGATAAGTGTTACAAACTAACATTAAGTGAAGTACATCGCGTATCAGACATTAAGACATTTTGTTCAGCGGATTTGGCGTAATATCGAATGTATTGGCGTTAATTGCAATAGAACACTAACAAAAAAATACAGAGCAAAAAAAAAACCCAAGCAAAATTACAGAGGAAAGATAAAATACGTATGTCATCCAAGATTGACTGTACGCTTAGTAACTTGGTTCATGGTGTGCCTCTGTCCTCTTGTACCTTGTTCACATCACAGGACTTCGTGAATTCACGCCCCTTGCCTTCAACCTCAGCATGTCTACGAACGTAGCTTGGCATTGCAGTGCTTGCTTGCCTCTACACAATCGGTACCCGGTTCACATCTTTGCAATGTGGAATGACTCATCCTTATAGTGCTACGTACTTCCCTTTCCTTTCATCTTCGCCGGGGTTCGAATCCAACCATGGCTACTCTGTTGTTTTCCTTGGATGCTCGTTTTGCTCAATCTTTCTATATCCGCTTGACCTCTTCTTGTTTCTTGTCTGTTTTGGCGAGGTTCACATCCAACTAGGGCTTCTTTGAGGCTGATTGACTCTGAATCGTGGCTGTTTGTATTAGATGTGTTGTCTGGACATTTGAGGTGGTGGCCGGGTACTCCCATTGCACAACCATTCGGTTCGATTCCCGTCAAGGGCAAATGCCACAGCTGCATCACGTGGTTTCTGCCAAGAACTGTTCTCTCTCATCCCTCTCTTGCTTCTTAGACTTGAATGTCCTTCCTTATTTTCTCTCAACTCTTACGAGTCACCTGAGGATTGCCAGAGACAAAACGCTGAACATTCTTGAACACATCCAGGCAACCATATGATATACATATCATGAAGATTTCAACATTTTTTGGCTTAGTCCCAAGAATCTGTTCAAAATTCCAGCGTACAGCTCAACAACTCGTCATTTGCATTTTTCGATCAGACCTTGAATTGCCGCTGTCGTAATTATAATGACTCACACAGCGCTGTTCTGGGCAAGTAAAACGTTATGACAAATCAATAAAATCTTGCGTAAATATCAACTACATGTATTGTGAAACACAATTGTCAGAGATTAATCTATGCTCCGCCTGAAAGAATCATTAATCAATTGAAACAAGAAGAATTTTCTTGAGCTCTCAATGTGACATGTCATGTGACGTTTCATGTGACATGCATGTACAGAACTTAAAATGAATGTGTGTGTAGTCTAGTATCCTGTTTTATAAAAAAGAAACATCTTCGAGACTAAAATGTTTTATTTGTTTACTGTTCATTCCTAGCAATACGATGGCAAGATTTTTGAAGTCCGTTGTCTCAAAAATCAGTTTGACAACTCGCAATTAAGTTAACATTCTAAATTATCTCTTGTAAATTAGATCTGTCCAAAGTACAATATTGTACTATTTCGCAACATTATCGCTTTTCAGTTTGTTTCCCATTTTACCTTACTTCAGCAGTACAATAATCCTAAATTTACAAACGTTCGGAATCCATATTATGTGTAATTCGCAACGAATATAAAGTAAACTCCCAATTCCTACTATAATACCTCTAATAATCTACACTTTTAATAATAGTGTGATATCATAAAGATAGTTTAACATGTAAGAAAATTGTACACTATGTATGTTCAATGTATATAACAGCTAATGCAAACGAAAACTTCAAGCTATAGTCGAAAATATATTCATTGATTCCAGAGCAAGGTTTGTTTTTGTAACAGTTTCTTTTGTATTGAATATAAAAATGAAACCAAGGTTTCCACAATTTCTGTTTGAGACACTTCACTAATCTATTTGTGATTTCTGTTAATCATGAGAATGTCTGTGCGTCCTGGATTTGTTTACTTGTACGTACGCTTCTTTGTTTAGAGTTTGATGTAAATCATTAATATGAAATGAAGGTTTTCCGAATTGTCTGCTATTCATTCTGACCTGGATACATGTAATGAATGATGCAGGGTCATAATCTCTTCCATGCTACTTTTGCAACGTCTATGACTACAACTTTTGGTTGAATTTAACAAGAAATTCTTACCCAAACAAATGGTTATAGTTGTGTTATGTTATGTTTTATTCCACAAATAGGAACAAACCCCATGACCCCGGGAAAGGTTTAACACAACAGTGAAATTAAACATACAATATTTGGCAGGTGGGTTAACAAAGAATATGCTTTGAAATTGCGTCATGCTTTGCCTCTTTTTGTAGATTTGTACATAGGAAAATATATTTAGCTACACATTTAATAGTATGTTTATCTGCCGACGACATCACAAAAATGAATTGGTCATTTGTGTGTTAAACCATTAAAACCAGGCTCAACTTTACAAATGTCACTGAGTTATAGAACAACCCAATTTTGGGTAGTTGCAGTTTTAACCATTTCTTGAGCAAAAATAACCCAGGCAATTCTGTTTTTTTGTATTTCTTAGCACTTGTTGATTTTCCGGATTTAACATTTTTTGTGTTTTATAATTGCCTGGAATAAAAATTCTTAAAATTCTTAAAAATTCTTAAATTTGTATGGACTTTTTTATTTTGGTAACTTTTGTATAAACTTGCAGCTGGATTATTTCGGATATAGTGAACAAAATAAATGATATCAGAGATATTGTATATCTTGGTTTGTAATGTTTTCTTTGTTAATACACAAGACTTATATTATCAAGCCAAACTTTTCATCGACAAATATTCTGTTTTACCTTACAGCTTGCTATGGCGCATTTCCTTTGTATTTTTGCTCGTGGGTTCTAACCCTTGCTGTTATCTCTACAAACCTGCTTGATACGGGAGTGCAATAGTAGGATGTGTCGGTGCTAGTTCAGGTCAATTCTTTCTTTATGCATCCATCGCCTTCTATGAAGTTTGACTGTGTCTCTCCCCAACCCCCACTAGAGCGATGTCCCGCCCCCTTTTTGGCACAAAATACTAAGCTTTAGTAGTTGACCTTACACTGCTGCCCTGCCTTGAAAAGTTTGCAATAGACTACAATAACAGCGCCCCATTTCAGCACTGGAACTACATGTATATCGCTGCTTCTTTATAGACACTATACACAGCAGCCATCTTGGAGGGCAATGCATTTGTTTTGCTGGAATATGCATGAGTCAACCTTTCATGCATTCATTGCTACTAAATTACAGAACAAAATACGCCCTCTAAGATGGCCGCTACGCGTGAGGTCGATTCAAAATATTTCGCGGGCTCGAAACAATCAGGCGTTTAACTACAAGGAACTGTTTGCAGTTGACCCACCTGCTGAGGTGTCAGGAGAAGATTTGTGGCAAAAATTCCTTGAAGAGCTGACTTCTCTTCTCGTCATTCATCTTGCAATTTCTTGCCCCTCCTCCAGGGTAATTTCTTTTTTACTGCGTCCAGCCCGCAAATAACCTAGGCGTTAAATTTGTGAAAGTAGGTTGCAAAATGTACTAAATCATACGGGAAAACCTGTAAAAAAAATTAATAAAAAAGGGCATGGCATTCTCAACAAATTTCGAAGCATTGTTTAAGGATTGTAAACGATATGAATTATGTAAACGCAACCTTGCTCGGAAGGAAGCATGCAATTTAAGCCTGTTATCGTCACCGCTATGTATTTATTCCGTTACTTATTTTCTCCCTTAAATAACTTTTCCTTTATTTTAAATAGAGCCCTTATTACATAAGTTTAATCTAGTCAGTCCCCGACCAACCCCGCTTAGGCATCTCTGGTATGCAATTACGTAATATCTTTGCTGGCGCCACCCCGGCGTGTGGGAGATTCGAATCAGTTGCCTCCACGTTCCCGATCAACTCACTACACATTTCTGCAGCCAACTATTTGTAAGTATTGTTACTTTAATTTATATCATATTGATTTCTGAGCATTCAATTCACCGTAAGCATTCATCCGTATTCTATACTACTAGTGCCTGTCGATAATCATGGATACATGTATTTTAGTTTACGTCGAAATGTCTATCATTCCTTAGAGCCAACGCCCTTATTTTACAGGCCTTCACCCCGATCCATGGAAAAACAAAGTATGGATTCTTTTTTAGGATACAGTATAGTAATATTATGGTGTTATTTATATCGTTGAACTGTGTATCCATGTTGTTTGCATATTGATTTGCTATTCATAGTTTTTCAACAGCACCCCAGAATGCCGCCGTAAACCCCTGTACACCCAACTGTTTCAACACGTTACCTCACTGTGCGCACTGACGATTCCTTACCCCGGAAACGATTGTAAGTTGATGTAATACCAGTGGGTTTCTATATTTAAATAATTCATTGGATTAATTGTATTAAAGGAATTGTTGACTTCTCCACTACCGATGATATTGTCGATAAGGTGATCCCCATTCGTCATTGTTTACAGTAAATCTATTGATGTTATTATTTAATCGTGTACTTTGGTTGTTATATGATTAAATTGTTTCATTGATTTCTGCATTTGCCTTCGGCTTTAGTTTGAACCTTTAATAGCGAATACATCCATCTTCATTTGCGAATACATGCAGAGGTGCTTACAGTGACAAGGCCTCGTACCTAAAGTACCATAATTACAAAATGCTTTCTTTGCTCAAATTTCACATACAAATTTAGTTTGAATATTCCTACTAGCATTGACATAGGGGAAACATCGGTCATAGCACTTCCAGGATCGATAGAGGGACCCCTCTGCGCCCCCCCCCCCCTTAAAAGATGAGAACAAAAAAATGTTTCGGTCTTATTTTTATTTTTTTGAATAGTCGACAGTTTCTTACAAAACTGAATTTCCTAACTTAACACATCATTTGACCTTTTGTTAACAAGTGCCTTTTTTGTGAACAAGTGCCATTTAAAAAAAAAGGCGTGCCCTTTTTTGTGTGCCATCTGCCGTTACGTGTGCTTCGGTTTTTTTTAAAGAATTTTGAGTATGTATCACCCACAAAAGCACCATATATTGTCCATTAGTCTGCATAGTCGTCGGTTTGAACAGCGCCCCCATTGACAGATGGTACCAGCTGCCCCCTCCCCCCCCTCCCATCCCTTCCCACTAAGTGTAAGTTTAAACACGGATGTGCAAGTACCCTTTTCAAGACATCCCCTCCCCCTATAAAAATGACCTTGCTACGCCCCTGCATTGTTTTTATGAAAGGGCGGGAATACCTACAAATTCTGGGGACATGAAAGTGGTCCTTCGATCACAAACTTACATCCATCTGACAAGATTTGGACTAAGAACTTTCATATATTACCAAGAGCAAAACCATGATTTGTTTTAATGAATCTTTTTAACCATACCCGAACAAAACGACCGAATCTTAATCTGTTTTCGTAATACACTGCACACTGTATATCTACGTGTACACTGTATATCTACGTGTTCAAGCACTATATTGCAGGAGTCCTTTGATATTTGATGCCATTGGACTTTCATACCAGTGTCAACAACACTTAGCAGACACCTAGCTGTGATCAAGCTCATTGACATAATGAAAAGATCCGAGACCTGATTCACGCCCGATTCCATTCACAACTGTAAGATAACCTCAGCAGCTAAAGCAGCTAAAGCATGCAATGGTAGTCTGTATGGGCGATGAATGAAGGTAGGGAACACGCGCAGCGCCGATGTAGCCTTTTTTAGGCTTTAATATACGGTGGTTGATATGACGCGTGCTGACGGCGCGCCCTGCTAGGGGGCATGCCCCAGAAAGATTTGAAATAATGTATTCTCCTGCATTGCCAGGCAGTGACAATTATATTTAGGAACTTTAACATTCAGTTTATTCGTTGTGACCCCATTTTACTGGTATCCTTACGAGAGTCAGTTGCTGAAAGGCGGGTTGCAACACCCCTCCTCCTTGATACGCCACTGACACGCCTCTATTGGTGGGCAGAAGGGCTTGTGTTGAACTAGTATAGGTTTCCCAGTTGCTTCAGCATGGTACAGGGACAGTTTTAGTCATTGATTTATGGTATGAAAAGCAAATGAAAGATTGTTTTTATCAAAATTGCAATAATTTTCGGAATTGTTCCAGCTTGTGTGAAGTGAAATAATTAGGGCTCTTTGTGGTTATGTTTTAACCTTAAAGGGGCCGGGCGGAATCCCCCCCCCAACTTTTTCCGCGATAACTTTCACAAAAAAACCGACCCAAACTGTCCTGAATTTTTAGCTTCGAGCCTTGCACATCTTTCGATACCAAAGTAATAAAAATCGGACAACGTGTTGCCGCACAACGAAAAACTTTCCCAAACTGAATTTCCCCATATACGTATTGTACACAGAGCAGAATAACCAAAATTAGCATATGAATGATTAATTAGCTAAAATTAAAAAAAAAACCTTTCACATATAGTCGTAACATTTCTTGGGTATGTTTATGAAGGGTCGTTCTGTGCATGTACATGCATAGAGCGTCACTCGAGGGCCGAGATCTTGGGGGTGCGGAATCCCCCCCCCCCCCGGCTGAGAGATAATCGAAATAGCCAGGCCCTTTTAGGGTTAAAGGGTAAATGAAACTAATTAAACACTTGGGACTATCATTGGCTAATTCCCATATTTCTCTGGAATGAATAACAACTATGAAACATCCTTATTATGGTAAAAGTTTCGCAAAGTACACTTTTTGTAACACTTAAACGGTTGACAACTGAGGGCGCTGTTGTCGTGATGTCTTTTATGAACACACTCGTCAGATAAGAGAGTTTCGCTTCAAATAGTAAACCCAAGATTATGTTCATTGAAAACATTAATTAGTGCATAAAGTTTTCTCAAATTCTTACTGTCATATACTGTTTGAAACGATTATGAACCATTGCCAGTAGTCAAAATATACACAGCAAACCCTTAACTTTCTGTCGATTTTAGGCCTTTTTTTAAGCAACATAAATGCATGAAGTCGCCTTAAGAATGGCATTTTAAACACTACAAATACAGTTAAATGGAACAAGTTATATTTCAAGGATTGCAAGATGCTTTCCATTAACTGGGCCTTTAATGATTAACTCGGAATAATAAATGACAGGTTTGGCATCAGCATAACAACAGCCGATATAAGTACGCGTCAATATCAGTATCCATGAAGTAACGTTAAAGGAGACAATTCTGGAAACACAATGATGCAAAGCTGAAGTTTGTTTTGTTTATTCAAACAAATCATATCTCTGAAGCCGCACCTTCGTACCTGTTAATGTTAACTTCATAGTAGTAGCTTTGGTAAGCATGACAAGTGCCAATATCAATATGCGTACATGCAATACGTGGTAGGATTAGCGAACCATTCTTGATTGGAAAACTAGTCCCGTTGAACGTCAGTTCACGTTTCTGGCATCATGCGATCATTTCACACAGTAAAGCCGAAGTCACAACTCGGGCGCTACTGACAGTCAGCCAACGACAACGCTATATTTGAAAACTAAACCTTATTCTTTGATGAACATCGGTGGATTTGTGTCTGAATTTTTACCCAGAACTCAGTGAACCGTCCGTTTGCAAGGCTGTGATGTAGCTGTTTGCAACGAGTCTTCGGCAATCAGTGCAACAGGTAGGAAACGTTAGTTCCAAAAAAACCTAAAACAAATTAATATTTCCAAAATAATAATTACCAGTACGATTTAATGTCATGAGTTGTCGTTAAGGGGAAGGAACGTCATGTAAAATCATCAACCAAACTCCGTGTTTCTTATTTCATTCAGGAACATTTCATTCTAATTCATAAATACCTTATACAGTTAACACATTACTATTGTTAAAGAGCTCGTCAGGTGGGTGGCTTAAACGAGTGATTGAACACCGGAGGGCTGGATTTAACATTTTGAAAAATTGAATAACTGATATTGAGAGGCACATACCATAACATAGCTAGAGGGAGTTTAAAAAAATGTGAAGGAAAAGTGTTCAACATAATCTTTGGAAATATGTATTTCTTTCATTTGTTTTTGGCTTTTGAAGTATTTATGAATGGAACCGGCTTGGACAATTATCAACGTCCAGGAGCAAGCCAGTTTTTAAACGTACTTGTTTAAAACCAGCCAAGTTCATATTTATTCCCTTAATCTCACAACGGTTCTGACAATTACTATGCCAATATCTGACTTCATTAAAGTTGTTTGTGCATATGTGTATGCTGGCGTTTATTTATTGTGTAAATCGAGAACACACATGCAACATCATCAATGAATCGAGGACAGAAACCGAATCGATGACTCCTCGGTTGGAAAACGTGTACAAAACCAATGAGAGCTGTTGGGCAAGAGTAAGAGTTCAAACCAACGAAAAAGGAAGAGGAACAAAGCAAAATCCTCGATTTACACCATAAACAAACGTGTATGTGTGTGTGTGTTGTAAAGATGAGATTAAGGCAAAATCAATTTTTGGTGACGTCAACTATATTCGAGGCTTCTCATTGCTTAGTGATATTGCGAAATACCATTTTTATTTTATTATTTTGAACGGGGCGGGGTAGCGTACGCGGGCCCCGCCGGCGCACCAATGGAGCGATAGACTTTGACACCAGTGCAGTGTCAACAACACTTAGCAGACACCTAGCTTTGATTAAGCTCATTGACAAAATGGAAGGACTCGAGACCCAATTCAAGCCAACTTGTGGTTAATAATTCACAACTTTGACATGCAAGATAACCTCAGCAGCTATAGCATGCAATGGTAGTCTGTATGGGCGATGAATGTAGGTAGGGAACACACAGCGGCGGATGTAGCTTTTAAGTTTTAGTAAACGGTGGGTGATATGACGAGTTCCGAAGGCACGCTCTGCTAGGGGGCATGCCCCAGAAGGATTTGAAATAATGCTTTCTCCTGCATTCCAAAGCAGTAAAAATTATATTTAGGAACTTCAGCATTTCGTTTATTCGTTGTGACCCCATTTCAATTGTATCCTAACCTTATTCAGTGGCTGAAAGGCGGGTTGCAACACCCCTCCTTCTTAATACGCCACTGACACGCCTCCATTGATGGGCGGAAGGACTTTTGTTGAACTAGTATAGGTTTTCCAGTTAATAAAATAAGGCCATGGTAAGTAAAGCTTTATACCATTTTCCCCCGAGTACAGCTATTCGAGAACGAGTACCTTAATGATCGAGTACTATTTCGACATGTCGAGTACGAGTACTTTGCTGCCCGAGTACGAGTACCGTCATTTCGAGTACGAGTACTTTGACATTCGAGTACGAGTACGTGTACGGGTACTCAAAAAAAGTACTCGAGTAGTTGAGTACGAGTACCTAGTACGAGTACTACAACACTGGCAATGGTTTTATGTTTCGTGCAAAGGCATGAGTAAACCTCTCGTGCATTCGCTGTTACTAAATTAAAGTAACAAAGGGTGCCCTCTGGGTTGTTTACAACGCATAAGGTCCATAACACTTTTAAGTATTGGAAAGTTGGTTTATTTCAAATGTTCTCTTCTCTCTGACTAATTTCCAATACATAAAAACATTATATATGCTCCACATTGTTTTATAAAGGAGCAGGAATATCTACAAATTTGGTGACATTAAAGTGTTCCTTCAATTACAAACTTTTATCCATCTGCCCAGATTTGGACTCAGAACTTTCCTATAATTATTACCAACAGCGAAACCATGATTTGTTTTAACGAATCTTTTTAATCAGACCCGAATCTGAACAAAATGACCGATTCTTAATCTGTTTTTGTAATACACTGCACACGTTTTCAAGCACTATATTGCAGGAGTCCTTTGATATTTGATGCCATTGGACTTTCATAACAGTATCAACAACACTTAACAGACACCTAGCTGTGATCAAGCTGATTGACATAAAGGAAGGACTAGAGGCCCGATTCAAGCCCGATTCAATTCACAACTTTGACATGTAAGATAACCTCAGCAGCTACAGCATGCAATGGTAGTCTGTGTGGGCGATGAATGTAGGTAGGAAACACGCAACTTTTTAGGCTTTAATAAACGGTGGTTGATATGACGCGTGCTGACGGCGCGCCCTGCTAGGGGTATGCCCCAGAAAGATTTGAAATGAGGCTTTCTCCTGCATTCCAAGGCAGTGACAATTATATTTAGGAATTGTAGCATTCAGTTTAATAGTTGTGACCCCATTTTACTGGTATCATAACATTAGTCAGTGGCTGAAAGGCGGGTTGAAACACCCCTCGTTTTTTGATACGCCACTGACACGCCTCCATTTGTGGGCGGAAGGACTTGTGTTGAACTAGTATAGGTTTCCCAGTTGCTTCAGCATGGTACAGGGACAGTTTTAGTCATCGATTTATGGTATGAAAAGCAAATGAAAGATTGTTTTTATCAAAATTGCATTAATTTTCGGAATTGCTCCAGCTTGTGTGAAGAAAAATGATTAGGGCTCTTTGTGGTTATGTTTTAACGTTAAAGGGGCCAGGCGGAATCCTCCCCCAACTTTTTTCCGCGATAGCTTTAACAAAAAAGCGACCCAAACTGTCCTGAATTTTTAGCCTCGAGCCTTGCGCATCCTTTGATACCAAAGACATAAAAATTGGACAACGTGTTGCCGCACAACGAAAAACTTTCCCAAACTGCCTTTCCCAAAATACGTAGTGTACACAGAGCAGAATAACCATCCATGCATAAAATAAATAAATTATCTATAATTCAAAAACCCAAGGGCTGAGATCTTGGGGGGTGCGGAATCCCCCACCCCCGGCTGAGAGATAATCAAAATAGCCAAGCCCTTTTAGGATAAAAGGGTCAATAAAATGAATTTAACACTTGAGACTATCACTGGCTAATTTCTATTTCTCTGGGATGTATAACAACTGTGAAACGTCCGTAAAATGGTAACAGTTTCGAAAAGTGCACCTTTTGTAACACTCAAACGGTTGACAACTGAGGGTTGGAAAGCAGGAGGCCGTGAATTCGAATCCCACCGAGGGATTTGTTTCCAACTTTCACCCCGGAGGCAACACACTGAGTATATAGTGTTTATACGTCGGTAAAGGGCAAAACCTAATTTGATTTACATCATAGTAGAGCTAGATTGGTGTTTTAAAGGACACGAAGTAAAATTGTTGAACAAAATCGTTGGAAATTTCTGTTTTTGGTTTCCTGGTTTTGGCTTTTTGACCCAAAGGTATTCATGAATGGGACTGGGGTCCAGTCTCTAGCCGGTTTTAAAACGTACTTGTTTAAAACCAGCCAAGTTCATATTTATTCACTTAGTATTATACTCATCAACTTTAATCTCACAACGATTCTGAAAATTACAATGCCAGTCTCTAAAATTATTAAAGCTGTTTGTGTATATGTGTATACTGGCGTTTAGTTATGGTGTAAATCGAGGACATACATGTGCAACATCATCGATGAATCGAGGACAGGAACCAATTCGAGGACTCCTCCGTTAGAAAACTCGTACAAAAAAAAATGAGAGCTGTTGCAAAAAGGTAAGTGTGTAAACAAAGGAAAAAGGGAAGAGGAACAAAAGAAAATCCTGGATTAAAACAAACGTGCTTGTGTGTGTAAAGACTTTTGTAAAGATGAGATTAAGGAAAGAGAAATCTTTAAGTGACGTGAGGTTTTTTACATTGCTTAATACCATTGCAAAAGAAAAATAGTATTGTCATATACTGTCTGAAACAAAAAATGAACCACTTAAAGCAGTCAAAATATTCACAGCCAACCCCTAACATTCTGGGGACTTTTTAGGCTTCAGCAGATGTGAAACTGAAATGTCTGCCTTGACGTCACAGTTTTGCTCATAAATATGGAAACGTGCATTAGTATAAAAACCATAAAAAAAGGCATCAAGACGACCTACACGTGGCAATATAAACACTAAAAATAATGTTGAATGTAAAATGAAGTTGCATTTCAAGGAATGCACAAATACGCAGAGTATGCGTCTTTAATGATTAAATCGGAATAATAAATGACAGGTTTGGTATAAACATAACGACAGCCGATATCAGTAAGCGTCGTCAATATCAATAGCAATGAAGTAACCAACTAAAGGAGAACATTCTGGAAACACCATAACAATGCTGAAGTTTGTTTTGTTTATTCAAAAGATTCATATCTCTGAAGGCGCACCTTGGTAACTGTTAATATTAACTGCATAATGGTAGGTTTGGTAAGAATGACAGATGCCAATATCAATACGCGTACATGTCAAACGCAGTAGGATTAGCGAACTATTCTTGATTGGAAAAATAGTCCCGTTGAACGTCATTTCACGTTTCTGGCATCACGCGATCATTTCACACAGTAAAGCCAATGTCACAACTCGGGCCCTACTAACAGTCAGCCAACGACAACGCTATATTTGAGAACTAAACCTTTTCGTTGATGGACATCGGTGGATTTGTGTCTGAATCTGTACCCAGAACCCAGTGACCGTCCATTTGCAAGGCTGTGATGTAGCTGTTTGCGAGGAGTCTTCGGTAATCGGTGCAAGAGGTAGGAAACGTTAGTTCCAAAAATAACTGAAACAAATTGATGTTTCCTGAATGATAATCACCGGTACGATTAACTGTCATAAGTTGTCGTTCAGGGGAAGTAAAGTCATATCAAATTATCAACCAAACTCCGTATTTCTAATTTCATTCAGGAACATCTAATATTCATCCATTTAATCTCACAACGGTTTTGACAACTGCTATGCATGACCCTGATTTTTTTAAAGCTATGTGTGCATGTGTGTATGCTGGCATTAATTATGGTGCACACGTGCAACATCGTCGATGAATCGAGGACAGGAACCAACGGAATCGAGGACTCCTCGGTTGGTTGTACAAAACCAATGAGAGCTGTTGCGAAAAGGGAAGAGGAACAACAGAAAATCCTCAATTTTTACCATAAACAAAAGCGTATGTGTGTGTGTTGTAATGATGAGACTGAGGCAAAATTAATCTTTTAGTGACGTCAACTGTATTTAAAGCTTCCTATACTGCTTAGTGCTATTTAGTGAATGGGCTTACGGTGGAAATGACCTCCCATTTGCAATTTTCCGGTACATTCTTCGAAACTCTTAGGATCACTGAAAAATACCTCAAGGAGTTCAAAACCACTTAAAACCATTTTTTCTGACCCTTTTATGGGCGGGGATATGCCTTTAAAAAGTGGGGGCTTCGTGCGCCAAAAATGATTCATATAATTTCACTTTTCTTGTAAGCATTTGGACAGCTCACCCAAGTGCTTCATCACGAAAAAAAATAATCTGGAATGTTGCCTCTTCGGGGGTGGGGCCACGTTATATAAAAGCAGGGGGCAAATGTAACAGAGAATGGAGATGTAACGGAATTTTTTTTTTCCGTTTTGGGGGTATTTGTTTCCATTTAGTACAGCAAAACTGGTGAACAGAATGCTTACCTGTCAAGGCTTTAAAAAATGTTTTCGTTTTTTGGGGTGTGACATTTGTTGTTGTTTTTCATAAAAAATGGGCATATTCCAAGTGGGTTTGCGAGAGCCCCAATTCATTTCAGGTATACATTCTTTGAAACTCTCAGGACCACCTATGGACACCTTAACAAGTTCAACAAAATTGGTTGGTCCCAATTTGTGCAACGCCACTAGGGTTGCCATTTTGGATTTATTAATGGCAGCCATTTTAAACAGCTATCCTACATATTGTACACTTATATATTGACTAAATAATTAACTTTTGAGACATTTATGTTTTGATTTTTGTATCCTGAATACAATGCTGACCTCCTTGACAGTACACTCAAACTGTAACAACTATTTTAAACTTCAAAATGGCCGCCACCTACAGTTTATACAGGGTATTTAAAAAAAAAAGGTAACCGGGCTTATTTTTTTGATTTCTGGGGTATGACTACTTATTGAGGAAAATGGTAACCACTATCTGTTACATAATAATGTCTTCTTTTTCTTAACGCAACGAACTCCATTTTTCCGTCCCGGGTGACTGAGCACCAAGTGATGTAAATGACATGCCAGAAATGGCCTTGTACCACATGCACCATAAGACCAATTGACAGTTTTCAGCATGTTGAAAATAACAAAATCCAGGACATACATAATCAAAGTCATTTATTCAATTGCTAAAACACATCAAGGTTTATCACTGTCCCCGTTAACCCCACTTGTCCTTCAACATGCCCCCAATTCCTTTCGACGCAAATCTCTGCCCTGGTTCTCATTGCTGTGAACGCATTCCTGATAACATCTCTCTCTATTAACTGCTGTTGGTATTATTGTGCGTGTGGTACAAGGCCATTTTAGGCATGTCAGTTACATCACTTGGTGCTCAGTCATCTGTGACGGTAAAATGGAGTTTGTGGTGTCAAGAAAAAGAAGACATTGTTATCTAACAGATGATGGTTACCATTTTCCTAAATAATTAGTAATACCCGAGAAATCAACAAAATAAGAACGGTTTCCTTTTTATGAAACACCCTGTATAAAAGATACTACCGGTATTTGCACTTATTGGAAAAAGTAATTAAAAAAAAATGACAAAGTGAAACTATGGAGAGATGCCTGTATGTCTCCAGCTTTTCTTTCTGAACTATAAGGTCATAGATATCATCAAAAGCCTCATCAACTTGTGTCCAATTACAAGTGATTTATATTTCATTCACTTAATCATCTGAGCTTGATTACTATGCTCTTCGATTCATTGAACTCTGTCATTTTAAGACTTTTTCAAATAAGTACAAATAATATACTCAAAATTAACGGTAAGTTGTGGCTATTTCGAAGTTTAAAATAGTTGTTACAGTTTGAGTATACTGTCAAGGTGGTCAGCATTATATTCAAGATACGATATTAAAGATCAAAACATAACAGTCTCAAAAGTCGATTTTTTTTGTCAATGTACGTTTAACATGGCTGCCATTTGGAAATTCAAAATGGCAACCCTAGAGGCGTTGGAAAAATGGGACCAAACAATTTTGTTGGACTTCTTGAGGTGTCCATAGGTGATCCTCGGAGTTTCAAAGAATGTATACGCAAGCCCACTTTTGGAATTGCCCTCTTTTCTGAAAAAAAAAATGTGAAACACCCCAAACTGGGGCTGTGTAAGACTTTTTTTGGAATAATTTGACAGGTGAACAGTGTGTCCATCCGGTTAACTGTACTAAACGGAAACAAAAACCCAAAACACTAACACAAATGTCCATTAAGAAAATAAGCCCCACCCAAAAGAGGCAAAATTCTGGAATATTTTTTTTTCTCGTCATGTAGCACTTGAGTGAGCTGTCCAAATGCTAAAGAAAAAGTGAAATTATCTGAATCATTTTTTTTGCACACGAAACCCCCCCCCCCCCCCCCACTTTTAAAGTCATGGCCCCACCAATAATAGGGTCAGAAAAACGGCATCGAGTGGTTTTGAACTCCTGAGGTATCTTTAAGTGATCTTGTGAGTTTCAAAGAATGTACCCGAAAATGCATATAGGCTTTCACAAGCCCAATGACGTTATTGCGAAATTCCTTCTTTCTTTTTTTGTTGAACGGTGCGGGGTAGCCTACGCGGAACCCGCCGGCTCACCAATGGAATGGACTTTCATACCAGTGTCAACAACACTTAGCAGACACACGTAGCTTTGCTCAAGCTCATTGATATAATGGAAAGACTCAAGACGCATTCAAGCCAACTTGTGGTCTATAATTCACAACTTTGACATGTAAGATAACCTCAGCAGCTATAGCATGCAATGGTATGGGCGATGAATGTAGGTAGGGAACACGCAGCGGCGGATGTAACTTTTAAAGTGGGTTATATGACGCGTGCCGAAGGATCGCCCCTTATAGTGAAATGTACTAGTATCCTAACATTAGTCAGTGGCTGAAAGGCGGGTTGCACCACCCCTCCTCCTAGATACGCCACTGAAATGCCGCAATAGACCTGATACCTAATAACGTAATGGCTTTGTTTACATATGCACTTTCCTCTGGGAGCCAAGTCGGGATGCCAGACGAAGTAGGGACCGTCTACCACATAGGAAAGTGCACATGTAAACAAAGCATGACGTCATCAGGTCTCAGGCTGTTTGGTGGGCCGAAGGACTTTTTTGGAACTAGTATAGGTTTCCCAGTTGATTCAGCCTGACGAAGGGACAGTTCGTCACCGTTTTCACGAAGAGTCACATATGTCAAAAATTACAATTGATTCGATTTTGATTTTGTTCAATATTTCGCATTAAAACAATGTACTTAACGATTTTGACATGTTTCTGTAAGCAAAACATCATTAATTTCTAAGTAACATTAATGTTGCAAGGGGCAGAAATCTCGATAAATGCATTTTGCGTTTTCACGAAGAGCCTTATACATTTTGGCCGTTTGAACGCGTACAAAACCTCTTGCACGGAAATACGTAAAAGTAGGTCAAATGAGATTTGCGTTTTCACGAAGAGCCATATATCTTTGTTACATTTCCACCTGCGCGCGCGTACTTACGCACGCCTATGGAAATACACGTTGAACAGAAAAGGGCCAATATGTCGGAAACCTAAATTCGCGTTTTCACAAAGAGCCACATATCTTTACTAATTAATTTTCACTAAATAATTGCTGTTTTAAGTCCTATTACCGGGTTCATGTAAAACTTCAGCTCTCGTAAAATCGTGTGATGGTTTTCTTGCTGCACGAAGTTGTTGCAAAGTGGTATTTCTTGAATTGTTAAAATATGACAAACTCCTTTTGCGATTATCTCGAAAACACATTTCTTCAAAATCAACATGATATATAGTATGTAGCGGTTCGTGAAAACCGTGACGAGTTTTCGTCATTGATTCATTTTATGAAAAGCAAAAAGAACATTGTTTTTATATTAAAATAGCAGTAATTTTCGGGACTGTTCAAGCTTGTGTGAAGTGAAATGATTATGACTCTTCGTGATTACGTTTTAAAGGGTCTATGAATTGAATTCAACAAATGAGACAAATGATTTGCCTTTTCCCATTTCTCTGGAATGTATAAAAGAAAGAAAACTATGAGACATACGTTTAATGGTAAAAGTTTTCGAAAAGGGCAAGTTTGTAACAATGGGTTTCAGTTGTTTTTCCTTGTCAAGTTTTATGAACACACTCCTCGGATAAGGGAACTTCGCTTCAAAGTGTGAACCCCAAATTCTGTTTATTAAAAACTTTAAGTTCATAGCGTTTTGTCATAATTGTATTGTCAAATACTGTCAAAAACAACTAGCAGTCACGATATCCACAGCAACTGAACCCGAAACATTCTGGTGACTTTTTTAGGCTTCAGCAGATGTGAAACCGAAATGTCTGTCTTGATGTCACAGTTTTACTGTTAAGAGGGAAACGTGGATTAGTATGAAAACCATAAAGGCATCAAGGCGACCTAAGCATGGCAACATTAAACACTAACAATAATGTTGAATGTAACATAAAGTTGCATTTTAAGGAATGCACAAATATGTCAGAGTATGCGCCTTTAATGATTAACTCAGAATAATAATGACAGGTTTGGTATCAGCATAGCAACAGCCAATATCAGTACGCATCGTCAATATCAATATCCATGAAGTAACCAACTAAAGGAGACAATTCTAGAAACAGAATTTGTTTATTCGAAAAATTCATATCTCTGAAGGCGCAACTACCTTGGCTCATGTTAATATTACCTTCATAATGGTAGGTTTGGTCAGAATGATTGGTGCCAATATCCAAATTGCAAACGAATGGAGCTGTTTCAAACGTCACTGCAGTGGCGTATTCAGAGGGGGGGGGGCAGGGGCACACCAGTTGATTGTTTTTTGTAAGGTGACATTTTAAAACCCCACTTTTTAAAGTAGGAGGAGGTGCATCAAAATTATCGTTGTCCCAACCCCACATTTGTTGTCCCTGAATAAAAATTGCTACTTTAATAGCTGCTTTAATGACTTCCAACTCGAAAAGGATGTTTTAATGAAAATTTCTTTGCTAAAAAAAGGTTGTTTTTAGTGGTTAGGAATTGCCTCAGATTGCACCACAAAGTGTCTAGAATCCATTTTTCCCACGAACCTCCGGCGTTCGGGCTTCGCGCTCGCATCAGTTCTGATCAAGGTATGAACCCTTACTTTTGAGAAGCGATTGACGCCCTTGGCTGAATAATTTATTTCAAAAGCTTTTTATAGTCTTGCTACAGTTTTGAACTGTTTGTTCGAACAAAAACATCTCTAGTCCAGTAAAGATTCATTTATAAAGAAAATTCGTGAAGAAAACCTAGACTTGTCCCAGTTATCTCAGTGTCCACCTTACCCCCATTTTACCCTACCGTGTGCACAGCCACTTTTCTTTTAACCAAATGTAAAACTAAAATTTGAAAAATCGTAACAGTTTTTGTCAGAACTTTATAAATAAAATGTTAGACTACTACACATGTACCAAGAAAGTTAAGACTTGTATTAAAACAGTGGTACAAAAAGAAATGATTAAAAGCTTTCCGCATCTTTTCGCAAATCATTTTTAAAGGTTGTCTTACAGAATTGAAACTCCCAATTTGGCCTTTTAAATTGTTGTATCGCCAAATTAGAAACACCTAAGCTGATACAAAAGTCACTGCAGTGGCAAATGAAGAGAAGTGGGGGCACGGGGGGCAGATGGGCACCTGCGGATCCCATTTCTTAGAGTAGGAGGCGGGTGTATCATATTTATCGTTGTCCCCCCCCCCCCACTTGTTTTCGTCCCCGAATAAAAAAATAAAGCATATAATTCTGTAGCTCACAATAGCTGATTGAATGACTCCAAACTCGCAAATGATGTTTAATGATAATTCCTTCGTTAATTGGTTTTTAAATTTTTTTTAGTGCTTAGAAATTGCCTCAGATTGCACCATAGATCGTCCAGAATCTATTTTTCTTCGAGGCCTTTAAGCGGTCCCCGAACCCCGCGGCGTGGGGTTCGGGGGCCGCTTTTTTTTAATAATTTATTTCAAAAGCTCTTTATAGTCTTGCTACAGTTTGAACTACAATGCGTTGGGTCAGTTAAAAGAATATTTACAGCAACTTTATGATGGAAATATATTTATATTATTATTTTTTTAAATACATGTACATGTACATGGTTCATTTTGGTGCAATCATTCTTCCCCAAAAAGATGACTTTTGTAATGGTGTCAAAAAGTGGCTCATATTGCACAACAGAGAACCCAAGACCCCAGAGCTTCCCTTCCAGGGCCCTTACGCAGACCCAAGTCCCCGTCCTGAAATGGCTTTGCGCTTCGTCAGCACCCCCTGGCAAAAAAAATATGTTCCTGCGGGCCTATTAATATGGTTGATTGAACACCGTAGGGCTGGTTCTACACATTTTGAAATTGGGACTACTGAAATTGAGAGGCACATACCATGACATAGCTAGAGGGGTGTTTCATGAAGTACCGTGTGCATGATGTTAAATTGTTTAACAGAATGGTTGGAAATTTTTCTTTTCTGACCGTCTGCAGGAAGATGGTCAGAGCATACTGACCGGAACGTCGAGTTTATACCTCTGGTTCTGTTCAGAACCATTCTCTTAGTTGAGAATTATTCGCACATGGTGTTTCCGCAAACCTTTCATTATTTAGTATCTCCACCATGCAAAGCCTCAGATCTTACTTAAATGTTTCTTTCTTTTTTCTTTTTTTTTTTTTGGGGGGGGGGCTTTTTGACCCAAAGGTATTTATGAATGGGACCGGTCCGGGCCATTATCAGCGTGATTGTTTAAAACCAGCCAAGTTGATTGTTATTCCCTTATTGTTATACTCATGAACTTTAATCTCATGACAGTTCTGACAAATAATCTAAAGATGAACTTCAGGCAACGTAAATCTTTTAGTGACGTGAAGTTTATACGAGGCTTCTTACATTGCTGAATACCATTGCGAAATACCAATTCCTGTTGAATGGGGTGGCGTTGCGTACGCAGGTCCGGCGCACTTGGCCCGCTGTATATATTGAAGCACTATATTGAAGGACTACTTTGATATAACATTCACATGGACTTTCATACCAGTGTCAACAACACTTAGCAAACTTAGCCTTGATTCAACTCATTGACATAGTAGAAGTAAGGATCCAAGACCTGCTTCATGCTAACGTACTTGTGGTTAATAATTCACAACTTTGACCTGTAAGATTCCTTAGCTTTGCTGCTGGATACAATGGTTGTATAGGCTACTAATGCACGTATAGGTGCAACACGAATTGTTTGGCTGAAGAGCTGTTTTAAACAAATACACCATGTGCAAGTCACACGTCAGAGCAGTGTCTGAATTTGACACCACGTCACAACTAATGCTATTTTCTTGTGTGCGATTAACAAAAGGCTTACAAAGTTTGAAAGATTGAAAAGAATTTAGCATCTATGCCCGCCCTACCGCAGTCATAAAATATTTGATACGCCCCTGAAATAAGTACCAATTATCAGCCTTATTCATAATCCTGCCCTAACGTGTTACACCTACACTCAACCAAAAAAGAAAGCCCCCCTTCCAATACTTTTTAGTCTAACTCAAAAACCACTGATTAACTCTCACTCAAATAATGACTAATCAATACAGTAATTCCTAAGCAATCCAGCCATACTCTTTATTTGGCCCAAAACAGTGATCATGTGTACAAATTTATGCATTTTACTACAAATGGTACCAAAAACAGTTGCACTTTTGTATACGTGCAAGTTGTGGTTCACACTCATCTTGCGCGGCCAAATAGAGAGTATGGCTGGATTGCAAAGGAATATCTGTACTGATCAGTCGTAATTTGACCAAGATGTGCCCAGTAGTTTTTGAGTTAGACAAAAAAAGTATTAATTGGGACTTTTTTTGGTTGAGTGTATTTAAGCACCAACAGTTTCAGAAATAGTGGATCTTTTTCCATCAGAACTGTTATGTTGTTTGTGATTCATTTGTAGTTTCAGTTCATGAAAGTTAGCGAATGAACCTTTTACTGAGAAGCGTTTCAATCAGTAAATCTTGACATTCAAATATGAACAAACACACTTAAGAATGTGTTCCTATAATAACATCACAGCAATTAGAGCGTCCTCATTTGTATAGAGAACCAGGAAACCACGGTTAAACATGTTCAATGTTTAAAGGGGTACTGCGTCCTGAAATCCCCGAAAATTTCATGTTTTGGATTTTTACGTTTCCTATTTTAAACACCTGGTTGAAAAGAAACCAACCTTATGCCTCACCGTACACGAGAAAAGACTAACAAATATGTTGTTTACATTGGACAGGTCGGAGACTGATACGTGTTTCCTGTCGTTCTCAAACAATGTACGATACACGTTGTGTGTGTCTAGTATTACACACATACACACACATGTTTACGTAACATACCAAGTGTGGACATTCCCTTGGTTTTGTGTTGTTAAGAAAAACCTCTGAAAAAAATTTACTCTCACTGTAAAAACTCTTTCAATCCATTGTTTCCCTATGATTCCCTTCAGTGTTCCTTTTCATTTTGCCACAGATAAAATCAACCCCAAACTGTCTATTAACCTGTTTTCAAGAAAGGGGGAAACACTGTGTGGATTTGCCCAAGTCCAAACAACGTCGCCTCTGCCTGGTTTATGTGGACCTCTTTTGTTCGGAAGTCCACACAGTGAATGTAATGCCTACCCAGCACCGTACTCAGGAACAGCGGTGACCAATCACCAATGCACACAAAAAGTGATTTCTTACGCGCCCGAATTCAGTGTTTACTGTAAGATCTTCGATGATCCCTCCATTGCCCAGAGTCTGCGCCACCCAGTCTTAATCTTAGGATCAAAGTCATCCAGACCCTCTAAGGCAGGCCTCAGGTCGACCCACGATTTGATTGCGCCACGACAGAACCGTCGGTATCAAACACACAAAATCTGCCGTGGTCACAAAACTGAGGAATCGTGCGATGGTCGCGGAACACGTCGCAGCAGTTGAAAGTTTTCTTCTCTTGCCACTATTGATTTTTGCTGAGCGCCGCTTTATGCCGATCATTTTAATATCGTCGCAATTACACAAAGGTCGCACTGAATCGGCGACGGAGTTGTTCCCCACGGTCGTAGCTCATACGCAGCTTGATCCCGAACAGCCAATCGCCGACTGAGCTGTTTCGTCGCAAGGTCTGCCTGAGGGCGGCTTTTAGGGGACGTGGGTTCTAATGATAGCAATACAACGTCCACATGTGGTTAAAAAATGCCTTTCCTTCACATTCGTTCAGTGAGGTACCAAGATGACGCAAAAGACAGTTCAGCAGTTGGATGCATACATTAAGGCAACAGCCGTCGTGTACAATCACTCCAACACCAAACTCATGAGCAGGAAGACTAAAGTCAAACCAAGGAGGAAACAAGCTTTCCTGTCTGGACTGCATTACAGGCAAACGTCATCGGATGATTGCTGTGCAAAGAGGAGACCATCGAAACGATGGATTCGAAGAGAATCGAGGGGCACTCGCCTAAGTCGGAGGTAAACAGCAATGACATTTTTACAGTCATACATTGAGACAAATGAAAGCTATATGAGAATTGTAACTCTATTTCGAAGAATTTATTTGATGTTTGATCCTTTCAAAATATTTGTTTAAAAGTTTAAACAATTTGAACGATTGAATGCAACACGTTTAGTAGAATAATGGCAGTGACAATGGAACATGACTCTGATAGTAGTTTCAAAATAAACTCTTTGTTGATCTCGTTCTATAGTTCAATAGTTTATTTCTAAAGCTACATAGTGTTTTCCCCATATTTTCACAGTAATACCAAAGACGTAAAACAGAAACTGCATCTCTTTGTCCGGACTTCCCACTCAATAAAACCCAAAACACTTTACTTTGAACTCCACCCCGAGACATCAGCTTCATCTCTTAAGGAAACAATCCAGAAGAGAATTGGTGTTAAGGCACGATATCAGCGTCTGTACATCAGGAGAAACTTCCTGGTAGGTATACTTTATTATTATCAATACAGATAATTTGAAATATCTCATCTTAGATATCGGTGTTATGTTATTTTCCAAATGGTAATATAAAACCTAAAATCGCACATTTTCATGTTTTTATCAATTTTATTTTTCATTGATGATACACACACGTTAAATACACAAACACGTTACAATTAATCTCTCCATACTAAAAGTTCAGCGAACATAATTTAAATTCACAAATAACGAAAATCCACTGCGTTTCCCTCTGATCGTTTAACTTATTTTCAAACATGATTCACTTTGGTAGCTGTGTGACCTACTCACACTTGAGGAGAATGGTGTCGGCCAGGATGAAATCATCTCTCTCCATCTTTCAGTAGATGGTCCAAATGATGACAATGAATCAAAAGGTAAACTACTAAATGTGGGAATAGAATTTTCAAGTAAATAAACTGTATCTTCATTTGATATATAGGTTTTCTCGGTCAATTTCGGCAAATGAGCAGCCAATTTAATTCTCGTGCGTTCGAATTGAAGCTATTTTGCCTCTCCAGTTGTTACTGCGTTTCAAATTCAGAATTCGGCCTTTCATTTCGTTTTGAGGCATTCAAATTCCTTTAGCACTGTGTTCAATTGAGCACATCGTCATTCTTTTTCGTGACACACAATCATCATTCAATTTAGCAAAGCTGGTTTGACTGGAGATTTTACTGATTTATTTTTTTTTCAATTTCGTAAAGAGGCAATCAATTTCGCTTAAAGAGAATTCAAATAAGTACGACTAAAGAAATACGAATAAACAGATAAACTGTACTAGGCAACTGTTTTGTATCTTCACTTTAATTCAGGCAAACCTTGTTTTCTTTATTTATGTTTCCAGTAGACTTTACATGGGGCCAATGAGGTTTTTTCTTCTTCTTTGTTTTCTTCTTCATTCTTTTTTTTGGGGGGGGGGATCTTTATTGGTTAACTGACCAAGACCTAATTTTTTATTGTGTTTGAATGGGGTGTTTCTTTATGTTTTCCTGTTTTTTTATTGTTTATGTTGTTTCTTCCTCAACCATCAATCTATTGGCGAGCCAGACATCTTGGCATATATGTTTGGGTATGGTTGTACCACTGCATGCACTTTACTTGGGTGATGACATCAACGCTCTGGATGGCTGCTTGTTGAAGGAGATCGCACCTCCACTGCTGCATGTTCATTCCTGCTTGCTGGGCAGCCTGTCCGACACGTTGTTGCAACTCAGGTAACCCAAGGATGCGTTTAACTGCAGCCTTGAATGCAGAGTATGCCATCTCCGTGCTGTTCAGGAATGGGGAGTAGGGAGGGAGGCGCTTCAGCTGGATCATTGGGTTGGCACCTTCAGGGAGTTGGGCTCGCACGTGAGGCCTCGCATTGTCCTATATGAGGTAAATGGGTTCGTCGTCTGGGAAAACTGCATCACACTCTTGAATTGTGTCCGCACGAAACTCCTTGAATCTCTCTCGCGTCACAGTTTCGAATGCGATTCGGTGGTGCACCAAGCCTACTGCACTAGAAACAGCGAAGGCGACATTGCAATTTCTCCCTCGTTGTCTGTCGACGACTCGTCTTGCAGCGATCCCTCGTGGAGCTCTACCCTGGGAGCGTCGAGTCCAGACGTTATAACCTGTCTCGTCAATGAAGACTAGATGCGCCTGAACACCATGCTGCAGGAACCACTCACCCTACTGGGCACGTTGATCAAGAACTTCAGGGGAATTTCTTGCATCAGGGACGTCCTCCACTAGTTTCAGTGTAATCATCATCCCATCCAAGGCCCTGGCTATGGTGGCAGTAGAAACCTGGGGCTTCTGTGGCAGATGCTTACTCAAACTTGCCTTCATTTGTTGAAGTGTCAAGACGGGATTAGCGTCAAGGATGCCTTGCAGATGGTTTCGTATGTCATCATCCATCTTGCTGTGGGTTGCTCCTCCTGTTGCCAGCGTCTCTCGCCTTCCAGTCCTCAAATATGTTGCAACTATTGATCTGGCTGTGGACTTGTTGATGTTCAAATTGACCGCAAGCTGAATGTATAGTCTTGCTCGTTTCCCTCGAAGGCCTCAATCAACCTTTCTCGATCTACCTGGGCCACTCTAGCGTAGCTACCACGAGCTGCCATTTCTAGAAATATGCGTGTAACACTATAGCGAAAGCTCGTCTTTGAAGTACATCGGCAAAGTGACTCAAGTGCCAAAAAGTGACTCGTATTTATGCCTTCAATATTGTTAAGGAAACACAAATTTAACAAAGCGTTTTTTAGATTGCACCAATTCCAGAAATGTCTGCCCAAAATGAATTTGAATGACTAAACACACGCCTAAAAAAGCTCCTGCGAATTTGAATGCTGCTTTGTTGAATTGTTAAATTGCATGATTATTTTGTTAAATCGAATGACGCAACAGTACATGGTCATAAAACGGAATCGAATGACCCTTTTCAGTAGCATTTGAATTCGCGTGAAATAGAATAGCTTAATGGTTCAATTGGCTGCTCATTTGCCGAAATTGACCGAGAAAACCTATATTAATAAAGTAGAAAGGTGTATTTTTTTGTTTTAGCTTTAGGTAATAATATAATTTCTTTACGTTGGTAACTTATACGGTGGACTCATTTGAGAATGTTTCACTGAAGTTAATCATTATTTTGGTAGACAAAGCCAACATTGATGATGAGTACCTCAAGGACTTGTCTTCGAAAAGTGAATCATCATGGAAGGAACTAGCTGAGCATCTAGGATATGAGGAAGCGGAAATTGCAGACATCCAATCCAGCAACGAAGGCAACAATGAAGCTGGCCGTCACATGCTACTCACTTGGTGGGAAAAGACGACAGATCGCGACGAAGCAGCTCAGAAGCTGAGACGAGCATTGGAGGCCATCGGGTTGACTGATTTGGCCCAAAATGTACCAGGTACGCTAGAAGTGAGGACTATTTTTTCAAATCAGACCACTCGCATTTGACAGCAAATAGGCCATTAAAAAACCTGCTACTTTAAAACAAAAATTCTCTCTTTTCCTGCTTGTATTAGTAACGAATGAATCAAGAGACGAAGCAGCTGGGCCCGAGCCAGAAAGGCGTCAAGATGCAGGAGTTGACAAGAAGAACAAAGAAAGCAAGGTGGCATCAACCAAGGAAAAGACACAGAAAAAGTAAGACATTTTTGAGTTAGACAAACCTCGGCGTATCTGGTAAAGCGTGATTAAATGCTGCTATTTGTACTGCACATTGTGTTGGAAAAATTACCTAGACATCACCTTGATGTTTTTTTCACATCAGCAATGGTGTACACAATGGTTACAGTAATAGTCCATGGTCTTTACCTTCATTACTATACTTTAATTGCCAATTCAACCTATGAAGAGAGCCTTACCAAGCAAAACATTTTTTTTTCTCACAGTTTCAGTTATGTGCAAGTCTTCGTCCAATGTCATGTGACACATAAGCCCAGAACGCTTTGTTTCCAATTGGATCCAGAGGCATCCGTCTGGTGCTTAAAACAGATATTAAACGAGATAATCAGTGTCCATCCTCAACAACAACGATTGTTCATCCGAAGAAACTTACGCAACTTTGAGGTAAAAATGCCTCCACATTTTCCGACATTGCCATGTTGTATAGTATCAATCAATATTTCGTTATAAAAGAGGCCGTGGATTGGAAGCAGCACTATCATTTGCGTACAGACGCTGCTCTGATATCGGTTCAATTATGTTGCACTAAAGCTCAGGAAACGATAAATACATGATTACTGTGGGAAATGTTTGCTTTGAGACCCACCAATTTAAAAGAAACTCAATTTAAATCATTTACCACTGAAACAAAATGTTTCCTTTATTATGTTTGAATACCAACCACCAAACTTTCGTCTTTAAAAAGCCTCCGTTTAAGAGAGTATTTTGTGAAGATCTTGAATATTGAAATGTTTCAGCTGTGTAACTTGCTGACACTTTATGACTGTGGAATACAACAGGACGAGAACATCTCACTCCGCCTTTGTACTGATGGCTTACTGGGCGGTGGACCAAAAGGTAAAATATAATAATATATCTTGGGATGCCACGTCCGCCTATCAAACTATATTCATGCTTGAGCACATACGTTTTTTATGTCGCCTGGACGAAGTTTATGGAAACCTTACCAGTCCTAAATTCTGTATGTCCCTACGGTGATACAGAATTTAGGACCCATATGTACGATACAGTGTAAGTTAAGTTTGATTTGGATGAAACTTGGATGCAGTGACACTTGGGTGGGAAGACACAATTCTCCATCGGATTACTGAGGTCAAAGGTCATGTATGGGTCATTAGAGGTCATTGTTTATATATATTTTAAACTTTTATTGTCAACTAAATTTGATGGATTTTAATGTAACTTGGATGGAGTGATATGTTCTGTTTGACATTTTGCGTATGGGGTCCGAAACTGACTAACAATCATAAGAACAACCCACGTAGCTGCGCATTCATGTACTAAAAGCCTCAACTTGAAGCCAAGTTGTTCATGAGTGCATGTGTATGCTCAAAACAATATATCTGTTTCTTAATCATTACAACCTTGACATTTTGCCTTACGGCGTCCAACAGGTGACAGGTTTCAGGAAGATCCCCAGATTAACAAAAATACCAAGTTTGGGGTTAATATTATGCCGCAAGTTGTACGTACAGAGTCTTAATTCTTCACTCTTCTCATGTTATAACAAATGCTTCGTCATCCTTGTTTTCACACTATTGAAACTTCCTCGCTGGACTGACCCATTATCCGGGTCCTAATTGGACTGACCATTTTCTGAGCGAAAATGCCGTTTTACCTGGTCATATGACTCAGAAAGTGTCGGTTTTTTTTTTACCCGAGGAATAGGTCTAGGGTAAGCTACATTGTATTTCGGACTCTTCCCACGCATTTATGAATACAGTTTGGAGTAATTTCTTTTTGTTCTTGTAGCGGAAATATCAGAGCCGACTCTCTCCGATGTCGCTCGGATGCTTGGTCACGATTGGAAGGATCTTGCAGAACACCTTGGCTTCACATCCGCATACATCTCAACCTTCGAGGCCGACAGCCCAGGCAATGTTTACAATCAGACATTTCAGATGCTCGTAGCCTGGCAACGACGGCATCCCAACATTGAAGGTCAGATGGACGTGTTGTGTGCAGCATTGACCAAGATCGACAGAAATGACATCGTCACGTGCCTTTATGGTAAGTCTATTTAAGTGTTGTACCTGTCAATGCGTAATATTATAATGAACCATACGTGTTGCATGATAAACCGAAGTGATTGAAAATTCTTATTCAATTTCCATAAAACTACGAAATGTACATAATATAATTGGTACATAAATTGTGTTTTCAACCACAAAAGTGTGTCTATATCAAACGCGGGAATCTGTATAAAGCGATTCTCAAATCCAGTCCATCGTGCGGTTCGTGCACTTTGCTTTTCATCTTCGTTTATTGCAATCAAGTTCACATAGTATGACACCTTATGCTGCCTGTATACAATGTAAATTGGGTTCGCCAAAAAAAGGCGGAACCAAACCCCAAAAATTATATTTCATAGTTAAAAAAAAATATGTAGATCCAAAAAAATAATAATGACTGGAAAGCCAATTTCATTACTTCTTAATGAAGAAAAAAATGAAATTGCTTAATCCATTTAAAGAGTATCACTATTAAAACACAATGACCCTGAAACCTCTGTCGGCCAAAAATGCAATTTTAAGAATCTTCAAACATCACCAGCGAATAAATTTCAGTTTTAAAGTAAAAAAAAAAAATCAACAAAGTCATTTTGAAGGCCCGTCTTTAAAAGGAATTGATTTTATAAAGCATATTGTTTGCCTAGCCACAGTTGTTAATAAAGATGTTGTGTACTACAATTTACTAGGACGTCACAAGGAATCAAGGCGGCCCGTTGGAACTCAGCCTGCTGATGATGCTGGTACTTCCACCAAGCCGTCTACGAGACGGATCCCCCAAACATCTGGAGTTACATCAAGGGAAGAGGTTGGCACTCAGCCTGCTGATGATGCTGGTATTTCCATCAGGCCGTCTACTAGTCAGATCCCCCAAACATGTGGAGTTACATCAAGGAAGGAGGTTGGCGCTCAGCCAGCTGATGATGCTGGTACTTCCACCAGGCCGTCTAGAAGTCAGATCCCTCAAACATCTGGAAATACATCAAGGGAGGAGGTTGGCACTCATCCTGCTGATGATGTTGGTACCTCCACTAAGTTGTCTACAAGTCAGATTCCTCAAACATCTGGAGTTACATCAAGGGTGGATGATGGCACTCAGCCTGTTGATGATGCAGGAACTTCCAACAGGCCGTCAACACGACGAATCCCTCAAAAATCTGGAGTTACATCAAGGGAGGAGGTTGGCACTCAGCCTGCTAATGATGCTGGTTCTTCCACCAGGCCGTCTACAAGTCGGATCCCTCAAACACTAAGGGAGGAGGTTGGGACTCAGCCTGCTGATGATGCTGGTACTTCCACCAGGCCGTCTACAAGTCACATCTCCCGAACATCTGGAGTTTCATCAAGGGAGGAGGTTGGCACTCAGCCTGCTGATGATGCGGGAAATTCCACCAGGCCGTCTACAAGTCAGATCCCTCAATCATCTGGAGTTACATCAAGGGAGGAGGTTGGCACTCAGCCTGTTGCTGATGTTGGTACCTCCACTAAGTCGTCTACAAGTCAGATCCCTCAAACATCTGGAGTTACATCAAGGGAGGAGATTGGAACTCAGCCTGCTGATGATGCTGGTACTTCCACCAGGCCGTCTACAAGTCAGATCTCCAGAACATCTGGAGTTACATCAAGGGAGGAGGTTGGCACTCAGCCTGCTGATGATGCGGGAACTTCCACCAGGCCGTCTACAAGTCAGATTCCCCAAACATCAGGAGTTTTATCAAGGGAGGAGGTTTGCACTCATCCTGCTGATGATGCTGGTACTTCCACCAGGCCGTCTACAAGTCAGATCCCTCAAACATCAGGAGTTACACCAAGGGACGAGGTTGGCAGTCATACTGCTGATGATGATGGTACCTCCACTAAGTCGTCTACAAGTCAGATCCCTCAAACATTTGGAGTTACATCAAGGGAGAAGGTTGGCACTGAGCCTGCTGATGATGCTGGTTCTGCCACCAGACCGTCTACAACTCAGATTCCTCAAACATCTGGAGTAACATCAAGGGAGGAGGTTTGCACTCAGTCTGCAGATGATGCTGTTACTTCCACCAGGCCGTCTACAAGTGGGATTCACCAAACATCTGGAGTTATATCAAAGGAGGAGGTTGGCACTCAGCCTGCCGATGATGCTGGTACTTCCACCAGGCCGTCTACAAGTCAGATCTCCCGAACATCTGGAGTTACATCAAGGGAGGAGGTTGGCACTGAGCCTGCTGATGATGCTGGTTCTGCCACCAGACCGTCTACAAGTCGAATCACTCAAAAATCTGGAGTTACATCAAGGGAGGAGGTTGGCACTCAGCCTGCTGATGATGCTGGTTCTTCCACCAGGCCGTCTACAAGTCGGATCCCTCAAACATCTGGAGTTACATTAAGGGAGGAGGTTGGGATTCAGCCTGCTGCTGATGCTGGTACTTCCACCAGGCCGTCTACAAGTCAGATCTCCCGAACATCTGGAGTTACATCAAGGGAGGAGGTTGGCACTCAGCCTGCTGATGATGCGGGAACTTCCACCAGGCCGTCTACAAGTCAGATCTCCCGAACATCTGAAGTTAAATCAAGGGAGGAGGTTGGCACTCAGCCAGCTGATGATGCTGGTACTTCAACCAGGCCGTCTACAAGTCAGATACCTCAAACATCTGGAGTTACACCAAGGGACGAGGTTGGCAGTCATACTGCTGATGATGTTGGTACCTCCACTAAGTCGTCTACAAGTCAGATCCCTCAAACATTTGCAGTTACATCAAGGGAGGAGGATGCCACTCATCCTGTTGATGATGCTGCTACTTCCACCAGGCCGTCTACAAGTCGAATCCCTCAAAAATCTGGAGTTACATCAAGGGAGGAGGTTGGCACTCAGCCTGCTGATGATGCTGGTTCTTCCACCAGGCCGTCTACAAGTCGGATCCCTCAAACATCTGGAGTTACATTAAGGGAGGAGGTTGGGATTCAGCCTGCTGCTGATGCTGGTACTTCCACCAGGCCGTCTACAAGTCAGATCTCCCGAACATCTGGAGTTACATCAAGCGAGGAGGTTGGCACTCAGCCTGCTGATGATGCGGGAACTTCCACCAGGCCGTCTTCAAGCCAGATCTCCCGAACATCTGGAGTTACATCAAGGGAGGAGGTTGGCACTCAGCCTGCTGATGATGCTGGTACTTCAACCAGGCCGTCTACAAGTCAGATAACTCAAACATCTGGAGTTACACCAAGGGACGAGGTTGGCAGTCATACTGCTGATGATGTTGGTACCTCCACTAAGTCGTCTACAAGTCAGATCCCTCAAACATTTGGAGTTACATCAAGGGAGGAGGATGGCACTCATCCTGTTGATGATGCTGCTACTTCCACCAGGCCGTCTACAAGTCGAATCCCTCCAAAATCTGGAGTGACATCAAGGGAGGAGGTTGGCACTCAGCCTGCTGATGATGCGGGAACTTCCACCAGGCCGTCTACAAGTCAGATTCCCCAAACATCTGGAGTTACATCAAGGGAGGAGGTTGTCACGCAGCCTGCTGATGATGCGGGTACTTCCACCAGGCCGTCTACAACTCAGATCCCCAAAACATCTGGAGTTACATCAATGGAGGAGGTTGTCACTCAGCCTGCTGATGATGCTGGTACTTCCACCAGGCCGTCTACAACTCAGATCCCCCAAACATCTGGAGTTACATCAATGGAGGAGGTTGGCACTCAGCCTGCTGATGATGCTGGTACTTCCACCAGGCTGTCTACAAGTCGGATCCCTCAAACATCTGGAGTTACATCAAGGGAGGAGGTTGGCACTCAGCCTGCTGATAATGCGGTTACTTCCACCAGGCCGTCTACAACTCAGATCCCCCAAACATCTGGAGTTACATCAATGGAGGAGGTTGTCACTCAGCCTGCTGATGATGCTAGTATTTCCACCAGGCTGTCTACAAGTCAGATCGCCCAAACATCTGGAGTTACATCAAAGGAGGAGGTAGGCACTCAGCCTGCTGATGATGCTGGAACTTCAACCAGGCCGTCTACAAGTCAGATCCCTCAAACATCTGGATTTACATCAAGGGAGGAGGTAGGCACTCATCCTGCTGAAGATGTTGGTACCTCCACTAAGTCGTCTACAAGTCGGATCCCTCAAACATCTGGAGTATTATCAAGGAAGGAGGTTGGCACTCAGCCTGCTGATGATGCTGGTTCTTCCGCCAGGCCGTCTTCAAGTCGGATCCCTCAAACATCTGGAGTTACATCAAGGGAGGAGGTTCGGATTCAGCCTGCTGATGATGCTGATACTTCCACCAGGCCGTCTACAAGTCAGATCTCCCAAACATCTGGAGTTACATCAAGGGACGAGGCTGGCACTCAGCCTGCTGATGATGCTGGTACTTCCACCAGGCCGTCTACAAGTCAGATCCCCCAAATATCTGGAGTTACATCAAGGGAGGAGGTTGGCACTCAGCCTGCTGATGATGCTGGTACTTCCACCAGGCCGTCTACAAGTCAGATCCCCCAAACATCAGGAGTTACATCAAGGGAGGAGGTTGGCACTCAGCCTGCTAATGATGCTGGTACTTCCACCAGGCCGTCTACAAGTCAGATCTCTCAAACATCTGGAGTTACATCAAGGGAGGAGGTTGGCACTCAGACTGCTGATGATGCTAGTACTTCCACCAGGCCGTCTACAAGTCGGATTCCTCAAACATCTGGAGTTACATCAAGGGAGAAGGTTGGCACTCAGCCTGCTGATGATGCGGGTACTTCCACCAGGCTGTCTAAAACTCAGATCCCCCAAACATCTGGAGTTACATCAAGGGAGGAGGTTGTCACTCAGCCTGCTGATGATGCTAGTACTTCCACCAGGCTGTCTACAAGTCAGATCACCCAAACATCTGGAGTTTCTTCAAAGGAGGAGGTTGGCGCTCAGCCTGCTAATGATGCTGGTACTTCCACCAGGCCGTCTACAAGTCAGATCCCCGAAACATCTGGAGTTACATCAAGGGAGGAGGTTGGCACTCAGCCTGCTAATGATTCTGGTACATTACTTTTCATTGTCTCATTAAAGCAAATATTGATCTTTGTTAAACTGGTCATCTCCGTAAACCCTTTTTTTGGAAAATCTGGCTGGAATTGGTCAAACATTATGTCAATATTGTTTTACTCAGATGTAAAGTTCACATGTACAATTCAGTTTTCAACATGTTTTTAATAAACCATTATTTAATTGAATTGATACTTTATTTCTTGCTCTTGATTGTAGATTACCCACAAAGGAGTGGAGCCAACACAGTAAGCGTAGGCACAATCGGCGGTAACGCGAACCCCATCATAGTTGGTCCAGGTACAGTTAATTTCAGTGTCAACTCGACGCCCGAAAGACCAGGTAAGTGCCCCTCTCGCGGTCATAATGTGCCCCTTCGAGATGAAAACAAAATTGCCCATAACGAGCACATGAAGGCATTATTATCGCACTTAAAAATTGTCTCCTCTCCGTGCAAAAGTGCCCCACAAAACCAGAAATAGCCCTCGCGCATCAACAAAATGGCGAGCCTTCTCGAGATGGAGAACTGCCCTCGAAAGCACAAATAGTGGCCCGCTCGCAACATTAAAACTGTGCCTCTCTCAAGATGGAAAACTGGCCTGTAAAAAAAAAAAGAATTTCATTCCCAAATCAGGACTAATGGTTTGATTGGTCAATTCGAATGCAGTGTTTTGTAATGCAACAACAGCTGGGCGCAGAATCGCGTGACACGATCCAGAGCACGTTACACAGTTGTTTTAGTCCATGTCTATGACGCGCAACGGGTAAATGACCGAAGACCCGATATAGTCCGGTCAATTTACGACAAAACACGCCTTGACCTAGAACAAATTCCAATATATTCTTTTAACACTCTCAAACGAAGAAAAAAATCACTGGTTAACATACTGAAAATCTAATTTCATCTAGAGAGTGGAAAGGTGTTTTTTTCTCGCCTTTTCTCGACTGATTTTTCGCAGCTCGTCAACGCGTAAACTGTCGTTTGCACGGTGACATGTTTTACGCTTTCGGCGTATGTTGCCCGTTAGGTCGTCCTTTCACAACGCGCAGTAAATGTCGGGAAACACGACTGATTTACAACAGACGGCTTTTTCATGTCGATACTACTTAAATTTACTTCAATCGATTTTTTCTTTTACTAATGTAATAAACTAAACATATTGCAAAACCTCTTGTTCCCCAGTTACGGCGGAAAAAAAATAAGAAAAAGAACAAAGTTTACTCCTCGGGAAAACGCTTTTACAGAAATGAAAATGAAAATGTTGCAACCTCGATACGTGTTACCAGTTTGTTTGGGTTTTATTTTTTTAGGGGATGCCCAAAAAAAACCATCAAAGTTTGCTTCTATGGAAAAAAAAAGTTCACATCAGTACAAATAAAATGTTACAAGTCATTATCTTGTTCCCCAGTTTTGTACACCAAAGCAAAAAGAGAAACAGAACAAATCTGCAAAGTTTGGTCCTTGGGGGAAACAAATACTAGAAATTGAAACTTTGCAACCTCGTTGCCCCAAGGGAAAAACTGTCAGGGAAATAAAATTGCAACCTGTTTAAGTAACCTGTAAAGTTGTAACCTGTTTAACTTGTATCCAAGGTTGTTTTTACAACGAAAGAAAAGGAAAAATAGAACCAATCTTCAAAGTGTAATACTTAAAAAAACATATGCAGAGGAATGAAAATAAAAGGCGTTGCAACCTCGCAAGTTTTTTTTTTGGGGGGGGGTGGATGGGAAAAAAATCCTAAAAGCTTTTTAGGAAAAAACAAATCAAAGTGTTGAAGCCTTTATTTTGTTGTTTTCGATATATAATTTAAAATGTGTACAACTATTCGATTAGGGTGTTGGCGACGTGTTGCGCCTCGCGATTTTGTTCAAACTTTAGTATAATTCTTCCAGTCCATCCTCGTTTTCGTCATCAGGCAATGTCACACTGGAACAGCTACCATTGATTTGAAGCCTGCACATTCTGAGGAACACTAGGCGCGATTCTACAGGGAGGGGGAAGGGGGGCTATGTTGGGCTTTATCCCCCCCAAATAAAAAAAAATGTTGTCTAGCCCCCCCCCCCTCCCCCCCCCAAAAAAAAATAAGCAATAAAAATGGCGCATTAATTTACATGTGATTTGCCATCTTAGAATGCGCTGTGCAAGACCGTCCTTTTCGGGTCCGCCACCAAATGTGTAGATAGTTAAGAGAATAAATTGTGTACCAAAACCTAACTTTTGATGATAAATTCGCTAGATATATTACATTATTACTATGCCATATTCTCTCATCATCATTTATTTCCATTGTGCAAATCTCAAGTCCATATGCTGAACAAAGAAGTAATTTGGGGTTCAATTATCGTATCAATCTGATGAAAACGTTTGCGGGTAAAGCACATGGTTGTACACAGCGACTGTTTCATGTCGGGTATACACAACGACTGTTGCATGTTTAATCTTAACTTTTGCAGATAAAATTGGAACAAATTCAACATCCAGGAATTTAATAATTTAACAGAAGCCATCTGGAATTTTTACATATACAAGTTACCAGTGGAAACTGGTTGTCATCCATTTCATGTTACCTTGCTTAACAAAACCCAATCATTTACTAGTAAGATAATTCTGAAATTTAAAACTCATAATATTGCGGAATCATCATGGTTCACATTATATACTTCTGATGGTCTCTGCAACAGTGGTTTACTGTAGTATAAGGTAATACAATAAACTTGAGAAAAAGCACGTTATACTGTGGTTGTTGCTTTACACTTCTTGATAATTCACCTTAAAATTACGGCCTAAAGATGATGGTGAAATGTGCTATTTTATAAGCATGTATTCCCTTCTAGTATTGAGAACACTTTTCTTTCAAGCATAATTACAATTGAGGAAAATCAAACCATTTGTATTACGTGAAAATCTGTCCGTAGCATCTTTACAAAAGACTTCTACAAAGCTTACAATAAAAAGTGAAAAGAAAGATATAAACAAATTAAGTGTGTACCCACCGCCTAGGCTGACCAACGGTCATGCCACAACTAACTGAAGGGGAAATTGTCCCCAACTAGATGCAGTTGAAAGGGAATCAGAGCACTTCTAATATTGTAGGTGTGGTCTGATCGCAAGCAAATGGATGAGTGTCTCTAGCAATGCCTTGTTATTACACGAACGCTAAGCTATGCAGCACGCAATGCAGCTTAGAAGCACTTAACAATTTTTTTTTTTTTATAATTCGAGGTCTATTGGAATGTTCTTGATCAATAGAGCTAGCTATGCTAGAATGTGATTGCAGGAAAGTTAAGGAACCAAGTGAGGCCGTTGTAATAAACAGTTTCTGTATCTGCAGAGGGCACTAATTATGTTATCAAAATAATGGCTCATCCTATTGTACAGCCTATGTACAATGCTTATGATTATATAAGAAATGTTACTGAGACCTGTCTGTTGCAAAACACGACTGGTAACACAGATCAGGTAATTCATCTTCCGCCCTGGTCGACAGAATGTTTGGACTTTTCCATATTGGAATATGTGACATGGACTCGTCTGGATCAAGAGATTCACTCTTTTTAAGTTGACTTCTCTCCTCTGGTACTGTTGCATCACTGCTAGAACTGTCCAATGTCTCCCACTGCTGGTATGGTTTAAGCCGGTCGAAGTGTACGATTTGTGAGCGCCCTCCATGTGTACTTTGTATGCAATAATTGGCATCAGAAAGTTTTGGGGTGATTTAATAGGGGCCCTTCCAAAATGTCAGCAGTATGGTACTTCGACCACGTTTCTTCGTGAAGGTGCACGAAGAGCCAGACAAGATCACCTTCTCGAAAGGGATTTCCCATTTTCTTCAAGTCATAGTGTCGTTTGTGTCGTTCCTGTACAGCCTGTGAGTGGATGCGAACTCTCTTGTATGCCTCCCTCATATGTTGACATCCCTACTACACCCAACCCAGTAGTATTTATTTTTGACCTTTGGGATTGTTTTGGCTACACCCAGATGACCACCGACCGGCCCGTCGAAAGCTGCTGCCATGATCTGTTATTGAAGTTAGTCAGGGACGACAAGTAACAAACGAGATCCGTTGCCAGTATCGTTGGTCCAGCGCCGATAGAGGCAGCCCTGAAGAATCTCCAGTTGGCCCCACTGGAACCAGTAGCCCTTGGTTCGCCGGTCTAAGCCACCCATACAATAACCATCTGATCGTTGCCCTGCCTTCTTCCAATTGATAATCTGTGCCAGAATTGGATCATCTTGCTGTGCCCCGCTTATTTTATCAAGGTTCCCGCACGGAAGAGAAATGGCATTACACTCCCCTGTCACTGATGGATATCTGGAGAGCGCATCTGCGTTACGGTGTTTGGTACCAGGTCGATGTTGGATGTCAAATTCAAAAGTGTTGAGTATGTCCAACCAGCGTGCGACTTGCCCTTCTGGATCTTTAAAGCTGAATAACCACCGCAGAGAACCATGATCAGTACGCAGCAGAAAGCGTCGTCCATAGACGTAATGTTTAAAGTGCTGGACAAAATAAACAAAAGAACCGTCGTTCTGCTTAGCTGAGGGTACGACTTGCGTAGGCTATGACTTGTTCTTTCCCGTCATGGATGATTTGGGACAAGACGGTACATAAACCCTTATCACTGGCTTCTGTATCTAACACAAAGGGTAGGTTGAAGTCAGGATAGGCCAACACTGAAGCAGTTGCCAGCTTGTGTTTCAGATCTTCAAATGCCCGGCTGCACTCATCTGTTCAGATGAATTTCACATTTTTCTCTGTCAGTCGATGTAGGGGTTCAGCGATGTGAGCAAAGTCAGCGATGAACTTCCGATAGTAACAACAAATGCCAAAGACACTTCGAACATCGGTGAGGTTACACGGAGAAGGGCATTCCCGGCTTCGTTGTGTTTTTGAAAGGGTCAGTAGCGATTCCGTCGGAGGAAACATCGTGGCCCAAAAAGGTGACTTCCTTACGTGTAAGAACACATTTCTTGGACTGCAGCTTTAAGCCTGCTCCTTTGAGTGCACTAAATATCATCGACAGCCGGTCTAAATGTTCTTCAAATCCCGTGGAATAGATGATGTCATCAATGTAGATGAGACAAACTTCCCACTGAAGAACTCTCGAACGTACATTGGGGCATTGCACAGTCTAAAAGGGAGCACATTGAACTCAAATAATCCAGTACCTGTTGTAAAGGCAGTTTGCTCACGGTCAAAAGGATGCACTTCCGTCTGCCAATATCCAGACGCTAGGTCGAGAGTAGAAAACCAGCAGGAACCGGCTAGAACGGTTAGACTGTCATCAATCCGGGGCAGGGGATGTTCATCATTTTGGTCACCTGGTTGAGACGCCTGCAAAACCTCAAGCTACCATCTTTCTTTCTGACAAGAACAACCGTAGAGGCCAGGGGCTGTGAGATGGTCGACCCACCCCGTGCTCAAGCATTTCATCTAGCTGTCGCTGTACCTCAACCCTCTGATGAATTGGCGTCCGTCAAGTATGCTTAATGATTGGTGTAGCATCTCTGGTGTCAATGAAGTGAAAGAATTTGTCGGTCCTCGCAAGTCTGCCATCAGGACCCATGAATGCCCCTTGATGCTTTTGCAACAACTGATGGAGAGCTTCCTTCTGGTCTTCCCTAAAGCCATCTGAACTCCTATCTATAGCAAATCGTGTAGGGGACGATCCAGTGCAGCAGGTGATGGGCAAGATGTGTCTTCAACAAACGCCGATGACACTTCACTCGCCTGCTGCACCACGGCAACGTTGGTACCCCTGCACAAAACGAGATCTAAAGCAGTTGGGTTAATAACTTGTAAAGGCACAATGACTTTGTGAGAGTTTACCAAGGTTCTACCCGAAACAATACCTGAGGATTTTTTTGGTATTGGGAAGTTGCCTCAACAACACCGTTGGAAGGTAACTTACCCCTTTCAAGGATTTAACCGGGTAAGACAACTTCGGAACGAACAGGAACAGTAGTCGTTTCTGCTTTACTAACACGACAACACATAGGGAGATTACTTTCTCTTCGTGAGGGAATCTCACATTTATCTATAATTAATTTGGCTCTTGAAAAGTTAAGTGTGGCATTGAATTTTTCCATGAATTCCGGCCTTGGTCACATTTGCGATGATGACATCCACCTTGACGTTTAATTTACCTACGTTCAGGGTAATAGTCGCCTCACCAACCACCTCCAGTGGACTTCCATCTACAGTGACCAGTGACTTTGAGGCCTGACGAGTTTCCCTCTTTACTTCATCCGGAAATATTTCCAACACATCTGAATGCAAATTGAATGTGACGTCCCAGTATCGACCAGAATTTGAACATCCTGACTGTGCACTCGAACCTGGCCAAACACAGACTGTCCCTCAAAATCCCTACTCTGGGTCTTTCAAACTTTCCCCAGCCAAGAGTCGACCCCCTTCTTAGTCGAACTTAGTTTTCCAAACCAGATATGTTAGTAGGTGCAGTGGTAGGTTATTGGTTATCTGGACAGCTTGCACGGACGTGCCTTTTTCTCACACGTCCAGCAAACAATTTCCCTATTCTGATGAGAAATTGTATTTTTCATCTTCAATGATTCGACCACCCTATGAGATCATCATTTTTCTTACTGAGTTCGACAAAACGTTCATCTTCACTTTGTCGGTCTTTCTTGTTACCATCTGCAACATTCAAATGGACATTCATCATTTTCACAGGACTGCTGGAACTACGCAAAACCTGAACACCAACTGGTGAGTTTGTTCTTCTCTCTTCCAGAGAGAGAAACATCTTTTCCTACATTGCCAAGATCATTGCCTCATCTCAACTTGATGGTTTACGCCGTCTTATCTTCAGACGGGTATGACAAGAGTCCAAAACTTCTATGAACTGATCTTTGGCCAGATCCTCCCTAACCTCAACTGAAATCCCAGGATAAGCCCGATTAGTCAGTCTACGTATGGCACCAGCCAGCTCAGATAGAATTTCACCTCACTTCCTTACCCTTACCCGCAACTTGACAACAGCTCAGTTTGGTGAGACCTGTCAAACCTATTCATTAATAACTGTACATCACTCGCATATTTTTTTCTGTTTCTCCACCGGTAAGTTGGTGTACACATGCAAAGCTGCTCCTCTTAACTTGACAGCTAAAAATGAAAATGTTTGGGTGTCTGTCCAGCCGTTTATCTTGTAACAGATTTCTAAATTTGTCAACCAATCTTCAAAGGTAAGTGATACACCATCGAAAGTTTCAGGCATGACAACAGGCTTAGGTTCTCGTAATGAACTACTTTCGGTACTACACGAGGCAGTACACATCTGACTGGCCCTAGATTTGATAAGACGGAGGAGGAGTGAAAGGGTTTTTTGAACTAGATACTAGCATGGAAACACAAAGTGGTGGTGAAGGACTACCGGTTTTTGAGTTATTCTCTAAGAATTATGCAGAAACCATCTATCACTATGTAGTGGTCGGCCCTGCTGTTTTATTCAGAGGGGGAGACTCGTCCACCAGTTAAGGAGGATGGGAAGCAATCACCAAGCGTGGACAATCATCATCGGTTTCTGTCATTAGTTGATTGGTTGATTTATTGATGATCCAGTTGGAGATACAATATTTCAATGGAATATAAAAACCCTGTACAACGAAATAGAAAAGCAAACGCTGTGTATTAAAGTTTGCATGTCACAGCGTACACACTATACGTACAATACACGTACATGTACCTTCAGTTTGTTTACAATTTCGGTACACAATGTGTCGAAAGAAATGCCTAAAATTCTCACCCCGACGTCTTAAAATCTTTCCTTAAATGACTCCGAAAGCAGCTATACAGCACTTCACTTCAGTTGGTGGGCTGTTCAGATATTGGCCTTCAGATTTTAGCTCGCAAAAGAAGGTTTTTGATGTGAATCTGGCTCACATCATGCAACGGCATGGTCCGAAGAAAATGGAACAGGACGTGCCAATCCTGCACGTAGGCCACTTACTTCCGGAAAAGCCCGAATAAGTCCCAAGCACAAAAACCCAGATTTACTTTGGTAAAACATCATATTTCAGGAGTGATCTTATATTATGAGAAAACTATAAATGTAATTTGCCAACTTATACATGCCCAATAAAATAGTAAGAATAAAGTTTGAGAAATTATAAGAACGTTTTTGTTGTAACTATATAGTTGCCAAACGCACTTAGCAACCACGAGTCAGTGACATCATCATGCTTATGGCGCGTACGTAACTTCTTAAAGGGGAATTCCCAGATCCCTACACGTTCCCTGCTTGAACACCATACGTCCCGGATGGTGACTTAACTATCAAATCAAATATCAATATCTTATAAATCAGAATAATACAATTTTGAGGTGTTAACTTGAGAACGTTACTTCAAAATGTGAAAAATTACATATTGGCTAACAAACACATACAAAACCCTTCACGTAATACAATACCCAATGGACAAATGGTAAAACAAAGAGCAACTTAGTTAGTGGCATGGGCGAACCCGAACTCAAAGCGAGCAGATGCCTCAAACTACTCTTAAGGCTACAAACAGTGCTCAAACATCAAGCATATGACCAAGTCCAATATAGATGACCTTTATGAAAATACATGGTAAAAGCCATATTATGTCCTCAACAATATGTAAAATAAATTATCATCTTAACAATCAGATATATAATGAAAAATAAGTAGGCTATCCTTTGCCCAGAAATATAAAGAAAATTTCGGTTCTTCTCGAACATTTACATGTAAAACTAACTGTTAAAGTGAACTTTAATGATTACAAATGGCAAGAATGTCACAAAACTTTAAGTCACAGATTCAAAAGTGATATATCTAGACATTACATGTCAAGATAATCAAGTTACTTGTTCAAAACCATCTCAATTGTAGTTTGAGAGCATACCACTACACACGCACAGGATAATCAAAATACAAGCTTTATAATTAACTGGCATTATTCCTGCAAGTGGAGCGAAAGTCAAATAATCATAGCATCAGCCTAAGTGTTTAAAACACACACACACACACAAACTTTAAATAGGTAACTGATTGATTCATGAATGTGTACATCCTCACAGGAATCATGAAATAAACACTTTGAGATTTCTTTATCCACTCTAGATTAGAAACAAAAACGTATTGGTACATGCCTCCCTATCTAAATAATGTCTCACTCAACGTGATTTGCTACGGTAGAATGCATCCTTTATACCCTTACAGTATTTGGTCATGCCATCTGGGGTCAGATGACACCCATCGACAAGGTACTTTGGGTAGTTCACACGTTTCTGAGGGTACAGTGTGCCCTAGGGAACTCTTGTATGTGTCTGGCAATGAGTGCGTTAATTTAAGCGTTTCACTCTGTGATTGAATGTAGACAGAAGCACTTGGTTTGCTCGTACAATGCGAGACCTCCGAATGACCGTAAAGATCATGATACATCTTGGTGAAATACCATTGAGACCCAAAGTGTCTAAAAACTGAATTGTCTTATCAACCAGAACTTGAGGTGTGACCTCAACATTACATAGGTCGTTTGTCCCCATATCAATACACAATGTATCAATGGTTCTGGATTTCATTTGCCGAGTATAGTGTGCAGTGTTTGAAAAGAACCTTTCGTAAGTTAGGCCTGGGTGACCCTCTATGTACACATCGCACCCACTACTTAATCCTATGTAATCTCCTACTGATTGGTGGTTTCTCTGAGCCTCTCTTAAAACCCTGGTCGGAAACGAATGACCAAAAAGAAACAAAAGGGGTTGCTCCGACATCTTGAGCTGGAAAGTACAAAATATTTGTCATTGCAGTACATGTAATCAGCCAATGATTAAGGTAAACAATTTAGTGAGGTAAACAATTAAGATAAACAGCTTTCTGATGCAAACAGTTAAAGTCGACTATTCATTAAAGTAAACTGCGATTCATTGAGGTAAACAACGATCCATTGAGGTGGCTAATGCCAGATCCTGCAGAGCAGGCCGCCTCACCTTATCGCAGATTCTACAGGAGGAATTTGTTTCTGAAGCTGGGCCTCCTAGGACTGGTTTCCAAATCGATTCACACTTGGCCAGTGGTCAGACTGATACTTTCCCAGATTTCTTACTGTTGGAAATCAAGCAATGCTTTGCGGAGGATCATCTGATAATCCAGCTCCTGTAACATAACACAAGAGTATCATGAGACAGATAACCTCACACCTTATCCAAATCCTACACCATGTTGGCTTCAACTCCTTTCCTGCTAATATCAAGGATCGCAATTGCGACACAACGCACGGGTTATAACAAAGGTGAAAATTAGCTAATCAACAAAATGGTACTACCAGCACCGCGCCTCGCACACAACATGTACGCATAAAGATCAGCATAGGCCCAAATATTTAGACATGGTTAAGTCCAATGTTATAAACAATGTTATATACATGTACATGTAGATATTGTCAGGTGCGTCGAAGAAGAGGTCATTGAGGTGGCTTATGCCAGATCCTGCAGAGCAGGCCGCCTCACCTCATCGCAGATTCTACATGTAGATAATCTATATCCTGCTACACTAGTGCGTCAGCAGGTAACTACGCTTATCCCTACTCTATAATCAATAGCAATAGTAATTTGCCCTCTCCCAAATCGAGGTTAACTATGAGAAAGCATCTTATAATAATAATGCAACTAGAAAAACAACTTTACAAACGGCACCAAAATCATCCCCTTAGAAACATCAGAATGTGAGGCAGAGGCAACTGAGTAATTTCATCTGGCCAACGACCTGACAGTTTACGCCTAAGCCTCTCAGAACGACGGACATCTGGTTCCTTTGTCGGCTGAGGTTCTGGAACAGCTCTTGGTTCGCTATCTGAATCCGAAGGTTTGGGATGCCTTTCTCCATCTGCTCGCTTAGCTATGATCAAATCACCATCTGAGTCAGCTTCGCTTTCTTCCGAACTAGGTCCCATGGTATCACCACAAGTAGGAAGTGGAAGGTCGATCAATGCCCCCTCTTGTAACAAGGGCAACAAACTCCTTGGGTCCAGTATTAGAGAACCTCTGTTTACCCACTTCACCGGACCACCAAGAGCCGGTCGGACCGCTAACAGATCCTGCTCTGCATTACACTTGACGACCACGTACAGTTCCTCTCTGAAATGATCTACTAACTTGTGCCTCTGTTTAAAGGCATGTTACTTCATCAAAACCCGATCCCCAATCGCGAGTGGGTGAGCCTTAGCCTTCTTGTCGTACTGCCGTTTATTGGCCTCAGCAGCCCGTCTCAGCCGCTCTGCTGCCACTTGGTGTGCACATTGAATGAATTTAGCCTGTTGCGCGATAACGCTTTCTTCCCAGCTATTGTGTGTTTTGTTCAGCAAGTGATCAAGGGGTACCATTGGTTCACGCCCAAACATTAGAGAGTATGGCGTATAACCAGTGACGCTGTGGGGCGTTGAGTTGTACATGAAAACCAAATGCTGCCACAATTCTGGCCATTGGTTTCGCTTTTTACCCTCAAGCGACTTGATCAACCCATACAGAGTGCGGTTGAACCTCTCGGTTTGACCATTCCCCTGCGGGTGGTAGGGGCTTGTATGTGTTTTGGTTATGCCATACAGAAGGCACAGTTCTCGAATAAGGCGGCTTTCGAAATTTCGCCCCTGACCGGAATGGATTTGGGCAGGGACCCCATAGTGCACAAACCAATGGTCGCGCAGCATACGGGCTACTGTGGCGGCAGTTTGATCCCGACAAGGCACAGCGATGGCAAACTTTGTAAAAGAGTCCGTCATCACGAGGACATCTTCCACTTTACCACGCCCAGGATCCAACTTTGCGAAATCGATAGCTAATCGTTCCAATGGTCTGAATGCCAGAAGATGCCTCATTGGAGGTCGGACTGTGGAAGTAGGGGCCTTAGCTACGGTGCAGTGGAAACAGTTCTTTATGTGCTCTCGAACATGACCTGCTATGCCAAGTCAATAACAGCGCCTCTTAATGAAGGCCAACGTCCTCCCAGTGCCCGATGACCCCATTGATCGTGGGCTGCTTCCAGGACAGCTTCGCACAGACACTTAGGAACCAGGAACTGGTCTACGGGTCCGACACCAGGCTCTTCTACTGACCTGTACAAAACACCATGGGCCTCTACCAACCGCGGCCATTCTCTGATCCAGCCCTTCAACTCGCCCATTGACACCAAGGGATTGTCCTGCCCAGGCTCCCAATGCTGATCCCACAACTGCCAGACTCTGCCCAGTACCTCATCGGCTTTCTGCATAGAGGCCAGCTCCTCAAAAGAGTAAGAAGGTAGGACTGAAGAAGGAATACCAGGTAAGGCACTATCAGCACAATTAGGCCTAGATGAAGTTGCAGGTTGTAACTCTAATGGAACAGCAGTGGTCACGACCTCTGCTACCTCCGACTCCGAGTGTTCTGGTGGATTACGGCTCAAAGCGTCTGCACATTTATTGGTCCTGCCAGAGCGATACTTAATCTCCAAGTCAAAGCATGCCAACTGAGCCGCCCATCGCTGTTCTGTTGCACCCAATTTAGCGTTTTGAAGATGCGCAACAGGATTATTATCTGTCCAAACGACAGTATGCTTCCCGAGTAGGTAATCCCTATACTTCTCCGATACTGCCCCTTTTAGGGCCAATAACTCCAATTTGAAGCTAGACAAGTCGCTGTAAGTTTTCTCAGAACCTCTCAAACACCGACTGGCATAGGCCACTGGATGCAGGTCTCCGGACTCGTCATACTGGGACAAGCAGGCCCCTAGGCCTTTCAAAGAAGCGTCGACCTCCAAAACAAAATCCCGGTCAAAGCGGGGGTAAGCTAATACAGGGGTCTCACATAGCGCCTGTTTCAGTGTCTGGAACGCAGTGTCAGCTTCCGGAGTCCAAGGCCACAACTCCCTTGCCTTCCCTGCTTTTTCTTGAGCCTCAGCGGTCAGGTCATGCAAGGGTCTGGCTATTTTTAGCAAAGCCGCAAACGTAGCGCCTATAATAGGAGGCTAGCCCCCAAAACGACCTAAATTGTTCCAAACTAGTTGGTCTCGGCCAGTTTCTAATACGCTCAACTTTGTCAGGGTCGACCCTTACACCTTCACCACTCACGATGTGACCAAGGTGGGACCCAGAGGACTGAAATAGCTTACACTTAGCACCTTTGAGCTTTAGACCGTTGTCTTCAAGTCTGGACAGCACCTTATCCAGCCGACTGAGGTGCTCCTCAAAAGTAGAGGAGAAAACCAAAAGGTCATCGAGGTAGAGAACTACTTCTGAGAGGTTCATATCCGCGAATATGGATTCCATTATTCGCTGGAATGTGCTTGGGCTGTTGGATAGGTCCTGCGGTAGTCTGAGAAATTCGTATAATCCCCAGGGCACTCTAAATGCGGTTTTCTCCACAGAATCGGGGTGCACCGCAACCTGGAAATAGCCATGGGCTAAGTCCAGGGAGGAAAAAATCTTAGAGCCGCCCAAAGACTCCAAGGTCTCCTCAATTCTTGGCAACGGGAATGCATCTTTTTGTATTTTGGCATTGAGGCGACGGTAGTCGATGCACAATCTCAAGTTTCCATCGCGCTTTCTAACCAGCACAACAAGACTCGCAAAGGGACTCTTTGACTTTTGGATTACTTGACGATCAAGCAAATCCTGCAGCAGTCGCCTGACTTCGGTGACGCAAGTTGGAACAATTGGCCTATAAGGTAAGTTCACCACAGACTCATCAATGAGTTTAATCTCGTGGGGTATGAGGTTACAGTTACCAAGATCATAGGGATCCATAGAAAAAGCACTCACATGCTTCTGTATTAATTTCGCTGCAGCTACCGCATCAGTGGCATCTAAGCTCTTAAAGCTCAGACCAGGGGGCAATTCAAACGTCGTCCCATCAGGAAAGACGAATACTTCACGCAGCTCAGTGGACTGGACATCTTTCAAGTCCCCCTGTACATAATGATCCGGTTTCTGCCCGGTCGAATCAGAAAAGACAGGTGGCATGTCGTCAACAACTGCATGCACGAAGTGTACAGATACTTCAACTCCATCAGATAATGGATCAACAAAAATCTCGTCACTAGCGACGAGTTCACAAGCCAAAGCCACTTTGGTATCAGCGGGAATCACTAGCGGCTCAACACTTACGTTGGCAACTAAAATAAGCATGGGACATTTGCCCACATGCTGGATACCCTCTACTACTTGGCAACCGCAAGACACATCCTGAGAAATTTGCGGAATATCCGGATGATCAAGTGGCGGACATGACGCCACAAATATTGTGTCCGACTGTGGACAACACTCTCCCATCACTCTACACGGAACTTGCACTGCAGTCTCTGGAGGAATGGTCAGAGACTCACAAGTCCTCACCTCCCTCATCATCTGATGATTAGATTCAGTACGACCCTGTGTCCGTACTGGAGGTTCATTGGATCTGAACCATCGGAGTGCCAGATCCCAATTTGGACTAATCTTAGTTCGCTCAGCATTCCTCAACTTCTGAGCCAATACTCGAAGAATATTACAGCCAAGCAGAACTGGAAACTTATCCCGCCTTCCGCCTGGAGAATCAAGAGAGTCATCCTTGGTCACAAGAAAGACTGCACTGAATGTCTGACCCTGAATACAGACAGGAGCCTCTATGTATCCCTCCACAGGAATGTCACGGTTGTTGGCTCCCACCAACCTTACAAATTTGCCCACCTGACCCAAATCGCCAGCCCTATGCACTAATTGGTCATGGTAAAGTCTGGAAGACATCAAAGATGTCTCCGCCCCTGTATCTAAGATACAATTTACAGGCACGCCACAAATTATGATTTTCCCAGTAGGACTACTGGCTAGTACTTTATGACGGTCCTTTTCCGTCATTACTTTATCAATTGGTACCTCTGGGGGCTTCTCAAAACTACTGGCCAAAACATTTAGGGTATCGCTAGGTGTGCAACCTGTGGGCGACTGTTCGTCCCCGTCATAGCGCCCTCTATGACGGAGGAATCACATTTCCCGACTTATCTTCTCTGAGCGGCTTTTGGGCCACAGGATCCGTACTGCGCTTAGGGTCACCCCTTTGTCCATTTTCTTGATTTATTCGTGCATAACACTTCTTGTATGAGTGACCCGTCTTCTTGCAAAAAGTGCATTGTATGCTCGAACGTGTACCCCTTCGGGTACTTGACGCGACCTCCCTTCGGTGGTCTTCCATGGATTCAAACAAGCGCTGCAGCTTGCTGTTAGTTTCCGCTTGCTGTTGTACTAAACATCCAACAGCAGCAGAGAGTTGCTGTTGGCTTTCAGTCAACCCAACCAGCAACTCATGTTCGCTCTTACTGCGTTTTTGAGCAGCAACCACATTGCCAACTGCAGGGCATGACCTGTCGTCTGACTGAGTGTGATCTGTAGATTCCACGTCCCGCAAGAATTCAAATGAAATTTCACGGAATGCGTAAAATGGCATCACTGCATTATCATGGCTAAGTCTCCTCAGCTCTCGCTTTGTGGAGGACTCTCGTGCCCCTCCTACAAATTGCTCTCTGAGGGCGTTCGCGCGCAACTGTCGCAGCGCATCCCTTTCTTTAGGGTCTGCCGCCAACTCCATGCGAACATAGATGCGCATCAACGACCGACTGAACTCAGTTAGTGTTTCTCCTTCCAACTGAGTCCTAGCATAAAAGGTGCTATTCAAGGATCTAAGTGATTCGATTGCCCCAAACGTAAGTGTCAACAACGCAACTAGCTTCACAACAGTATCACGCTCCCCCTTAGGACAACACAACACCTCCTCTTTTGCTGGACCCCCAAGATGGTCTAGGGCCACAACTACTTGTTCTTTTTCAGTTAGACCCAAGGGTCGCAAGTATGCATCAAGATCGCTCAACCATCCCCCTAAAGTGGGATCGCCCGACCTCTTTGGTTGGCCGCAAAACTTTGCTAATTTTATAGTTGGAGTGCGCTTTATCTGGAAGTTTTCAAACGCTCCAGCTAGTGTATCAGCTAACGCCTTGTGAGAGTTAGCAATAATATCAGATAATTCCTCAGTGGTTGCCATATTGTTCCACCTGCAATGTCAAACAGCAATAAATTGAAATAGCTCCAATAGAACGAAAATTATACGCATGCGCGAGACACCGCGTAATCGCACCAGAATCCCTACGCAGGATGCACCGAAATAAGGGTACAAAAGCCCATCAGCAAAATCACAGCACTTAATGTTGCGAGTCACGTGATAGGAGTGGGTGCGGGCAGCCTATAGCTGCAATAAGAAACTACAAAAAAATTAGTATAGTGCCAACAGACACTTTTAGGCTATTCGACAGCTGACCAGAATCAATCGGTTTAAAAACCAGTCATATTTACGACATGGGTCACAACAATAAGAGATAAATACAATAATAACATGTGCTCTGACAAAGTGTCAGAATATGTGGTTCAACAAGAAAATCAATATCAACCCTAAAAGTTATGTGGTCACATGTGTTAGGTTCATTAACCAATATAAAAGCATCACAGTAGGTAAAAGTTACAAGCGTACAATTATGCACACAACATTTTCAAAATACGCGTGTACTTTAGTGGCCACTATACTTTTAGAATTAAACACAATTAGTGCACTAGCTATGTACACATGTACACTAATAATCTACAAAAATTACTCGAAATCAGGTCTCTTCATGCAAGTCGGGGGTTTCCAATAATACTATTCTTTCCAAAAAATGAAAGCTAGGTTGGTCGCGTGGAAATGACCTCCATCCTGTCTACGACGCCATATTTCTGTAGTGGTCGGCCCTGCTGTCTTATTCAGAGGGGGAGACTCGTCCACCAGTTAAGGAGGATGGGAGGCAATCACCAAGCGTGGACAATCATCATCGGTTTCTGTCATTAGTTGATTGGTTGATTTATTGATGATCCAGTTGGAGATACAATATTTCAATGGAATATAAAAACCCTGTACAATGAAATAGAAAAGCAGACGCTGTGTATTAAAGTTTGCATGTCACAGCGTACACACTATACGTACAATACACGTACATGTACCTTCAGTTTGTTTACAATTTCGGTACAAAATGTGTCGAAAGAAATGCCTAAAATTCTCACCCCGACGTCTTAAAATCTTTCCTTAAATGACTCCGAAAGCAGCTATACAGCACTTCACTTTAGTTGGTGGGCTGTTCAGATATGGGCCTTCAGATTTTAGCTCGCAAAAGAAGGTTTTTGTTGTGAATCTGGCTCACATCATGCAACGGCATGGTCCGAAGAAAATGGAACAGGACGTGCCAATCCTGCACGTAGGCCACTTACTTCCGGAAAAGCCCGAATAAGTCCCAAGCACAAAAACCCAGATTTACTTTGGTAAAACATCATATTTCAGGAGTGATCTAATATTATGAGAAAACTATAAATGTATTTTGCCAACTTTTACATGCCCAATAAAATAGTAAGAATAAAGTTTGAGAAATTATAAGAACGTTTTTGTTGTAACTATGTAGTTGCCGAACGCACTTAGCAACCACGAGTCAGTGACGTCATCATGCTTATGGCGCGTACGTAACTTCTTAAAGGGGAATTCCCAGATCCGTACAACTATTTTGTCAGAATTCCAAAAATTCACAATTCAAAACAAGGAAAGATTAAAAAAAGGGAGACGGGCCACTACTGTATCACAAACATCATTATCATTTATCTATGTTAATGTCAAATAAAATAAAACCAACAACAGCAAGGAGTCAATTCCACCTTTTGGGGGAGAGAATGCACGCAAATCTTTCTTTCTTATAATATATAATGAGTATATTTTTATAGTAATTTTTACACACTAAGTCTAAGGCGGAGTCAATCCCCTCTCCAACCCTAGCCTTTAAGTTAGTCAACCTAAATATACGCCTACCTTACAGTTTACAAGATTTTTTTATTATTAATTTATAACTAGATTTTTAAAAACATTTTTTAGACTACGATTAACACTTGAGCCTTTTTATTCTGAAAAAAAAAAACATATCTCACCGCTGCCACCAATTGTAGCGTGGTCAGGTGCCGCAGCAAGACAAACAAATAACTTGTAGAGAGAAAAGATGTTTAGGCTTCAGGTAAATATAGTTATTAACAAAGATTGGATCCGTCTACTTATTTCTACTAATTATAAGTAATTACTTCTTAATTAAGGGGCAACTACGATTTAAGTTATTTTAATAAAGTACCGAATAAAATAATTTGTTGTAGAGGTAAATGCAAGGAAAACAATTGATTATGAAATTTTACAAAAGGCGGTAAAAGCACCATAACTCTACTCCCAATTTAATTAAGTTGTCATGCACTACAACGTACGTGGTCATTACATCAAGGCCTTTCCTTGCCACGCCCAGGCAAAACCTGCGACGCCCTCCACAGACAACATATTGTAACGAAATATTGCTTCGCGCACTGGGCTTCCGTAGGTGCTGAGCGCTGGTGCGCAGAATGCGTTCCGTGCGGCAGTGCGCGTCCCTGGTGCTCTGCGTGCAGTGTATATAAGCGCAATGCACGTGCGTCGCGGGCGTCTTTCCGCTGCTTGCTCTTGCTCCGTGCGGACGAAAGCAAGTACGCTCTGCCGTTGCTCGCTGGCTGTTGGATTGGTGGGATTAGGCTGTGCCCCGTGAACCCTGGTTGCGGGGTGAGTAGCAGCGTCTTAGGCTTATCGGTCCCGATGTATATTTTGATTACCCGATTGGGGATTGTTTGTGATTCTTAATTATAAAGTCCCCAAGAGATAATCATCATCGGTGTACGAATCAACCCTGTAATTAGCGCCTATATAGGAACCTGTGTATTACTTTGAATAAATCAACCAGTTCAAGTATATAAGCCTGGTGTGGTGCATACTCTTTGACGTGTCTACCCTTGTTTGGTGAGCGTGTGTGCGTGGTGTGCAGGCCTAGGCGCCTGGAGGTAGACTTCCCCCAAAACGAGTCCACCCCTCAGGCCTCTGCGGTTACCGCTCGTCGTGGAGGCCGAAGCCCATTATTTAGTCAGCGACAGACGCCGCCTGGTAAAGTCCGCTACAAATTGGTGTCAGAAGTGGGATAGGCGTTGGGTTAACTTCACCTGCATAGGACACATTTTTTATCACCTTTAAAGGACACACAATTTACTTCACCTGCATAGGACAAATTATATAAGTCACCTGTATAGGACCTACATTAGACACTAGCGAGTTATGGAACAACAGCAGATGCAAGCAGGGAGTGGACCAAAAATACCACAACGACATTGCTAAGTTATTGCAGAATAACCAGGATGTGCTGTCCAGAGGCGATGAGGACATTGGTAGGACAGACTGTGTCAAGCATCACATTAACCCTAAAAGGGCCGGGTTATTTTGACCATCTCTCAGCCGGGGGGGGGCGGATTCCGCCCCCCCCCCTAAGATCTCGGCCATCGAGTGACGAAAAATTTTGAAACTCAGCACATGCATAGAGCAACTCTTCCTAAACATACCCAAGAAATTTTATGACTATAGGTCAAAGGGTTTTGGAATAATGGCTAATTAATTATGTGTACACGACGCTCTGCTCTGTGTACACGACGTATATGCGAAAATTCAGTTTTCACGGCGCGTAGCGCCGGAAAATTTTTCGCTACGCGGCAACCCGTGGTCTGATTTTTATGTTTTTGGTATCAAAAGATGCGCCAAGCTCGGGGCTAAAAAGTCATAACAGCTCGGGCCGCGAAAAAATTTTTTTAGAGGCTATCACGGAATTCCGCCCCCCCCGGCCCTTTTAGGGTTAAAACGGGCGATGCAGCGCCTGTGAAGCAAAGACCGAGAAGATATTCGCCAAAAGAACAAGAGGAGATAACACGTCAAGTGCAGAAATTGCTTGCTGGTGGACAGATAGAACAATCAGACATTCCATGGGCATCCAACGTCGTGCTGTAAACAAGAAAGACGGGACAAAGAGATTCTGTATTGACTATCGCCGCCTGAACTCATTGACAATAAACACTAGACACCTTGGCAGGGGCCAAGTGGTTTTCCACGTTGGATCTCGCTGCAGGGTATTGGCAGGTAGAGCTGGACGACGAGGCCAAGAAGAAATCAGCATTCGTGGTCCGCGGTGGTCTGTACTGCTGACGGGTCATGCCATTCGGCCTCTGCAATGCCCCCTCCACATTTGAGAGGTTAATGGAGCAGGTTTTGGCGGGCCTCCAATGGGACATGCTCCTAGTGTATCTTGATGACGTAATCATCTTTGCCAAAACTATAGAAGAAGCGCTAAGACGCCTTGAGGTGGTCTTTCAACGACTTCGAGGCGCGGGTTTGAAACTTAAGCCAAAAAAGTGTGAGTTGTTTAAGCAGCAGGTGTTCTACCTAGGGCATGTCGTATCAAGCGAGGGCGATTCGAAGGGATTCGCCGACATAGCCCGACGGAGAAAGAAAGGCAGTTTAAGTGGGACGACGATTGTGAAACATCGTTTCAACAGCTCAAGGGACTGCTCCAAGAGGCACCTATATTGACTTACCCTAACCCTGAAGAAGATTACATCCTTGATACAGACGCCAGCAACGTAGGCATAGGTGGACAGGAAAGAGTCATTGCCTATGGAAGCAGGGCCGCAAAGAGCTATTGGCAGTAGTGGTGTTTTGAAGAAGTATAGGCCTTACATTTACGGACAGAAAATCACCATAGGAACTGACCACGGGGCACTCCGGTGGATACTCAACTTCCGTGATTCACTGGGCCAAATAACACGTTGGCTACAGGTACTCAGCGAGTACGATATCACCATAGTTCACAGGGCAGGACGTTCCCATGGAAACAGCAAAGATATAACAGCAAAGACCTATCCAGGCGACGTGAACCAAAGAGGAGACGAGACGAAACCCGTGGAAGAACCTACAATACGAATTGTGACAATAGAACCAACAGTAGCACACGAATCATGGAGACGGGAACAGGAGGACGATCAAACACTTGGTTGGATCCTAAAGGCGAAGGTTGCTGCCACACCTAGACCAGAGTGGTCAGAGATTACATCTAGTTCGCCTTCAGTGAAGTCGTATTGGCTGCGGTGGGACCAGATAGAGATTAAGAAAGGACTCTTGTGTAAGAGGTGGGAGTCGGATGATGGCGGGCAGATACGATACCAGGTTATTGTGCCAAAACCACATCGGCAAGAGGTAGTGGACGAACTTCACGGGGGGCAGGCAGGTGGACACCTTGGTCAGAAGAAAACATTGGCAAAGGTGCGCCAGAGATTTTATTGGTTTGGGATGAATGCCGATGTTAGGTCCTTTGTCAGGCAGTGTGACATCTGCGCCTCAAAGAAGTCGCCTACTAAACGTCGAAGAGCCCCACTGCAACAGTATGTAGTTGGTGCCCCAATGCAGCGTGTGGCACTGGACATCTACTTCAGCAAATGGATAGAAGCGTATCCAGTGCCTGACGAGAGAGCAGAGACTGTGGCTCAGAAATTAGTTATGGAATTTGAATCCCAGGTGTTTGGAGAGATGTGCAAGGTTCTGGGGATTAAAAAGACGCGTACGACACCATACAACCCAAAATCGGATGGGATGATAGAGCGCTTCAACCGGACCTTGCTCAGTATGGTTGCTGTGATGATAGAACCCCATCGACGTCAACGCGATTGGGATGAGAAGGTGGCACTTGCAACGTTTGCCTACCGGGCAACACGACACGAATCCACGGGGGAAACACCTAACATGCTAATGTTAGGCCGAGAGGTGCTCTTGCCTCTAGATTTGACCACTAGGGTTTCCTCAGACAAGGATGAGGGAGATGTCAGAAGCGATTATGCTTACGACTTAAGGGAAGGAATGCGATTTGCGCACGAAAAGGCTAGCGAGCACATAAAAAAACAGTGCAGGGCGGCAGAAGAAATACTACGACCACAAGACAAGTTCAACGACGCTAAGGACCGGGCAGTTTGTTTTGTTACACAACCCGAGTAAGAAAAAGGGCCTGTCACCTAAGTTGCAACGGAGGTGGGAAGGACCTTCCCTTATTTTGAAGAAGCTATCGAAGGTCACTTTCAGAATTCAGAGGAACCGACGGGGCAAGAAGAAAGTTGTTCGACCGACTAAAGCCCTATGAAGGTCGCCCACTCGTGCCTTGGGATGGAACACAACCACATGGAGCACCTCGTCAACCACAGAGACAAGAAAGAGAATTAAAGATAGTAGGAGTGGAAAACACTGAGGCGTTAAAAGAGACTCTATATGAGGAAGTAGAAGCGGAAGAAGCTAGGGAGCTTAGTGAACCAAGGCAAGAAATACCAGAAACCCTAGAAGTATAAGAAGAAAGCCAAAGAGAGACTCTTGAACCTGTAGCCGGGAGAAGAAATCCACCTAGGCATCGCCGTAAACCACAACGTTACTTGTAACATCACACATAGAAAGAGGGACCTACGTAGGGTTAACCCAGGGAATCACCTCCTCTGAGGCGTGGATGTGTGAGGAGAGAGTGAATGAGTTGTGAAAAGTAGACACCCTAAAGGTTTAATCACAGTGAGGATAACCGTAATTTCATTCTGTAATTTGTCGACAGAGTCATCATCATGAGAAACTCACCGCCGAAGAAGACACCAAGGGACCTTGATAAAGCAGCGACAGTGGAGTGCCCCACCTGCCATGATGTGTTTCTGCACAAGCGCAGTTTGGAGCGACACATCGAGGTGGAGCATGGCCCGCAAGTATATTATTGGTGTGGGCAATGTGAGCACAGAAACAACAGACGGGATAACCTACGGCCCACTATCGCGACTGTTATCCATCGGCACAGGGAGAAGTAAGCCAGATTAGACCTGAGACGTACGAATCCAGAGAGCGTGCTAGGCGCTCTAAAATCGAAGAGTCAGGTCACCGCTCTCACGAGAACCACCCTACCACAGCCGAGAGCACTAAATGAACACCAAGATGAGGAGGAGCGACCGGCCACAAAGGCGCACAGGGTGAAGGCTCCTTCCACGATCTCTCGTGCCCCCGACGACGAGCCGATATCGATGGAGCTCTCCAGTTCTCAGAAAGCAAAGGAGAAAGCTGAGTCACCTACACAGGTGGTGGTATCTGTAGCAGCAGGAAAAACCTCAGGAGGTGATTTGCTGGGCACGGACGTGCCGCAAGCGGCCACAGAGGTCGAGATACCCACAACTGCAGCGGATGGTGAGGATGAGAGTGTACCGAAGATAATGGTGTCTGCATCACCGAGTATGTGGGAGAATGAGGGGTCCAGGAGCCCACAGCGAGAATGGCGACCTGTCAGGCCAGGAGGAAAACCGTTAAGCATGATAAGGTTGATTCGTGGTCCTGGAGAAAATCCCGAGGAAGGCGCCGCAGAGACGGAGGGCCTGCGCATGCCATCAACACCCTTCCAGATAAACAAGCTGCTGCCTGCACAAATGGTCCGCTGGAGGGAGGTAAAGGAGACCTACCTATACGAGGGCGACGACAAGGTAATCAAAGGTGAAACGTCTCGAGAATTCGATGTTGTTTACTTACGGCCCTATGCTGAGCAAGTGGAGTCCAAGGGGAAAGAGCCGGGCACCGCGCCACCTGGTCAGGGTCGACACCTGTGCAGACAGACTGGTGAGGTTGGAGGGTGACCATGCAGGAGCACCATACCAGGAAAACGACCTAAGTGACGCCATGATCGGCAATGTTCGGCGAGTGGCAGAGACTGACGTACGGGAAGTCTACGTTGCCGAGTTCGACCTTCTAGGCGGCGTTTTAGCGTTAGGCGTCAATGTTTCTGAGAAAAGATCTCAGGTTTAAAATCAAACCTGTAAAGGCTCTGGAGGATAGGGTCTCATTGTTGTTTAACTAAAGTTTTATGAAAGAGATTTGTAACCTTTTATTTTTGTATAAGAAAGCCTTACGTAGTTTTCTGATGTTTAAAGACTTTTTGAAATTAGGTCTGTATTGTTGTCGTTGAAACAAACACCTAAGAGACTTTAGGACAACTTACTTAAGGCGCAATATTTCTTTTAAAGTTTTGCTTAGCTGAATGGTAAAGGGGACTGACCAGCCTTGAGGTGCGGCTGTGTAACGAAATAATGCTTCGCGCACTGGGCTTCGCGAGAGCATTGACCAAGGCTACAGCATTAGCGGTTATATTGTATGTAAAACTCAAAATTTAATCTACAAAAAGTGCTTGAAACTTACCTTTTTGACTCCATAGAAAATATAAAAATTTTCACATGTTGTTTGTGCCATTTTTTGAAGATGATTGACACTTGAATGGTTTCTATTGCAATTTGTTCTAGGTCAAAAAGTAAATTGACCAGACTAAAACGTACGAACTGATTAAAGTAAGAGCTTACAAAATGGCAGTCAAGTGCTTCTGTATTAAACGATTTTCAAATGCAGTCCATCGTGCGGTTCGTGCAGTTTGGGTTCCAACTTCGTTTATTACGAAGTTCACACAGTAGGAAACCTCAAGCTACCTTAAATTGAACATCACTTTTTACGTATTTTAGTTAATAGTGTAACTGTTCGTAGCAGTTTATTTTGATCTTTGCATGATATCCACACTTCTCCTCATTGTTGTGTGATTGTCAATCATGAATATTTTACTTTCATTTGACGTGCCGTCCATCAATATCTGTAACTGTTTATCAGTATGCCTTGAAATTTGTCGAACTGATAGAAAACTAATAGACATAATGTTAGTATACACTACAAAATAAGTGGGATCCGATTTCAATGCACCGTTGTGTTTGAAATTGTGAGAAAAAAAGGCACTTTTGAATGCTCCACGACGAATTAATCTTGTATGAAGAAAAACTTAAATTAGTCTGGGAGCTTATGACATGAAATTATGTCCCGTGGGCACCGAATGATTAGAACATGCCCCCTATCTAGATACCTAAATTAGACCCTCAGGACCAAGAAAAACTACGTTGGCAAAATGTTAAGTATGGCAGAGGGCGGCCATCTTAGATTTCAAAATGACCGCCATATAAAGCTTTATATACAGTGTAAAGCTGATTTTGGTGTCAAAACCTACATTTATTACGACACGGAAGTAGTACAACATGGTGATAGAATATCTCTTTTTTAAAAGGTATTATCCATGTTTTTTTCAATGTTCTTTTTTCTCTTATAACGATTGTTTAACTTGTATGATTTATTTTTACGGAAAACTATGATTTTTTTTTATATTTTTCCTCGAATAAGGCTTTCATTTTGTTTATTTCAAAATCAATGAGATCCTCATCCCCCACCGAACGCATATTTTATTTTATATTTTAGATTAGTCGGAATTTAGAGCGTCAGTCGGCCACTCTACTTGAGCAATAGCAGATTTTGGGGGATGGAGGTTAAAAAGTTATGATACAGGATGAATAATAAAATCAAGGAATGCTAAAGTTCATAAATTTATTCTCAAATTGCCTTACAATGCAGGAGAAACCCTCGCAGATGTTTTTTTTTGGGGGGGGGGGATCAGGTAACCGGATCCCTTTAGCGAGGCGTGCCTATGTTTTCATTCAATCCCCTCCCCATATCACCCATTTACTGAAAGCTATATACATCCCATAACTATACTCGTCAAATAAATGTCGTCGGAGATTCCTCTTTTATTGTGATTTGTTTTTTAAGGAAATAGCGCAACCTAGTGTTGAATGTTGTCCATTTGCTCCGTCTGCTAAAGACTTGGATGGTAACACAGGTCAGATGTCACTCTGCCAATTAGCATTGCCAACCCCCAGAAAGCGCCTACTTTGCTATTCTGATAGGGTGGCCAGAACCGGCCTAACCTCCGAGAACTATATAGTCGGTCCACACAACAATTTGTCACGTAATTAGTCCGTAACCAAAATAACGATGCTTTGTTTAAAGTAGATACTATTTTTGTATTGCTAAAAAGTCGTCCAAAAGGTCACAACAAAGTGTGATTGTTTCGCAAACATCTCAAATAGCATATGTACGGTACTGTTCAACTTATATCGTAATCAGAATTCAAGCTACATTGATTACTGCATACTGCTGTTTTGAGAAGAGTGACTTTTAAAGTGAAAAATTTGGCCAGGGTAAATGTTGCATTTTCTGGTAATTCTGACCTCATTTCAGGGCCTACTGGTGAATGTGAAGCAAGTACTGATCTGACGAAAATCCAAAAGCTTGTTATGGACTACAACGAGAAACATACACGCACCATCCCTGCTCACCCGTTGGATCCTTCCAGGACCTTGGATATTGACCAGTTTTCTGAACTAGAACTCACTCAGAACGTAGAAGGCAATGAGACAACACAAGAACCCATTCATTTACCGGAGGGGATACGGAATTTAGATAAAGCTAGAACAAAGCCCGTAGACTCTTTTGAAGATATGCTTGACGTTATAGTAACGAAGCTCAGGGTGCTTCTTTCAGGAAGGGCGGGATTTGGCAAGTCTACTCTTTTATTGAGAGTTGCAAAAGCGAGTACTGATCAAAATTCCGCGATGGCAAAGTTCAAACTTGTGTTCCCGTTAAAGCTGAGCCAAATGAAAAAGACAAGTTGCGTCCTTGAGGCCATACGCGACCAGATTTTACCTAATATTGAGAAGCCTGTTTTGAGGAAAGTTATTGAAGATCACGAAGCAGATACAGCTTTCCTATTTGACGGATTGGATGAGATTACATCCGATGTTCTCAAATCCACAGCCTCGAAAGATGACTATGGGATCAAAGACATTTTGTGTAACAAGGTGCTGACACGCAGTACTGTCTTAATATCAACTCGGCCACACATGGTTGACTTTGCCATCAAGGGATACCCACTCTACACCCACGTTAAAACATTGGGTTTTACGCTCGACACTGCAAAGAAATACATAAGTTCCTATTTTGCTCGAAAAGGTGCCGCCAACAAAGGGACATTATTAATTTCACACCTGTTATCCAGCTCATTAATGCGCACATTGGCTCAAATTCCTATCCTTGTACTCTTCCTGTGCATAGTATGGGATAATCTGTCCAAATTGCCTGATCATTTAACGGCACTTTACACACAGTTTGATAAAGTTCTAGTCAGTCGTTGTTGCATCGAAGGCGAGGATCAGGAGGCACTGGGGAATTCAGTCGCGAGTGGGCTGGGGCGAGTCGCTCTTGATGGGTTACTAGACCCCAAGGGGGAAAGGTTCGTATTCTCCTCACAGGAATTTGAAGAGAAAGCCTTGGAGGATGGGTGTCGATTTGGTTTCCTTCATCAAGAAAGTTTCACGATTGGCTTGCTGAAGATGCAGGTAGTAGCTTTTCTTCACAGGTCTATGCAAGAATACTTCGCAGCATACTACTTTGTTAATTTGCATAGGCCTACCGCAAACGAAGAGGAGTTTCATGAGAGGTTGAAGCAAATCAAGCCAGACAATGTCGATGCAATGGAATATCTGCTTCGGTTTGCATGCGGCATATCATCGGGTTCTCCGGCTACTGAGCTCATTCTGGAGCACGTACAAAATCAACGTAAAGAGTGGGAACGGCGTGACGAGATTACACTGCAGAAACTGGCGCGCCTATTGTTTTTGGAATCTGAATGTGATGATCTGGCTGATAAGCTAGACCGACCAACTAAAGCGGAATGTGATAGTCAGGAGGATCTGTTTGCAATGCGCTATTACTTGAAGTGTCTCCGTCAGCCACTAGTAGAACTTAAGGACTTAACTGTCCGCTGCAGATCGCGTGAAGAATTGGCGCCGTTGAAGGGAATTGATAGCCTACTGCATAAGAGCACTACAGTACGCATTAAATTAAGTATCACCGGTAGATTGAATGAATGGCTGAAGCTGCTGGGGGAGATACTACCGATTGATAACATCGAGTCAATGAGGAGATTTTCGGTGTCTGTTGATTACACAGTGTCGGAAACTGAAGCGGGCGAGGAGAGGCAAACGCCCGAGGAGGTGGATGAGAGGCATCGTAAACAAATAACGCTTAACCTGTCGATTCGTGAGAAATCTCACATTGATGAGCGTGTGTTAGGATCCCCCTCTCGCGTATGCAAGCAGATCGTTAAGCAAGTCGAATTAAATAGGAGAACGTATGATGACGTCATTGGACTAGCGAATGCACTGGCTGGTTGTGATAGGTTGCAGCGCGTATATGTGATGCATACCAACCTTCATGGCCATCTGGCTGGTGTAGCCCCTCTTGTTCCTCCATCCCTGCGGTGGTTGGTATTACACTCATGTGGACTGAATGATGAAGACATACCAGACCTGATCAACATCCTCCCTGCCGGGCATGGTTTGATGTCGCTTGATGTTCATGGCAATGCATTCCGTGTGGGTGGAGTGCAGACTCTTACTGCTCATCTCGGGAATCTGCATAAACTACGCGTGTTTAGGCTTACTTCCGAAGGTCCGGATGCAAAGGGTTTGGAGCAGGTGGCCAAGGAAAATCTTCCAAATGTCTGCGTATGGTAATTAAATGATACAAAAAGATTCTATTACTCGTTGATGTAAATTAGAATTGTTGTCGACATCATTGCAGAGACATATTCGCATTATATTTCTATGTGAATCACAACAAAGGGAAGTATAAATAGACACGTATTCCGTGAAAATACACGTTGAGACAGGCGCGGATCCCAGGGGTGCAAGTCGAAATCCCCTCCTGCTCCGTCAATTATAATGATTATGATTACCTATACATGCATGGCCGTATGTCTGCAACAATCGGAAGTTAAAAAAATTTGACGAGCAATGACCCCCCCCCAAAAAAATCCTTTGATCCGCCCCTTTTGAATAGTATTTAAAAATAAAATGAAGTAAAGTACATCACGTTTCCTACATTTTTCACCGGATTTTGGTAATAGTAAATTTCCTTTGTGTTAATTACGATGCAACACTAAAAAAAACTACCCAAGCAAAGAAATACCCCCAGATGAAATACAGATGTAATCCAAGATTGACTGTAAGCTGAGTAACTAATTGGTTCATGGTCTGCCTCTGTCCTCTTGTACCTTATTCATATCCTAGGACTTCGTGAATTCACTCCCCGTCCACCTCAGCATGTCTACGAACGTAGCTTGGCATTGCAGTGCTTTCTTGCCTCTACACAATCGGTACCCGGTTCACATCTTGACAATGTGGAATGACTCAGCTTTACTAAGTGCTACGTACTCCCCTTGCCGTCCATCTTCCCTTGTCCACGGTTCGAATCCAACAAAGGCTTCGTTGTTGTTTGCTATGGATGCTCGTTATTCAATCTGGCTATCCGTTTGATCTTCTCTTGTCTCTTGTCTGTTCGGGCGAGGTTCACATCCAACTAGGACTTCTTTGAGGCTCATTGACTCTGAATCGTGGCTGTTTGTATTAGATGTGTTGTCAGGACATTTGAGGTGGTGGCCGAGTACTCCCATTGCACAAGCATTCGGTTCGATTCCCGTCAAGGGCAAATGCCACGGCTGCATCACTTGGTTTCTGCAAAGAACTGTTTCCTCTCGTCCCTTTCTTGCTTCTAAGACTTGAATTTCCTTTCTTATTTTATCTCCACTCTAACGAGTCACCTGAGGATTGCCGGAGACAAAACGCTGAACATTCCTGAACACATCCAAGGCAACCATATGAAATACAGATCATGAAGATTTCAACCTTTTTTGGCTTAGTCCAAAGAATGTGTTCAAAATTCCAGCGTACAGCTCAACAACTCGTCATTTGCATTTTTCGATCAGACCTTGAATTGCCGCGGTCATAATTATAATGACTCACACAGCGCTGTTCTGAGCAAGTGACACTTTATGACAAATTAATAAAATCTTGCGTAAATATCCATTACATGTATTGTGAAGCACAATTGTCAGAGGTTAATCTGTGCTCCGCCTGAAAGAATAATTAATCAATTGAAACAAGAAGAGTTTTCTTGAGCTCTCAATGTGACATGTCATGTGACATGTATGTACAGGACATAAAATAAACGTGTATGGAGTATAGTTTATTGCAAAGACTTTCTGGAAAAAGGCATAACTTTGTCTGAGATGTAATATGGAAAAGGCTCAATTATCGCTGTCCTGATAGTAAGTCCTTTTTCAATTATTTGGAAAATCATATATATTTGTTACCCCACGCAAGTCTGGCATTATTACAAGAGGGAAAAAAAGCGATAAAGATATTTGTACATTTTGCCATGATACAATAGGTTACATTGAGCACCTTTTCTGGTCATGTAAAACGGTAAGGTCGATTTGGAACGAAATCGAAAAAAAAATTCTGCCTTAAAAAAAAAGGTAAATCGATAACTCTTTTTTTGGATGGATGAAGCACATAATAGCTATCGGTTTTTCAATACTCTAATAAATATAGGTAAACAGACAGTAAGTCGTTGTAAATATGGCCAGTGCTCTAACCTTGTCGTTCTTTTTGAGCAGGAACTCCAGCTTCGACATAATGAATTAAACGGATTTATGAGTTTTGCTGTCTGTAAAATTAGTAGTTTGTGTAGAGCAGATGATAATTATTGTACATAATTTTTGTTATATGTTATGTGATTGAGTCTTTAAATAAAATAGAATAACAATGTAGTGTGGTATCCTTTTCCATAAAACACCTTCAAGACTTAATATCATGCCGTTTTATCTGTTGACTGTTCATTCCCAGTTATACGATGGAAAGATTTATTAATTCCATTGTCTCAAAAAATTAGTTTGACAAGTGTCAATTAAGTTGCCATTCTAAATTGTTTCCGGTACAAAATCTTACCAAAGTACAATATTGCACTATTTTGCAACAATATCGCTTTTCAGTTTGTTTCCCATTTTACCTCATTTCCGCAGTGCATTAATCGATTTTTTTTTACAATAATCCGTAATTCATGAATCTACAGTAAACTCTAGATTCCTACCATAATACCTCTAATAATCTACATTTTTGTACAAAAGTGTCATGTCACAAAAAGGGTCAATCTGAAAGAGCAGTCGTACATTATGTTTATTTGATGTATATGGGTCATTCCTAAGATAAGGGTACCAAAGTGTGACATTGTTATATATGTTTTCTGAAAACTTTGCAGTATACATTTGTAGAACTGGTTGAAATATGTACTTTGAACATACATATTTTTTTATTTTTGGACTGATTGTTTTCTTTCATGACAATCAAAAAACATCTTTTCACGTGTAGCATGGACACCGTTAATGTTATGTTACACGTGAGTGAAACTGGTCACTTATTTGTGCCATATTTCAGTTGGTTTTCATCAAAAATGTCTAAAATTCATATATGATATAAAACAGTGAAGATACTTGTGTCTGTTATGAGCATTTGAATTTTCAAAGACAGGCTTAAGAAATATAGTGCAAATAGGTTTCTAGTTTCACGCGTAACAGGGTAAATCATGGTGTCCCCCAAATGTCACGTTACAATGTGAAGCAAAATACCTTTTGTGCCATATATCTGTTAGCTTTCTTTGAAAATGTCTGATTTCTATAAATCCATAACTTAATGTAAATGACACTTATTATTCTATAACAGTCAGACAAAAACAGTTGGATATTTTGCACAAAATAGTGATTCTTTTCTTATTTAGAGGTTGGTTTCCCCATTACACGTGAAACCAGTAACTTTTATGCACCATAATCTTTATTTCATTCAAAATGTCTCAATTTCTTCAGTATGTTGTCATACCGATTAGTTTATGAAATAAATAAATTTCAAACTGTTTTAGTGTAATCACACAGGATATTTATGACAAAAAAAGTGACTTCACGTGTAACCAGGACACCAAATTTGGTGTCCCCGTTGCGCGCGAATAATGTTTTAGAATCATGTATGAAGAAGATGAATTTGATTTTTACGATTCATGTTTTGAGTGACAAGGACAAACGATTACCACATACTGAAACTAAAAAGAGTGCAGAAAATACTTGTTCCTGTCAATTTTCAAGATTCTTGTGCCTTAATATCATTGCAAAATATTGGACGAAATCCACTTTCAATAAAATGTGTTTATTTTGAGGTTTCGTCTTTACAATAACTGTGTTTGCATCACGAATAGATAGAAGTTGGCGCGCGGTGAGCAGTGTTTATAAAGTGCGCCCTCTTTTGCAGGAACTTGCAAGTATACGGATAGTTTTTATACTCTAATTAACCGTGAACAACAATCCGAATGAGTCAACGTCCAATACAACAAACCACTCGTTGTTGAGATCAATAACTTACTTAATTGGTCATATTTTTCATTCAACTTTGTATCAATTTTGTTTAATGTATTTTTGTTACCATTCAAGTTAAGATTGACAGGCTTTCGAGTCACAGTGTTTTATTATACTTTCGTCAATCCTGGCCAGCTTGGATTGGGCTGTTTTTGTTAAATTTTGTTTATTTTTGTGGATTACCTGTTGTATTTTGTAATTTGGCCGAATAAATAATAATAATGATAAATACCAAATGGCTATACTGAAACTTTGTTCAGTAATTTTTAATGATGTGTCACTTTCGGAAATTTCATTTTACGAGATTTTACAAAACAATACAATTGTGAGCAAAGAATTTAGTGCATCAAACCTAAAAAAAACGCATTCCAATGAATGTCATCGCTCATCGTACATAACAAAAATATTCCATGGTTCGGGTCATAAGTCAGTAAACCTTCCGTGCATTCATTGCTACTAGATTACAGAACAAAAGACGCCCTCTAAGATGGCCGCTACGCGTGAGGTCGATTCAAAATATTTCGCGGGCTAGAAACAATCAGACGTTTAACTACAAGGAGCTGTTTGCAATGACCCACCTGCTGAAGTGTCAGGAGAAGATTCGTGGCAAGAATTCCTTAAAGGGCTGACTTCTCATCTCGTCATTCATCTGCAATGTCTTGCCCCTCCTCTAGGGCGAGTTTTTCACTGCATCTGGCCCGCAAAAAAAGCGAGGTGTCAAATCTGTGAAAGTAGGCTGCTAAATTGAATAAATCTTACGGAGAAACCTGTACAACTTTTGAATAGCCTGCAAATCAGGCATGGCATTCTCACAAAATCTCGGTTTCTGGCAAGGGGTTTTCTGAAACATTGTTTCAGAAAACCCCGGGGTTTTTCGTGAAACAACGATATGGATATGTAAACACGACCTTGCTCGGACGGAAGCATGCAATATCGACCTCTTATCGTCATCGCTGTGTATTGATTCCGTTATTTATTTTCTCCCTTCGAGTAACTATTTCCCTTATTTGAATTAGAGCCTATATTACATAAGTGGAATCTAGTCAGTCCCCGACCAACCCCGCTAAGGCATCTCTGGTATGCAATTACGTAATATTTTTGCTCGCGCCACCCCGGTGTGCGGGAGATTCGAATCAGTTGCCTCCACGCTCCCGATCAACTCACTAGGCCTACACATGTTTGTAGCCAACTATTTGTAAGTATTTCTTCTTTAATTTATATCATGTTTATTTCTAGACATTTCATTCACCGTAAGCATTCGTCCGTATTCTATACTACTAGTGTCTGGCTCGATAATCATGTATTTTAGTTTACGCTGAAATGTCTATATTCCTTAGAGCCAACGCCCTTACTTTATAGGCCTTCACCCCGGTACATGGAAATACTACTATGGGTTCTTATGTGGGATATGGTGTTATTTATATTATTGAACTATGTAGCAATATTGTATGCATATGTATTTGCTATTTGTACACCACCCCAGAATGCCGCCGTGCGGGGAACATTTGCCACTCCGACCCCCCATTGACATTTTGATAAATGTGTATTAAAATAGCAAATATGACTTCACAACTCGTTTTCTTTCTGTTTTTCTTCTCCCTCCTTCTTTCCCCCTCCTTTGAACGACGTCTTTGAATGAGTGTGTCCGGAATGTGTTGCTTTTCATTCGGGTGGTATTCTTGTTTTTCATGAAAATCTGTGAATATCTAATCGTCAGCCTAGACACTCGGGATGTCTTATAGTTGAAAATATAAGTAACGTTAATGCACACGTCATCCCGTTTCATGTGACGCCACATTATTAACCTGATACATTTCTGTAAGGCCAAGAAAACAAACCTTTGGTTCGGATTTCCCGACCGACCCTACTTTCTGAGACAAAGCAATTTTTTAGGTGACGGAAAAATATAATCGTAAGGGTACGGCACAGTTTCCCAATCGTCATTAGTCAGAATTGTCGACCCCATACATTTTATCGGCATTTACTTCCTGAAATTCCAAAAGAGAACATATTCATGTACTATGCGTACTTCACTGGCTGGGCGACAAAAAAATACATGGGAACCGATATCACAGTTGGGCAACAAGCGTGTCAAAGCACGCGACTATGGAGAATTTACCAAGAAATACAATGATTTCATGTACTCATAGCGCAGGACACTGTATTAAGCAGTGTATTGTTCAAGTCTACGTATGCAGCGGACAATTTAAATTCTTACTACGTTTCGTAGTTTGAAATTCCAGTCTGTGATAAACGGCCGTATTCGCATGGTGCGTGTTCAATCATAGAGCAAGGACCCAAGGAGTTCGTACTCCAAGACTTCAAAAGTAAAATGATGGTCGCCGCGCTCGAAAGCTACAATAGGAAGCACCTGGCGCCAGCTTGCTCAGTTGCTCACTACGCTAATCTCGACACAATAGATATATCCGCGCTCACTAATGCCAAAAAAGGAGTTTGCATGGCTTCGTAGACAGTACCATGGTAAATACGCATGCGCAGTTGTCATACATCGCTAAAAATGAATGATTTTGAAGTGTTTGTTAGCAGTTGGATGATACTGTATATAAATGTAGTCAACATCACTGGAACAATCATTTCATGAAGAACAAAATGCTCTGTACCTTTAGTGTGAAAACTTGTGAAATTTTCAAAAAAAAACCACATTTCATCAATGATATATTGCCAATTAAAATGTCTGAAAATGCATGAAAACTTATCTGAAAGAAATCCAATTTATCTCCAAATTACAGGGACAGATAACGCTTTTAAGCACCAACAACTGCACATTGCTAACTTGAGTTCATAACTCACATCTGACAACTGCGCAGTTGTAAAAACCTATCTTGTCGTAAAATATATTTTTCAAAAAAGAGCAGCGACGTGACATGACTTATTATGCAACATATAGGGAGGTTGTTGGTTACCAACTAAAAAGGCGGCGACGATCATCGTGTTCAAAGGCCGCTGGCATTCACGCTTTGAATGGTCGAGGCTTGCGGTCACAGTGTTGTAGCTATAGACATTCCCGAGGGATTGGTATGTTAATGGTCAAAATGTAAATCGCCCAAAGGTTCTGACTCCTTGGGTCCTTGCTCTATGGTTCAATGTACCGGTACCTGTACTGCAATGTAAGTGACGACTTTTGTCAAGTCTATCGGCACACATTGTTTATCGTGTGCGTCACTGGCACCGCACGCCCTTACAATTGTTCTGCACTGCAACAACCTCACATGTTGGTTTCCTTTTCATACTGGCTATACACCCAACGAAACTGAACCTTATTCTTTAATGAACATCGGTCAATTTGTGTCTGAATTCGCACCCAGAACCAAGGCCCAGAGCGCAGTGAACCGACCCGTTCATTGTGAGACTGTGATGCCACCTGCTCGGTAGCTGTTTGCAACACACAGCCCGTCGGTATAGCAAGTCAAACAAACAAAGGTAGGAACTGTTCTAGTTTGATTTCAATAAAAAGTAAAAGAAACAACTTGTTATTTTCCAAAATATTGATTGCCACTGCCATTTCGATATACATGTACTGTCATTGTAAGCGGAAGAAAAGGGGTAACAGATTGGGGCCACTCGCACATCTGCAAACCGCCAAGTTAGGGGCAAGTGAATTGCGCTGGGTGGCGCAATTAGCTGCATTCAATTTCGATGTGAAATTTCGCTCGGGTTCGTAGTAACCGGTGTGCGGACGCGCTTAGTCGTTATCCTAGTCAGAGCACTGCGGAGGTAGAGGCAGTCATGCAGAGCAAGGTCCACTCTTGTGCAGTCCCAATCCATGTTGCTGCAAATGCAGCCACTGTTACGCAGTCTGGTGGAGACGCTCCTCCAGGAACTGCTGGCTCCCCAGGGTTGTTTCCGTCGTGGTCATCGGAACAAATGGCATCCCTCCAAAGGGATGACCCAGAGCTGGGGTTGGTGTGGGAACTTTGGGACAAAAGGTGGACCCCGGGAGAGGTAATGCCTTGTGAGTTTACTACTTCACCAGAGTTAAAACTGTGGCTTGGACAGTGGTCTAGGGTTGTTGAAAGAAATGGTGTTCTGTGCCGGAGGGTGATGGACCCTGTACTTGGGGAGATTTTCCAAATTCTCCTACCCAAATGTCTGCAGCTTAGGATAATGAAAGGTTGTAATGATGGCTGGGGTCACCAAGGGGTGACCCGTACCTGCTCTTTACTAAGGAGGAGAGTGTACTGGCCTCGAATGACGGCGGATGTCCGTCGTCATGTAAACCGTTGCAAACTGTGTATAATTGCTAAGGCTTCACAGCCGCAACCTAGAGTCCCAATGAGGCATCTAGTGGCATTCCGACCACTCGAAATATTGGCGGTGGATTTTGTCAAAGTGGACAGGGGCCGTGCAGTGGCGTCGCCAAGGGGGGCCAGGGGGGCACGTGCCCCCCTGGAAAACCTAGTACCCCCCCCGAGTGCCCCCATCTGAGATTTGGGTTGTTAAAAAAATTTCTGCTCGTTAAAATCATTACCTCAAAAATAGCAATTTCTGGAGATATCTTCAGATATCTTCAGATCGAATTTAGACCCCTCCCCCAGGACGGCGATCCGTATCCACCTAAGTGCCCCCCATCAAATGCTGGTGCCCCCTCCCGTGCCCCCGCCCCCCCGACTATAAAATCAGGTGACGCCACTGGGGCCGTGGGGTTACGAAGACATCCTCATCACTACGGATGTTTATACCAAGTTTTCACAGGCTGCACCCTGTAGGGACCAGTTGGCTGTTACTGTAGCGAAAGTCCTTAGGGACCAGTGGTTCACCAAATTTGGGATACCCAGTAGACTTCATAGCGATCAGGGACGCAATTTTGAGGGGGAAATTGTAAGGGAATTATGTTCATTGTACGGGATTAGAAAATCCCGTACCACACCCTATCATCCGGAGGGAAACGCGCAAGCAGAGCGTTTTAATCGTACACTGTTTGGATTGATTAAATCCCTCTATGAGCAAGACAGGCACAAATGGCCTGACCTTGTTTCCCATTTACTTTTTACTAACTGGCATTGAACCATATACTCTGATGTTCGGAAGAGAACCACTGATCCCTCTGGATCAAATGTTGGGGAGAACTGACTCAGATTGGGGACAAGAATTTGTTAGGGAGCAATCTCAGATGTTGAACCGTGCCTCAGAAATTGTGAGGGATAAAGTTGCTAAGAGGGCAAGTCAAAACAAGGCAGCATACGATGCTAGGGGGCGCACAGCAGTGAAACTAGTTGTACCAGGCTCGCAGGTAATCATGCGCAGGTGTGCATTTGGGGGCCGTCACAAAATTCTAAATAAATACGAGAGTGATCCGTATAGCGTGGTATTGGTAAATCAGCAAGGGGATGTGTGTTCCATTCGACCGGCTAAGGGAGGCGAACAGAAGACAGTAAATAGGAAATATTTACTACTAGACCCTTTAGCAGAACCGGAGTCTGACAGTGGGGAAGAGTCCGAGGAGGATTCATTATGTGATGTTGTCGTGTCTGACACAGGTGGCTTGTCAGGCCAGCCTCCGGCTAATGGCTGTAGGGAAGTAGGGAGTGGAAAAGTAGGGGAGCCAGCTCAAGTCACTGGCTGAAGCTCTTCTGTTCCACTAAGAAGATCCGAAAGGGTGACAAGGGGGGTACACCGAAACCCATACGGACTTCCCCGGTCAGCATTGCTTTGAAATTGATAGAATCTTGTGTTTACTGTGATGGGACGACATCAGTTGGTGAATGGGTGTCGCTGGGGGTCTGGAACGTTTTGGGAGAAGGCTGGGGTATCCGGTTCTCTTAAGACCGACCAGATCCAGCGCCGCTCATTCGTACGATATCGTCGCAGCTTAATTTTCACAATGTCAGATGACAGAGTTAAGTTCGTTAACTGGTATATTTCCTATATGTAGGGGCCCAGGTTGGCTCTCCTTTTTTATTCATGTTGTATTTACTATGAGTTTTGTGCTATTTGGACAGAGTTTTGTTAAACGTCTTAATAAAAGGAGAGGATCTTTTTATGTAGCTTTGTCAGGTGGAACGTACGAGATTAAGTGTCTTGGGGAAGGGGGTCTCACTATAGACCGAATAGAGAAAAACCCTCGACGATATTTGAGGCCACTTGGTATGATATCACCAAAGGTGCTGGTCCTCGACTTAGGAACTAATGATCTCTGTGCAAGAGAAAATCAACCCGAGATGGTGCATGCCTCCTTATGCAATCTTATTAACGAATTTCCTAGGTGGAATATCAAACCTGAGGCTATTGTATTTTTGCCCGTGCTGGCCCGCACTGGGGCCATGCGAAGCTCACAAGTCTAACTTGATGAATTTAATGCAAGGGTTGAAGCATTTAACAGGTTGTTGGACGGTTCCACATTTGTAGAAGATAGATGGTGGGTGTGGAAACACCGGGCCTTAAAGAACCCTGAGTACATCCTGGATGGTGTGCATCTGAACCCTGCAGGCATGGCTCACTATGAGAGAACCCTCAGACAGTTAATCAAGTTGTTTGAATTCAGGATTCTGTGATTATAGTAACTTTTTTGACGTTGCTAGGAGTGACGATGTGTTTATCCTAACTCAAAGTTTGAGTATTGCTATAAAAGTTCAGTTAAGATTTTAGAAAGAAGGGTATATTTATATTGTATATGAGACCCATCACGACGGGGAGGGCCGTTTAAGTTATACCCTGCCAAAATTAACGTTTTTGTGCTTTAATGAAAAAGAATGTAATGAGCCTTAAAATAACGGGTCAGACAGCTCAATAGATAGTATGGTTTTAGAGTTATAACAATGTACATGTAAACAGAGCCAGATTGGTCGCATTATGTTTTCTGGTTAACTGATCCCATTTTATTGCTGTAAAAAAAAAGGGTTTTCCTAAATTGATCTCCAGGAGTAGATCACCAAAAGAAGGGGAGAGATGTAGTGATTAGAAATAATTTATTTGTTTTGCCCATAAGGTCAAATAAGGGCGCTGTTTAAGTTAACTGGTCAAACTTCCGCGAATTTGTTGAGGGGTTATGAGGATGTAGAAATAGTACGTTCATCAGCTAAGTAAGGGGATATTTTGACGATAAAAGATAACTAAGGGGCTTTATCTCTCATGAAGTGCTGTATTCTCAAAAGTAAATTTCTGTTATTGTAAAATATGTGAATGTAGGATAGAGCAGATGATGTTATTATCGTGTGCGCCTTAATACTAAACAACTGTTTACGTAAGCGGGTTTGGCGGGCACTGTCTCCGAGGTCTGCGTTTCTGACAGCTGCAGAAAGCTTGCTTTAGCAATATCGGACCAATTTAGCCGACAGCCGATGGCTGGGATGTATAGTTAGACACCAGAGGAAGGAGAGACAGCCCTGGAGCCCGTGCACTGACTGGTATTGGACAAATTGAATTATTTTCATGTTATTTTGGGGGTTTTACTATCAACGAAAGTGTAACTTCCAAGACGCCGCCCGGGTCAGAGGTCACATGTCATACATGTACGTTAATGTGGGAAGGCTGTTGTATTTGCAATGGAGTTATTTGTATCTGGGTTGGACTATGTAATTTTCTAGGGTTAATTTATTACTTGTACACACATGTATTGTGATTAATGGGATACGTGCACATGTATGTGAAGTTATGTGAGTTTATATTGATTTATTTTTAATGTATTTGATTACTAGGTTTTTGTGATGAATGGGAGATAGACGACTAATAAATTTGATGTGATTGAATCATCACCCCTGAACCTCGACCCCTCCACACCGAGTTTCACTACACACCCTTGTCACGACTATTTCTTTAGGGGAGACCGTTCGCATGTACACGTACATCACTATCATGTACATCACAATCCTTCTTTTTGCTAATGCAATTTCTTTTTAAAGCCCCCCCCCCTCCCCCTAGCCACCCCCCCCCCCGTAGAACCGCGCCTGGTTTACGCATTCCTATTGGTCGAGAGCCCGTCACGTGGCCGGTCTTAAACGGATGATAAAGACATGTAGCTGGTCTTAAACACTTATCCAGTGTCACATGAGATTTGGACTCCGATGAAATCCAGTGCCTTTTAACGTTTCATTGGTTGAACTTTCACATTCCTCATGTATGCATGCGCAATGTACTATCAGTGAATCAGTATTTCATGGTCCGAAATTCACACTACACCAGCCCAGCTGCATTTTGCGCGACATCGCGCAGTACGCGCGACGCGCACGCCAATGTCCCTATAAGGTAACGAGTTGTGGAGGGACATTCTATATTATAGTCAGAGGGGTGTTTCGTAAAACATGAAGTACAATTGTTGAACAAAATGGTTGGCAGTGTCCAGTTTTTGACTTGCCTTGATTTTTGGACTGAAAAGATTTGTTTTAACCGAAATGGTATTTATGAATGGAAATAAATATGTGTTCGGTCGGTATTAAACACTCTGTTTAAGACCGGTGGGGTCTGGATGGGTGGAACACATATGTATTCTCTTATTATAGAGACAAAGCACCTGAATAAAAAAAAAATTAATTTGCAAATATATTTAAGTTTGAAAATTTGATTTGCATACAGCTTTAGAAAGTCAAGTTGTCAATCTTGCATGAAAGTACTACAGACAGAGAATTGGAATCTGAGATCGGTGGATTTCTTCGAAATCATGTTTCCACATAACCTTCAATTAAAACCAAATGGAATGTATATTGATAGCTAAAAAACATTTTTATCGCCTAACAGGACTGGTGGTGTCCAAAGGGGAAAATCCTTGGAAATGTTCAATATGTTTGCTTTTGATTGATTAAATCAATTGTTTTATTTTCAATTTCAAGGGTTCGAATTGAACCCATGGTAGATGGTGGATTTCGAGTCAAGTCAATGTCTTGGACAGATCAGAGTTTGGAGCTATGATCAGGGTAACATGATGTCAACTTCTTTATTTTAATTGTTGTATGTATTTTAAGAATCTGTAGTCAATCAGATAATGAAAAGATTCAAACAAGATTTTGTCAGTTTCTTTTGTCATCAAAGCTTTATTAGGTGCAAATAACATGCAATTATACTCGCTGTGATAAGCAAAAACGTTGCTGTGTACTTAAAACTTGGAAGATTTTTTATTTTATTTTCAAATGTTATTTGAGTTTGTTTTTGTTAGACCAATTACATAGATTGCAGTCATTTAATTCAAGAATGATTTTAAATAAATTCCAATTGTAAGTCATATCAAAATAATTAGATTACAATAAAAAAAATGATGAACAACGCCCGTTTCAAATTTCAATCACTTCACAACCCAGGATTTAATATCCAGGATGCTGCTGTACGTGTTGGGCTAAGCGATAATTATACCGAGAATGTAGTGTGTGGTCGACAAGTCCAAGCTCCGTCCGACTTTGTGGAGTTTATCTGCGATCCGCCCGTACTTGCCCGTTATGTTAGCGTCGATATCCCTGGAATGGCGAGACTCGGGCTGTGCGAAGTGACAGTAGCTACGTGTGATTTCAAGAAATAAGGTAAATTAATATGAAAAAAGAAAACCCACTTAGACAATTTATTTTTATTAGAAAGTGGTTGGTTTATGATGAATGTCCAAATGTGTTGAGAACCTGAGTTTCATGTAAAGTATAACCTTGTCCTGTCTGTCTCACATATTGTTTTGTTTGTCCCTTGTTACAGTGCTTTGGTCGTATATGTTTGTCCATAGGTAAGGGCAAAAAAGCGTTCTGCTTAACCTTATACCTAAATGCTGTCATTTAATTTCACACTTTATAATCACTGTGTACATAACTATCAAATATTATACTGGTGACTTTTCTAATTTATACATGTTTGCACATAATTGTCGAAATGATATCATTGAAATAAATGTTATACTACTACCATGTTCCATTCACAGTTTTCAAGCTATTGGAAAAACAAACTCAGGCATTTCATCTTGTGTGATGTGATGTTCAGTGGTAATTGCCATGCTAGCTCGAAACATGAATGTACAAATTGCAAGTTAAAGGAAGACATGTTGCAATAATGTGTTTAGTGTATTGTAATGCGTTCATGGTGTGTTGCATTTCGTTCTGAGCATGCGTGCCTGCTTTAAATCACATGTCAAATTTTGTTAGGCCCCGGAGCTGCATTCAAGTTGAAAGAGCAGCTTATTTTTCGCACCAAAAAATCAAGAATCAGGATAAGCTTAAAACTCCTCAGTTTCAGAGTGTACCAAATATAATTGTATGACCAAGGTGCAATACACTGCTCCGTTAAGCCCTGTGCCAATGATGTTTTGACCAAATTACAGCCGTGACGAGTGTGGTTTAAACATGTTATGTTGCATTGGGGAGATGCATGTTATGTGGAACATGTAAAGTGGGCGGGGCTCACTATGGCCAAATTACAGAACGGTCCATTATTTTGGAGAAGGGACATATCCCATATAATTTTTATTTTTGGTTACATCAAATCCAGGGTGTTGAAAATTAAACCTGTTATCATTCAACACTAATCATTTTTTTTCAGGATGGCTAGGTTATTGATGTATTTCGAGCGCTTGATGGAGTGATCATGACGCTTGTATACGACCTAACCTGACGACGACCAGAGAATACTAACGTTGAGTTTCCCCCGGTTCTTTTCAGAACCTCAACACAACTCATAAAAAGAGATTTGTTGCGTTGTGCTACCGTAAATCTTATCCTATTGCTACCTTCACCATGCAAACCTTCAAATATCAAATAAGGTCGTCCAAGAGATTATAGAAACACTTAATCATGAAGCTCAGAAGACGAGTTTCAATGTTTTCTTTTACAGTTGACGGTGTAGATTTCACTTTGGTTGTCAACCCCTCTCTACTTGGCCCAACTGGAGACAACGATTCCGTCATTGCAGTGTACCGAGGTCCTGAGGAGATTCCATCTCATGTCTCATTCGGTCGCCAAGTCTCAACAGGAGGAGCATCTGGCCTTCCTTCAGGCTCAGGCGAGATTGTAGATTCATCCTTGGGATGTACAGTTAGATTGCTTAGCTTACCAGAGGCGGGAGGACTTGATAGGACGGGTGTCTTCTACGCAGAGGCGACCAGAAATAGCTTGACCACTAGGATACAGACCATCATTCTACCCAAAGATGGTGAGATGATTTATGTTTTTGTGAATATTCAGTATTTATAAGGTGCCTTTTCATCCAAAGTTACTTTATTTTAGTAGAGCATAACCAAAGAATAGTGTGGCGCAATAGCAGTTTGGTGGTAGCCAGGGGCTATCGTAGCTCTAAAGTAGATAATGACCTAGACGTCAGCCAGGGCTGATGCGCGTAATGCGCTGCGGCGCCAGTCTATTTGCCGCGTGGGTATAAAAGCGCGAGCGCGTGTTCAGCGGGGGAGTTCCGTTGCAGTTCCGTTCCAGTCCCGTACCAGAGTAGTGAGACACGGGTGACCAGCAGTGCGTCGCAGTTGCTGAGCGTGTTTATTCAGTCCCTCGCCCGTGCAGATTAGTGGTAGTAGGCAGCTGTGTCCGTAAGTGAGGCTCTTACTGGGATAAGTTTAGCGGGGGCTTGTTCGGTCAGTTGAAGAGGGGAGGAACTCCGTCCACGGGAATAAGTAGCGAGGCCGTAGTGGTGAGTGGACGTTAACTTAGTGTGGAAGATTTATAACCTGTAAAGGGAACTCGCACCTGTTTAGGAAACTCGCACCAGTTTAGGAAACTCGCACCTGTTTAGGAAACCCGCACCTGTTAAGGGGAGACACCTGGGAAGGTGACCAACACCTGTCAAGGTCTATAGATGATTTGCAGTCTGCCTGAGTAGATTATAATAAAGGAATGTTCACCTAAAGAGAAGAGTCCCGTGTTTGATTTAGAGGTGCCCCGTTTTCCTTCCCCTGCCCTGTTCCCGTGTGTGCTGGCGTGAGTGCTGCTGGCGTAAGACCCGGCCGCGAATAAAGTTGTTCCCCTGCTGCGCCTGGCGGTAGACTGCCCCAAAACGGGCCTGCTCCCTTGGCCTTCTCAGAATTGACCGCTCGCTGACGTCGGCCGAGGACGACTCGGGGTTGCTGTCGGCGCGACCGCTACAAATGGTGTCAGAAGTGGGATAGGCGTCGTAGGTAGAACAACTAGTATTTAGCCATGGATCAGCACTCGATGGAAGGAAGGGGACTGCTGCCGATGGATGACGTGGTGGTAGGTGCCGATGGAGAATCCACGGAACTTCAGATCTACAGGGAGGAAACAAGTCGGTTGGCAGATTTGGTATTGCAGCTACAGGCGGAGGTGCGTGAGCTGAGAGTTGCGGGAACTGAGGAACATAGGTGGCAGAACTGGACAGTACCAGAATTTCAGGATACGCCGAACACTTCGATGTTTACACATTTCAGCGGACGAGAGGAACATTCGCCGTTCAATCCATTCACTCCGAAACCTACACCCAAGCCTCGGACTAAATTAAGCAGAACACCTGTTGCACCAGCAAACTCTCCGGTGACAACGAGATCAACAATTGAGGGTACACTTAGCGCCGAGTCCAGCGACTGCACGCCGGCTACGGTTAAGGAGAAAAAGACATGCACACCGTCATCAGTGAGTGTGGATCAACCAGTGGAAGGTGCCAAAGAAGAGTTGGGGGAAGGCAAGGCTGCGCCAGGAGGTGAAGACGAAGCGGCCGAACATCACACCGGACCGGTTTAACGGGAAAACTCCATGGCGTGATTTCCTCCAACACTTCGAGGCGTGTAGACTGGCGAACGATTGGTCAGACGGACAGGCGAAGATTTTTCTGGCAGCAAGTTTGCAAGGGATTGCAGTCAAGGTGCTAGGGAGTCAACAGGCTGGAGGGAAAGATGTGAGTTACAGTCAACTCGTGCGCCTTCTGGAGGAGCGTTTTGGGCCAGGCCAGCTGGCGGAGAACCACCTGGTGGAGTTGCGCCACAGGCGGCAAGGTGCAAAAGAGACGCTTCAGGAGCTAGGGCAGGCGATTCGAGAACTGTCGGGACTAGCTTACCCTGAGCTGACAGACGAAGGAAGAGACAGATTGGCGAGGGGACATTTCTCTGACGCCGTAGAGGATCAAGCGACCCGCGAGGGGATCTTTCGCGCAAGGCCAAGGACCTTGGAAAAAGCAATTCGAGCAGCAATTGCCACCGAAGGATTTCTCAAGGTGGAAGAGCAGAGGGCGGGACGGATTAAGCCAAAGTACGCGAGAGTGCTTGGTGACGAGTGTGAGCCTTTGTGGCAGAAGTTTCAAGCAGATATCTTCGAGAAGCAGAAGAGCATGGAAGAGGCTATTTCAGAAAGCCGGAAGGAGATGAAGGCGCTGATGGAGCAGATAGCGAGGGGCGGAAATGGGCCTACGAAGCAAGAGCGGCCGGAGAATGGACGTGATACTTACCAACGAGCAAGGCGAGAACCTGCACCAGGCGACATCTGCTTTAGGTGCCGAGAACCAGGACACTTCGCCAGAAACTGTAGGCGCCCGTATGGAGACAAGACTAAGAAGTCGGGAAACGAGTCGCAGCTTACCCCGCGGCCCGGGGGCGAGCTGGGGGACAACCACCAGGGCCGAGAGGGGAAGATGGTGGAGAACCCCAAGCACTAGAGCGCGGGGAGGAGAAAAGTTTTGGGGGGAGTCGGATGATTCAAGCCCAGAGTGGATTGTTTGTTCCGGTGACTGTCAGAGGCTATAAAGCGAGTTTGTTGGTGGATACGGGGGCTACAAGTACGTTTCTCTCGTCCACTTTGTTTTACAAGATGGCGCCTGAGGATAGACCACCTTTGAGCAATACGGGACCGAAGGTTAAGAGTGCAGACGGGACTCCACTGGAGAGCATTGGTAGATCGTGGGTCGAATTACGCGTGGGTAAAACTACCTATCCAGTAGTAGCCACATTTGGTAAGCTTGACACCTTGGAAGGGATCCTGGGAATGGACTTCTTACTTCCGACTGGCGGAAACCTGAACTTCCAGGCGATGGAGCTGGTGATTAATGGGGAGAGAGTGCGTTGTACGGACACGAGAGGCGAAGCATTCTGTGCCAGGGTTGTTGTAGACCGCACAACCAGAATTCCACCAGGTCACGAGGCGCTGGTGCCGGGACACGTGATGCGAGGTACGCCTATGAAGGGGTTTGGAATCATAGAACCCGTTGACAGGAGTGAGGTGGCGAATAAAGGTGTTGTGGTAGCCCGTACTCTTGTTAAGGTCGATGACGGTGTTCTACCAATCAGGGTTTTTAATCCAGGGAAGCGAACGTGTGTTGTTCGTGAGGGAACCATGGCCGGAAAAGTGACAAGCATAGATGACGGCGATGTTGAACAAGTCCAGCAGCCATCTTCATCAACACCGCGGCGGGTGGAAGTTCCGGAACACCTTGCTGACCTGTACAGGCGGAGCAAGGAAGAGGTTTCACCCGAGCACCATGACCAAATAGCAAGGTTACTGAGCGACTACAGCGATGTCTTTTCCCAGAGTGACAGTGACATCGGGCGTACTGGTTGGGTGAAACACAGTATAAAAACTGGGGATGCAAGACCTATCAAGGAGAGACCCAGACGGTTTCCTCAGAGCGAACAAGAAGAGATAAGTCAGCAAGTGAAAAACCTTCTGAGGGATGGCAGGATTGAGCCGTCCGACAGCCCATGGGCGGCCAACGTAGTGCTAGTGAAGAAAAAGGATGGGTCGAAAAGATTTTGTGTTGACTACCGTCGCCTCAATGCCCTGACGTTGAAGGACGCATATCCGATCCCCAGGATTGATGACTCGTTGGACACCTTGACAGGCTCGAAATGGTTTTCAACTTTGGATCTATCGTCAGGGTACTGGCAGGTGGAGCTGGACTGCGAAGCTCAACAGAAGTCCGCTTTTGTGGTACGGAGTGGTCTGTATTGCTGGCGTGTAATGCCATTCGGTTTATGCAATGCGCCTTCGACATTTGAGCGACTGATGGAGCGTGTTCTGGCGGGCCTACAATGGGAGACAGTTCTGGTATACCTAGACGATGTTATCGTCTTTGCGCAAACAGTCCAGGAAGAACTTCAGCGCTTGGAAGTCGTCCTACAGCGCCTACGACAGGCGGGTTTGAAGTTGAAGCCGAAAAAGTGTAACCTATTCAGGAGGAGCGTGCTATATCTTGGGCATGTGGTGTCGGGTGATGGCATCGCGACCGACCCGGAGAAAGTTCAAGCCGTGCGGGAGTGGCCTACGCCGAAGAACGTCACTGAGGTCCAGAGCTTCCTCGGGCTGGCTGGCTATTATAGGCGGTTTGTCAGATCATTCTCCGATGTCGCACGGCCACTGCACCGCCTAACCGAGAAGGGGCAAAAGTTTGAGTGGGGTGAGGACTGTGAAGTCGCCTTCCAAGAGTTGAAGCAAAGGTTACAGGAGGCGCCCATTTTGGCTTTACCAGAGCCAAATGCCGAGTATCTATTGGACACGGACGCTAGTGACATTGGAGTAGGTGCAGTACTCTCCCAGGTGATTGATGGACAGGAGCGAGTGATTGCGTATGGCAGTAGAGTACTCAGCAAACCGGAACGCAATTACTGCGTTACTAGGAGAGAGCTGTTGGCGATTGTGGTGTTCCTGAAGAAGTTTCGCCAGTACCTGTATGGGCGTCGGTTCATCGTTCGCAGTGACCACGGGGCGCTCCGCTGGCTAATGAATTTCAAAGACCCACAGGGCCAGCTTTCTCGGTGGCTACAGGTGATCAGCGAATACGACTTGACCATTGTTCACAGACCGGGGAGGTCTCATCAAAATGCCGACGGATTGAGTAGGAGGCCTTGCCCACAGTGTGGACGAGAGGGAGACGAAGTGATGCAAACCACCTCCACAGGCGACCAGAGTGTCGGTGAAAGGACAGAGGCAGAGAGCAGTGAATCGCCTACTGTGAGAATTGTTGCACTAGGTACGGAAGATGCACGCAATTCGTGGAGAAAGGCGCAGGAGGCCGATTCAACTATGAGTTGGATTATCACAGCGAAGACAGGCGGAAACCCAAGACCAGAGTGGTCTGCAATGACAACCACTGCACCTGCGGTGAGGAAGTACTGGTTACTGTGGGACCAGCTGCAGATAAAGGAGGAACTTCTTTGCAAAAGATGGGAGTCGGATGATGGCCGACAGGTGCAGTACCAGATTCTCGTGCCCCAACTGCATCGGAAGGAGGTTGTAGAGGAACTGCACGGGGGGCCTACAGGAGGACATCTAGGCCAGACGAAAACATTGGCGAAGGTTCGTCACAGGTTCCATTGGTATGGGATGGGCGCAGACGTGAGGTCGTACGTTAGGCAGTGTGATGTATGCGCCTCCAAGAAGTCACCTGCCAAGGCGCGGAGAGCTCCACTTCAGCAGTATTCTGTTGGTTCGCCTATGCAGCGAGTAGCATTGGATATACTAGGCCCCCTCCCAGAGACAAACCAAGGAAACAAGTATGTGCTAGTCGTAGGAGAATATTTCAGCAAGTGGGTCGAGGCGTACCCAATCCCCGACGACAAAGCAGAGACGGTTGCTAGGACATTTGTCTCGGAGTTCGTCTGCAAGTTCGGTGTTCCTGTTGAATTGCATTCGGATCAAGGGCGCAATTTCGAGTCCCGAATCTTTGCCGAGGTTTGTAACATCCTGGGGATCCGAAAGACACGCACAACTCCGTATAACCCGAAGTCTGACGGGATGATAGAAAGATTTAACCGGACCTTAATAGGAATGGTTTCCGTGATGATTGACCCCCACAAGCGGCAGCGAGACTGGGACGAGAAGTTAGCTTTCGCCACGTTCGCCTACAGAGCAACACCGCAAGAATCGACCGCAGAGACGCCTAATATGCTTATGTTGGGCAGAGAAGTGTTCCTGCCACTAGACCTCACAATTCGAGTGGGTACTGAGGACAGTGAAGTGAGTAAAACTGAAGACTACGCTCTTCGCCTGAGGGGAGCAATGCGGTCGGCCCATGAGCGGGCGAGAGAGCACCTGAAAGCAAGTGCAAGGAGACAAAAGAGGACCTACGATAAGAAGACGATGACAACAATGCTGGACGCAAGACAATTAGTATGGCTCCATAATCCCAGTAAGAAGAAGGGCTTATCGCCGAAGCTGCAAAGGCGCTGGGAGGGACCATACATGATTGTTGACAAGTTGTCAGATGTCACCTATCGGATACAGCGGAAGCCGAGGGGCAAGAAGAAAGTCGTGCATTTTGATCGGCTTAAACCCTACTTAGGTGAGACGCCAGAGATTTGGAATGCTAAGGAGGCACCTGTGACACATAGTCCAACACGGACGGGACAAGTGGAGGGAGCTCCACCGGAGGGACCACAGCTAGGCGCGGCTGAAGAGTTGGTTGATGAGCGAGATAATGATGGCTCGACGGTGTCAACCGAAGTGGAAGTACCAGTTGCACCTGTGGAGGAGGCCAGTGGAAATACAGAAATCCCTAGTTGTGCGGACGGGGCGCCGACTACGGAGCAGGGCTCGCATGGGGTAGTTCCGCCGGCGCAAGCAGCTGCATCACAGGCGTTGAGGCGAAATCCAAAAAGACAGCGCAAAAAGCCGCAGCGATATCTGTAGCTGAAGGAACAGGGGGCACCTATTTACCAATCCAGGGGCAGAAAAATAGCAAGTAAATCCAGAAAATAAGATGTTGATGTGTAACCTATGTGTTGTGTTGGCAGGTGGATGATGGGGAAGGACGGTGTGGACAAACAGGCTCGAAAGGAGGATCCGATCAAGTGCCGGAGGTGTGGCGAGACTTTTCTGCACCAGCGCAGTCTGATCCGACACCTGGCCGTCGAACATGGGCCGAAAACCTACTTCCGATGTCGAAGGTGCGCCCATAAAAATAACAGGATCGACAACCTTCGGTATCACTACCGGGACTGCCACCCAGACAAAGTAGCAGAGGTAGCAGACATCAAGGGTGAAACCTGCGAGGAGATAGAGATGTTTGAGCGTCGTTGCGAGACAGGTGGGAACCGGCGCAAGAGGAGCCCAACTCCACCCAAGATCTCAAAGGAAAAACAACCTAAGAAGGACAAACCACGGGAGACAGACGCCTGCAGGAAGGCGAGTGAGAAATCAGAGGGTACGACACGAGGGTCATCACCTGGAAGCAGCGGAAAAGAGGATCGGTGTAGATCAGCAGATGCCAGGTCACAGAGCGGCGGGGGGTTGTCCAAGAAGCGAGGTAGGGAAGAAGCTACCGAGAAGCGATCGACCAAGAAGAAGCCTGCTAGACCAGCCGCCTGTACGGTGTCAAGGGCGCCTGACTCGGGTTCAGAGGAGCAAGTGATTGGAGCACCTGCACAGGTGGAGGAACCGCAACAGGAAGCGGATATACCTGTGACAACTCAGGGAGTTGATCAGAGGGAGCGAGAAGCTCATGACAAGAAGGTCGATGATGCTGCTCCGGAGGTGCAAGGGCCACTACCACTTACTCCTGAAGACCTACGAGAGATGGCGGAAATTGAGCTGTCACCGACCCCGATGTCTGTATGGGAGCCAGACGACGACTTTGTGGACGAGGCACCCAGGCCAACCAGAGGTGGAAAGTCCATTCGCTTGATGCAGATGAAGATTGGCAGTAACCACGGCGATGGGAGAGAGGAGGTGGACCAGCAAAGTGCTTCAGGGGCGAGGCCGTTGCTGAGGCTTAGTAATATCTTGCCAGGCCAGGCTGTGAAGGTGCGGGAAGTGAGGGAGACGTACCTGTACCGTGAGGAGTCGAAGGTGCTCCGAGGAGAAACTCATCGGGAGTTTGACGTGGTCTATCTGCGACCAGTGCCAACCCAGCCTGCTCCGCCGGCGCCCGAGTCCAGGATCCGCAGGATCGTCCAATCCACTGAGACAGGGGAGGAGCGCCTAGGACCTTCATACAATGAAGAAGGCCTGGAACAAGCCATGGCAGGGAAGGTCACCAGAGTCACCGAAACCTCATCGAGAGTGGTGTACCAGGATGATCAGAAAATCATGAAGGACAAGACCACACGGGTGTACGAAGTCGCATTCACTGCCGGGGTGGCCGTGAACAAGTAAAGAACTCCAGCTTATAACACCTTCTAAGGAACCATTAAGAAGCCCTTATTGGTTGAACTGTAAATATAAGTTATTAAAGTGTTTGCGCCTGAGAGGTTCCAGCTAAAGTTTTATAAAGTTTTGTAACGTTTTGAAAAGTTTCTAAAGTTTTGTAACGTTTTGAAAAGTTTCTAAAGTTTTGTAAAGTTTTGAAAAGTTTCTATAGTTTTGTAAGTTATAAGTTTTGTAAAGGTTTATAAAGTTTTCTAGTTCGTAAGTTTTCAAGTTTTATACCTTTTCTAGTTTAAAAGTGTTGCGGACCAACATTGTGCACCTTATTAGGCACAAACTGTATTGCTTTTATAGTTTTTGTAAGTTTAATCGGTCAAGGGACTGACCGAAACTTAAGGCGCGGCTGTGTGGCGCAATAGCAGTTTGGTGGTAGCCAGGGGCTATCGTAGCTCTAAAGTAGATAATGACCTAGACGTCAGCCAGGGCTGATGCGCGTAATGCGCTGCGGCGCCAGTCTATTTGCCGCGTGGGTATAAAAGCGCGAGCGCGTGTTCAGCGGGGGAGTTCCGTTGCAGTTCCGTTCCAGTCCCGTACCAGAGTAGTGAGACACGGGTGACCAGCAGTGCGTCGCAGTTGCTGAGCGTGTTTATTCAGTCCCTCGCCCGTGCAGATTAGTGGTAGTAGGCAGCTGTGTCCGTAAGTGAGGCTCTTACTGGGATAAGTTTAGCGGGGGCTTGTTCGGTCAGTTGAAGAGGGGAGGAACTCCGTCCACGGGAATAAGTAGCGAGGCCGTAGTGGTGAGTGGACGTTAACTTAGTGTGGAAGATTTATAACCTGTAAAGGGAACTCGCACCTGTTTAGGAAACTCGCACCAGTTTAGGAAACTCGCACCTGTTTAGGAAACCCGCACCTGTTAAGGGGAGACACCTGGGAAGGTGACCAACACCTGTCAAGGTCTATAGATGATTTGCAGTCTGCCTGAGTAGATTATAATAAAGGAATGTTCACCTAAAGAGAAGAGTCCCGTGTTTGATTTAGAGGTGCCCCGTTTTCCTTCCCCTGCCCTGTTCCCGTGTGTGCTGGCGTGAGTGCTGCTGGCGTAAGACCCGGCCGCGAATAAAGTTGTTCCCCTGCTGCGCCTGGCGGTAGACTGCCCCAAAACGGGCCTGCTCCCTTGGCCTTCTCAGAATTGACCGCTCGCTGACGTCGGCCGAGGACGACTCGGGGTTGCTGTCGGCGCGACCGCTACAATAGTCTGGTACCATTATCAGCAGCTTATTAAATAATAAATTGTAAACATTTGTTGAATTTCGATACCAAATCTGCCTCAATTGGGAGAAAATATGCTGTATACTCTAACGTTAGTTGACGGTCGTCTTTGATTTCATTTCAGGAGTTCATATACGTCCTGTTGTGCGAACACAAACAGCAAGTATTGGAGACTCTGTAGTAATGGAAATGCGGAAAGTGAACTCACCGAGCGAAGACTACAGATGGAGGCGTAATGGAGGCGATGTCATCGAAACTTGGAACAACCTCCTGAGTGTATCGATATCGAATGTCGTTAAAGATAATGAAGGAGTATACAGCTGCTTCGTTGTGGATCAAGAAGATGAACAACAACACGGAATCATGAGGCTCATAGTTAGAGGTTTGTCAGAGATTTGACAATCACCATACTTGTGCTTGAATGAACGATTTGGGTTTGTTTGTTTACTATTTATTTACAAGTCAATCAACAAACATTCAAAATGTGAAAGGCTTTCATCTTCTTCAATACTAGATTGTCCTTCCGGACGTTGGGGCCCACCATCATGTCTGAAAACCTGTCGTCGATGCTACAATGGCGGTTTATGTGATGACGAGTCTGGTACCTGTATCTGTGCTCCAGGGTTCAGTGGAGACAATTGCGAGCAAGGTAAAGAGTTTAAATACAGTAGAGTTGGGACAACTCCCTGAGTACCTTAAACAGTGAACAGTTTAAAGACCATTATGGTAGCCTGCTGACAGATTTCAAGTACTGACTAAATGTGAAACATTGTGGGAAAGATATGGAAGTAACAGAATTGCAATATTATAACAGTAAATAAAAAGAGAAAAAGAATATGTTGTCATCTTGTTGTCGTGTTTTGCAGCCCATGGTCGTAATGTCTTTGGTATTAAGACTGCTGATCAGAGGTGTCCCGGTAGCGCCGATCCACACCACGAGGCTTGCAGAGGGCGCTTGTTCTGTCTTCGTGATCCTTATGGATGCTCGTGTGCTGCAGGTTACATGGGACTTGACTGTATGCAAGGTACTGTAGTTTGGCTTGTTTCAGTGTAATTTGTTTTCATAAAGATGGTTCAGTTGTTATCAAAGTATTATAAAACAAAACAAATTATAGAGAAGTATTTGTGGAAGTGCAGTAATACCCTTTAAGTTTGTTCTTCAGAGTGTGCTGAAGGAACATTTGGTGCTGACTGTAAGCAGACATGTCACTGTGCATCGGCAGGAACCTGCAGTAAAGATACAGGAGAATGCAGCAATGGTGAGTGTGTCTGTCGTTGTAGTTATATCCATGCTACTAATAATAGAGTTCATTATATAATCATTGAAATAAGTGTGGCTTAGCCATTTACTCAAAAATCAATTTGTTTAATTTGCTTTTATGTTAATGTTAATGTGCTCATATTTATTGTTTCTTTTAATATCGCTTTCCAGGTTGTGAGGCACCGTACTTTGGAAGCAACTGCCAGTGCACAAGTAAGAGACATTCCAAAAATTAAATTAACCGAAAGTAAAATATCGCTAGGGTGTTTTACATTTCAAGAATGCTGCAGGTTGCTAGAACATCCTCACTGATAAAAAAGCCTCAGATTGTTCAAGACTCTTCAAATGTTACTTAAACTCTCGATTTTATTTTATGCAAGGAGATACTTATTTGAACGAGTTTTCTTCTTCTTCCTTATGATGCATTTCACCCATTTTTATACTTTTTATATCATTTTATCAGCTCAAAATGGCGTACTTGGGCTTGAAGTGACGTCAGGCGATCCTCATCAACTGTTCGTTGCATGGCAACCAGATCCTTACTCCTCTGGCTACGAATTGACAACCAGGGATGAGTGTGAAGACATTGTATCTCAGGAATCGATACCAGAAACAACTTACCATTTCATAACTGGCTTAGGGTCCCCACTGAACTACAGAGTTTACATTCGGCCGTTGTACCCTGGTGATGTAAAGGGACCTGAGGTGACCTTTCCACAGATAACAAGTGAGTCATTTCTGCCAATTTTGTTTTTGGCACAAATGTCTTCTAAACATAGCTTAATTGATTATGTGATAACACGCTAGTTAATTTTACAAAGGCGTAAATGAGTTTGAAACTTATTATAATTGCACAGCTCATAGGTTGACGTAATACTTTGTCCTATATCATCATTATATATATTTTGATCATGGCAAAGTTAGGTAAGTATTAATTTTGTTATTTCAGAACCAACCGAAGCCCCAACTGAAGTGAATTCCACCTCAGTGACGTCAACCAGCCTGAGTTTTTCCTGGAGTAAGCCACCTTGTGGAAGCCGAGGTGGTATCATCACAGGCTACACGTACATACTGACTGAAGTAGGCCCACCATCTACAGAAGTCGTTCAGTCAGTGACATCAGAGGAATCGGTGACCATCCAGGGTTTATCCCCGCTCACTGAGTACAGTTTTCAGGTTGCTGCCAACACCAACGCGGGAGCCGGACCGTACAGTCAAGCTCAAGTGAAAACGACCCTCAAAGGTTAAAACATTATCAAAATATCTTTGCAAGTAACTTTTATAGGGCGTACCCTCAAAATATGTGTTAACAGCAACTCTTATTTTCTTGCCAAATGTTGTATTCTTCCGCCTTTTTTCGTTTTGCGGAATTTGAGGAAGGTGTCTGTATTTTTCAAACGTACTTTGCCTTTCTCCTAGGACTTTAGGAATGACCAGATCTTACAAAATCTTACCAATGAAGCTTCATGAAATGAAAAAGTAACAGTTTATTGAACCATGCGCAATTTATTGAACCATGCTGTTTAAAATTACAGAATGTCTGACATTGAACAACAGTTTCTTTTGAATTGTTTGGTATACGTGTGTTTCCGGCGAAGAAATTTCACAAGCATTTTCCTTTTTAAAACAAGATCCTTTTTAAATCACGTGACCACTAAAAAACCAAAGAAATCGTATCAAAGTATGATATCTTATCTCCATACTATATTAATTATAGCGCCCCCTATCGATGATACTACCTCATCATCGGCAGTGGTAGGCGGCTCAGTAGCAGCTGCTGTCATCATGATTCTCATGGTTATAAGTGTCGTCATTGTACTGTATAAGAGGTAAATCTAATTCATAATTGCTAAAAGACTGACATCATTTGCAAACAAACTTTGGTTTCCTCTTTGTCGTTGAGTAGATATTTAACAGTAACTTTTATTCTCCAGAAGAGCAATAATATTGCAAAGGATTTAATATCGCTTACAAATCTCAAGTCATATTTCAAATATTTCCAAATTTAACGATGGCAACACTTTTGTTTGATTTGATAACCTATGAACTAATTTACAGAAGAAGCCGTCGAAAGAACCAGCCTTCTGGCGTCAAAGAAGAAACTTCTCTTCCACAGATCAATACTTTCGAAGCAGGTGGGTTTTCTGTCAAAGCTTTTAATTTACAAGCTGCAAAGACAATTCGTGGCCGTGACTATCGGAACCCAAAAAAATTCCAATTTAAAAAATCTGCGAAGTAAATACATGGCTAAGCATGCAAGGACCGCAGCCGAAATCAGTTGACATTTGGATTGGAAACTGTTACCAAGTTGAAGGCTAATCTTACCGTGCTTGGAAAATCTTGCTAACCAAATTGTGTGAAAATGGAGTTATATCTGATGCTGATTTTGGATGATATTTTCTATTTAGATGTAACCTATCAGGCTCCAGAACCAACTAAGGAACCGGACCCGTACATGAGCCTTGGAGATGGTGTAGTGACGATGTCTTCTACCAAACCCACTGTGCAGAGCCCGATCTCTAACGTCGAAACTACCCAACCTCATCCGGAACAGCTTACCTCGCAAACATCCGAGTACGCCTACGTGGACAACGTTGTGAAGTATTCTGCACATGCAGCCTCACGAGACTTAAAGTTTAAATCTCATCCAAATCCTCCCGCTTTTCAACCACCAAATGCAGACGAAGACGAAGGATACGAGGATACAGGAGCTGCTGCGTACACATCGTAGACGAGGGTGCAGAGAAATCCTCCACGCCGTCCGACCTACGCAATCGGAAGCCTAAACCTCCTCCGAAACCACAGGTTACCGACGAAGATACGTATGAGGTTCCGGATTCTGCTGCGTACGCATCCATCGACGAAGAGAAAAAGAAGTCTTCCGCATCACCGTCCGTCGCACGCAAGCCGATGCCCGAACCTCATCCGATACCGTCCGTCTCACAACCAGCTGCGGACGAGGACGCGCAAGAGCAACTGATACAAAAACTGTGCAGCCAGCTTTCGGTTCGTGATAAAGAGCTCGTAGATTACGTCCGCAAGAAGGAGCAGGCTGGTCAGAATGGCTTCCCTGCAGATTTCAAGGTGAGTGAAAAGCAAACAAAAGATTGCGACCTTTTTGATACCTTTAAATGTGACACCATAGCAGTCAGCATCGTCAAGGAAGACGTGTTCCCAGACTACACAGTTCGAGTTTTCCAGATAGACAAGGTGAACTACTCATTGATAATTCGCTTTGACAACAGAACTCTCCGTTGTTCTACATGCAATTGACAACTTTTGAGACTGTTGCTGTCAATAAAGCCAAGGCTGTTCCTAACATGAGAATAATTATGTTCTCCGCTGCGAGCCGAAGCCGAAAATACCCGATTCGGAAATGGCCTCTCTTTCCGGTCATTTGTGCGCATGCTCAAAATTTCCCGTTTTTAGGGGTCATTTTATCTGCTACCAACAAGCGTTAGAATAATTCCAATTATATAACTACAAAAGCAATTTCGAAATTGCGAGCTTCAATTACGTAAGATTTGTGTTGACAATCTTTTCTCCTGAAAAGTTTATGTATTAAATACGACCTCGTTGTATCAAGTTACTGATTTCTGTCTTAGTTTTTCAATAAGAAAGATGATCGTCTGGTAACCCAGTTCCACTTCAACACCTGGACAGACATGGAAGCACCAGAGCACCCGACTACTTTGCTCAGCTTCATGCGTAGGGTGAATGCAGTGCGTAACGTGGGACAAACCATTGTGCATTGCAGGTAGGAACTGTGGTGCGAACGACTTGTTTGATATCATAAACTACTTATTAATCACAAGTTCTTATTTTCCCCAGTTTAAGTTTTTGACTTTTCTGTAATATTGAAAGCTTTAGTTTAAAGCACTCATTATCATTTACCTTTTTGCTTGGGGCTTTTTTTAAACTTGAGTTGGAAAAAATGATCGACATGATCGACATGTTTAAACTATTATGTAGGCCTGTATGACTATGTCTGGAATTAACAACAACTGTTCCTGAAAAACTTTGAAACAATTATCATCGTTTTCTGTTTCTTATTTTACAGTAATGGTATCGGCCGCACAGGAACCTACATCGCCCTGGACTCCATGCTTGATCAGATGCGCCAAGAAGGACAAGTTGATATCCTTGGCTTCATCTATCGCATGAGACAAAAACGAAACAAGATGGTGCAAACACCGGTAAGTTCTGATACATTTGTTTTTAATGGTGGGATACACATTACAATGAATGGGATGATAAAGATGTCAATTAACCTGATGATTTCCTCTTGTTCGAATATACCTGAGATGTCGGACAACTAAACAGAGACTTGAAGTTAGGTGGAATTGTTGCAGTTGACTAAACCACATCTGACAAAAGGAGACCAGTGGCGTCTAGTCCATATAGAGGGCGCTTCATTTTCACACTATCAATTCTCTATCAGTTGTATCTATTGTGATTGATAACATGATATTATTTCATCGATGTTTATATTTTAGGCGCAATACCGATTCATCTTCGAAGCTCTGCTGGCTGCTTCTAAGGAAGATGACACGTCTTACGAGAACGTAGGGAAGGGCGCCAAGAAGGCGAAGAAACAGGTGGATGCAAAACTGACTGGAAAATAAACCTCAATGACCTGAGTTGACTAATGAGTTTGAAGATTTAGAGGCTAACATTTTACATGATAGAAAACAATACACTTTGTTTATACCCGACTAACTCTGGGTATTTGCTGTTGTTTTTGTTGTTGTTTTTTCAAGTTGTGTGTGTGGTTTTTGTTTGCTTAAAATTGTACACATATACAATGTACGCTTTATTCACTGATCATTTATCCAAGATATCATTTAATAAAAATATGTAATTTACGATAATACAGTTAACAATGATGCATCCTTAATTGCATAATTATTGTGAATAATAAGAATTGAATGAATGGTGTTAAGAAAACAAAGAAACAGTTGGATTTAAACTTACTATAAATGATTTGAGTGGTTTCTGATTACGACCAAATTTCACGAGAAAAAAACGGTAACCTGTCTATTTAGTGAACAATGTTAGTTGATATCTTTGAACTCTGTTATATCCTGTTTGATATATAATTAATATGACGTATACCTTAGATCTGCTGCTTTATATACTCATAAATAAATATACCGCATTGAGTCATCTATTAATTGTATATACTCAGAAAAAGTGTACTGCATTTATTTTATTAATTGTAAGCGCAGTAAATGTTTTTGTCCATTGCCAATACATTTCTTAATTGTGTATTGAACAATCATTTAGCAATTGGTGTTAGTTGATATTTCATTGCAGCTTTGTTCCATGTTTGACACGTGACGTATATCGTAAACCTACTACTTTATATACTCAGAAAAAATGATACCACATTGAATTTAGCTGCTAATTGTATATACTCTAAAAAGCGTATATACTCTGAAAAGCTGAAAAAACGTACAATGTATTATTTTGTAGTGTATAATCATTTATCGTTTTGTGTAAGTTGATTTTTTTTATTGGAACTTTGTTTAAGATATATTTTAAATATATATGCACGTTCAGTATAGCATAGATGTACTGCTTTATATAATTAAAATAGAGAATACCACATTGAATTTATAGCTACTATTTTGGAGTGCTGTGGCCTCGTGGTTAAGGGCATTGGATTCGTGGTCTGCGGGTAATTCTGCAGGTTGTGGGTTCGAGTCCAGCCTGGGGTCATGGTGCGTGTGCCCTTGGGCAAGGCACTTTGTCACTCATTGCTTTTCTGCACCCAGAAGTAAATGGGTACCTGTTAGGGCAGAGATGGTTATTTGTGATTAAATTAGCTTGCGCCTAACAGGCAGCATCGAGCTGTATACTCCCCAGGGAGCTGAGATGGTATTTGGAATGTTTCTTGGGCCCAATGAGCAGGGGTAATAATAATGGTGAAGCTCCTTGAGTGCCAGTCCTGATGGATACGTGCGCTTTATAAATACCCCCTATTATCATTACTACTAATTGTATATACTCAGAAAATGTGTACTGCGTTAATTTTGATAATTGTAATCGAAGTAAAACCCTTTTCCCATTGTTATTACCATATAAGTAATTTTGTATTGTACACGTGCATTTTTTATAATTGAGCAGTAGTTAAAAATGCGGCATTTTTCAGTGCGTCAGGACATCGTTGAACAATGTGAATGTACGCTTAAAAAAAATTCTTGAATTTTCCTGTCATGTGACTTTATTAACAAATAATTATCTTACCAAAAATGGAAGTAACAGTCAGGTCAAGGGTACTAGTTAGTTAAATATTTGGGTCTGCTTTATATTAAAAATTATGGTGTTATATTTTAAAAGGCCATGCAATGTTATTTTCTTTGATGTTTTTTTTCAAATTTCGTTTTGCCTTTTTCAAGGGTATTTTGGTCCTTTTTATGGTAATGCTACTTTCCATAATCATGAACAAATTAATGTGTGATGTCATTTCAGGCCAAATTTCTTGGACCAATCACATGAAACAACCTTCCCAATAGTATAATTAATTAATTTTTAAGCTGACCAATCGTAAGCTTCACAAGAATCATGTGACGTCGCACGGCATGCATAATGCATTAGTCATCATGGCGTCTTCCATGTCTTTTTAGCGAGAGCGAAATGTTCGTCACTTTTTCAACAATTTGACATTGATTCGAGTTTTTCGGCTCGTGTAATGAATCCATTTGAGTGGGCAACGATCGTCTAATGACAGCATTACCTGCAGAATTCGTTGGAGCCTTCAATACTGCTTCGGACAGACTGGGACTGAACGACTTTCACCCACAGCAACGGGCCGTCACTGCAGCGTTTCTTCGAGGATGTACGAAAGCCCTGTAGTGCCATAGAGATTTTTTTTCTCGAAGTTCGTTTTTAGGAGATTTTTTTTCTCGAAGTTCGTTTTTAGGAGATTTTTTTTCTCGAAGTTCGTTTTTAGGAGATTTTTTTTCTCCAAGTTCGTTTTTAGGAGATTTTTTTTCTCGAAGTTCGGTGTTAGGAGAAATTTTTTCTCTCGAAGTTCGTTTTTAGGAGATTTTTTTCTCGAAGTTCGTTTTAGAGATTTTTTCTCGAAGTTCGTTTTTAGGAGATTTTTTTTCTCGAAGTTCGTTTTTAGGAGATTTTTTTTCTCGAAGTTCGTTTTTAGGAGATTTTTTTTCTCGAAGTTCGTTTTTAGGAGATTTTTTTTCTCCAAGTTCGTTTTTAGGAGATTTTTTTTCTCGAAGTTCGTTTTTAGGAGATTTTTTTTCTCCAAGTTCGTTTTTAGGAGATTTTTTTTCTCGAAGTTACGGAGTTTTATGAAGTTACGGAGCCCCTAAAGGGACATTCAAAATTATTTTTTTATCTCGTGCGCACGACATAATATCTCGTGCGCACGAGATAATTATCACGTGCGCACGACATATATCTCGTGCGCACGACATAATATCTCGTGCGCACGACATACATCTCATGGAATGTCGGACGCTTCGCCCCATTTCCACGTCGCCCCATGTCACTTCGCCCCTAACCACATCGCCCCATCCCCACTTCGCCCCATTCTCACTTCGCCCCATTCTCACTTCGCCACATCCCCAATTCGCCCCATCCCCACTTCGCCCCAGCTTTTACATGTAAAAAAAAATCTCATCTATTTTATTGGCTTAAAAACAATTCCAACAGATTCACTAATTGCTAACCAACGGAAAGAATTAGCCCACCAATATTGACCAAATGAACAATTCATAACAAACCTCTCAAGCTATCACTCTCCGCTACCGAGAAAAAAAGCTTGAAGTAAAAGATCCAACTTTGTTCCCAACCCGGCTATACCAACCCGTCTCCCACTTATCTGAGAACGACAATACCAATCTACATGGGGCGAAGTGGGGATGGGGCTAAGTGGGGATGGGGCGAAGCGGGGATGGGGCGAAGTGGGGATGGGCGAAGCGGGGATGGGGCGAAGTGGAATTGGGGCGAAGTGGGGATGGGGCGAAGTGGTTAGGGGCGAAGTGACATGGGGCGACGTGGAAATGGGGCGAAGCGTCCGACACCCATCTCATGCGCACGAGATATATGTCGTGCGCACGAGATATTATGTCGTGCGCACGAGATATTATGTCGTGCGCACGAGATAAGAAAATAATTTTGGATGTCCTTTTAGGGGCTCCGTAACTTTAACTCCGTAAAATATATCTCATAAAAACGAACTTCGAGAAAATGTATCTCATAAAAACGAACTTCGAGAAAATGTATCTCATAAAAACGAACTTCAAGAAAATGTATCTCATAAAAACGAACTTCGAGAAAAAAAAATCTCGTAAAAACGAACTTCGAGAAAAAAAATCTCCTAAAAACGAACTTGGAGAAAAAAAATCTCCTAAAAACGAACTTCGAGAAAAAAAATCTCCTAAAAACGAACTTGGAGAAAAAAAATCTCCTAAAAACGAACTTCGAGAAAAAAAATCTCCTAAAAACGAACTTCGAGAAAAAAATCTCCTAAAAACGAACTTCGAGAAAAAAAATCTCCTAAAAACGAGCTTCGAGAAAAAAAATCTCCTAAAAACGAACTTCGAGAAAAAAAATCTCCTAAAAACGAACTTCGAGAAAAAAAATCTCTATGGCACTACAGGGCTTTCGTAAGGATGCGACCCGTTTGTTAGCCTATCGCGGGCTGACCAATGAGAATTCAGTATACGCGCGCGGGGGTGGTACCTCATTACCGTAATAGGTTTTGCTGGGTCAACTCAAAACCATCAAGGCGTTGGGTTACGCGGACTAGCTCACGCATGTACTGTGTGTGCATGGCTGTTGTACGAGTACGTGTGTGTACGTGCGTACGTACAAGCATAGCCTTGCTGTATGGTACAAGTTACTTTCTCACTAGCAGCGTACGGGCATCGATATGTGCACGCAATTATGCCTTGCCAAGTTGATTAGGGATTTTTATCGGCGAATCGATAAGTCCAACACCTTGGTCAAGGCTACCGATGATGTTGCACGTGTGTGTCCTCGACACAAACGCAGAGCCAGTGTCGAACCTGAACGTCTGATATATCCCAACATAGAAATGTTTGCGACCCCGCGCGTCAGCGAAATACTGTGACGTCATTTCGATTAGCAATGTGGACTAAGTTATTGATTGGTCACTTTGGATGCCATGTTTTTGTAATACAACGGGATTTTCTCAGTGCACTCTTTGCGACCCAACCCATCCTGGCATACAAACGCCAAAAAAACATAAAAGATGGCCTGGTCCGATCAAGGATTAACCCATCTCCACCATCCAACCAAGAAAAAAACTTGGATGAGGAGAACTTTCAAATCCTTTTGGAACTTCTTGAAGAACAGAACTAACATAATGGTCATTTAGGCATGGATTTCAAAATAAAAATAAAAAATAAGGAATCCACTTAGTCTGATCATTACAAGAAAAGCTAACGCGTAAAATATTCTTTACCATCATTAGCAATAAAGTAAACACATACAAAAGAATTAAACATAGGGTGACTGATGAAGTGCGTAAAAAGGGCACAGAAAATATGCACTGTTTCCCCCGACACACAAAAAAGAAAAACAGGTGGGACGGCATATTATCACCGGTATAAATCAAAACATTAAGTGAACTAGAAACAAAAACAACATGTACACAAACCAGTCCCTGCGTCGCCTAAACACCGAATGAGTTTTTTTGAAACTCCCGCTCTCCGGTTATCACCAATCTAATGGGCCCGCTGGCGAGGTATGTGTTGACAAGTTATAACCCACCCATCACCGCAACCCGGCAGTGGAACTGATTTTACTCCCTATATGCGTATTGAATTTCCAAAAAAGAAAAAAAACCTTAACAAATACGCTCTAGGCAGTTTAGTCGTATAACTACACAGGTATCCATACCAGTGATTGTAAGTCTTAAATAAACGAAAATCTTCCCTAGCTGGTTGCAAACACAATGTTTTCAAAAAAAGATTCATCAGCTCACAGAGCCCCTCTTACTCCAATGTTCTACATCCCATAAAAAGAAAAGAATGAGGAGCGGCCCTGCTGATGCTGATAGCAAATCCCATCCCCCTCCCATGTTTTGAACCCTAATTCACGGCAGCAACTTTCTTGGAATGACCTTGGAACTTTCCAACAAGTTTTTAATATCAACAGATTATTCCCTGAATTTTGCTTGCACAAAACCGGTTCTTCCTTGCTATCTTCCTAGCCAGAAAACCACTTCTTTTTAAGAAAACACAAGTCTGATAAAAACTTAATGCATGGTGGCGGCCAAACTCCATTCCATTTAACTTAAAATGTAGTGGCGACATGTATGATTACGCCCCTTCCTACTAAACACAAAAAACATGTAGAACAACGGCTTACCGAAGACCCGATAAAAAAAGGCGCTGAATGGTCAGAATCTCAAGGTCAGTTTGTTTTTGTTTTATAATTAATCGCCGAATCCGCTCGCATATCATAGACCATTGCTGGTGTAGACTAGAACGTATTATTGTAGCCTGTAGGAAGTCTTGTTTCAGTCTCAGGCCACATGATCATTGGGCTAACATGGCTAAGGGGCAAACATACATTTATGTTTGAAAAGTATTTCACACTTTAATTCCTGACAACAAATGAAATATGCATCACTCAACAAATCAGAACTGTTCAGTTGATGCTGAATTTATTGCACTTTTTCAACTTCCGTAGGACAATACAAGTTGATTTCAAAAAGAGAACTGTATTTTAATAAAAACCGTTTGCACTTTTAACAAGTTTTATTTTCTGAGAAAAAAAGACCTTATTTGAAAAAAAAAACAAAAAAAAGGAACAACTGGAAATTATACATACTCTGAAATTTTACAAGATATATGTGTAACATAAGCAATTCAGGTAAAAAAAAAGAAAAGGAATTAAACACAAAATATGCTCATACATACCCTGAAATGTTACAAGGTATATGTGTAACATAAGCAACTCATGTAAAAAAAAAAATAAACACAAAATATGCTCATGGTAATTAAATTGTTATATAAAAATGCAGTAGAAAATAAACGCAACATAAAAAAGTTGTCGGGAAGACGCACAAGCAGATAAATTATTGTAAATTCCTGCCGACGAATTGAGCTTATGTATTACGAGGCAAGAAACCATGTTGAAAATTGAAACGTGGCATTGGAACGTAAACAAACCCACACAACGGTCGCAAATTGCAACATATACGACAATACGTATTTCAAAATTTAAAAAAATGTTCAAATACAATTGTGTACTTAATAAAACTGGAAAATATATGTGTGTAATGACTACACAAATACATATGCGCAAAAGTAAACTTGGTTAACAATGAGAATACCTAAACACTGTCGGTCATCATTTGGCGGAAGGAAACTGATATCTCCACAATCACAACAATGAGAGTGAACAAACAATGAAAACCTTTAATATTATTGTTTAACTTATCCAGTATCTCTGGATTAGAACACACAATAACAGCCGCGTGGTTGCGGAGGCCGATTTCTAATGGTTACGCAATACTTTATTCTGAATGAAACAGCATGCACACAGACATGTTCACGTTGGTGGGCGAAATCTTTGAAACTTAATTGCTCCCGTTTGGAAGACCGTATCGTCAAACAACTTCCAGGAATTCCTTCCCTTATAATTATCCAACTATGTGCTAAAAATCGTTTTGATTATGTTCAGTACCTTTCGTTGAAATTGGTAAAATAGGCCTGGCTACGTGCATTTTTAATAGTAGTAACACTGATGTTTGCAATATATGTCAATCTTTTCGAGCATCACGAACATTAATAAGGTTCATATCGATTATGGTGTCCAGTAAAAAAAAATTCAGAATAGCCTCCGTCACGAGTTATTAATAAATAAATATCACCCATTTTGCCGGCTTCCATTGGTCGATACCGAGACCCACGCGAAGTCACGCCGATCGAGTGACGCTAATTAATATGCTAATATATGCGCTTCGTTATTGTTGCCCCAAAATCAGCCAACCGGAAAACCATGCACGTGAGTTGGTCAGCAAAAAAAATCCTCGTCGAAATTTACATGGGAAATAGTTCAAGGTGTAACACAAGCGTTCGCAACAACAGATTAAGCTGAAATTCGGAATATCCTTAGATGATATACATGTGAGTGTTCAACTCGTGAAATAACAACTTCAGTGGATTCCTAGAAATAGATTTGGGGACATTTTCGAACGATTTCTTCCCGACTATAGAGGTCAGCTTAACCAGTAACCACAATTGACATTTCGGCACCGATGACGGCGATTCTTTTACTGTCATGAAGTATAGAATGTCTTCTTCTGTTATAATTTAACATTTCAATCATATTGAGCATACTTTCTGAGAAACACAACGTTCAAAAGGCAATTTTTTTGGGGGGGCGCATGAATTTCACTTTTCTGTTATAGCGTCGAAGTACGTAATCAGATTAACTTTGTTGAACAACGGCGACGCTTAGGCCTTCGCAACCACATGGCTGATAAATGCAGCGGCAGATTTCAATATTGTTATTAAGCTTGTACATCAAATATACAGATGTACATTGTACCATTACACAAATAACACAATATCTGAATAAAATATAGACATACATATATTCATGTAAATGAGTATATAGTAATATATGAATACATTTGAATAAATAATGCTGACAGAAATTGAACACATAACACCGATGTATAATATAATACCCCGTCTAAGTACAAAGGCATGCATGCATACATCGCATGCATGTAAAATTTACACAAATGCTCAGACAAGAGCTGGGTTTATTTTATTTTTATTTTTTTTAATCCAACCCCATTTTTTTTAGCTCGGGATAGCAGCTCAACAAATCGTCTTGCCCCTCCGTTAGTTAGTGAGTTGGTAACAAACGTTGACATTGTCTATTGCTCCTACATATTCTGACCAATTTCAACCTAACTTTGCCAAGAGTATCAGTAGCCCAGTCCCAACATGTCACATGACCAAACTGCGGTCAAAGGTCATCATGGGGTCACTGGGGTAAAAAAATGTGATTTTCCTACTCAAAACACTTCTCCTTCCAGAAATTAAATGGCAGAATCACGTGACTCGTGCTTGAACACAAATTCGTTGGCCCGCAGCTTCAGAGATACTTCCGATTGAGCTTGTTCCAATATGGAGAAGCGTGCTTAAGAACCTGCTCAGCGGTTTAAGGGCAGAGTTGTAGAAGACCACTTGGAGGGACATTCGAACAGAGGGCTGACGGCACCTATTACATGTACATGTAAGGCCATCAGTGGTGTAGTACTCGTACTCAGTACTAGCAAAAAAAGTACTCTAATTTTAGAGTATCTGTTGTCGAATGTCAAAGTACTCGTACTTGACATGACGGTACTCATACTCGGGCAGCAAAGTACTCGTACTCGACATGTCGAAATTTGTTTACGGTCATCAAAGTACTCGTACTTGAATAGCAGTGCTTGAAATAAATATGGTATAGCTTGACTTAATTACCACGGCCTTAGTTTATTGACACTTTCAGTTTGAAATGGTGGATTGGCTTACAGAGAAATCAAAGTTTCCAAAAATGTCCTATGTGGAAGTCCAGACAAACACTAGCCACGAGAGGGTCTGTATATCGGTCTGACTGGGCCTTGGCCAATTACACACACTGAACCATTTGCCGCATGGCCGTATTCGGAAAGAGAAGTACTCGTACTTGGAATTCAAGTACACGTACTCATACTAATGGAAGTACAAGTACTTGTACTCGGAGACCTGTACTTGTACTTGGAAGTACAAGTATACTCACACTCGTACTCAGTATCCTAAGTACTGGACAGTACTCGGTACATGTACTCGGAAAAAAGTACTCGACTACAACACTGAAGGTCGTCCTCAGGTCAACCCTTGCGAAGACGCATTGAAGTGGCTTACATGTAAGTATATAGCCATAGCCGGCTGAAAGCGAGCCAGGGTCTAGCAGGGCACGGTGAGCTAGCCATGCTGCTACCAGTTGTCAACAGTTCTACTGAACCAGAAATTAGAGGAGGAATACATGAGACTGAGCAGGGAAACTGCAGGTCTTTCACAAACTCTCATACTCAGCTTCTTTGCCCGGAGCCGCCCTAACAGTGCAAGGCATGGAGGAATCGTTCCTGCAACCAAGGAACATTCATAGTTTGGCCATCCAAGGTGTGCATTGTTGTGATGGGATGAAAATTAGTGACAAATCTGTAGTATTGTTCAAAGAATCTGAACCATGTGAAACTTGATGAAATATTCTCGCCAAAGAAATTAGAGTATGCTTCGATCAGAGTTGTAATGACTCGAGTCAATGACTCGACTCGAGTCCGACTCGAGTCACTTTTTTTGGCGACTCGACTCGACTCGAGTCCCGACGGGTAAATGACTCGACTCGACTCGAGTCACTGCGAGCAAATGACTCGACTCGACTCGAGTCCCTCATCAGAATGACTCGACTCGACTCGAGGAAGGCTAATAAGACTCGAGTCCCAAAAAATAAAAGCAAAACTTATTTGAGAAAAATATTTGCAATGACTTACGCCGCGCCGTTCGCGTTGCCAGTTTTTGTTCACGTCACGTTAATGTTCGCGAATAATGTACGTTCATATACAGCGGCCGTCTGTTTTCCTTCTTCCATAATGATATAACAAACATACACCGTGTCGCGGACTCCCACCTTGTGGTTCTATAGCATGTAATGCTAAACCCGGAACCAGACTTAAAACGCATTTCTCAATCCGTGGTTTCATCATTGGTTTCGGGCGATTTTGAAGTTCTTGGTGGAACGCTGGCTAAATTTATGTCCCGATTTCACAAAACAAATGGATACGGACGGGCCCACCTTTAAATAATCAGAAACAGTTTTGTATAATGCAATTAGGTTTTGACGTTGTCAGCGATCAGCGAACAACAAAATCTAGACCCGAAGCCAAACCAGTTATAAGTCCGAAGTTTCACATCTTCTTATCTGTGACGTGAGCTAGCAATGGAAACTGTTGGTTGGGTAGCATACAGCATACTTTATGTCTTTGGATTTTCGTAATAGACTGGTGCCTTGTATTTCTCTCTTGTGTTTGTTGCTTTTTATTGTAATTTATTATATAGTGTTCAAATATTTGTGACTCGAATTGACTCGAGCTAAATACTTGACTCGACTCGACTCGACTCGACCACACTCTGTGACTCGACTCGACTCGACTCGACCTTGTTGACCTAATGACTCGACTCGACTCGAGTCACTTCTTTAAAATGACTCGACTCGACTCGAGTCACAAAAATCAGTGACTCGTTACAACTCTGGCTTCGATCCACTTTGATACCTTCATTGTTTGATCTACAACTTTTGCATTGAAACAAATGTCCAAGTTTTTGTTACAGGTGAACACCCTTTCCCCAACCATAAGTCCCCATCTACAGGTAATTTTATCCATGTAGGACTTGCTTCTGGATTGTGGTTCTAGGTTTATACATGTGTAATGGTTCTACATTTACATTGTATGATGATCTACAGCTAATAATTGATGAATATGTATGTTAGTACAGTATGTTCATCGTACATCTATCTTCATCTTTGGAACTGAAAGAAGTATCAAAGTTTTTGTTAGGGGTGGCTACCCTTTTCCCGCCATTACAACCATTTCACCGTGGCAATCCCCTTGTGAAAACGGTATCCCACTTGTATGAAATGTTGTGTATTAACTTTAAGCAACACTTCAAAAGTACATTTCAAAAAGTTATTTCAGGTAAAAATGAGCTTCATGACAAAAAAAAGAGCACTGAAGCCTGGCAGATGTATAATTGAATTTCAAATTTTTCTAATGTATCTGTGAAGAGTTAAATAACTTTACAGGTTGAATACAATACTGTTTCCATGTAATCATACATGGTTTAGGCAGGATAGGTTCAGAAATGGATTTCTGCAAATTACAAATGTATTACCCCAAATTGATAAAATTACAAATGTATGCACCACTAAAGAATTTGATGAGTCTAACACAAACAACGTTCACTCTGATATTGTACCACATTCTAGACTGAAACTCCACTTTGGTATCAAAAGAGTAAAAACTGGATATGTGGGTGGAAGTCCCTCCTATGCTACTAAGAGCTTTCAAACATGACTTTCTGAAGAAAATTGTTAAAGTTGAGATATTATCATTAAATCTTGACAACCCTGGATTAGAATTTGGCATGCAAGTCTGTCGAAACACCTAGAGCCTCTAACATGACTTTGAGCAACAAGTCCTTTCAGTCTTGATCACGAGATGGAAGTCTGTCGACCAGCTTAGAGGGTTCTAACAGGATTTTGATCAGCAGGTTGTCAATCACTGTTTTGTCCTCTAAATCTTGAAATTAAAGGGAATATACATCATTTGCTTTTGCTGTAATTTTTAGAAATGGATGGAATTGGGGGGTTGGTAATATATAGCAAATATAGTAACACTGACTTTTTTTAGGTTTTGGGTTCGAGAATGCTATAAAAACCAAGAAAAACAATCATTTTCCTGTAGTCTGGTTCCCTGACTCCATTTAAGAAGAAACAGAGCAGTTTACATATATTGGGGAATTGTAAGGTCAGGGAACCAGTCTAGCTGGCTTGTACCCGTTCATAGGTGTATAATCGATTGCAAACAAATGTGATGGTCAATTGGGGCCAGTATTTGAAAAAAAAGCCAGTTTTTTCCAACGCTGGTCGGCCGACCAGCGTTGGAAATTTATACAAAAATACCACTTTTCTTGAAAATGACAGTATACCAGGTGCCATGATTTTACAGGATGCTTTACACTGTCATTCACTAACAGTCAAGGTATTTCAAAATAATTTGGTAGTTTTATTTTTTGATGTTTGCAAATGTTGTATTTTCCCTTTAAGCTGTCAACCAACTTTATCCAGCATGCATTCAGCCTTCAGAAGTGGATAGTCTGTGTCAAGACATTACTGTTTAGTCTTTACAATCTCCGGATGGAAGTCTGTATAACCAACCTACAGCTTTCTAACAGGACTTTGAGCAACAGGTTGTCAATTACTGTTTAGTTATTACTACCTTGTGAGGAAAGTCTGTCAACCAACTTAAAAGGTGGCAAGCACGACTTTCAGAAGCAGATTTTCCTGATTAAGACATTACTGTTTGGTGTTGACAATGTTGGGATAAAAAATCTTTGTTTATTAATCTAGATCTTTCTACTATACATGTAACTATCAGCAGCAGATTGAGATGGTTGAGACAAAACATGAAGTTGTAACCGTCTACAGATGGAAGCCTGTCAACCAACTTGCATCAAGACATTACCGTTTAGTCTTGGCTACCCTCAAATGGAAGTCCCTATCCAGCAACCTGGGGCTCTCCAGAATGACTTTCAGGAGCAGGTTGTCTGTGTAGTCTTCTAGCTCTCGAATGTACTGCTGCCGCTCACGCAGTAGTCTCTCCTTCAGCAAGAGCCGACGGATCAGTCCCTGAACACAACAATTCAGAAAAGATCATCAAATACATCTTACTGGGACACCAACTTTGTCTGCTATTTAATGTTGGGGTAAACTGGGGTTAAAACGCCAGATTTTAAAGTTTTGGTCATTATCTCAGTGCTGCTTGGAGCCACTAGGAAATAAATGTGTAGTTTAATGCAATACATGTCTCCTCTATATATCAGGTGCAAATATAATATCATGGTCATTATATTGATGAGGGGAAATATTTCCCCCTTTTTGGGAGGAAGGTTGGCGGGCGTTTTTACCCGGGTCTCTGGCCCACATTTTTTTTTTTTAAAGATGGCTATACCACAGGTTTCCCTGTAATATAGTCCTATTTTTTTCATGTATTTAATATTGAGCGATATCAAGTACAAAGACTTTTTCAAACACGGCTGGTTAATTATAACTACAAACTCAATCATTGAAACAGCTTTTTTTACGTGGAAGGAAATGGAACATTAGCGTACATAATTCGCACACAACAAACGTGTAGGCTTATATGTATAATACCTGCCAACATTGAAAAGTCTATACATTTCAATCATGTTTAGCCAAAGTATAGTCCATGTTATTAGGTGTACATGTATGTACATGTATGTTTCTAGCCTACTGCTGATAACCTACGTGTGAGGCTTTATCAAAGGAGAACTAAGATACGCAGTTCTCTGTAACGAGACAGATTTCTTAGAGAAAAGAAATGCGTTCTAGGAGAAACTTCTACTCTTTAAGCACAAGAATTTCGCAAGTTATGAAAGACTGAAAAAATTTGAAAACCATGATAAACAATGCATCATGAAAAACTGCACTTACAGTCTAACAAATTCTGGATTTCTATTGTTTGTGCATCAATTTAAACAATCAAAAATAGAAAACATGGTTTCATTACTGGACAAAAACAAATACAACGTTGGATACTACATTTATGAAAACTCCATACATATGTGCATTTAGGACACTAAAGAATGATTAAGGCATGTCCAACAAGTCCTTCAGTCAAGTCATACTAATTGTTCCCTGCTGGTGGTAGGCATTCATCAGGGACCAAACTGCCCTAGCAGATCAATCTTGAGATAAGAGAGATCAGTGAGCCTGGTTCAGTCTTGATCAAAAACCAGAATGTAACCGGCCAGCTCGGGTGTTCTGTTAAACGAGAATTCACGGCAGGACAATTTTGTAGTACAATTCCTAGTTTATCACTCAGAAAAAAGTAATTCTCGGACATGTAACCGATATTGCAAATTCAACTAAATTCGGTCAATTTGGGGCATTATCCAAATGAAAAAAAGGTTTTCTCTCACGATTGTTTGGATGCTTGATTACTTAAGCCCCTGTCACACCTTTGCGTATCCTAATTCCTTATGAGTTCCTTATCACAAATTTTCAATACGCAGCCGTACGCTCAATTAACATCAAAATGTTTTGATCACTTTGACTTATGTGCGACGCACATCTAGCGTACAAGTAACGAATTCAGCGCATCCATTGCGTATGAGATGCGTATGAGTTGCGTATGCAGTGCACAACATTATTTTTCGGGCTGCGAATAGGTCAGTATGCAGTGCGCAAGCCGAGCGTATTCCGGACGCACCCGACTTATGCCGACCGCATGCTTGACGCACTTCTGAGCGTATTCCCGCCGCTCGCCGTCCAGCGTGCGTTGCATCTGCGCTGCAAGTACGCTATGTATACGTCCAATACAGGCGGCTCATATGCTGACGGGGTGCGTCACGAACGTATAGCGTACTCGTAACGCACTCGACTGATGCGGGACCGATGCGCCGCGTATTTACAACTCATGACCTGCGTAACAGCGTACGCAGCATAGTTTTGTGCGTGCCCAAAACTATCCTGCGTACTGGGCTGTACCATGCGTATATCTGCGTACATAAAACCTACACAAAACGATAGAGATGCATATGAGGTGCGTATTGTGCGTACGACTGCGTATGAAAAAAAATGTCAATGCGCAACTCATAAGGAATTAGGATACGCAGAAGTGTGACAGGGCCCTTACGATCCGGAGGATATTCACAATGTTTTGGCAGTTTTATTTTCAATTGTTTGCAAATGGTCTCTACTATTGTCTCCCTACCTCTTTGGTCATCTTCACATATTGCGCTGGTAACGGCTCCTCGTATAACTCTTCCTTAGCACTGGTCCCGTATCCCGTCTCCTTGCTTGGGTCAAAGGTCACACTGACATTGCTCTTGCGTAGAGAAGGTAGACCACTGCGAAATGAATGCCTCAACTTACCTGAAGAGAAAAAAAGTTTAGAAAGAGAAGAGAGAAAATTAATACAGAACGGGAATCGGTCATATGACCCTCACAGTACATTACCTGTCCTCATCAAGTAAGCTATGTACAGTCGAGTCTCGTTATAACAAACTCGTTCAGACCTAGCCAAATTGTTTGTTACATCAGAATTTTGTATTAAGAGGAACATCAGCCCCATTCATTGTGCACATAAATGCACAGTCGGGACCAAGGCTTTATGTTTGTTTTAACCAGAATTTTGTATTAACAGAGTTTGTACTAACGAGAGTCAACTGTACATGTACATTGCCCTGCAAACTATAGTGGAATGATCCCCACATTTGAATCTTTGACAATGGACCCTGAACAAAGCAAAAAATAATGGAGAGCTATGACCTTCACAAAATAATACAGGTGCTCCATCACCTGAGCTATGTACATTGCCTTGAAAACCACTCTTAAATGAATGAATCAACAAGAATGTATGTGAATATAAGACAAAAATGTGAGGCATTCTGGCAAAATGAGACAGAAGTGGAATGAGGTTGAAACGAGGGTTTGTGGTTATAGGAAAGATAACAACGATTGCTGTGGCTGAAAGCTTCTGAAGGAATGCAGGATCACACGTGATGTCATTGCACACAGGGGTGATCCTGCAATTCTTTAGAAGCCTTTGGCCGTAGCACACGCCTTCTGCCACTGTCTCCAGCGCTGTATTACACTAGAGAATGCCAAGTCGAAAGTGGCAGACTTTGATGATATTTTTTTCGCATGCTGTTCAAATCTCACCCTCTAGCACAAAGCTGATGAAACTCACTCCATAAAATTTGTGAAGCCTTGTTTACATGACTGAAATATTGGTTTAATTCCATTGGTAAACAACAGAGTTACTGAACATCAACAGTGGTTCATTTGTTTTACATTTAGTATAAGTGGCGCAAGCTAATTCCCGTAGATGTGTGTGTATTTCTGCCAGCCATAGTTAAAGCTAGAGTCCATCATTTGCAGCCATCCGAAAAGTAACTGGCGTAATTATTGTTGAAAAACAAACTTGGTTGAAAGATAGTAAGGGAACTAAACTCCCTGTGAAGTTATTCTTTCTGGCAAGCTCTCATTTTGAAGTGATCAACGAAAGAAGGCATTTCCAACGGTGATTCTTAAGAAGCACCGTAGGAAAATTTAAATTAATGGTTCGTTTTGTTATTCAGCCCAGCACGCACAAGTATTGGAACGACGCACACGCGCGCACGGTTGTTGTAATTCGTTGGATCAGTGCGCGACATCGCGTATAGCTGCAATTCAAAACAATTCAAAACATGATTCAGTAACTTTTGATTTGAAATTGAGATCTAAGAATGTTGTTTTTCTCGGAATGTACAGCTGAAGCTCAGCTGAAAATTCATCAGGTTAGTTGCTCAGTATCCTTCATTAGATTTTGAACTCTCTTGTTGCTTCAAACGAACAAAATGCACAAATTACAAATGATGGACTGTAGCTTTAAGTAACTCGGGCTGGGGTTCATTCATGGAGATGTTTGACTTACTGTCCCTTGATCGTTGCTCACTGTTATCTTCATCGCTCTGCTCGGGCATTTCTCCGCCTTCTAGTTTCTGACAGACTCCGCCCCCTGCCCTTTGACCTCTGTAAGAGTTCAAGACCCCCAGGGGGATGTATTCCTCCGAGATGGACCTCAAGGGGTACGACAGGGGGCGGGCAGCTTTCGGGGCAGGGGTGTAAAGTTCAGAGGTGGAGGCTGTGTGGTTTCGGTGGGTTATGTTCCGCAGGTAGTGCCATGGTAATGATGATGATGATGATGGTGGGTTATCAGGGTGGGCGTCGTGGGGTGTGTGAGGGTGTGTGTCAGGGGATGGGGAGGGCAGGCTTGACTCACTGCTGTATGGACTTTGTGATGGATCCTTGCTATGGGTCTGAAAATGTAAACAGTGTAGGAAAGTACAATAATATTTGTGACCCGCTCTGCAAAAATGAGTCACATGTCTCCAAAGCCACTTTTGAGCTAAAGGTCTTTGAAAGAATGTTGCACAGTGTTTAAGCAATTGGAATCCTCAACAGTTTGGTTTGATGAAAGTGGACATTGTGTAGAATTTAAAATGTTGAGGATTCCAATTGCTTAAACACTGTGCAACATTCTTTCAAAGACCTTTAGCTCAAAAGTGGCTTTGGAGACATGTGACTCATTTTTGCAGAGCGGGTCACATTTTGCATTGAGCAGAAAAACCCAGCTTAAAATTTTACAGCCAAGCAAATGTTTGTGTGTGGAGATGAATATTCGGATAAAACTACTACATCATATTCACCCTACATTTACTTTTGCTTTAAATAATACACATGAAAGGTGTATCATAGAAATGGCCCTGAACATGGATAAGCAGTATGCCTACACATTGTAAAAATGGCAGAAAAATCAATGGAAGTTTGCCAACTCTACATTATGCTTTTTTGACCAAAACTGTGTGACTGTGCAGTTATAAAAATGATGTTTAAACCCAGTAAGGGCCTGGTTGCTAATTATAGCCCTTACCTTCGGCTCCAACCATTTTCAGTGGCCAGGCCCAAACAGGTTTTAAAATATTAACTTATAACTTCTCCTTCACACCATTACACCGGTCCTGAAATGATGGCTTTTAGATGAGACCTCTAAATGCACAGCGTAGAGATTTACATGTGTAGGCTGAGTCAGCCACACATGTACATGTACATGTATCTCAATAACAAGTTATCACAATCCTTCACAGGTCCATAACATTAACAAGTTATCATGTAGTCCATCACAGGTCCATAACAAGTGATCACGTAGCCAATCACAAGTCATCACAAGTCAATCACAAACCATCACTAGTCGATTCACAAGTCCATCGCATATCCATTCACAAGTCTATCACAAGTTCATCACAAGTCCATCACAAGTTCATCACAAGTCATCACAAGTTAATCAAAAGTTTCAGTGGCCAGGCCCAAATATTATTGATATATCCTATGATTATTCATGAATTGTATGACTACATGTATTCTTTGTGAAGGGGGCAGACCTAGTACAAGCTTCTGCTTCTTGTCTGGCCTCCCCATACTATTATTTCAAAGTTCCGTTAAAATGTTTACCTGATGTATATTATTCAACTTAATTACCTTATAGTATGGAAATAAACCTGAAACCTGAAACCTGAAAAGTCCATCATAAGTCCATCATAACCCCATCACAAATCCATTACAAAACATCACAAACCACCACAAGTCATCACACATCAATCACAGACTTCCTAACCTTATCTCTTTTCAATGAGCCAATAGCACTCTTCATTCTTTTCCTCAGCCCTCCTTTCTTATCCTTGGAGTGCGATCCGCCACTGCCCACGGACTCCTGGGAGCCAAAGTTTCCCTCTGCATTGTGGGATAGCCTCCTTTCTGAAACTGGGCTCTCCGAAGCAATGGAGTCTGATGCCTGCGGAAGAAATTTTTACAAATCTGATTGTAATTTACATTTGTGGATATTTTCTTGAATTGTTATCACTCATGAAGCCTTGTGTTGAACCATCACAAGTCATCACAATATCGATCAGAGGTCAATCACAAGTCATCACAAGTCATTGAGAGGTCTATTACATGTCATCACTAGTCATCACAACTCAATTACGAGTCACCACAAGCCATCACAAGTCAACCACAAGTCATCACAAGTCAATTTCAAGTCAATTTCAAGTCAATCAAAAGTCAATCACAAGTCAATCACAGGTCAATCTCAAATCAATCACAAGTCGTCACAAGTCAATCAGAAAACATCACAAGTCCATCACAAGTCAATCACACGTCAATCTCAAATCAATCACATGTCACCACAGGTCAATCTCAAATCACATTTAAGTCATAATATGATGTTTTTATAAAGCGCACATATCCAACAATATTGGTGCTCAAGGTGCTACATGTACATGTACATCATTACCCTGCTCACTGGGCCAATGAAACATTCCAAATACCATCTCAGCGGGTGTCGGACGCTTCGCCCCATTTCCACGTCGCCCCATGTCACTTCGCCCCTAACCACTTCGCCCCATCCCCACTTCGCCCCATTCCCACATCGCCCCATCCCCACTTCGCCCCATACCCACTTCGCCCCATGTAGATTGGTTCCTCCAAGAGTGAAATAAGGATGTCAAAGGTTATCGTTCTCTATAAGTGGGAGACGGGTTGGTATAGCCGGGTTGGGAACAAAGTTGGATCTTTTACTTCAAGCTTTTTTTCTTGGTAGGGGAGAGTGATAGCTTGAGAGGTTGGTTATGAATTGTTCATTTGGTGGGCTAATTCTTTCCGTTGGTAAGCAATTAGTGAATCTGTTGGAATTGTTTTTAAGCCAATAAAATACATGTAGATGAGATTTTTTTTTACATGTAACGGCTGGGGCGAAGTGGGGATGGGGCGAAGTGGGGATGGGGCTAAGCGGGAATGGGGCGAAGCGAGAATGGGGCGAAGCGGGAATGGGGCGAAGTGGGAATGGGGCGATGTGGGAATGGGGCGAAGTGGGGATGGGGCGAAGTGGGAATGGGGCGAAGTGGGGATGGGGCGAAGTGGGGATGGGGCGAAGTGGGGATGGGGCGAAGTGGGGATGGGGCGATGTGGGGATGGGGCGAAGTGGGAATGGGGCGAAGTGGTTAGGGGCGAAGTGACATGGGGCGACGTGGAAATGGGGCGAAGTGTCCGACATTCCATCTCAGCTCCCTGGTAAGTTTCGGCGCAAAGCAGTTAAAATCAACCACAATAACCATCTCTGCCCTCACAGGCACCCAATTTACTCCTGGGTGGAGAGAAGCAATGAGTGACAAAGTGCCTTGCCCTAAGGCACACACACCACAACCCCAGGCTGGACTCGAACCTACAACCTGCAGAATTACCCGCAGACCACGAATTCAATGCTCCAGATCACGAGGCCACAGCACTCCAAGTCATATTTGTATTTCATAATCAGCTACGTTTTAACAATGCAAAAAGTCTCCATTCTTTTCTGCAAGTGCAGTCTGGCATGCATGTACATGTATGTCACAATAAATTTTTATGCAAAAAAGGGGAAAACTTGTTGGAAATTTACCCTTCCACTGTCATTTGAGTCCGACTTCTCCCTTCCGCTGATAAACTCTGGTACTGCGCTGTCGTCCTTGCTGACTGCTGTGTAGCTTTTTAAACGAGGGACTTTTAACTTGCTCTTTAACCCTGAATGATGAGACGGAACAAGAATAAACTGAGAAACTGTCTTTTACTTTATGGACAGGCAACCTGTTTTTTGCAAGCCATATATTTATTTTGGCCAGTCACAAAGTCAAACTTTAACTGGGACTCAGCAGAATTTGGTTTATAGATTATTTGCTGGAGGCTTCAGCTGAAGGGGTGGGGACACAGGACTTGGTCTGTAGTACACCTTCTCCCCAGCATCACCACCACGTGGTTTTGTGTCAGTCTGGGGCAAGGGCGGATCCAGAACACAATTTCGGGGGGGGGCAAAAAAAATTTGGTCCCCTAAAAAAGTGGGTCAAAAAAATTACGGCGTGGGGTTCGGGGCCCGCTTAAGGGCCCCGAAAAAATGTTGGGTTCTAGGTGCTCTGTGGTGCGATCCGAGGCAATTTCTGACCACTTTAAGGCAAAAAAAAAAAAAAAGTCGGTCTCTGGTCAGCGCGCGCGTCGATTTTAATCATACGCGTCGATCTTTTTTTTCCCAAAATGTTCCGCGGTAGCTCCAACAGCGCCCTCTATTTCCGCACCTCCTCAATTTGTTTTACCAAAGAGCACCAAGGAGAGGGAAATTGCACCAAGGAAAATGATCGAAAGCACCAAGGCAAATAATGGAGGACACCAATGTACATGAGGACACCAAAAAAGCAAAATAGTACCCCACCTTGTCTGTACAATCCAAGCTTGAAGAAGAAAAAAAAAGCAAAAAAAAAGAAAAAAGCCGCGTCACCGCGTCAATTCCGGAACTTTGGTCTGACCAGAGACCGAATATTTTTTTTTTTGGCCTAACCGATGTTTTTTTTGGAGGAAAAGATGGTGGTGTACTCATTGCCTGCCTTTATTGTGATGTCACATAAAAAATAAAAAAATTGGTTTCGTTTTTGGGGGGGCCATGGCCCCCTTTGGCCACCCCCCCCCTGGATCCGCCCTTGGTCTGGGATCCTACATAGTGAAGTCCACTGAAGAAATATGTTTATTGATCATGTTTACCATTTGGGTAGACAGGGATGATTGATCATGCATGCCCGCTAGACTATGGGGTTTTATCACACAAACAAACGGTTCTTCTCAGAGGGGTTGGTGTCTGGCTAGGACTTTCAGGGTCAATAGTTCAACTCAGGCTAAATATTTCAATCAGGAACTTGTGGCACATTACAGTAGTAGGACAGCCTTTAGAGCAGGCTTTACCTGGTGACTTTGAATGCAGTGAGGATGACCTTTTAGCCTTTGTACTCTCTTGACCTATAACCTCTGACCCATCACAGTCTACTCCTATGGCCAATGACTCCATACTGTCCTCTGTGACCTCTACGGTGACTTCGATCTCTCCACGGTCTTTGTGTTCCTTCTTGGATTTGCCCGGTCGGTTTTGCAGCTTGTACCATCTGACATAAAGGAAAAACAAGTATCCCAACAATGATATACATTGTATCTTGTTCCAGCTGTGTTGTCATCGAGCCATCACAAGTCCATCACGAGTCCAGTCACAAGTAATGTTGTGCATCGGGTCGGGTTGACAATGACAAACCAACACGAAACATTAAAGAGATAAACCAAATCCGAACCGAAACAGGTTTGAACTACCCAAACCCGACTCGCCCCGACCCGACCCGACAACAAATCAGGGGAAGAAAAAACGGCCCAAACCGAACCTAACCAACCCCTCAAAAAAAAAAAAATCTCAGTTTCAGCAAATCGTCCTATATTTCACAAAAGATGTGTCTGTTTTTCGTGCATAAACTTGCCCGTGTCGCATGAATTCTTGAAATTTTTTGAAAATCGGCATCTGTATACCGTACGGTATGGTAAGCACTCCTAACTTGAATCACCGGTGGGCCTACATGTTATACACTGCGCGTAATAGCCCGCAAACCACAATTAACCGTGCTGTGAGTTGGACTGTAGAAACGACAGGTAATCTCGTGGACAGAACCACGCACATTGGTCGTAGGCCTACCGTGCACAGTGACTCAGCAACTGCTATCTGTTTTTTCCCCCTGTCTATTTCGGGTTATTTTAGGCCAACTTTTCCCGACCTGAAAATCTCAAACGCAAAACCCAAACCGACCCAACCCGACTAATGGAAAAACAAACCCGAACCAAACTCTGTTTCGGGTCGGGTCAGTTTGGGGTCGGGTTTGCACAACACTAGTCACAAGTAAGTTCACAAGTCCACACTAGTGACCGACTGCATCATAGAGGTTTAAAATCCAAATTCGGTCTTGGTCCCAGACTTCTATATGTGCTGTTACTTACTTTGTAATGGCAGCTTGTGATTCCTGCAACTTCCCTATAGGGATTGTGACCATGCCCAGGAAAATATCCAACAACTTGCCCCGATGATAAACCAGCAGCTCGACGCATGGGTCTTCTTTAGTGATGGCACTGTGAAATAGAGGGATGCAAGGAATATTGAAAGTAAAGAGGTACCCGGTACACTGTAAAAAATGATTCAAGTTTTTTCAAACAAAGAACTTGGTCTAGTTGCAGGGACCACTTATGTTCAAACCTGTTCTTGTCAATGTTCTTTGCTTACTGGAGTGTCATGGCCTAGCGGTTAAGAGCATCTGACTCAGGCTCTGGTGTTTCAGAGGCAACAGTGGCATGGGTTCAAACCCGTGCCCGGACACTTGTACCCTTGAGCAAGGCACTTAACCATGATTGCTTTGTCCTTCAGATGGGACGTTAAGCCGGAGGTCCCGTGTGTTGTATAAGGCCTAACGCACGTAAAAGAACCAAGTAACACTTATCGCTAAGAGAAAGGGTTTGCCAAGGTGTTTCTGGTCTCTTAGTTATACTCCCTTGTGGAAGTCCATAGGAGAAGAACCAACCAAGTACCAAGTATTAAGTACTGTAAAACTTAAAGTCTCGATTTAGATGTTGTTCCGCTATTGTTAAGCTGGCCTCTGACAAGCAGACAAGTGGCCGTGCTGTAGGGTGATATTTGACAAGATGATTCCAATCCAGCAATATGACCTTTGGCACCCAGACCCGAGAAATTCCACGCATATACACATTTCCCCCCCGGTAGGCCACATTAGGGTTGTGCATTTTAACGGGTAGTATGGGAACCGGGTACCCGATTGAAAAAACAAAAACACGGGTACCGGCCTCCCGGGGCACCCGTTTAAGAAACCAACCCCATAATTCAAATCTTGCAAGCTGCCTAACAAGATTGTCCATACAGGTCCCATCACATCGGTGGGTCGATACAGCAAGATATGCAAGTGTGTAGTCAGCTCAATAGGCCAGCATGCAGCTTTAAGTTGCTTTTTCGCAAGCCTGAAAAACGTGAATCTGTTTTGTTTTTCTTTAGGTAGCCTGGTTTTCATTTTGAAAAATTTTCCACGAGTGACATTTGAAACTTTTCTTTTTTCATTTTCTGAGAAGTTACTAAGTAATTTGTAACGTTGATTACAAGTATTTGATTCTATAATCGATTCCATCTGTTGTCGGGTACACAGGTACTCGGTTCCGATGCACACCTCCTTACATACACTAAATTCAAGCTATAATGCGTGTGCGTGAGGTGTGCTTGGAATTTCTTGCGTGTGCGTGCCAAAGTTTCCAAGGCTGGATTTGATTGTGCCCGGCACCGTGGCCGCTTGACTGTCCTTGTCAAAGACAGCTGAATTAACAAAACATCCAAATGCAGTCTGGAACCAAACTAACAGTCTACATTCACATGCAGGGCCGAATTACATTGTAAGTGTTCCATAGGCCCTCGGCACCAGTGTTCTGTAGGCCCCACTCCGCCCTAGGCACCAGCACCAATTTCATGTTGATGCAAATTGTACTAAGCAAGCCAGGGCCAAAATACAAACAAAGATCACAGACATAGCCTTCATGACACGCATGTGGACACACTAGACAGTGGTACAGTTCCAGCTACCAGTAGTTTATTGAGGTAGTATTACACCTACATGGTTCACTACCAGTTTTTACAATGTATTACACCTATTGACATTATTGAGGTTCGCTACCAGTTATTACAATGTATTACACCTATTGAGGTTCGCTACCAGTTTTTACAATGTATTACACCTATTGAGGTTTGCTACCAGTTATTACAATGTATTACACCTACATGTATTGAGGTTCGCTACCAGTTTTTACAATGTATTACACCTATTGAGGTTTGCTACCAGTTATTACAATGTATTACACCTATTGAGGTTCGCTACCAGTTTTTACAATGTATTACACCTATTGAGGTTTGCTACCAGTTATTACAATGTATTACACCTACATGTATTGAGGTTCGCTACCAGTTATTACAATTTGACAGTTTTACACCTATTGAGGTTCATGGTCAGGGTCAGCTACATGTACATACCGGTAGTCTGAAGCTTTCTCAAAATCGAAAAATTCAGGAAGAGAGGCACTAAAACTAAATGGTTAAAAACGTTTCTTGTCTGTGCATGGATGTTGGTGTGGCTGTTTGATTTTTATGACACACTGAAGTATTTTCGTAGGCCCTCAAATTTGTTTAGGCTCCTGAATTGTTCGTAGGCCCTAGGCACGGTGCACACTGTGCCTATTGCATATTCTGGGCCTGTAGCAATTTACAGGAGACATTTTGTATTTCTCAACAGGATAACTTACAATTCACAGTCTTCATTCCATTGTGGATTGGGTGATTTGTCCGTGACCGAGGTCATGAAACGTTCCTTGCCGCAGCTCATCTTGACAAAAGCGCTGCTCCAAGTTCCATCAGCGCCTTTGGCAACCAGGTGCCTTGCCTGGTGGACTGCAAAATAGAACAAATGCACATCACTGCACCATTCAAAACATGTACGTGTACGGGTGTTCAGGCAAAATAAGATGGAACTGGGCACAGGCCGTAGTGGAGAAAAATGAAAACACAAAAAGGAATGGGTGATTTTTTTTTAAATTACCAGATGTATTGATATTTGCGATCTTTGATATGGCTGCTACACATTCTTTCAAAGAAATATTATAAAGAAATATTATAAATATTGTTGACTTAATGTGTTGTTTTGGAAAAAAACAATTGCATCTCTCATGTTCAATTCTTTTGACCCATCTTTTACAGATCATAACCGTAGAGCTATAATGTATTACTAGAGTGCTAACTTCGCGTACAAAGTAATGCCTGCTGGGCGCATCCATGTTTGTGCACAAACCTATGGCATATGGAGACCTAGAAATTTTGTACGGCTTTTGTACGGCTATTTGCATATCTGCGTTTGTATTCCATAGCAGTGCGTTATCGAAGCCAATACGCCCAAAACCGAAACGCATGATCAGCAAATGAGCGTGTCATTTTGCTCTAGGCAAACAGCGCAACACGTGGCGTATTCGCTGCAGATGCTTTTTTCCGTCACGTTTTTTTTAACCATCAATGACGCGCTTATTAAAATATTTGCGTATGTTCTACTTGCGCGTTGTATGTAGAGTACACCTTTCAAAATTCACTCCATCTAATTTCACTATGTTCTACAAACACGAACATGAATTCAAAATGTCTGCGCCCAGGACGGCTTCAAAGTGTCTCTGCGCGCAGAATGAAGAGTTAGCGCTCTAGTAATTTAATAAAGCTCTATGATCATAACGCACCTAGTGGCGAAAAATGCCACATCCCACGTAAATTATTTGACACACCAAAACTTGAATCACAGTAATGAAGAATATGATGCGCTCTTGCTGGGGAGGGGGGGGGGGGTGTTTAGGGGTCCTTTGTCGTGTTTGTACAATTTCACAATGCAGTGCGCCACCAAGAGTTTGTCACGGAGAGTTAATTTTTCCCCGTGCATTGTGGGAGATGGTCGACATACCCGATTTTCACAGCGCGAGACATTTAAGATTGTTAGTTTTTCCGGGCAGTAGTTTCGTAAGTGAATTATTTGAGGATCTGTTTGCCCTCTTGTTTTCTTTTAAATCAATACAGTGGGTTTTTTTTGTAAGAGAAAAGAACGCTATGCCCAAATCTATCACAAATTATCTAAACAGCCATTCCATGGTGACTCGCGTGACATTTGAACAAAATGTAAAGTTTTAATGCATTACTGTTGTTAACCTGGCATTTATTCAACTCAAATTAGCATGTATTTGAGTCAGGGCATTGTGAATCTATGGTTTAGTTTTTATATGATTACTTTAACATCGCTATTTTTTCATGTATCACAGTTTCTTTGACGTGACTCGCGTGACAGGATAGAAAAAGGGATTTTTGACATCCCTTGATTCAAATAGCTTTTCCTATGGATCTACCAGTGTTCTAAAAATTATTCTTACTGAACTTAGAACTTAATACCCTCACCCAATACATGCATAAGTTGTATTGTGCCAAATATCCCTCGTTCTAAGAAATAGCCTGAAGAAAATGTGACTCGCGTGACACAAATGCGTGACTCGCGTGACACAGTAGCTTTTCACTTTCACATTATAACTGTAATTTTAGTATAACAAATCAAATCATAATATTATATTAATAAAAATGATTTACCTGTGAATACTTTATGAAAGAGTGTGAAAACTGCTATTTATCCCTTTACTTTGGCAAATGTTGGGGTGGAAATCTGGTTTAAACACAATATCCTTAACAATGACATGGAGACAAAAAAATGTTTCGGAATTTCAGTTACAAAGTGATGTCATCAATCCACGGGTGATTATTTCAGGAAAACAGTTGTAATTCTTGGTCATGTAGAGTCACAGTTTCCTTAAAAGGTAAGAGCTGCAATTAATGATGCAGTTGTATAGGAATGTATACAGTACAGTCGAATCTCGTTGGTACAAACTCTGTTAATACAAAATTCTGGTTATAACAAACATAAAGCCTTAGTCCCGACTGTGCATTAAATTATGTGCACAATGAATGGGACTGATGTTCCTCTTAATACAAAATTCTGATATAACAAACTATTTGGCTAGGTCTGAACGAGTTTGTATTAACGAGACTCGACTGTATACATTTGTAAAAAACTGATTCAATTTCTTGTTACATAACTAGGCCCTAATGCTTAAATTAAAGACTTAATTCCAATTCTATAATTTAATATGGCATTGTTTCTTTGTATTACATGTAAATGAAACATTCCTGGCTTCGCTTGTGACCAGGCGCGGATCCTGGGGGGGGGTTTTGGGGGTCAACCCCCCCCCCCCCCAGCTCTGTAAAAAAAAAAAATTCTCATACAAATTCCTAAAAAATAAGTTGAACCCCCCCCTGTGACACCCCAAAAAATTATACTGGTCTAATGTCCGCCTGTTCAAAATACGGTACACCATTCTGTATTGTGTTAAAAATCGTCGAATTTGAACAGCACCCCGATTGATATTGGTACCAGCCCCCACCACCCCACCACCCCCTGCCCCACCCCCCAGTGTTTGATTTTACGGAGGCCAAGTGTCCGGAGAAAAAAACGTGCGTACATTTTCAGATTTTTTGGCTGATGAACCCCCCCCCCTGCAAAAATTCCTGGATCCGCCCCTGGTGACTCGCGTGACATACATCTTGTGTGACTCGCGTGACATTCTTGAGATAGTTTTTTCTACAAGGAATGTAGAGCAAATAAGAATATTCATACTTTTATTGATAGACCACCACTATTTCATTTACAAATATCAAACACTAGCTGAATCCCTCTCTAGTTATTAAGTAATCTGAAAAAAAGCCCTATTTTGTGACTCGCGTGACATATTTTTGAGGGTGTTTTCATGATGAAATAGTGGGAAAATACTGAAGACATTTGGAAAAATTTTCAATGTTTTATCAAATAGACTGGAATAGCTACCAAATGTATGCAGATAAAGCACAATCTTATGAATGAGCTTCAATTACTTCCTCAGTTTGTGATTTATACCCCTGACCCTCCGTTTTGCCCACAAAATTCATCCATGTTCAGGAGGCTGAAACTTTAAATCAAATGATTTATTTTTAAAAATCTTTTGAGATTTAGATGGTTTCAATATTCCTCTTATCAAATATAACTGACAAACATTTATTCCTTTCACTTCAATTTTTGAGTTTGGTGATGACCCTTACATGGAATGGCTGTAAAGTTGTCTGCTGACAGTCATTTAAATTATTCATGTTTTGTCGACCGTAAACTTGAACAATGGACTCTCCATGGCAAAGTCTTGGTAGCGCACTGAGTTGTGAATCGCTCGAATTAACAGTTGCAATAATGCGTACATACTCACCAACAACTCTGCAAACTTGACTGCATTCAGACGATGATGTCATGATTCTTTTTATCGGTTTACTTCAGAACTGTTTGGTTTGATTAGTGTGGCAACACTCACTGATAACTGCATCGATTCAAAGTCACATTGTAGGTTGCAAACTGTCCATTGTTATGATTCTGAAACAAACGTAAACAGAAAGACAATATGCTGAAAGTGGTGTGCACTCACAAGTAATACGGGGAAAGATTTCCATATATGAAGTTCACTCAACACCCTGTGTACAAACCCTATGAGATTGGACTGAAAAATTATAAGTGTTTTCTAAGAAAATGCTTGTATTTTCTCACTGCTCAAATTGACTTTGATGACATGAATTTGCAATCTGGGGGCTTGTTAGTCAATACAGAGGAAAATTAGTGAACTTCGTATATGGAAATCTTTCCTAATACGGGAGCCATGTACCCTATTGAAGTAAAACACATACCCATAAAAGAAACCAACCCCAAAATTCAAAAGTTGTCTGGAGGGCTTGGTACTTTAAGATGAAAGCTGAAACTTTCGCGAGATCTGTCGTGTCGCGTATCAAAATGCCAATCAACGTGAAACCTGTTTTGGGTTTTTCCAAGTTGCCTGGTTTTCATTTTGATAACGTGTGGCTCGATGGTTAATGCGTTGGACCCATAAATTTGACTTTTTAGGACATGTTATTGCTTTCTGATGGCTGATTGACCAACTTTTGACCAATACTGAATGACAGGCAACAGCCGGACCGACGCACTTTGCCAAAATTTCACGTAAGATAGTTAGGCCCTGATTATCACAACCCATGACGTCATTGCAGCATGACGCTTCCGTGAACAATGGCAGCAAAATCAACCGGAAATTACAACACATTAACTACACCTCTGAAGGTAATGAATTCAACATTTTTTGCTACAAGCAGAACTTTGAAGACGTGATTGTGTGATTATAAAGTGACAAAATAATTCCAATCTTAATTCGATTTTCTGCTCCGGGCATGCAACTGGGAAATCACAAAAAAAGAGGAAATTCAAATTTTTCCCAGACTTTGTACAGTGTTTTTCTATTTTCAATGGCACACATGGGAAGTAAAAAAAGAGGAAATCAGCTGATCCGAGGAAAAGTTGCATGCCTAGCTCCCCCTACCCTAGGCCCTCCGCCCGGAAAAAATTCCTTACTGGGTCACCACTTTTTTCAATTAATTTTCAAGCACCAAAAGTTGCATCCTTTATGGTTATTCCTTCCACTTTCCCTCCTTTACTCTCACCCTCTCCTTTCCTTTATTCCTATTATCAGTCACTTACTTCATCGACATTCGAACCTCGGACTCTTGCTTGAAAGACGAGACTTTTACCACTAGACCAAGCGCACGATCGCATTGCAATGATAGATCTTTGGACGTATTTGAAGTATCCATTGAAATAAATTAAATATTCATGAGAAAATAAATATTCATAATGACGTATTGCACTATCAGTATCATTGGCCGGCTCATGCGACGTCATGGTTGTCGATGTCATGCGTATAACGTACCGCTGTCTTCCAGACACTTCAATCAGTTTTGACCGGCTGCTTCAACTTAGTCATGTTACTAATCTGCATGACGTGTAGGCCTATGTGCTCTAAAACACATTTTTCCTCAATTTGTTTCACATTGCCGAGGCTGCCTCGCATGCCTGGATTCCTCTTGGGCGAAATCACAAGGTGAGGTGAAAATTGATGTGTTTGGTGGCAGGTAAAGTGGTTATCCAGTATGGATATTTTCCCCAGTATTTCAGCCACATTATGGGGCTGTATACCGTATGCCATGTATGCCAACCTGATCCCTGAGCTGATTTTGTTTTGCATGTTTTCTGCACTGATCATTCCTCCTAAGCATGCTAGGCCTATTTTGGCCTAGCGTAGACGCTTGGCTTGAAGTTGTATTACAACACCACATTCAAGCCTTATCACGGTTACTCCGACTAGGTCTAACCGGTCTAACCCTAGTCCCACTAACTGAGGCGCTAGAACTCCTTTTTTGACATTTGGGATGTTGGTCTGTCGTACTAGCACAGACCAACATAACAAATGTCAAAAAAGGAGTTCTAGTACTACTAGGCAGGGCCTACTTCTACTTAGCCCCATAAATGTGGCCAATTTACTGGACTACCTCCGTAAACATAGGCCACACTTCCACATGTAGGCCTACAAAAACATGTCAAACTTTGTCAAATTTTGATTTTTACATTTAGGCTTAGTTTGTAGGTTTTTTTTGCTTAGCATACTCGCCCTCTTTATAGGCTTATCAGAAAGTGCTACCTTTTCAGATGTCTAATTTTCATGAAATTTCATGTTAAAATTTTGATATATGCAAACGTGTGCAAACGAATCTGGAAATTTCACGAAGATTAGACATTTGAAAAAGGCAGCACTTTCTGATTAGCCTTAGCTGGAGTTACCCAGCCCTAAATTTTATCATTGGGTTGTCATTTAGGGCTGGAGGACACTTTTCACGTAAACCAGCAGCGTTGGCAGGTCCCAAAAAAATTGCGAAAAAATTTCGAAAATGTTCAATTTTGTCCCCGTTACACACTAATTGCAACTGCAACTCACCCCAAACTTGCCTAGAATAACCATTACACAGGTCCTTGAAGTAAAAAACGATCCACGATGAAGATTCAGCCTACAATTGCAGTGAAAACAGGAGGAATAACCGCTAACCTGACAACCTTGCTGGCATGGCGAGGACTGCAATTGGTATGTGCAAAAAAAAAAAAAATTGTGTCCAATGAATGGCGTCGATTACCATGCACAGCGCGCTGGTACTAGTCGTTTTTGCCGGCTGCGCTGGCTGTTGGCGCATGACGTCACGCGAAAGCGTAACACCCGATGACTGTTTCACGCACTATCGGTTGCCGTTCCAGTACCGCAGCTGTAATGCGAGTGGTAAACCTCATAATTATTAGTGCATGAACCTGTTAGGACCTGGTTTTTTGGGACCTGCCATCGCTGCTGGTTTAACCGTTTTACGTGAAAACTGTCCTCCACTCCCCCTCCAGCCCTAAATGACAACCCAATGATAAAATTTAGGGCTGGGTAACTCCAGCTAGATTAGCCTATTAAGAGGGTGAGTATGCTTCTAAAGCAAAAAAAAAACACCCTACAAACTAAGCCTAAATCATGTGAAAATCCAAATTTGACATTGCGACACGTTTTTGTACATGTGGAAGTGTGGCCTATGTTTACGGAGGTAGTCCAGTCATGCCAGTAAATTGGCCACATTTATGGGGTAACTTCTACTTAGCCCCATAAATGTGGCCTATTTACTGGACTGCCTCCGTAAACATAGGCCACACATCCACATACTTGTACAAAAATCGTGTCAACTTTCATGACTTTGCCAAATTTTGATTGTCACATTTAGGCTTAGTTTGTAGGATTTTTTTGCTTTAGAAGCATACTCACCCTCTTTATAGGCTAGTCAGAAAGTGCTGCCTTTTTCAGATGTCTAATTTTTGTGAAATTTCATGTTGAAATTTTGATACGCAAACGTGTAAAAATGAATCTGGAAATTTCACGAAAAATATACATCTGAAAAAGGCAGCACTTTCTGACTAGCCTATAAAGAGGGTGAGTATGCTTCTAAAGCAAAAAAATCCTACAAACTAAGCCTAAATGTGAAAATCAAAATTTGGCAAAGTCGACACGATTTTTGTACATGTGGATGTGTGGCCTATGTTTACGGAGGCAGTCCAGTAAATAGGCCACATTTATGGGGCTAACTTCTACTGAGAACCGCCCCAGTTAGTGGGACTAATCTAACCCTAGCCGGCCCTACATTGATCCAAAGACACATTGTTATGCATACAGTATACGGTTATAGTATCGACACATACTGACATTGTGGGAAAATATCTTACCGAATCTTTACTCCAGCCGAGCAGGCGATCCCTCAAATTACGACAGCGAACCATGAATGGCTTGTTTTGGTTCTGGGAAACAGCGCCCTCACACGTTTTCGTTATGAAAGTTGAATGCGGATTAGGACCCAAAAAAAGTCTCCGGTTTCTGTGCGCGCGTTGCCGTAGTTCGCGTCACCAAAATGAAAAAGGACGTGTTTTATTTTTTTTCAATGTAAGATGATGTCTCAAACTGCCAAACTCACTGGTTTGACTGGAATCCTGCTGCTGCACAATTTTAACGTGTTTTTAGATGGGGTTACGATCGAGTATAAGCCATATGTGGCCTCTCTGGACTCCCATTATTTGCACTAAATTTAGTCGGGCACCATGCATTTGCAGTCATCGGCCGCCGGACGGACATTTGAATTCCAAAATGAGTCGGGATGGTACGGGGTAGATAACCAACCCTATTGACTAGTGTGCAGAAACAAACAGAACAATTAGGCATACTGTTTCAATTTTCAAGTTTCATGTTATTATGTTATACTTTAATAGCCGCGGGGTAAACATTAACAACAAATTAGTGCTATACCACTGTTTATTGGAAGGTCAGACAATAGAATACTGGGACTACTCTCTTTTATTAATACAGAATCATGAGGTCGAAATTTAATTCTATATTTTTTTAATTTACGAATTTACAATGGGCGGCATTTTCTCCGACCCTCTTTTGGGCTCCGGATCCGCAAGTGATAAAAAAATGTTCCGTGGCCGCCGACCATGTGCCAACCACTACCACTAACAAAAAAAATCACTTAATAAAAAAAACCTTGAAGTCTTGTAATAAATAAAGTATATCAAATTCAGTCAAGCTCGATTTGTGCTTTTTGGAAAGCTATGGAATACAATATCCCATTTTATTCGATGCCGCATGATTCAACAAATTCAAAGCTGCGAGGGTACGCGTTGCTTTTCTATCAGGGTCTACAGTTTCTATACCTTTACTGTCATTAAGTCATACCTGCCACTACATCCAAAACGTTAGTGTGCTGCATGTTGCAGATATTTTGGAAGTGAAGTACTTGTCAAAGATGGCTGTATTCTTTTGTTTAACTAAATCAACTCATCAATTACTCATATGACATATATGATTGCAATAAACAAAACAAGAAACAAAACGCACTTAGCATCATTTAATTCTACGATCAAGATACGGCTGCAGCTGCAAAAATAAATCTTCAAATTACCACACTTTTAAATGAGGCAAACAAAGAGAGAACCATAACAACAAGAACCGCCCTAAACAAATGTAAACGTATAATAGTGGTACGGTGAGATCCTCTCTGGGGATATAAAATAGGGTGTAAAAACCTTCGCTCGTACTCCCCGCCCTGCAAACAGGGCGCCGGGAAGGGCAGAAGAGCTTCACAGAATCTTGTGAAGGAAGTGGAGATGGCATTCTGGGTAATTTATCATGACCTATTTATAAAGCATCTGGCTGCAGCTGTAGACCTCAATGCGCGTAAATACTATCCGAAAAGTTTACCATAGAATATACACCATACCGGATGTGATTTCTTTTTCATTGCGGACCATGTGGAAACATTTTGAGCGTGGTGAATTCAAAACGGAGCCTGCGCAACTGACAGGAGTTGAAAATTTACAAAACAGATAAGTTTTAAAGATTTTCATACATTATTATGCTTTTCAACCAAAAAAGGGCGCCGCATATTTATGAATGGGAATAAAAGAGTGATGATACTCAGTCGTAACGGCCGTTTCAAACCTTGCAGGGTCATGCATGGTCGTGATGAGGTCACGCAAAATCTATCTAATCAGAGCGTTAATTCGTCAGCCCTTCCCAGCGTCGTGTTTGCAGGGCGGGGTACAAGCGAAGTAAAAACCTAACCTACAGTAATCCTATGCTTTATTTTGCAACGTTGACTTTCCAAAGTTTGCCATCCCGTGTGCCGTGTCGGTGGGCCGTCACCGCCGCGTTATGGGTTTTTAATTTTTTTTTAAGGCAAATAATGACCGAGTTATGGGGACTTTCTGCTGTCCCAACGTCGCAGAGACGAGTGTAAGTCCCCACAACTACGGAACAAAATGGATGCTCTGCTATGGCTTTACGATCGAGGAGAGACACACAAAGGGAGAACAATTAAGATCCTTTCAGTCCTCGAGCGTTGGGTCTTTCGCTGAAAACGGTCCTCGGTCGTACGGTTACGTGTTTAGTCTATGGGAGAGTGTTATATTACAGTGACAAAGGGAAATACAAAGCATTGTCCTCGAGCGTATAGAAATTCACTACCTATGCGTGTGTGTGGGTGTCCAGAGTGTGTCGCTGGCAACCTTTTGGATTGGGCAATTGCCTGAAGATAATGTTACAGTGGCCTAGCAATGAAATACTGGTGTGGAAAAGACCCATGGTTCTTAAAAGGCAAAACCACCTCAGGCTGTATCCGATATAATTAGCCTATTCTATTTACTGCAGGTTGTTGGTATCTATTCCTGGTTCCAGTCGTTTCAGCAAAGGGAAGAGCAGACATTGCAGAGTACACATGAAGTAGATTCCTGCAAGTACATAGAAGACTACTGAGTAGCTCCCTGTCACATCCAGCATCAAACCTATTGATCAAGGAATTAGTCAGGTTCAACATTCACAACCTGTATGCATGGTGGCAGACCTGTAAATAGGCCTATAGATTTTCCAACGCGGGCTAATTAAATCACAACTTGTATGCCCTCAATGTCTTTGCTATTGCAGCATTTTGTGGACTGCACTTGAAAGTTTGTAAACAAAAAAAGATGGGTGGAAGCCGTGCACGGGAGTGCGAGCTCGTATTTCTGTGAAATTCGGACTAAATTGGGCCCTAAAATTGCTCCATTTTGCAATGGAGGGCATGCAGGCATCATTAATTTTTCAAAATGGCGTTGATGGGCCACATATATGACTAGGGGTGATTATCTTTGGATGGAATCTTCTCCCAATAGATTTTTGGAAGTAGGCGTAATTATCAATGAGGTCTTTATGGGAGTAGATTTACGGGTCTGTACCCACTTGCAGTAGCCGGCACCTTTATGAGGTCACTTCTGCATGAACGGAGAGGGCGCTCTGTGATCGCTCGTAACAGCTCCGTATTCGCAGGGCTCATTTTGTTTTTCTGCAACCAATATTATGACCATGAGCATGCGTCAGTTGGTTGCAGAACTTTTTTGGGTAGTTCTGATACCAACTGACGCACCGGTGTGCGTGCGCATGGCAGGGAATGACCGATGGTAATGCATTATTGATTTCCGTCTTTCTAAATGAGACTAACGTGATCTCGCTGTTCCAGGTTCTTGGAGGGTATTTTGCATTTTTATTTTGTTGTCCCCCAAAAAGGGGATTTTGCTCCCTAAATTATCTTTAATCAACTCCTGATGATCGATAAAAGGAATTTCAGCCTTTTCTTCTCAGTCATGGCTTCTACAGATTATTTTTTAAGAGGAAAGTTATGTCCGAGAACCATTCCGTTACCAATTGACGCATGCGCATCATGGTCGCCGACCATACGTGGTTGCTTAAAAAAAAATGGGCCCCGCCCATGGGGCTCTCATACGTTGTAAAAAGCGCCCTCTCTGTTAGCGCATGGAGCCAATACCAAGAGGCTTTGAACGACAAACATGTCTGCAACTGTTTCCAAGATAACTTTGAGCCCGTTTTGGACATTTCGTCACCGTTTTCACGAAGAGCCACATATGTCAAAAATTACCATTTTTTCGATTTTGATTTTTTTTCTCAATATTTTGCTTTAAAACAATGTACTTAAAATCAAAAATCTCGAGCCAAAATCTCGATTAATGAATTTTGCGTTTTACATTTTGGCCGTACAAAACCCATTGCACGGAAATACGTACAAGTAGGTCAAATGAGATTTGCGTTTTCACGAAGAGCCACATAATCTTTGTTACATTTTCAGCTGCGCGCGCGTACTCATGCGCACCTATGGAAATACACATTGAACAGAAAGGGCCAATATGTCGGAAACCTGAATTTGCGTTTTCACGAAGAGCCACATATCTTTACTAATTAATTTTCACTAATTAACTGCTGAATTAAGTCTTATTACTGGGTTCATGTAAAAATAGTATGATGGTTTCCTTGCTTCACAAAGTTGTTGCAAAGTGGTATTTTTTGCAGTTTTAGAATACGAGAAACTTCTTTTGCGATTATCTCCAAAAAAAAAAATTCTTCAAAATCGACATAATTATGTGGCTCTTCGTGAAAACGGTGACGATTTAAATGTTACTCTTTGGACATTACTGTTTGGATATTAAAATAGTTTCCTCTAGAATCGCTGCAATAATTACCTGATATAATCGGTCCAACGATAACTCCAATGCCTCCAAATAACGTGAACCAGCCGGAACTCACAGCAAAGTTCTCCAAACCGACAAAGGTACGGGTAAGACAGAACTTAATACCCATCAACGCACCAGTTGTAATGCCTTGTACAAACGCTGACGCCGCCAGAAGCGCGTAAGCACCAGAGGTACCCAAAATCGTTGATATCCCAGCTAAGAGCAGGAGGATCGCAAAGACGCCCTCAGCGGGCAATTTTCTCCAACTGATCATCGTCCCGTGACCCAGCCGCCCCAACAGACTACCGATGCCTAAAATGGTTAGCAACAAAGCAGCACTGGAGGGCGCCACACCAACAGCCTGCGCGCGAGGGATAATGAAAATCACGTAACCCATATACGGGATTAATTCCTCCGCGCCGATTATGCATAATAACAAAGAACGATAGCACTTGGCAAAAGTCTCCAGTCCCAACAAAACCCAAATTCTACTCAACAGTTTAGTGATCGCATTCCGTTGAATAGCTGAATCGCTAGCCACACTGCTTGCGACTTCTTTTGTGAATCTGAATTTACGTCCAGCAGAAGTGTCTTGGTCGTCTAAAATCTCACCGTCGGCTTCTCGCGATCCAAAGCCCACCCCATTATTACCACTGTTCTGAATGTTATCGCCATCAACGCTGCTGGGTTCATTCAACGAATCCTCACGAAAGGAAGTGTTTATTAACTTTCGTTCCTTCTGAACTGCACGTGGTCTGAACAACACACTGCAGACTATAATATTTGCCGTAATGGCAGAAGCGACCAGCATTGTCCCCCTCCATCCGTACTTCTCCAAAAGATGTTGCATCATCGGTGGTGCTGCCATGATACCCGTTCCACACCCAGATAATGCAACTGAGTTGGCCATCTTGAATCTCTTCTGAAAATATTCGGCGACCGCCGATATTGCTGCTATGTACGCAAGTCCCAGACCTAAGCCTATGAGGAAAATGGAAGTGACCTATTTGATGTTGTTTTTATTCGACCTACAGGGCGAGTCTGAATATCATCCTTCAACGGAGCCCTCTGTACCTAACCAACATTGGCGCATCTGGGGGGGGGGGGGGGGGGGGGGGTTTGTGCCAGAGGGTTTTTTGGGGATTTTTTAGTCCCACGATTTGACCTGGTGATATGTATGTGGCTTATTTGCGAGTAGTATAATAGGGATGTAAGTGGTGCCACCAACGCAAAAATATTTTGCCCCAAAATGCTTGTATTTCTCAACACATTCTCGATTTATCAGTTTCAGAGGGGGGCAGGGACATTTTGCCCCCCCCCCACTCATTAAATTTACATTACTTTGTCTTCACGCCTCTTTTTCTTTTCTTTTTTTTCTTTTTTTCCTTTTTTTTTTTTTTTTTTTTTTGCTTTTCCGGGGGGGGGGGGGGGAAGTGCCCCCTCTTGCCCCCTCTCCTCGCGACGCCCATGCGCCTATCGTCAAAATGTTGTACAAAGCCGAGAACAATAATTGATGTTCAAGTTGGGGCACATCGGGGTCGAGCATGCACAACCATCCCCGCACGTGTTATGCCATATCTCGTGCTTCATGTACGTTGCAAGAGAATGCACGCACACAGTCTATTTAAAGCAAGCGCAAGTGACAACCCGAAATTAATGTTTTGTGACGCCTGCGTTTAATCGGGACACGTACACGTTTTTGTGACAGGGATCAATGGCGCCCTGGATAGGTCGGTGGGGTCGACCAAGGCCGAAATAATTACATGTGTACGTCGTTGCCTTTTTTTCATGGGTATTTCTGCAAAAGTGTGTTAACACTTATCGTCAATAAATGGTAAAAACTCACCTGTGATTGAAGCCGTGACGTACAACTGGGTAATACTGACGACCCAACAGCTGCTTAACATACCTAGCGGTGCGAGGGCGCCACCAAGCGTTCCCGTGAGTCGGCAACCAAAGCGTCTCGTCAAGATTCCTCCGACTAGACCTGGAAAATAGAATTGGCGGAAGCTTAAACAGGAGAGCGGACACTGTGATCGCAAACAAGTGAAAAGGTTCAACCAAATATCCATTCGTCGGTGTGCCCTCAATGTTTCTCTCGAATAGGGGAGTTTTGCAACCCTGGTACTTGATGGTCTGAAATGAAGGGTCCAAGCTCTGATTTGACTTAAACATTTTATCACTTGGAAATTTTGGATGAAATTTGACACCAAGTCTCTTTCCATTCAAATGCCCCTTTTTTTCACCCGCGCTCCCCCCCCCCCCAATATTTTGTAAAGATTTTTTCTTTTTTTACAAGTGCCCAACTGCCCTTTGTTGTGCCATCAGCCGTTCCTGGTGCCTTTTTTTAATTTTGCGCATGTATCGCCCTAAAAAGCACTAAATATTGTCCGTTAGTGTGCATAATCGTCGGTTTTGAATAGCGCCCCCATCGGCAGATAGCACCCCCCCTCCCCACACACACACACACACCCACGCTTACATAGGCAAAGAAGTGGGGTACTTCCTTTGTTCTCCTGTACTAAAATTTTGCAACGTCGCACACTTATGTCAAAATGCTCTTATTTTAACCATAGTTAATTTCATGGGCTGAAATTCGGAATTAATATCCCTTTTAATATCCCTTTTTAAACTCTTCCATTTGCGACAGATTAGCTCACCTTGGAAATTCCTAGTTTGTGAGTAAAATTCATACATCTATTTCGTGAAAAACTTGTGGGGTACCAAACGGTACCCCGCAAGTCGTTGGGCATTCCTTGTGGGGTACCTCCCATTGCTCCGGTACCCCACAAGGCAGTGGTTGTACACGCACCCACACACACACCCACAAACACACTGTTTGATTTTACGGAGGCCAAGTGTCCAGAGAAAAAAACGTGTCTACATTTCAGCACGGGTGTGCAAGTGCCCTTTTCAAGAATTTTTATCCCCCAATAAAAATGACCGTGCTACACCACTGCAATGATATGTGTGGTGCAAACAAGAATTACGAGTTAAGCCCCGCCCCATGAAGCTTTCACCAATCTCAACCATAATTGATGTCCGATATGCATGCATAGCGCACGTCTGGAGCAATCCGTGTGTTTCGCTCGTACCCCGCCCTGCAAACAGGACGCCGGGATACTCTGATGAGCTTCACAGAATCTGGTGAAGGAAGTGGCCTATGACCTATGTATAAAAGCATCTGGCTGCAGCTGTTCAAGACCGCATTTAGACAATGTGCGCAACTGCTATCCGAAAACCTCTTATAGAATTGCGCACATTCAATACCGGATGACGATTTCTGTTTCATTGCGGACCATGTGGACAAAATTTTGCGCGTCGCATAATGCAATCCGACCGTTCGTGATTCGAAACGGAGCCTGAGCGAGTGACAGAAATTGTAAATTTACAGCACAGATAAGTTTTACAGAATTTCCTACATTATTACTCTTTTCAACGAGAAATAAAACATCTCTAAACTAGAATAAAAGAGTAATGAATCAGTCTTAACGGCCGTTTCAAACCTTGCAAAGTCATGACCTTGATGACGCGTAGGTCACTGGTCACGCAAAATTCAACCAATCAGAGCGTGAATTCATCAGAGTATCCCAGTGTCCTGTTTGCAGGGTGGGGGACGAGCGAATCCGTGTGTTGCAATCCGGTTCGTTGTTGACCACGTCATACACGCGCACGCACCACTAATTACTAGGGCCCATTGGCTGATACGCCACTTTGTACTACTTCCCGTTCCAATGGTTCAAGTCCTTCACCGTGTAGTGGGGCAGATAGGGAAAACATTTGGGGGAATCGTGCCTTTGATGTGATACAAGCATGGCATTTGGCACACAGTCAGAGTATGTCTTAAGAAAGATATTTGGCTATATGGCCATCGGAGATATGTCCTTTGCAAAATATAGGTACAATAACCAGAAAGTAACAAGAAATTTTCAAAATGGCTGCCATTGCTTGTTATTCTACCTATATTTTGTTTCAAAGGACAAATCTGCGATGGCCCTAAAGCCAAATATCTTTCTTATGACATTCTCTGACTGTATGCCAAGTTCCATGCTTGTATCATCAAATTAAAGCACCATTCGTCACCTATCCGCCGAAATAATGTACAGTGGGTGTGGTTTAAAAGGAAATGACGTCATGATTTCGAATCTGATAAAGAGGCGCACGTTTTGTGTCCTACGTAAGCAATGGGAGGGCCTAAATTGATCAGTTTATCCTGTTCGTAAGTGTGACGTCATTTAATTTTAAACCACGCCCACTACACGCGGAGTAGCATTGGAAATCATTGAAACTGTTGGAACTAGAAGAAGTTCAAAGTGGCGTGTTTAGCCAATGGGCGCTAGTAATCAGTGGTGGTGCATGCGCGTGTGTGACGCAATTACTTACGAACCGAATTAGGTGCGAATGACTCGTTCGCGCACAGATGTTCGACGCCGGTCACTGGCTATACAAAATGATCCAATGAAAGCCCCCAAAAATGACAGGTCATCAACGAACTTTAAAACGTACCGTAAGTCCCTACACATCTTACCACTGATTGCATGTGAAAAAGACATAATACTCTGGATGACAGCTGTATCCTTTGCGCTGGTGTCAAATTCATTCTTCCAGCTGAGATATAAGACTCCACAGCAGCGAAGAAAACCAACAGACAGCGCCATATTGATATGTGCTGCCAGGACCACCACGATACCCCATCCGCCTTCCTGGACAGCAGAGGGCGCTCCACCCTCGGTAGCTCTAGGAGTTGACCGTGCCATGTTTTCAAAACTGCCAAAGGTGATGTAAAATGGAAACACGGTATAGATCGTTTACACTGCAGGCATCTTTCAGGTGTGCGCTGGTTTTTCAACAGGGATATGCATGACTATAGACCGCTAGTGCATTCATAATAATGAATTAATATAAATACGCCTCAAGGATGGCTGCTCAATGCAGTTGATCTGTATTGGCAGACATTCAATTAAAAGCAAACAAACAAGACAAACCAAACTAGAGGTTCACGTTTGAGTTGAGTTGCAAACAAAGAGTGGCCGGGTAGACAACCATTTCATTGAACACTGCACAGTTAAATTATGAACAAAAGAAGGAAAGGTCAGACGACTTTGACTTCGAAATAAAATAAAAATTATCGAGGTAAGGTCTCTCATATCACAAATTTTGAACGTGATCATTCATTTTGTTCATGAGCTTTTAATGACAGAACATTGTAATGTTTTTAAAAAAATCGATGGTAGTTTGATACCCGATGACGTCATCTGTAATCATCTGACGTCAGAGTAATATGCAGAACTCGGGATCAGGGTCGTATATGATCAAAGTTACAAGTTCATACCATGAACTGTTTAGCAGAAAAAGCCGCGGATAATTAGTATCCGAAAAAAGAAAGACAGATTTATCAGAAAAATTCTTAGCAGTGGTCGGGTTGTGCCCAAACACTCAATAAATATTAATCTACCAAGAATTTGGAGCCGTGAGTTTTATCAACAGGCTGACCGTTTGTTGATCTAGGTAACGGATCGATCCACTAACGCTCACACTAACGCCATAGTCAAAGTCTAATATGATTCCTTGTCTGAACAACAATAAAGATGAATGAAAAAAATAACGTAAGGCTAGCTACAAATCAAACATTTCCGCGTTCCCGAACTCCTTCCAATCCTTTCAAGTTTCCCATTTTTATCTCCATAACCTTTACTAAAGTCTGATGCATACCTTTACCATAGTCTGATGTATACCTTTCAATAGTCTGATGTATTTATCTAAGGATACATTCCTCACCTCATCAGCCTCCCCAGAGTGTCATGGGTAGCACATTCCTAATAGTATGCCACACACGGTCAATGAGCCATCGTTGTGCTGTAATAAACATTAGATTCACAGTAAATAGTCGATTGTGGATACCAGTTAAATTAACAATCATGCAGTAGGCCTACTATAGAGACCAGGTATCAGTTATGCTAAAGTACCCTGATCACGTTGGTGCCAATATTTGTGTACACATTCGACCTGGGTCGATTGTGAATACCAGTTCAATTAACATTTATGCAGTACTATATAGAGACCAGGTACAATATGCTTAAAGGTATAGTCCATCATTTGTAATTTGTGCATTTTGTTCGTTTGAAGCAACGAAAGTGCTCAAAATATAAAGCAGGGTGCTGAACAACTAACCTGATGAAGTTTCAGCACAGCTTCAGCTGTATATGTCGAGAAAAACAACATTCTAGGATCTCGATTTCAAATCAAAAGTTGCTGAATCATGTTTTGAATTGGGCTTGAATTCAGCGCCCGAGACACGCCGAATAAAAAAAACGAACTACTAACAGAAATTTCCAACTGTGCTTCTTAAGACGCACCGTTGGAAAGGTCTTCTATCGTTGATTTCTTCAAAATGACAGCTTGCTAGAAAGAATAATTTCACAGGGAGTTTAGTCCCCTTACTATCTTTCAACCAAGTATGTTTTTCAACAATAGTTACGCCAGTTACTTTTTGGATAGCTGCAAATGATGGACTCGGGCTTTAAGTACCTTGATCACGTTGTTGCCAATAATTGTGTACACATCGACCAAGGGTCGCTATTGTGTACACGTTGCTGGCGGATCAAGCGTTCAAGTGTATTATCAACAATTTGCCACAGTACAAAGGTGAGTAAAAAAAAAAGGAACCCAAATGGTGCCCCTATTTTTTTTAATTTTTATATGGCTCTTTATATTGAAAGAGTCAAAGTTAACATATTTTTTTAGACTGGTTTTTCACTATTGGCAATATTGAAAGAAAAAACACAAAAGGATGCAAACTTCATTCTCAAAAGAGCGAAAAGCCACTCTGGCACTTTTAGAGAGCATTTGCGTGGAGAGTTCACAAAGTTTCAAAGGATGGTGCCTAATGTTAGGGCATTTTACAGAAGCATAAAAAACAAACCACCTTGGCAACAAATGCAGGAGTTGAACTTCACCCTTATGCTCCATTTGACAATGGGGATAAGTAAGAAAACAGAGCAAGATCGGGACAAGAACCTCTATTTTAGATTGCGATAAGGTTGGATACAGCACTTTGAGGAACGTTTCGACCTAATTTGGATTATTGTATGCAAAGTAACGGAGCCATGGGGAGGGGTCATAAAGCACGCCCCCGGGGGAGGGGGGATGCAAGCAAGACGAGTTGTAGATCGCTAGAGGTGACAGCAACTATTCACTTTTCCTGCTCAAGATGAAGTTGGTCTAAAGAACCACCATCGCATCGCTTTTGAAACTGCAACGCATGAGAGATTTGAAGAGTTTCTGGCTGCCATGGTTAGGGGAATGTGAATAATTTTTCACTTAGGATGACTCAACTCATCTATTATTGCCAGGCCTCACGTTAATGCCAAACTTCCAGAAGGAACCCTCTCGTCGAACTGAGCTCATACCATCTCACTTCTACATTCGTGAATTCGGGCGATTCACAATGCAGTTCGCCACCAAGAATTTGCTAAGGAAAGTTCATTTTACCCAGTGCATTGTGGGGGATGGTCGACAAATTTGCATAGCGGAACTTTAAAATTGTTGTTTTTTTCGGTCTGTAGTTCCGTAAGCGTATGATTCGAGAATCTGTTTGCCTTTTTCTTTTCTTTTTATCATTTTGCCCCAATCTATAGCAAATTAGCTCAAGTTGTGTACTGACACTCATTCAAATAGACCATGTTTTGTCTACCTTAAACTTGGAAAATTGACTCTCCATGGCAAACTCTTGGTGGCGCACTGCATTGTGAATCGCCCAAATTGCACAGAGATGACATTCGAAATGACAGTGGAGAGAACCCCTGGGTTTCCAGTTTGGCAACAGCGTGTCGGAAACAGCAAGCAATCGGATGAGCCCAGATGACCGTGCAGCAGCAATGGAGATATGATCTACAAGAAGCTGCTGCACCAGGCGCGCTATTACATATACAGCCAATAATTTTGCAGGGGGCTATAGCAGGGTGGATCCATACATTTTTCAGGGAGGCGTGCTGAAATGTAGACCGGTTATTTTCTCCGGGCACTTAGGCCTCCGGAAATCAATAGGTGTAGGTGGGGGTGGGGGCTCGTGCCATATTTTCAATGGGGAGCGCTGATAAAATCCTACAATCAGGCACACCATATTAATTAAAAGTGTACAAATACACCCTTCTCACGATTATTTATTTTAGAGAGAGACCGTTCGCATGTACGTCGCAGTCTTACATTTTGCTATAGTGCATTTTTTTCATGGATTGTTTTTCCTTTTTTTTGGGGGGGGGGGCTTGACAAATGTTTGTTTTGTTTTGTGGGGTTTTTTTTTTTTTTGGGGGGGGGGGGGGCTGAAGCCCCCCTAGCTCCCCGTAGAACCGCCACTGTGCTGCAAAGATCATCATTGATGCCACCACGCAACTCAAAGGTGTGCCATGGCACAACACAAGCCCGAGAGCCATCCCTTCTTCCATGCAGGATTTCTGGTCACACGCCTATCCATTAATCAGACCTGGACGAAGAGGAGCAGTCGGGCTTGTGCGATCAAGGAATGTTAGACTGACCGCTAAAACTGGCAGAAATATTTCCCTGTCACCGAATATGTCGCTTTCGTAAAGTCCGAGGATCAGTTCGCTCGTACCCCCGCCCTAGACGCTGGGATGGGCTGAATTTACGCTCTGATTGGATAGATTGTGCGTGACCTGTGACCTGCAATGCATCACGGCCACGACCCTGCAAGGGTTTAAACGGCCGTTAAGACTGATTCATCACTATTGTTTATTCCCATTCATAAATGTTTCTTATCGTTGGAAAGCGTAACAATTTAGGAAAATCTGTGGAACTTATCTGTTTTGTGAATTTTCAATTCCCGTCACTTGCTCAGGCTCCGTTTCCAATTCACGGAGAGTCAAATTGTACATTATGCGACGCTCAAAATTTGTCGACATTGTCCGCAATGAAAATGAAATCACATCAGGTATGGAATATGTGCATTTCTATGAGAAAGTTTTTGGATAGCGTTTGCACGCATTGGCTAACTGCGGTCTTAAACAGCTGCAGCCAAATGCTTTATACATAGGACTGGTCAAGATAAGTTACCCAGAATGCCATCCCAAGTTCCTTCACAAGATTGTGTGAAGCTCATCAGCTCTTCCCAGCGCCTTGTTTGCAGGGCGGGGGTACGAGCAAAGGGGATTGGGTGAAATCGTTGATTCCTGAGGGCACTGTTCATTGCAGACGATACCTGCCACCTTCTGACACTAGGTGGCGCCGTGCGTCATCGGCGAAGGATAAAGAGAAGAATGTAGGTAGGCTGAAGGGAGGGAAATTTTTTGATTAAGGGGGCCGAGGGGGGGGGGGAATTCAGGTATCTCACCCCTTCTTGGATCTGCTTATGAGTCGTGCCGTTATTTTTACCCTTCGAAATTTATTGTTGCAGAGCTGACAAACCGGCGAATCGACCATTTTTGCGATTTAGAGATTTTGTCTTTTTTGTAGTTTTTAAAGGTTGCTTTTTCAAGTATTTATTCCAACATTCTTAGTTCTTGTCTGGATGTTGAGATTCGGAGCCCCGCCTGTGGCGAATCGGTCATAATAAAAAAAATCCATAATTTGACATAGCGACGAATGCTGAATTTCACTGGTAACCATCTAATGTTAGTTCAAAGTACCAACGTATGCTATTCGTCAGTTTGTCGGATCGCGCGCGCGAGCTCATGCGATCAGACAAACCGACGAATAGCATACGAACGGTGTGAAGAAGAACAACCAGCTATTAGAGATTTTGTAATTTGACAAACTATAAACGAATACGTTTACAAATAAAAAAATATCGCACAACTTCTCTGATTAACCTGATGAATCAAATAAGGTTTTGCCCTTCACCGACGTTTAAACACTGTATACTCGTTGTGTTACCTCCCGATTGAAAGTTGGAAAAAATCACTCGGGTGGGACTCGAAAACACGACCTCCTGCTTTCTAGTACAGATGTCTTACCACTCGACTACCGAGCTAACAAACTGAGTATACAGTGTTTAAACGACGGTGAAGGGCAAAACCTAATTTGATTTATATCACCCCGACGCAAAATTCCATCTCATAATAGTTTATGCGGTACCCTCTGATATGTACATCAGATTCGAACCAGCCAACCGATCCCGTTAGCTCGGTAGTCGAGTGGTAAGACATCTGCACTAGAAAGCAGGAGGTCGTGGGTTCGAGTCCCACCCAAGTGATTTTTTCCAACTGTCACTCGGGAGGTAACACACTGAGTATACAGTGTTTAAACGTCGGTGAAGGGCAAAACCTAATTCGATTTATATCACCCCGACGCAAAATTCCATCTTATGATAACCTGATGGATACTACGTTTCCTATTTTATTTCGAATTACACCAAAAGGGTATTATCGAAACATTAAGGGTAAAATACGACGCCCTGAAAAAAAGTCCAACTTCAAACGTGAATTACTCGAAACAGGGTTTTCGGTTATTCGTCGGTATGTCAGCTCTGCGACGATTTGTTGAAAGGGGGAAGGACCCCATCTGGAATTTTGGGCTGAATAAAAACAAAGGCGACCCAAAAAGGAGAACTATCTGCAAACAGAATCACTCCTTCCTTAATGAACAAATCAAATAAAGAATACTCCAAGTTTAGGCCTGCCTCATAGCATCTGATGTTACCGAAGCAGCAAACGGACCTAGCTATATAGCTAAGCGTCAAGTGGCAAAGGCGACAATGTCTTATGCATCCGTACAGTTAATCCGTGCATGGACCCGTGTGTTAATTGCATCTTCCCTTGTGCCAGCGTTGATTGTATGCCAGTTAATGATGAGAGAAAGTCTTTTGCTGCTAACAATAAAGCTCAAATTAGGTTTTGCCCTTCACCGACGTTTTAAACACTGTATACTCAGTGTGTTACCTCCCGAGTGAAAGTTGGAAAAAAAAATCACTCGGGTGGGACTCGAACCCACGACCTCCTGCTTTCTAGTGCAGATGTCTTACCACTCGACCACCGAGCTAACGGGATCGGGTGGCCGGTTCGAATCTGATGTACATAGCAGCGGGTACCGCATAAACTATTATAAGATTTTATTTTGCGTCGGGGTGATACAAATCAAATTTTGCCCTTCACCGACGTTTTAAACACTGTATACTCAGTGTGTTACCTCCCGAGTGAAAGTTGGAAAAAATCACTCGGGTGGGACTCGAACCCACGACCTCCTGCTTTCTAGTGCAGATGTCTTACCACTCGACCACCGAGCTAACGGGATCGGGTGGCCGGTTCGAATCTGATGTACATAGCAGCGGGTACCGCATAAACTATTATAAGATGGAATTTTGCGTCGGGGTGATATAAATCAAATTATATCGAGTATACAGTGTTTAAAACGTCGGTGAAGGGCAAGACCTAATTTGATTTATATCACCCCGACGCAAAATTCCATCTTATAATAACAATAAAGCTGCATTCCGTTCCAGTTCACGGAAGATGTAGGCTGCAGTGGCCTAGGATACTGAGGCCGTGGACCTGATGTTTTTCACCATTGACACCAACGATTATGGCAACAATGGTTTATTTTCCTTCTAATACTACGCGCAGTGGACGGTGTCACGGCAAGTTTACTATTAGGGGGAATATGTGCTATTAAAGACTTTAGTGATAGTGTATAATGTACATTCGGCGATCTAGAGGGATATAGAGTAGACTTTATAGTCCAATTCAGTGTAGCGGTAGCTTCTTCACAAATCAATATCCTCGGATTACGATGGGTCTGAGTAAGAGAACCACTTTGGGGCAAGAAGGCACCTCCGACGCCCTTGGCTGGATTGCAGTGCTGGGGACCTTCACCAGCTGGTTTGCCTGGATCGGCATTGTCAAGGGTATGGCCGTCATGCTTCCAACACTACAAGAACAGTTCGACAGCCAAACGTGGCTTGTGGGTTGGATGGTCTCGAGCTTCGACGGCTGCATAGATTTAGCGGGTAAGTCGAAGGCGGGCTGAACCCCCGTGGCTGCAATCTCTAGATATCATCCATTGAAGGGTGTCCCCTGGGTTTTGGGGGTGACAGATGGTACCCCAAATCGACGGTGTATACCTGAACAGCTAGGTGCCGCGCTCATTTTTAGCTTACTTATGCATGCTTGCAAGATACAGATGAGTTTGTTTCTGCATTTGATAGGGGACGTACGTCCCCGTTCAGTAAAAACAAACCTTCCCCATAACGCTGTGTAGGCCTACCCACAATGGGCACAAATATTGATTCGCACACGTGCATAGAATGCAAACCACTGTGCGGCAGGATTCACAACTATAGCACTCAACAGCTCGTTTTTTACAAAATTTTTATTGTGACCCCAGAATTCGGTCTTGCATGGTTCTCGCAAGAATAATAACAACAACAACAACAACAACAAAAAACAGTTTTTAAAGAACCGTTGTGTGGACAGGTGCATTTTTTTGGGGGGGGGGGGGTCCATTATGTTGTTTAGGGGTGCCCCAATTTCATGGTCTATGGCATATTTGCACAAACAAAATGATGAAGAATCCTTTTAAATAAAATCCTGCATCCGGATCACGTCCAAAATCTAATGTGTCCGTATACTTGAACGAATGACCACCCCAAAACAAATTTCATGAAAATCAGTCCATTTTTTTGGAGTTATCTTGTTTACAGACCAACGCCAATGGAAACATATACCTCTTCGCGGAGGTCAATAATTCATTCTCGTTGCCTAATTAATAGACACGATGTACATGTAGCTAAAGGGAACCTCCATAGCTATCGTAAGGGAAGTCAGGTTGGCGAAGCGGTACTTTCCTCGCCTTCCACCGCAGCTGTGACCCGGGTTCGAATCCCGCCAGGGCCAATATGTGGATTGAGATTTCAGTCCTTACCTGATTTCGTGGGTTTTCCTCAGAATATTCCTCTGGGCTTTTCCTCCCACCTCTAAAACTGTACTTTCTTCTCATTGTCTTCTCCCTACATGTTTCTTCAGGCTTTCGTGCTCCAGTGCTTAGGGTACTTTAGGGGAATCCCTGATTTCATTACCAGAAAGAAATAAAATAAATAAATAAATGCAAAACGCTTTGGCCGTCTGTTCATTGCACTTAATTTGATTCGTTTGCATTATTAAAGGTCCCCTGGCATCGCCATTAAAAAGACGGGTTGGCGTGAGAACGGTGGTCTTGGTCAGCGGTGTGCTGGTTGGTGCGTCTCTCATGGTAGTGTCCTTGGTATCGAGTCTGGCTGTGATGACGTTGGTCCTAGCTCTGGTTGCAGGTAGGTTGCTGAATATAACGAGGGATGAATAATAAGCTCGTGGCATAAGCTAAAAGGAGATGAGCTCTGCAGCTTGGACTGACATTGTGTGCAGTTCAACTTGTTGAATGATTACACAGAAAGTTTGAAGTTATTATCGTTTCTTGTTTTTCTGTTGCAGATATTTAAACTTACAGTCACCGGTTCCTGAGAAGTAAACCTTAAAAATGAAATCACAAATTGAGAGAATTAGCCATCGTGCCAAATGTCCAAAGTGTCAGCTCGTTGGGTACCGAAGCTCCTTGGACCTGATCAGTTACTGGCCACAACGTTTCAAGGGACAATGTTGCAATTTTTGAGTTCGTTCGTTCGATGTTTTCGTTCGATCGAATGTTTCCTTTCTTTCCCCATTTTCGAGGTTTAATTGTCAGGAACCAGTGACTATCAATGTTTAATTATATGTGACACAAAAACAAGAAAAGAGTAGAATTGTGTTTGTGGACAAACACAATCTTTTCCGGCTGTTTGAAATAACTGACAGTTATAAGTTCGTGTGCAACATATCCTTTTCTTTTTTTTTGTTAATGGATACACTAAAACAAAACAAAGTACATGTACTCCCTAACTAAAAGGAGAACTTTGCAGAAAATAAATGAAATTAGATCAATAGTTAGATATAACATATTGAATAAGGCCAGTAAGAAAACCACGGTGAAAGTACATGTCATATCAAATCAACCATGGGTCAAAGTACACCAGTTATCTACCACTTTTGGGAATTAACTTTACGATGCCTCTGTGAGTCCAGACCAAGAGGCCTCTAGGACCGGTACTGAAGATACCCTATAACCTTAGAAAGATAATGAGTTTAACTTCGAACAGTGTAGAAAGTCTAAGGCCACAAAATGCATGTTTAATATTACGTAACTTGACACCTGATGACGTCATCGTGACGAATATCTAAGGATGGTGGTCTAAGTAAGCGCCCAGTCTGAAGTCTAAAGGACTTACGAAAATGTCAATATGTTCAGACGAAATATGTGTACAAAACCTATGGAGAGGAGTCTAAAAATGAAAAAAAAAATGTTAACGAACGCAAGAGCTGTTTCGGAGCATGTACTCCAAACAGGCTTATAATAATTTCAAACTTGTTGCGTAATCATTCAGCGAGTTAAACTGCACACAATATCAGTGAAAACTGTATAGTTCATGTCCTTGTACTTTCATGTCATTTTAACTTGTAACGATTAGTTTTAGGTTGCAGAATTTGTTTAGGAATGATGGAAAAAAAACACTCTTGACTCTACATACTTGACACAAACTAACGCTGGCCCCGTTTCATGACCTAAAGGCTTTGGCTGGCGGTTGCACTGGGAAGATAAATCAAAATGGTGGGAAGAAGGGTGCAGTGTTATGTCGATTTTCGATGCATGCTAGATGGTAGGCCTACTGGTATTTGTATTAAATATGAGAAAGTACATTGATTTTATGACAATTTATTAACAGAAAATTATCGCTCTGCGTACGTATGCAATGGCTTGGACCCCTGTAGGCCTACGCATGGTGTACGCAATGTTATGAACCGAACTCACATGAAAATACATTTCTAACATGTTGATCTTGACCGAGACGCATCGTTTCATTTACTTTTGACTGTATACAGGGTGAGTCAAAACAAGCGGAATCCAAACCCCAAAAATTATATTTCATATTTAAAAAAATATGTAGTACCAAAATAATAATGATTGGAAAGCCAATTTTATAAGTTTTTTTTAGATAAAAATATAACTGAAATTGCTCAATCCGTTCAAAGAATATCACCATTTAAACGCAATGACCCTAAAACCTGTTTCGTCAAACAACAAACAAGCAATTTATTGTGAATTCTTACCGTTTGGAACAACAAAGAAAATGACACAGAATACCTGTTTCAGCAACTGTCAACAACCGTAGTACACAATATCTTTATTAACAATCCTGGTTAGGCAAACAATATGATTTATCAATCACTTCTTTTTCTGAAAAGACGGGTCTTCAAAAGGACTTTGTTGAATATTTTTAACTTTTAAACTGAGGTTTTATCGCTGGTGATGTTTGAAGACAATTGTGACGACGATTCATGAAATCGCATGTTTGGACGAAAGAGGTTTTAGGGTCATTGTGTTTGAATGGAGATATTCTTTGAACGGATTGAGCAATTTCAGTATTCTTTTCATCCAAAAGTAGCTTATGAAATTGGCTTTCCAGTCGTTATTATTTTTGGTGCTAGATATATATTTTTTAATATGAAATATAATTATGGGGCTTTGGGTTCCGCTGTTTTTGACTCACCCTGTACATTTTTTTCTTTCGGTTAATTTGTTGCAGCTCCTGCAGTGGGTGTTTGCAACATTGTAACGAGGGAGCTGATTGGTCAATGTTACTCCGAGACGCACACAAGGGCCTTCGGGATTGGTGCAAGCGGCGGCTCGCTGGCGTTTGTTGTCGTTGCGCCTTTGATGCAGATTCTCCTGGACGCGTACGGTTGGCGAGGAGCTACCATGCTGCTGGGTACCCTGTTGTTGCATCTGGTTATCTGCGGAGCACTGTTCAGAACGAACCCAAAAGTAGGCAAACTAAACGACGACTACAAGTTAGTCCCTGGGGATACTTCAACAGCGGAAACAAGTCAAAAACGTCAACCTATCTTTGCAACCATAAAAGATCTTTTCAAGATTGACTTGTTCACCTCGCTGAAGTATTGGCTAGTAGTTTTCGTAACCGTGTGTACGACGGTAACAACTGTAGCATGGGTCGTGTACTTCGCGCCGAACGCCAACCAGTCCAAGGGCTTCTCTCTCGCCGATACCGCCGCATTTATCACGGTGTTCGGCGTAGGGAAGATAGTCGGAAATTTCGTGACCGGTATTGTTGACAGGTGTAAGGCCGTCGGCCCGAACGTATGGATGGGACTCACCGTGTTCGGTAGTTCGGCCTGTTATCTAGCCGATCCGATCTTGGTGTCGTATTGGTCAATCATGGTGTATGTCTTCATCTACGGATGTTGCCATTCATTCGTGTACACTTTCCTGGATGTCATAGCCAAGGAATCCGTTGGCTTGGAGCGGTTGGGAAGTGCTCTGGGTTGGATCGGATTGAAGGCGGGCCTCGTTCGAGCTTTATTTCTCTTCTTTCCAGGTACGGGTATCTCAGTGTGTGATTTGACTGTACATTATATTTGTATTGTGCTCCTGTGGCCATGTTAAATAATGAGCAGGGGTGTATGACATGATTACCTAAATGAGCCTTTATTCGCTGTCAGGCAGGTATGAATTTGCACCACTTATTAAACAAATAGACATTTTGAAAACCATCTTTGTCCACATGTCATTCAGAAACCATCACAGCTGTGAACTGTTCTTTGAAAGTCAGAGTCCACAATGGCAGACAAAACAGGAGGGCGCTGTTTGATTGGCGTAATTAAACTCTTTTGTATTTACCCAAACCAAGTAGTGCTCTCCTATTATCTCAAATACGCTAATTACAGTATAATGTACATTGTTTGGACAGCCGCTACTACCACCAAACCAGACCAAGTTGAATAGAGTATTTGCTATTATTTGTGTTCGTTGACATCATTCTTAAGAAAATCAACCCCGAAAACAAAACCTTCGTAAAAAATTACTTTTATTTAGATTTATGGAGCTGATAAATCGCCTAACTTGAAAAAGAAATATCGTGCCCAACAATGGCCCTCTCCATTCCGAAAACGTTAAAGGGCCCATGTGATGAATGAACTCAAGACATTTATTTATGTTTAGGGGCATATTGGTGCCTTTTGGGCTTTTATGGTAATGAAAATGTGCATATACATGACCAAAAGAGTGATGTCATTTCAGGCAGAAACCTCCATGTTACATCTATTTCAGCACAAACAAAATCCCAGAAGTTTTGAAATTGTGCTGTCACACATTTTCTGTTTTTAGTGTTTCGTTGTTTCAGTACATGACAGTAAGCCATTGAGCACATTTTCTAAAGAAAAAAAAAAGAAAAAAAAATAATGAGCACATTTTGCGTTCACAATTTGAACAGTAAACACATAATCTGAAGTGTTTCTCTGAAATGATATCACAACAACATCGGCCTCATTTGTCCGGAAAAGCATGGATTTTCTTGTACTAAATGTTTAAAGAAATGCACTTTTCAATAAGATTAACCAAAAAGGGATTGTTTTCGTACATTTATTAAGAGGAGTGGACAATTTCATGTCATAGGCCCTTGAAATACACTGGCAGATTGATGAGACTTACGGTTGCTCACCTCGAAATTGATGGAGGAGAATTTCTGAAACTTGTGGTGGTCATTAAAGGTGGGAAATGACAGTGAATTAGAAGACCGATAAGTCCTTTTAGGGTTTTTAAATTGTGTGAATAAACTTAAATGACTTATTACTATTAACAAAAAAACATACACTTGACCGTTTATAGGATTGCATGCATGATCTGCTCAAGCAAAACCCACTCAATCTAGAACGCATCCACTGCGGGTTGGTACATTTTTGCAACGTGATACATTCTCGCTCTCACGCAAGTAGACGGAGTGAAGCGTAAGGAGACCTAATATTCCGGATCTGAAAAGTCGTAAATGAAATTCGTGTTTAACATCTCCAGGTGATGTTTTCACCGCTTGCACCTGAACAATACCAATGCAAAATGTGTACAGGGTTTCTTGTGGTGAATGCACTTCAATTCAGTTCACATTTATTGAGCACTCTCTAATAAACCAATACAAAGTTGGATAATATAAGTATTATTACAGTGATATTTAAATAAACGAATACAAATATGAAGGTAATGACCACCAGAAAAAAGTAATGCTTCGAATCTAATTATTTAAATTGGATAAATAGCAAGGGAAGTTAAGAAAAGAGTGGTATAGGAGAATACAAGGCTGTTCACAAGTAAATGCTTGTAAGTGGGACAGCCTGGACAAACAATACAACGTAATCGCAAGAACAAAAAGACAGACACGATCGGAAACACAAACAAAAGACAAACAAAACCAACGTAAGTCATATTATATATATTTTTAATTCCCGAACGCCAAACGATCCATATACTGCACGTTTGAATGTTAAAGAGTGACAGGTGGCTTTTATTCCCCCCCCCAAAAAAAAAATAGAAGGAAAAAGCCGAATACCAAACTGACTATATTAATCACACGTTTGCAAATCAACATACAACAGCGGCTTATATTGATTTCACACCGTAAAACGAGAACCGATTTTGGAACAATGCCATTGTTTTAACCCCCTCCCCCCTGAATAAACCACAATATCGACACTGTCTTTATATCTTTTTTTTCTTTCATGTCCACCTATTTGCATTTGTCCTTTTGTCCCAAGGATTAATCTACGACACATTCGGCAGTTACACGTTGGCTTTTATCCTGTTGGCTGCTATCAACGCGCTAGCCCTGGTCGGTCTACTAGCTCTTGCATGGCTTCAGAGACGGAAGTAACTTCAAGCAAGTTTGTCAGACCAACTAAAGAACTTGATGAAAGGATGTCACTGCACCAACTGAACAATGTGTTGAACTGCATTACGCATTCGCACTGCGTCTACCTGACGTCCAAAATGTAAACTCAATTTGACAGTCAATGTAAACAGTGCGTACGACTAGATCTAGAACTCGCATTTTAAAAATGTATCATTATTAATGACAATGTTTTGGAAGTTGTTAATTCTTGCAAGTATTTTTTGATCTCTCATGGTTCAAGCATACTGACATGACAGTTGGTAAGGCGTCTAGAGGCCTACCGTAGTCCTCATCGCTAGAATGTCCCGGGGAGGGGGGTGTCACAATCTGAGTCACGCTCTGGGTAACTCTTTTAAAGGGTAATTTCTAACTGAATTTGAAACGGTACGTATAGTAACGTTGAAACATGCATACCTCAAAACAACATCTTGTTATCTAACAATAACACTACAATTTCAGTGGAATAATACTAGTTAAATAATTATTTTAGTTAAATAATATTACATGTCTTCCTGTAGGTCTATTTCGTTTTGATAGAAATGGAGTGAACATTACAGCACCGGCGTAGCTACGGGGGTGGGGGGTGGGAAACAAACGCCCCCTCCCCCCACACTGGAAAGTTGTCAGTCGGAAATATCACGAAACCATGATTAGCGGGTTGAACATAAGGTGCTTTTTTGTCACATTTGTATTTATTTGTATTATATCTGGTTTTTTTTTTATCGATTGGCTGTTATTTTAACATCCCGTTGAACGCGTATAGCGATACCTATTGTCTGATGATGACCATGAATTCGGTTTTGAACAGCGCCCCATTGAAAGATGCTGTCCCCCCCCCCCCCCAACTATTTGATTTTACGGAGGCCGGGTGTCGGGTGAAAAAAAAAACCTTTCTACCTTTGAGAACGGGCGCCCCTCCACTGTAACATCCAGCCCCCGCCCCGAATCCCCCCCCCCCCGGATGAGAACCCTGGCTACGCCACTGCATTGCAGTAAGGTGTATCATCAGTGGAAAACAAAGTAAACATACATTTGTAATCTTAAACATAAATATATACAATGTAATAATATTTCAGATATTCGTCGATAACAAATTTAAATCCCCCTGAAAAGAGACCGGGTTATTTTGACCATCTCACAGCCGGGGGTGGGGGGATTGCGCCCCCCCCCCCCCCCAGATCTCGGCCATTGGGCGACAAATCATTATGGAAACTAGGTGCATGCATAGACCAAATTAATGTAAACATACCCAAGAAATATCATGACCATAGGTTAAGGGGTTTTGGAATTGTCGCTAAGTAATTATTTATGTGCACCAATGGTAATTCTGCCTTGTGTACTGTACAATGGGGAAATTCAGTTCTCACGCCGGGAATTTGTTTTTCGCTGCGCAGTAACCCGTGGTCGGAATTTTATGTTTTTGGTATCAAAAGATGCGCACGACTCGAGGCTAAAAAATTCAGGAAAGCTCGGTTTGGGGAAAAAATTGCAAGGGTATCGTGGAAAAGTTGAGGGTTGAGGGAGAAGATTCAGCCCCTGGCCGTTTTAGGGTTAAAAAAAAACCGAGCCCTTACTGTAAATACAATATCTACACTAACTTTATTATCATCTTAAGACTGCATTTTAGGGAAATATACACAAACGTTAGTGACGTATGTTCCATTGTGGTTTAAAACAATTCTGTAAAATCCAAACGCTAAACAAACTTCCTCGCCAAAGAATGACTAAATACTCTATACCGTTTTGATGGAAGTGGAGTGAACATTACAGTAAAGTAGATAAGTATAACTGGGAAACGAGGAAGGCAGACTACCTATTACCTAGTATTAATGTTAAAACATAGTCCAAATTATATATAATATTTAGATTATTTTAAGAATTCGTGGTACTCAACATTATAGTAATGAAAAAAATCCCTTGGAACCCTTACTGTAATACAATATCCACACCTGCCCAACTTTATATTTATCTCAATATTTTTGATTGTAATTGAGTGAACATTACGCTAAGGTACACTGAAAGAAGTAATAAACTAATAAGATTAATCATTAAGAAGAAAAGAAAAAAAATACTAATGGTGGCTAATTTCTTTGCTTTGTCGAATGATCAATTTATATTTGGGTTACCTTTCCACCTGGGTCACCCTGTATAATGTATATAACGTATACACTCCCATCCAATTCTGTTTCATCCGTCTGTCTTCATTTTTATTTGTGTTTCTTTTTCTTGTATTCCATTCATTTAATTTTTTTATTCCGAATTGCTCTGGAGTTAAGTTTTCACAGTTAGCTTATTGACGTTCAATGGGTGACTTTTGAGACGATTGGCGGAAGCAAACACACACACACACACACACAGGTCCTTTTCTTATTGTTAAAAATACATGTTGAACCTAGCTTAGCAACTTCCGCTTTTTCAAAAATAGACCTTTCTCAGGGTACGCTATCTTAAAAATCAAAGCAAGGCATGACTTGTGTGTGTCTTATGAACGAGTAGTCGCCTAGAGTGTTGATCAGCCATCGGCCTGGGGTTTTGGTCGGTAGCAAATAAAGGGAATGATGCTCATTGAGATTTTTGTCAAGGTATTCAACCCTGTAGTTGGAAAATATGTAGTAGCATTGCAGCGGTGGCAGCGGTTTGGGTGCTAAATGGCGGCCAAAACATGATTGTTACCACATGTAACGAATCCGGTAACCACAAAAAGTGACAACAACTAATAAACTGCCAACGCTCACACTGCAAAGTTATCACACATTTTTCAACTCTAGATGTGCTTACTTTGCCAAAAATCGAGGCGAGCATTGCTCTTGTGATCATTTAACTGGATTCAGGATGGAATATTGACTCTACACATTCTTATGTTTTATATTGTCCTGGCCACGTGGTAAACACACCCGGGGCCATCTATCACCAGATCCTAGTATGGACCATAGTACGTCCTTCAGAGGGGTGTCAGCCTTGCGATCCTACTGGAGGGGTTGAAAATTGGCGGGAAAACCCTGTGTGCTCGTGCACATTTACATAGGCTTGTGTACAAATGCCTTATAAACATTGGGATTATTTCGATCACCCCTGTGACCAAAATGGAATGTCAAATGGGGTTATGTATGTGGTTTTAACGGCTGTTTGGGGCCTGAGAGATACTCCAGACATGCCAGGGGTGAATGGGCTGGTTGTGAGGGTCGGGTGGCTCAAATTACATGTTGTGAAGTGGACATTCCATACAGTCACTGGATAGTAAACGTTAAAGGTGCTCGCTCCAGAATACCGCTGGTCCATTTTTTGGACCAAAGCTGATAGCCTAACTTACAAAAGTGTCAATCTGCTGTAAATTTGCCAGAGTCACTCGTTCATCGCACGCACTTTATATGCCGCCATGTTTGTTTGCATATTTTCAAGGAGGCATACCCTTAAAAAGGTTGATCACGCAACAAACAGAAAAGGAATGGTGTGTTTAATCAAAACAATCATCTTCGCGGATTTGGTATATATATAGGAGTCACAAGCCAATAATTTTTTGTAAAAGTCAATCAGATTCGTCGCATTTTAATTGTAATTTTGACTTTTTCTTCAGAAGGTCTCCTCCTCGTTTATTTAGAAGATGTAGGCAGTGAAGCAGAAAACCCAGAACGATTAACCTTTGAACGGCTGCAACAAACCAGCGAGAAGTTGTGGCTGCATGCAGGGGATGGCTAGCATTCTAAACAGAACCACCGACTTCAATGTTATTTTGCACGGTAGCCATATGCGAACATATTCAAAAATGGTGACGTTGCAATCGATGACGTCACCATTCAGACAGGGCTTAAAAACGAGCAATTCACAATACAGTGCGCCACCAAGAGATTGCCATGGGGAGTCCATTTGTTGCAGTTCATTGTGGTAGACGGTCGACAGATTTGCCACATTGCGTGACACTATAATTTTTTTTTCGGACACTGGTTTCGTAAGAATAGGATTCGAGTATCCTTGTTTTGATCAAGTTTTGTTTCTTATGGGTGGCACAGTGCTATGCCCGAGCTATCAATTTTGTCTTGAAACTGCCTCCTGACCTTCGAAGACGTTCAAATCACTGCAAATCGGCCATTTTTTTTTGCCGACCGTAAACTTTACGACATGAACTGTCCGTGGCAACCTCTTGGTGGCGAATGGTATTAGGGAAAACCCGTGGCCGTATTCAGGATGTTTGAAGATAAATTGCAATCCTTTGGGGGGGGGAGGGAGATGTGCACCGATGTGGGGTGTTGTAGTTAAGCTGACGACATAAAAAAGAACCGACATATGTGGCGTAGAAGAATAATACAGAAAGTAATGAGGGCTAGTTCTCATGCTCCGTCTTGGCCTATTTTGTTTCACTTATTTGACTGAAGGGTGCCGCTGATGACATCAAGCAAAATGTGCACACAAGGAGTTCTGGTTCAGCGGTTTTGCAGGTAAGTCGGCAAAGGAATCAGTCGACAAACCTGCAAAACTCAAGTCGAAGCCAAGTTCTCATGACCAATTTTGTTTTATTCAAAAATCGCTTACTGTTTGCATGCGGGTGTTATACACGAAATTACCCTCGGAACAAAATGACTGTGTCATTGGAAGTTGTTTGTCTAATAGTGTACATGTTCGGCGCCTGGTCTCTCAATAAAAGGATGGGGTTACAATGTCAAAGGTACCTTTAGTCTTCTTTTTTCTGAAATGAAAAAAAAACAAAAACACATGAACTACCTACAGCACACAAACAAATAATGTATTATCTTACTGCAACATGTGTTACTGGACTGTTAAGACATGGGTAGCTGGTCTTAAACACTTTTCCAGTATCACATGAAATTTGGACTCCTAAAAATCTATTACCTCTTACCGATTTATTGGTTGAACGTTCACAATCCTCACGTAGGAATGCGCAATACAACCAGTGAGTCAGTATACAACTAGTTTGTCAACTTCCAATACCGAGGGGAGCGAATATCGACTGTCCACCCGAAATAAACCATGTTATATTTGTTTTACTATACCTCATACATATTCTGTTGCCATTACAATAGGAGTAAGGGGAAAGGCATTATAACAACTGTGAACTAAAATGCAGCCAGGATATATACATTTTCATGAACTTCTCATTTTATTTCGGCATTTATAACACGAAAACTGACTGAATCTGTTCTGATTCATTGAAACACAAGAATGCAGGTGAATATTAAAAGCCTCATGGCTCAGTTCATTGTTGTTCACAGTAATGTCTCAGCTGTTGTAAATGTTCACTTGGCAGTTGTGAAAGTGAAAATTTGATGCTGTTTGGACAAGATCAACTTGGCGAGAAATCCCAATGTTCAAGGCTTGTCCGAAGTTAGGTGAATTTGTCAAGTCATTCAGAATTGCTTCCTCTTGAGAGCTTGACAGCAACTGAAGTTGTGGAGAATGTGGCAACTGCACATCAAACGCATCGGTGGTTGAACTTGAAGTGGATGCCTGATGATCTTGGTCCGTAGCTGTAGCGCTGCTTTGCAATGAACAAGTTGCAGCGGTATTTGCGTTTGGCAAGTTTTTGTTGACAGAATTTGGCTCATTTTGCGTTTTTCATCCTCACCAGTTCTGCTGTAACTTATGATACTTGTTTCTGACCGATGTCCTGACACAGTCATGATGTGGCGGGCCTCACATCCAGCAGGATCTAGAATTGTGACACCTGTTGCTCGCAGACAGTGGTTGGTGTAATGTTTGGAACATTTTGCCTGCCAGCAGCGATATTTCAGCCATTTTGTTGAAGAGCTTGTTTTTCCCCAGAGGCATGTTGTCATACCAAACATCACTGTCAACAACGAATTTTTTGGGGCGTTGCCAAAAAGCATCACAGTTTGAGGTGAGAACTGATACATACTTCTCAAATGAGAGCACAGGACACCGTTGTGGATTGTCTGGTGTTTCATACATTCTACCTCCATGACTATCGTCATCGGTACGATGATTTTTGGTCAGCCGATCTCTGCTTCTACAGACATAACGCTGATTAGTAGCATCGGTTTTAATCTCGAAGTCGTCTCTGGCCATTTCACGGAGATTCTCGCTACCTCTGTTACACATATGCAGCATTATGTCAATGAAAACTTTATTCTGAAGGCCCTGTGGTGTTTTCTGATCAAGAGAGTTTTGAATTTTCTCCATATCCTCGTTCTGAATAATTTCCTTGTGTTTGATAGCACCCTTGCCTTCCTGTTTCAGTTTAATCATCATGCTCTGAAACATGAGATTAGCACTGTCAAGACATAGTCCTTGATGATGTCAAATTGACGGAGTTTACTAAAATTTCTTTGCAGACCATATCTCAATTCCTGCATGGACTTTTTCGCATACAATTTTCCCGTTGTAGTACGCAAAATATTCGGAGAAATTTGTCTAACTCACCAGAAGAATATCCCTCCACTTCGGAAATGTTCAGTTCTTTTGCAGTGCAGTAAGTCTTCAGAGTTTCTACCGCATTGCGGACAATTTTTTTTCGTAGCGGAGGCATCTTTATTGTCCACAATATTCTCTAGTTCGGCATCATTGAGCTCGGGAAAACGCTGGTTAACGTGTTGTTCGACCATCTTTTCGTGTGTATCTAGGGCGATGTTCGCGCGTGCGTACTGCACCCATGCGACAGTTCCTCGATTGCTCTGTAAAGCGCATGCGTAGTAGACTGTCGCACGGGTAACCCATGCGACAGTCTACTACGCATGCGTATTTACAATGTGCGTGAATACTCGCGCGCGCGTTTGGTAAACAGCAAGAATAACATCTGGCACGTGATGGTGAATTGACCAGTGAGAGTTCGGCTCTCGATCATGAATATGTATGAGGTATAGTAATATGTTATAGTCCTAAATTCACAAAGCAACTCGCCAGGTGCATTGTGCGTGACATCGTACAGTACGCGCGACGCACGCACCAATCTCCATAAAAGGAGTTGTTTACATCTTACTCGGACACTCCATTATTTAGCTAGAGGGATGTTTACAAAACATGAATTGAACTTGTTGAACAAAATCGGGATTTTTTACTGAAAAGTTTGGATTTTTTTCGCCGAAAAGTTATTGATGAATGGGAATGAATATGTGATTGGGCGGTATTAATCACTCTGTTTTAGACCGCATGGAGTCTGGGTGCTGATAATTACCCTCGCCTTCGGCTCGGGTACTTATCAGCACACAGACGTTTAGCGGTCTTAAACAGAGTGATTAAAACCTGTAAGGCACACATTTATTTTCTCATTATTGGATTAGTCATGACAATTACGTCAAGAGAGACGAATGGTTATTGTCAATGAGTATTGCTTGTCCAGCTAGACTTGTGTGTTTAGATACTTCGTGAGGGCATCTCTTTTCTCATCAACTTCATTGATAATGTCACATGAATGTCAGCGCCGTAGATGGAGTTCAGAGAAGCATTGTTCAAATTGCCACCAAGCTTGAAACATCAAGAAATGTATGGAGCCCATGATTAGCTGTGTTTTTCCCCACAGGTGCATGGACGGTTCCACTGGCAGCTTATGTGAGACTCTGGGTGAGATTCCTGAGCCTACTGGGGAAAAAAAAGGGGGGGGGGAATAAATATAAGACCGTTAGTTTCGTTCCAAATCATATTACGTCGACACATCTTTTCCAGTGCAAATTAAAAACCAACAGAAAGTAAGTAAATAAACCTTAAAGTGATTTAACGAATATGATTTTAGTCTTTTATTTTTCAACTTTACAAGGGATTTTGGCGGGGGGGGGGGGGGGTTCGGTGCATCTTTATGTCATATCGAAATGCGTGCATTCAAAGCCTGAATGATGAGATCTTGTTTCGAAGAAATTCGCCTGGGATTGGGAGAGTCTATTTACTATGACAATCACATGTTCTAAAATGTAATGATCTTGGTGTTTTAAACTGGTGTGTAATCCTTATTTTACTGACAGGGGAAGACGGTAATGGCGGAGTCATTGTCATTGCGATTGTCGCTGGTGTGTTGGTACTACTTATCATTCTCTCAATGATGTTCTGCTGTATAATTCTGGCTTGTCGGTCGCCTGAATGGAATCCCAGGCGCTATCACGATCGCGCGTCATTCGCCCGGCCATATAACAACCATGAACAGGTACATTACAATGCACGTTTAAAACTCCATTTATATGAACTAAACATTTTGTAATAGAACATGTTAAAAGAGTTGCAGGTATTACGGACAATTGTACCTCTGGGACAATTATGTCAGTCTCCTTCATTGGCAGTTTACGAGAATTATTAATCCTCAGTGTTGTAAAGAACATACTTAAGTTGACAAATAATTTTCACTAACATCTATGAATGGACAAATCGTCAGTTACACCACGGAGTACACTCATCTACATACCTGTAAAAACTAGCAATCGAAGAAAACGGCATCTAAAGTTGAACGCCTTCTAGAACAAAACTTTCCGTCAAAACTGCAGAATATTCAGTTGGGTTTCTCGTTGTGGACACTCGATGTATTGAATATATTACATTACTGTTTTTACCCGTTTGTATATTTAATCAAAAAGAAATAAGAGAAAATAAGTAAGTGCTACTTCGTAAAACAAAAAAAAGCCGCGAAACAATACATTTTTGTTTTCACGAAGTAGTATGCTTCAATGTTTTACACCACTACGCGAGTGCTACTTTGTGGAAACGGAGGTCAGCGCGCGCGCGCTCACACAATGAGACTGTTACTTCGTGACAACGTTTTAGCTCGCCTTTGAGCACAGTGAGCGCCATTCATTACAGTGATGAATGGAACTTGAGTACTACTTCGTGAAAACAAAAATTGTCACTTTTGCGCAAAAGTTGCTATGAATGAATAGCGTAATTATTAAAGTAAAGCTCTTGAAACTTTGAAACTTCGTGCAACGGTAGGCATTGAGGAATATTGTTTAAAAATGTAAAATAACTGAAAACCGAAAGAATATGGTTAAACACGTAGAGTCCTACTTCGTGGTGTCGGTGACGAAATGCCAATGTGCAGGAAGAGTAGAACGCAGTGCACAATCAAGCGTTTTTCAAATTTCGGTTCGTTGCATAGAGTTTGTAGGATTCAGTTGGCTTTCTGTTCCATAATTTGTCTTTTTAAAATACAGCAAATGTGAAATTATTTGTATCAGATGCTTTGACTTTGCCTTTTTTTACATCTGCAACGACAGTCCTCCAACGACAGTCTTCCAACGACTTTATACCAAAAAAATTAGCACTAACCGTGCACAATCTAATATGATTGGGTATATTCTGTTTGCATTTTAGAATGAAGAACTTCCATATCTGCCAGATTACGTATATCGTGACCCAAATTTCTCCTTACCATACATTATCCCTGGACCGGCCCTGGTTAGTGTGTTTTATATATATTTATTTGCATGGAATTCCTGCTTGCAATAAATACTTCCTTGTAATTCGAGGAACTTGCTGAAATGCTATTTAGTGACTGAAAACAAATGTTTGAGGTTCGATGGAAATTGATCAGTATCTCGTGAGCAGTATATTTAAACATTGCTCCGAATTACATTTCCGTTTTTTTCGAAAACATATCGCCTAATTTGTTTAAAAGACGTGATTTGTTGAACCACATGCGTGTTATGGTTCGTAGGCTACATTGCAAAGGCCCCCAGGTTGTGTTTTACAGTTCAAAATCCAATGCTACACCCGGTTTCAAATCATACGCGCCTGTTGCCACATTATAAAAGCTACCCCCCAAAAAGACACATTTCAAACTACCTGCGATTTGCATTTTGTTGTTCTTTTAACAGATGCGAAGAATGGACCAGGAACGATTTGACGACGGGTTTTACTACTGAAACTGCCAGACACAGGCACGTTGTACCGGTTAGCCGGCAGCGAGTTTGTCATCAGCAGTGATCGGATTATATTTCACTGTGAACTTTAACGTCTTGAATGACAATTTGCCGTTGATCGACATGACTTCTTTTTACTTTAATCAGGGGTCAGCATGGTAACAACTTTAATTCTATACAATGTACAGAAAGCCTTCAAGCCCAACACCTGTTGTTATTGTTAGAATTTACTATTTTAGTTGTAATTCTTCTCAGCAAATTCCTTTCCAGAACTGTTTGTCAAACTGAAAACACATATGAACGTCAATTGTCAATACATGAATGAACAACCCACTGAAGATGTGCAGTTTTGAAATTACGTCATTATGACGTCATCATGGGTCACGTGACGTCACTTCAAAAATTAACAAATTTGATCTTTCAAAATCAATAAGAAATCATCCGTGAGAGACCGGAACTTGAATTTTACGAGATTCGATATGATAATACATGATTTTCTTTTTATCTCTCGCCCGTCAAATCACGTGACCCTTCCTTCCAGTCGAAACCAGAAGTGCCTAATAATTTGAAACTGGAAACGGAATTGAACTTGCCTTCAGCGATGATAGTGTCTGGGTGGGTTGACCTTTCCAAAAAAATGATCGGTGACGCCATCAAAAAAACGCATTTTCAGTTGATGTCTGTGACGAAATTAGCAGTAATCGCTTAAAAATTAATAAACTTGATGACTTTGATGCAGGCAAGACCTGTACGCGGGAAAAAAATGATTACGTCCGGTAGTTATGTTGAAAAGACCTTCAAACCCTAAAAAATGGCTAAAAAATCAACGTTCTTGAGCTTTCTGGTAATGACGTCACAATGACGTCATCAAGTATCATATTACAAGGAACCACCACTTTCTAGATTTAATTTTCGAAAATCAATATAAAATCAATTGTTAGAGATTTGATGTTTTTTCTGGCAATCGATACAATATTGCAGGGTCTTTTTTTGGGGGGGGGGGGGGTTTGTTAAGTGCACAATCACATTACCCTTCCTTTCGATCGAAACCAGAAATGCCTCGTGGAAAATGATATGAACTTGCTTTTAACGATGTTAATCTCAGGCGAGGTTGACCTTTCCAAAAAAATGTATCGGTGACGAAATGAGATGTTCGAGCGCCCTCTAGCGGCAGGTTAAAAATGTAAAAAAACGCTTTTTTGGTTGCACGTGATGTGCGTACACGTGATTAATCTTTGAAAATCAATACAAATCTACTGTGAGAGATCTGATTGTGCTTTTTTTACAATAACAGTGCCTTTGACAATTCTCTGTCATTCTAGACTGTCAGTGTTTCTAGCAAACGTGTGTTAAATTTCCTGCCATATCCCAGCATTGAGTGTTTGTACCACAAACTCTTGTTAATACTACAATTCGTGGACATGTGACGTGAGCAACCTCAATGCGTGTTGAGAATTCACTTGGCGTGAAAAGCGGCTTCTAATTTTTACCTTTCTTTTGCCGAATTCAATTTTAATAAGTCAAAATGTAGGGCAATATCACTTTAAATAATTAATTTACACCCAACACTTGGTTATATTGACCCCCAAATGCCTGTACAACATCTAAAAGCATTTGATTGAAAATGTAAAATAAAATATAAAAACCCACCCTTTCGATTTAATTGTCAATATTATAGCAAAGCGCCATCTTTGGTACCCGCGGCGACACCAAAATAACGTCATATTTTATGTTTTTAGTCAATCAACAATCCTGCCAAAATTAGGGAAAATCAGCAGACTCATATGAAGATGGGCTCATAAAATCATGATGTCCGCATGCGCAGTTTGAATTTTAATCTGGTTATTGCCCTTTACCACCTGTCTGAGGCTGGCCTCCGCCAATGGACGCTCACATTCACAATAGAAACACCCCATTAATTATGTAGGCTTCTGGTAGGAAGCCAGACATGCCTACGGAGGCAGTCCCCAAGTAAACTGAACTACATGTAGTAAGTGATCTATTAGTAATCTAGGCTCTTTGGACTTCGCTGACTGAGTACTTAAATGAGTTTTTGGACACACACACCCGATATGGAAGTGCAAACAAGTGTACAAAAGACTGTGATTAGAACTCTGGTCCAAGTCCCAATTATAGTTTGGAAATGATCAGCATGGTTTCCTGTCTGAATGCGTAGATTCCGGTCCGTAGTCAAATATCCAAGCACCCAGTGTGTTACAACTAGCTATGCTTTTAAATACGTTATAACCTTAACAGCATGGCATATATATTGCGTTTTAAATGGTGGATGATTGTATTTAGATTGAAACACGTATATCGGAAGTATATATATATATAAATGGTTGTTAATACTAAAGTCTATATTACTCTATAGCATGACATAAATAATGGCTTCCGAATGGTGAAGGTATGCATTTAAATTGAAAAATGTATATGGATAGAATTTACATGATTGTTAATACTATAGTCAATAGTACTCAGTATCATGAAATATATACTGCATTGTAAATGGTGGATGATTGCATTTAAATTGAAACATATATTGGAAGTATATATATATGGTTGTTAATACTTAAGTCTATATCATGGCATGTATATATATATATATAGAAATCAGAGGGCGCTGTATTAGCTGCTGCCACGGGAGATATGTTGCTCCCACTTTATCTCCGGTTTTTAACCGGAATCTGTCTTGTTGCCTCGTTGATTCTGTTGGAACGTCTTGTTGATTATGTTGTCCTACGACATGAAGCAAATCAGAGCATCGATTTGTCTTCGGGAGCTCGCCGGTGGAGCGGGAATTTTGAACGTGGAATTCCCAGCGTGAGTACACCTACCGGTTGCCATAATGGTCTTGAAGACGGTATCGGTACAACGATCTTCAACAATACCGCCACTGTGTCACGCTTTTTGGACAATAGGCAACCCATTGTATCTGCTGGTGCTACTGTTCAATGCTACACCAAACGACAGCTACTGTCCTTACGTGAGTGTAAAGTGCCTCTATCTGCTGAGACCTATGACACCCTGAAGCAATTAGGTATCGCTCGTCATGCAAGAGGCCGACGAGCAGGAACGCATATGTTCAAAAAGATCCGGACTTGTTGTTCCCCTAGATCTCAAAACCCACGTAAGAGCTATCTCCATACCAGTATCCCGTCTAACCTGCGACCAATATCCCTGGCCAAGCCACTTTCAAGTCTGACCATACACATCTGGAATGCGAATTCCATACGCAATAAAACCACCACCCTATTGGACCATATTCTATTGTATGATGTTGACATGATGTTGTTGACTGAGACCTGGCTTTCTGATGATGATATGGTGATAATTGGTGAATGTACTCCTCCTGGCTACATGTTCATCAATTTTCCTCGAAGGGGGGCAACTCATGGTGGTGGGATTGGCATAGTGCACAAGAAATCGCTGACACTGTGTTCTACCCCGTCTGGGTTCTCCTCAGTTAACTTTGAACACTGCACTGTTATGCTCAATAACTGTATCCGACTTATCGGAATATATCGTCCGCCTCCATCACGTGCTAATGGACTGAAAACCTCCGAATTTTTGGAAGAGTTTGAGAGATTTCTGGATGAGACGTCCGTTACTCCTCATAAAACTGCATTATTGGGCGATTTCAATGTGCATATTGACTCACCTGATAAATGGGACACCAAAACATTCACTGAGATTATTTCAAATGCAGGCTTCAGCCAACATGTCAAGGGCCCAACTCACAGACATGGTCATACCTTAGACTTGGTCATTTCCCGCGATGATGATGATCTAATCCATGAAGTTCATGTCGACCCTCTGCACCACTCTGATCATCATGTCGTCACATGTACCATGAAGTGTGGCAAACCTCCACCAGTGAGGGTCTCAACAACATCCCGCCAGTACGGCAAGCTGGACCATGAGCGCTTGACAGAGCTACTCCATGATCGGTTTACCGATTTCCCAGACAGCAACAACGATCCCGACAGTCTTGCAGAGTCTTATGCGAAGATAACTTCTATGGTCCTCGACGAAGTTTGTCCCTTGGTCACCAGGGAACGAATTATCAAGCCAAGACTTCCATGGTACAACGACCTCATCCATACTGAAAGGCGTATTCGGCGTCGCCTTGAGCGGAAATGGAAAAAGACCAACTCTGCTGAGGATGAACATGCCTTCCGGGCTCAAAAAGACCACGTAAATAGACTGATCACTGATTCAAAAATGCAGTATTATTCTGACAAATGCACTGATTGTAATGTTAAAGATATGTATGCTACCATCAATGCTCTCCTTAACAAGACTGCTCAAACTCTACCCGATTGCGATTCCAATAAAAAGCTCGCTGACAACTTTTTGTTGTTTTTCAACGAAAAGGTTGAGAACATACGGTCCAATGTGTATACTCAATTTAACACGGGTGTTAGTGTTACTGATGCAACATCCACTGTCTTTCCTTTCACTGAGTTTGAGCAGATTACTTGTGACGACGTTAAACAAATCATCATGCGTCTTCCTAATAAATCGTGTTCATTAGATACTGTACCATCCTGGTTGGTTAAAGAAAATCTATCCACTCTTCTCCCGGTTATCACACACGTTGTAAATGCCTCCCTCTCATCTGGTATTTTCCCATCAAATCTTAAACACTGCATCATAACTCCTGTAATTAAGAAGAGTTCACTCGACCGAAATCAGTTTAAGAGTTATCGACCTGTTTCCAACATACCTCTTCTGTCCAAGGTTATAGAGAAGGCCGTGACATGTCAAGTTATTGACCACATGGAAAGCTACAAACTAGGTGAACAGTTCCAGTCCGCGTACAAGCATCATCACAGTACCGAGACCGCCCTTCTTAGGGTCAAAAATGATATTCTTTGTTCCCTGGATAAAAACAAAGCTGTTTTTATGGTCTTGCTTGACATGTCGGCTGCCTTCGACACGGTCGATCACGGCATCCTTCTGCAGAGACTCCAGAGCCAATTTGGAATAAAAGGAACTGTTGAGTCTTGGTTCAGCACATACCTAAAAGACCGCACAGCTAAGGTTTCCATCAAAGGAGATTTGTCTGAAGAGCACATTTTCACCTATTCCATACCCCAGGGATCTGTAGTAGGTCCGTTGGGGTTCATTATGTACACCAATCCCATCGGTGAGATCATTCGTAGGCATGGCATTTCATTTCATGAATATGCAGATGATATCCAGCTTTATGCTGAGTTTGACCCTAAATCTGAAGGTGACTGTCATCAGGTACTTGACAATTTATCATCTTGCGTTTTTATGATCAATGAATGGATGTCTCAAAACATGCTGAAGCTTAACCAAGACAAGACTGAGTTCATTGTTTTCGCCAGTAATCATGTGGTTGCTAGGGTCCCTGATCTCCAATTAGAATTGGGTGACTTATCCATTCCAGCTTCCACATCGATTAAGGATTTAGGAGTCACACTAGATTCTTCTTTGACAATGTCTCATCACGTTGGCTCTCTGTGTAAAACTGTTAATTTCCACATCCGCAACCTGTGGCGTATTCGCCGGTTTATTACACAGGATGCCTGCCATCACGCCGTCAGAAGTCTGGTCCTGTCCCGTCTTGATTATGCGAACTCTCTTTTGCTAGGTGCTCGTGAGAAAGATCTTAAACGGTTACAGCGCCTACAAAACAAGGCTGCTCGGCTGGTCTTCGCATGCGGCCGGGACCAGCCATCTGAGGGCCTGCTGGCAGAGCTACATTGGCTACCTGTTAAACAGAGGATAACCTTCAAAATCTGCACCCTTGTATACAAAATTCTCAACACTCAAGCTCCATCATATCTGGTTGACCTATTACATTCACATCACTCAAATATTCCTGACTCTTACAGACAGCGACTCCGCTCATCATCCGATCAGACCCGGCTTTCTGTCCCTAGAAGTAGGAAGAAGGCCGGAGATAGCTCTTTTGTTGTGGCCGCCCCTCGCGTGTGGAATGAGCTTCCTTCTTGTATGAGAGAGGCGGTCTCGCTGCCTGTATTCAAACGTCTCCTGAAGACACATCTGTTCCAAGTCCATTCGTAATCGTATTGTGTCTGTTTTTCTTTCCTGTTATTTTTTGTTGTGAATGAGTGTTAAGCGCTTTGTTCTTTGTAAAGCGCTATATAAATACTTTGTATTATTATTATTGTATTATTATATATATATATATATATATATATATATATATATATTGCCTTCTGAATGGTAAAGGTTTGTATTTAAATTGAAACACGTTTATCGATAGTTATCACATGATTGTTAATACTATAGTCATTAGTACTTTCTAGCATGACATATATACTGCTTTGTAAATGGTGCATGATTGCATGTAAACTGAAACACGTATATCGGCGGTATATATATGAACTGAAACACGTATATCAGTAGTATTTGGATCGGTATTATACAATCGATTTACATCATGTTGATTTGTTACTAAATGGGAAATATATTTGTTAAAGTTTGTAGATGGTAATGCGGCTTAACAAGTAATTCATCGCTAACAATTGATTGAAATAGATGAAATGGCATTTTTTATATTTAGTTTATGATTTACAATTCCTTCAATAAAAAAATAATATCAGTATTTCATGTTTAATCCAACGTATTTTTGCTTTTAATACTTTAAATTCTGTGAATATTCACAGGTATATGTTATAGTATGTTTACTAAGAGTTACTGTATAACTCGAGTACTATCATTCAAATTGTTTCAGTTTTCATTTTATTTAAATTGCAGTAGTTAACGGAAGATTTTCAGTAATTTGAATGATTGTTGTTTAATTGGAAATGAGTTAAAGGCACATATGATCAATTGTATTTTCCCCAAAAGTAACCTACTGAATTATTATTTCAGGCTCACTTGGATTAAAGATCGTACTGGGTACTAAACAACCTGTGAAATTGTTCCGTCTGGCTTTCTGCCATTAGGAAATTTGGAAGATTTGAAACGATCAGTCAATTTACTGATGTTCTAGAAATACAGAGTTATATAGGGAGAGTGTTTTTCGTAATCAAAATCGTTTGCCTGTGTAATACCCACTGAGCTGAAACGTCAAAAGCTTTGAGTTTGAATATTCTTTTTTGGATTTAGAGTGGTGTTATTATTTGATCAGGACAAAATGCATAAAAAGGAAGTGAACCTATTTGCCTTTAACATGATAAGCGTTGAAACAGGTTACAGGTAGCGTGATGGGATTCTGGAATAGTTGGAACTGCAGTTGTTATTATCGAGAAAAAAAAATGTGTTGTGAATCCGATTACTTTTTAATAGGAAAGGGTTTAATTTAAACATGTTTTTACACCACTGGAGATTTATAAAAAATATCACAGGGAACAGAGTGTTTCGCGTTGTTATAAATCACGCTGTAGCGAGATTGAGAACCTAATGTTTCACACTGTAATATCTCTTATATAATATCTTGGAATACATCACTTGATAACAGTGATTGTGATGATGGTCTTACGGTGAGGGTGAGCACACACAGCGTGAAAACAATGTACGACTTAATACTGTTCAGGCTCAGCCGAAAGGCAAACGCGTTTGTTTACTACCTGCGACTTTGTTATATCATTCGTGTTACCATTGTTCAACTTTAAGAGAAGACTGTTCAATGTTAAAACGTGATTCATGAACATTGTGTTGTATATTTTGGGAGCATTCTTACAAAAGGTTTCGACGAACTGAACTCGTAGTCAATCCGTTTTAGTTTTAAGTTGTTTTGTTTAAACACTTTTGCAGACAAACATACGAGATAATGAAACAGAAAGGGTGCAGAGCTCATATGATATCATAATTATTATGTTATCAAGCGGTTCAAAACGTAAACAGGTTTAGTTGTCTAATTATTTACAATTCACTTGGCTTCGAAAAAAAAACATTAGTCTATTTTTTTATAAAACCTAATTTTGCTTTTAGTAATTTGATTTGGTGAATATTTACATGTATATGTTAATGTTATATTTGTTATTTGTTATTTTGTAACTTGAGTAGTATATTTTTATTAAACGGTAACAGATTTCATTTTTTTAATTGCAGTAGAGAAGGGACGATTTTCAGTAAATCGATAATTGTTTAATTGGAAATGATTTAAAGGCATATAAGATCATTTGCATTTTTCCAAAAAGTGACCTACCGAATTGTTATCAAAATCTTACTTGGATTAAAAATCGTACTGGAACTAAGCAACCCGTGAAATTATTCGGTATGGCTTTCTGTCATTAAGACATTTCGATCATTTGAAAGATCAGTCAAAATTGCTGATAATTTTTTGGAAAAAAAGGGTCATAAAGGAAAAATTGTGTCTCGTTATCAACTGAACTGAAACGTCAACAGTTTAGGTTGTTAACATTCCTCTTTGGATTTTGAGTGGTGTTATTATTTAATCCGAACAAAATACCTGAAAAGCAAACGAGCCTATATGCCTTTAACAGGGTAAGCTTTGAAATAGGTAGCGTAATAGTTGCTGGGATTATATTGAATACAATACAGCCATAACATGGCAACTAAATTTTCAACGGTGAAGGTTTTTATTTTGTTTGAAATTAACGAACCCTTTTCTGTTTTGTGAATCCGATCACTCTTTAGTTGGAAAGCGTTTCATATATGTTTGGAAACTTAAACACTCTAAGTGAACAGAGTGTTCCCATTGTTATATGGCACGCTGTGGCCAGACTGAGAACCCAATGAATCATACATCATATATTAAAATATATCACTTTATAACAGTGATTGTGATGATGGTGTAACGGTCAGGGTAAGCACACAGTGTGAAAATGGACTTGGCCTAAATTCACACGCTTTTGTTTACAACCCAATTTTTTTTTAGCAATTTTCGGAAGCTAGAAACTTTTTCAGCAAAACCTTGTCTTTTTGGTAACACAAATAACGTAGGCAACCAACACCTACTTTCCTTTAAAATACTATGTATTTAAAATTACCACAACCCAAAGCAGCTTTGTTCTGATTTCGTTTTCAATAATGTTAATACAAAGTAGAAATAAATATGTTGTGGGGCAAGCGGTAAATGCTAAACGTCATAAGTGTGTTTGTTCTGTTGTCCACTTCGTATCTCCACTTAACCCCGATAAGTTGTGTCCATTTCGTAATCAAAAGCTGAAAGACGCGTCTGTTAATAAGGTACATGAATTTTATCAGTTTTCCAACATGAACACAACCACATATAGTAAAATGACATGGCCCTCCTACTCCCTACCCAGCTTTACACATTTCATTCATCACCCCCCCCCCCCAATCTTCGAAACAGTTCAATGCCATCGACTACGAACACGTGACCCAGCAACAAGAATCGTTCGTTTGTTTGTTTGTTTTCTCAATAGATTCGACACTCCGGTATTGCTTTATGAAAGAAAAAAACGTTTAGTTGTCGGTCCTAGGCTAGACCGCACTTTTCTATATGTTCGTTTTACTGTTTGATTTGTATTACATTCACCCTTAAGTTCACCCTTAAAAACAAAATCTTTTCCTCCAGTACCCGGAGACAAACAATCATTCGTTCTCCTAAACCTCTCTCCCACGAATCTGGGTTTTTTTTTCAAGGCTCGATGACATAATTTTTGTTCCAGTCATGTGGTTGGATACTTCCTGACTGATGAGGGCGCTCTTCCAATTGGAACGTATTTTTGTACGTTACACTGGTAAAAAGTGGAGAAGGTAATTACTGCTTCTGAGGTGGTAGTGCGTTAAATAGGGGTATGCCCGTGGGGTTACTTTTGAAACGAGATGGAAAATAAAGTATACTTTGAGTAGGATCAATGCTAGTCAAAACCCCTCCCTTTCCTGCTACCTCTCATATCATTATAATTACTTTCGAAATTAAGCGTCCCCGACCCGGTAAAGTCAGCTTCCTTGCAGAGCTCTTCCACCTCGTGTTTGGGATGTTGATGAATTCTTGCATGTTACTCAAAACATACCGAAGCTCAGCTACACTGCACAAAAGAAACAAGACAGCACCGGGGGTCCGCTCATAAGTCCGACGCCTAATGGGTCCGACGCCTCATAAGTCCGACGCGTCATAAGTCCGACAGTCATTATTAAGTAATATATAAACTTAATTGTAGGAATGTCTACAGGGCTCCTGATGTTTAATCTGATCACTTCTTACATCAGTTTTATTTGTGTGTGAATGTCAGCTACTGTATTTGATGGGCGATTTAACCTTGATTTTATATTGAAATGCTCTAATCGTCGACTTACAGACGAAGACGACTTTGAAAACACATGTTATTCTTATGGCTTCCGCCCTTTGATTGACCAGCCTACTCGTATCACCCCATTTAGTAGCACCCTTATTGATAAGATACATTTACTTACTAACAATGATTCTATTATCTCGTTGGGTATTCTTAATGTTGACATTTCCGATAATTGACTGTTGTTCCAAATTACTCCTTCAGTTTTCCTATCTTCAAAGCGTAATCCAGTGACATACACAACAAGGGACATATAGCTTCACCATTCGCGCGTTTACGCTAGATATCGAAGCTATGGACTGGAGTAACGTGTTCTTTCCCTCTTTACTAGAACTTATAATATTCATTTTCCTCTAATTTCAAAAAGTATTGACAACAGAAAGACCGAACACCCATGGATTATCCCAGGTATTGCCAACTCCTCCAGCCACAAACAAATTATATACTGACGTTCCCTTCGCAATCAATCGGATGCAAATAAGCGGTTCTACTACAATTACCGGAACCGTCCGACTTCTGTTATCCGATGTGCCAAGAAATCCCATTATGTCAAGAAGTTGGACAAATGTATAGACGACATGAAAAACACTTGGCGTGAAATCAAGAAGATCCTTGGCAGGGGAAGAAAGGTCTCAACCCCGGACAATTACTCTGTTGGTAATCAAACGGTTTCTAATCGGGAGATTATAGATAATTCTTTCAACACCTACTTTACTTACATTGGCTATTCACGTGCTAACAAAATACCACCGGACTAACGCGAACTTCACGGATTATCGTCACAAAACAAATCCTTCCTCTTTTTTCTGTTACCTACCAGTTGTTTTGAGATAACCGAGTTTGGTAAAAATCTAAACAGTGGTACCAGCCCCTGTTTTGACGATCCCCGCTTATCTATTGTTAAATTTGTAATTTCTCTAACCTCTGCTCCTCTATCTCATATTTTCAATTTATCTCTTTTTTTCCGGTATCGTTCACTTTATTCCGTTTTAATCATTTACATCAAACTCCAACCAAAGACGTATACACGTTAAGAAATCCAGGACACCAAACATTTTAATGATTAACATAAATGACAGCAGGTTAGTAGAAAATGTCGAAGAGAAGTTGTGAAAACCTTGGTTTCATTTATAAGGCAAAGTAGAAAAGACATACCCAACGCAAAATTCCATCTTATAATAGAAAAGACATAGTTACAAAAAAAAATGTTCTTCTGAACCCATTAATATATCTGCGAGTAGAGCTTAAGGTTTTCTTACAACAGCTGTTATATACATCAAGCACACATAGTGTACGTTTGTTCGTACATAATAAAACACTTGTTTCTTCAGCTTAAGTTTTTTTGCATCGGCTGGTCAACAAACAAAACAAAACATGAATTAATATTTCATCATATAACTGAGTACAATGATAAAACCTGCTATTTTATTTTAACTGAAGGCACACGATATATCTAAAATATGACTCCACGGAATGCAGAAAATATCTTTGAAAGGATCATTGTTCCAAAATAAGAGGTTGTATCCCATCTGCTGTTATGCAATAAGCATAAAACGGCACTTCTGTATACGGGAATGAGCTGTCTTGATTAAAATATACCGCTTTGAAACACGTCCATTAAAGGCAAACAAACATCCAACAAACCTGTCTCAAAAGCTGATGTTTTCTTGCATTGGTTGTTATTCACAATTAACAAACAAACATTGTTTATTACATTATTAAAACCTAGATTGGATTCGTTTTGCATTACGGGAACATACACAATTTTCTTTTACAGATATGTGACTTAACACCTCGAAATGAGCATAAACTTGGACTTTGTTTAAGAATTTAGATATTTTATATCTGGATCCCGAAAACACCACATTTCCAATGGTACATATCAATCAGGTTTCTGCAGTGTTTAGTAACAGAAACTTAGAATGTCAGCCTAATAGCCAGCTGTTAAAATGATTTTTGAGACAACGGAATTTTAAAACCATGCTGACTTATTACCGTAATTGAAAAGCAAACAAAAACAACGGGATGAAATGTATTCTTGAAGATGTTTCGTGGAATAAGTATACTAAATTTCTTTACACATTCATTTTAATTTCTGTAATAGCTGAGTACTGATACCTGACACTGATCTGAAGATTTCATTTTCCTGTTTCAATGTATTTATTTCATTGTTTAATAATAATAATAATAACAAAGCATTTGTAAGGCGCACAGTATCTGACAATAACAGTCATTCAAAGGCTCCGGTCAGTAAAAAGTCAGTGTGTGTTAATGTAGAGGTCATTATATGTGAGAGAGAAACTGATTGAAGAGGTGGGTCTTTAGTTGGCGTGTGAAGAGAGATAATTGGTGTATTGCCCTTAACTCGTCTGGTAACGAGTTCCAGAGACGCGGTGCAGAGCTGGAAAATGCACGGTCTCCGTAGGTCGCCAAACGAGTCTTCGGGACAAACAGTATATTGGATGACGACCTCAGACCTGGTCTCAGTTGACGATGTTGAACCATTTCCTTCAGATACAGTGGGGCTAAGCCATGAAGAGCTTTAAAAGTAAGAAGGAGAACTTTGTAATGGATGCGGTACTGGATTGGTATCCAATGAAGTTTGCGCAAGATGAGGGTTATGTGAGAAGATGATTTCGTTCTTGTGAGTGTGCGAGCGGCAGAGTTCTGGACAAGTTGAAGACGTGTTATCGTACGTTGTGGTAGACCTACAAGTAGGCTATTGCAAAAATCTAATCTGGATGATATGAAGGCATGAATGAGTTGTTCTGCGGCAGAGAATGTAAGTGAGTTTCGTACTGCTGCTATACGTCGTAGATGCATGTAAGAGGACTGACAAATAGAAGAGACATGTCGTTCAAGGTCCATTGACTTGTCAAAATTGACACCAAGATTGCGGGCTTCAGAGCAAGGAGCGATATGTGTATCTCCAATGTGTATGTCAGAGATGTTGACTTTGTGTCTGAGGTGCTGAGAACATAAGACAAGGTACTGTGTTTTAGCTGCGTTGAATTTGAGGAGATTGGCTGTCATCCACTGTTGGATGTCTTTCAGTGATGTTTCAAGAATACGGTGTGTAATAGTGTCATCATCAGGAGAACTTGGACAGAAGGTGGCATAGAAATGTGTGTCATCTGCATAAACATGAGGGTGTAGGCCATGACGTCTTGCAATGCGCCCTAAAGGAGATATGTATAATGTGAACAGCAGAGGTCCTAATACGGACCCTTGCGGAACCCCATGTCGGTGAACTGACCGATCAGAAAACTCTCCTGATATGTTGACAGCCTGAGATCGACCTTGGAGGTATGATCTGAACCATGAAAGTGCAGATCCCTGTACCCCAAAGTGATACTGTAACCTATGTAGCAGGATTTTATGGTCAACGGTGTCGAATGCTGCTGAGAGATCTAGCAGAACCAGGAGAACAACCCTTTTGTTGTCAACAGCGAGCGATATGTCGTTGTGAACTTTGACAAGTGCTGTCTCAACACTATGAAACTTAGTGTACGCTGATTGGAGGTTGTCCCGCAGGTTATGTTGAATGAGATGTGCATTCAACCTGGCTGCAACTACTCTCTCGACAACCTTCAACATAAAAGGCAAATTTGAAATTGGACGATAGTTCTTTAGATCATTAGAGTCCAGTGATTTCTTCTTGATTACGGGTGTGATGAGAGCTGTCTTGAAGCATGCCGGGAAGTGACCTGTGGCGAGTGACTTGTTGATGATCAGTGTTATAGGGTGAATCAACACGTTGATGTGATCCTTTACCAACGATGTCGGTATTGGGTCAGGAGGGCAGGTCTTTGTCGGTGCACTCTTGACGATCTTAATCACTTCCGTGTCTGATGCAGGTGCTAAGGATAAGAGGGGAGATAGGCAAAATTCAAGGTCTGCCTGCGCAGGATTAATGCCCGGATCATTTTCTGCTAAGTCATTTCTGATCTTGGAGATCTTGCTGTCGAAAAAGTTAGAAAAATGGGTAGCCATCACAAAGGGTGAAGAAAATGATGGTAGTATGGGTGTTGTTTTCTTGTGCAGAAGATGGTTTATGACCTGGAAAAGGGCCCGTTGGTCACCATTACAGCCTTGAATTTTCTCTGAGTAGTAATTCGTCTGGTAATACCTGTATCTGGATTTTACCAGATCTCTCTGCGATTGGAACATCTCACGGTGTATCTGTAACTTGGATTTTCGCCAGCGTCGTTCAAGTTGACGACGCTTGCGTTTGGCCTCTGCGATGTCATTGTTGTACCAAGGAATTTTTGGTTGAGAGTCAAGCAGTTTACAGAGTACAGAGTTGTACTGGTCGACTAAGGTGTCTGGCGTATCTGCAGATCATGTGATGAGCGGAGATGTGGTAATGTCATCCTTAAATTTAGTGGGGTCTATCGCAGTGATGTGTCAACAGATTGTACGAGGGTGTCGAACTGTCGCGTGATCACAAAGTCAATTGTGTGACCAGATGTGCGAGTTCCAGTGGTTACCAATTGTTGCATGTTGAACTGTGTGAGGAGGTTACCAAAAACGCCGGTCATTAGCTGTAGGGGGGCTGGTGGTGGCGTCATTGTTCGAGTGGATATTGAAGTCTCCTAGTATAATAAGCTGCCCAGTGAACAACGCATACCGATCAAGAAGGGAGGCGAACTCGTCCATGAGCGTAGTTAATGAGCTGTGTGGTACAACACAATGATTCGGAAGTGCTTGTTGTCATGGTTATGAATGTCAACTTCCATAGATTCAAAGGAAGATGGCGGTGGATGGCTACACTGCTTGACAACAGACGCCGTCAAGCTAGACTTGTAGACTAGTCCGACAACACCACATCGACGCCCTTTTTTGGGGATATGTACCAGCTTATATCCTGTGGGAGTTATACTAGCGGTGTTCCGATCTTGTTCAGCACGAACCATGTTTCTGTTAGAGCTAGGATGTCAATGCTATAGTCACGAATGTGATCTATAATCAAATCTGACTTATTACAAGCAGATTGACAGTTTATCAGGCCGAGGTGTGTCATAGTTAAGGCATTCTTGTCAAGTTGGTTGGTCGTATCCCCTTCTTTTCGTTTTCCTCCCCGGCAGCCCCTATATTGATGGTGCCTTTTAGTAATACCAAGCGATCTAATGTTATCGAATACTTTGGTGGGGAGTTTAGATATTGGGTTGGTCATTTTGACTTGGACGGTTATCAGTTCATGCTTGGTATACTGCAGTGCTTTCCCTGTGTACATGGTTGATAGGGACAATGTAGTAGCAATTGTCAATAACAAACGACACTTACACCGTGCGTGAATCATGGTTACAGACCGGTGGCATATAGCTGTCGAAAAGCAACATCAAATGTCACATTACAGAGTTCCATACTGATGACAACAGTTTGACAGGAATGGACAGGAACCCAGCACACACCTGATGTGCAATCTTGGAGTCATCAAGAATTGACGCAGTGGTAGAAAATGTGACTTTTCAAGAGACCAAAATGTGGGGTTGCCTCAAGGCGCACACTGTTGGACAAGTTTATGCTTTGGGGGGGGGGGGCATAGATTATCTCGGGCAATTTATTTCACAATACTGTAGTTCACATTTACGATTATGATGCAAGTACCTCGAATGTCCAAAGAACGCATCTGATACAAACCATGATTCACAGTTTAGACCCGGATTAAATAAATCCCTGAAGAAACAATAGTTGGAAGTAAACCTCGTAGGACGGAAATTCAAGTCTAAGAATCAAGTAAGGGATGTGAGAGAACATTGACAGAAACCACTTAATGCAGCTCTAGCCTTTGCCTTGATAAGAATCGAACCGAGTGGTTGTTCAATGGGAGTATCCGGCCAACGCCTCAAATGTCACGATTAAGAGTTCCCCCCGCCTCTCTCTCTCTCTCTCTCTCTCTCTCTCTCTCGTATGCAGCGCTGAATCAAATGTCAAGGTCGGCGAATCAAATGTCAAGGTCCATGTCTGACAGCCACCTGACGATGCCACCGTCCAGTTTTCTGATTGGGCATTCATAGACAATGTGCCTTGGTGTCTGATTAGCAGCTCCAAATTCACATTCAGGTGTTGGCTTCATATGCCATTTGTGTAGCATGTGGCCAGTACGCCCGTGGCCTGTGAGGAGCCGGTTTAGGCGACACCAGCCTCTTCTGGGGAGGTCGAAGCCAGCTGGTACTACAGAAGGTGACCGGAGTTCTTTGAGTGCATTGTCATCATTCTCCCACTCTGCGGACCATTTCTCAATGATTAGTTGGTCTGCAGCGGCTTTGTGGCGATCCCTTGTTTCTGGTATATCCTGGTCTGCAAGAGAACATGTCTTGACAGAAACCACATAATGCAGCTGTAGCATTCGCCCTTGATAATCAAATGGCTGTACAATGGTTGAACCCGGCCATAAGCTCAAATGTCCAGAGATCACATATATTACGGAGATCCACGATTCAAAGGCAATAAGCCTTTAAAAAAAAAAACATGTTGAATGTGAACCTCGGCTATAAGAGACAAGAAACCAAACTAAAAGATCAAGATTGAGTAAAACGGGCATCCAAAGAAAACAAGAGAGTAGCCCTGGCTGGTTTCGAACAGCGGACAAGGGAAGATGGAAAAATTCCTGATATGTGGTGTATTTCCCTTGTACGTGTTTAGGTACACGAAGGAGACAGGTTACAGTAATTTCTTTGCACGATGGAAGACATCGGTCATTAGGGAGGCATTTTCATGTCTCTCTAATGTCACAGCCTCCTCTAAAGGCACAATTTTTTTGTCGCAAGTAGGTTATATTTGTTGCTTGTGGTCTAATTAATAAACATAACGAAATTTGTGGAGAAAACGGACAAGGGAATATTGGGTTGGTTATATTAAACTTATATAAATGATCCAACTGGTGAGAAAATCAACGAATTGGCGTTATCTTTTCTATCATTTAATTAATATAATATGACATTTGGAAGGTTTCGCTCGATCAGCACATTGACACGCTTTGCATCGGGACCTTTGTATTGAAGCCAAAAAGTTTGCAGTGTAGGTAGATTTCTTAGGTGAGCAGAAAGAGTCTCTACTCCAACCACACTGAATGCATTTCCACGAACATCAAGGGACCCCAATCCATGCCCGGCAGGGATGATACTGATCAAGTCTGGGATGTCATCATCATCCAGTCCACATGTGTCTAATGTCAACGACCACACGGATGGAGGAATAAGAGATGCTACAATAGCCAGGTGGCTGTGAAGGTTGGTGTTGAACACAAATACGTATTTCAACCTATCACAATCGGCCAGTGCATTCGCCAGGCTAATGACGTCTTCGTACGTTCGCTTCCACAGTTTGACTATATCAAGGATCTGCTTGCATATACCGGACAGGGATCCTAACACGCATTCATCAAAGTGAGACATCTCATCAATTTCCAGTGTGAGCTCTATTTGATCACGGTGTCTCTCATCCACCCATTGGGATGTTTGCATCATATTGCCCGCTTTTTCCGACAATGTGTAAGTGACAAAAACCCGAAATCTCCTGATTGAGCTGGTATCACCAATCGGTAGTATCTCCCCCAGCAGCTTCATACTTTCATGCAATCTACAGGTGATATTTAAACTAATGTGTACTGTCGTGTCATCATGCAGTAGTCTATCAATTCCCCTCAATGGCGCCAATTCTTCATGCGATCTACAACCTACAGATACTTCCCTAAGTTGTTCTAGTGGCTGACCGAGACACTGCAAGTAATAGCGCATTGCTAACAGATCCTCCTGATTATCACACTCCGCATCAGTTGGTCGGTCTAGCTTATCAGCCAGCTCGTCACAACCGGACTCAAATAACAAGAGGTGCGTCAGCTTCCGCACTTTAACCTCGTCACGCCTTCTTCTATCGTTACGTTGTTTTTGTACATGCTCCAGGATGAGCCAAGTAGCCGGAGATCCCGATGATATGCCGCATGCAAACCGAAGCAGATACTTCATTCCAAGGACATTGTTTGGGTTGATCTGCTTCAACCTCTCATGAAAGTTATCTTCGTCTGCGTGATGCAAATTGGCAAAGTAGTATGCTGCGAAGTATTCTTGGATAGACTTGTGTGTAAAAACTACTACCTTCATCTTCCTCAAGCCACTCGTGAAACTTTCTTGTTGAATGAAACCCAATCGACACCCATCCTCCAAGGCTTTCTCTTCAAATTCCTCTGAGGAGAACACGAGCCTTTCCCCCTTGGGGTCTAGTAACCCATGGAGAGCAACTCGCCCCAGTCCACGCACGACAGATTTCATCAGTGCCACCTGATCCTCGCCTTCCTCGCAACAACTAGTGATTAGAACATCTGCAATCTCTGTGTAAAGTGCAGTTAATTTCTCAGGCAGGTTCGACTGATTTTCCCAAACTATGCACAGGAAGAGTAAAATGTTTGGAATCTGGGCCAGTGTGCGCATCAATGAGCTGGATGTCACGCCTGAAATTAATGATTTTCCTTTGTCGGCGGCACCTTTTTTAGCAAAGTATGATGTTATGTATTTCTTTGCAGTTTCGTGAGTGAAACCAAATGTTTGCACGCGGGCGTAGTGTGGGTATTCCTTGATGGCAAAGTCAGCCATGTGTGGCCGTGTTGATACTAAGACTGTACTTTGTTTCAGCACCTTGTTATACAAAATGTCCTTGACCCCATAGCCACCTTCCGGGGCCGTACAATTGAGAACATCAAATGGAATCTCATCCAATCCGTCAAATAGGAAAGCTGTATCCGCTTCGTTATCATCAATAAGTTTCTTCAAAACTGCTTTCTCAATATTTGGTAAAATCTGATCGTGTATGGCCTCAAGTACGCAACTTGTCTGTTGCATTTGCCTCAACTTTACAGGGAACACAAGTTTGAACTTTGCCATCACGGATTTTGGATCAGTGCTCGCATTTGCAACTTTCAATAAAAGAGTTGACTTGCCAAATCCCGCCCCTCCTGAAAGAAGGATTCTTAGCTTTCTGACTACAACTTCCAACATAAATTCCGTAGAGCTAAGGGGCTTTGTTCTTAGTTTATCTAAATTCCGTTTCCCCTCCGGTAAATGAATAGGTTCCTGTGTCGTCTCATTACCTTCTACGTTCTCAGTGAGTTCTAGCTCAGAAAACTGATCAATATCCAAGGTCCTGGAAGGATCCAAGGGGTGTGCAGGGATACTGCGTGTTTGGTCCTTGTTGTACTCCATAACAAGCTGCTGGATGTCCGTCAGATCAGTACGGGTTGCGAATCCACCAGAAGGTCCTGAGGTCAGAATTGACGCAAAATGTAACGAGTTCATATCACCGGGTACATTTTTTTAAATAAGCATTCACTTGTCAAACATTGTTTATCAATTTTAGCTCGAATTTGGATGAAGACGAACTGTGCATGCCTTTTGAATATTTCTCCGAAACCTTTTTTTACCCCGTGGGTTACATTTTTTATAGGTTTTCCCAGCTATTTTAAAAGATATTTCACTCAAATTCACCAACTTTTTTATATAATTCCGTCCACGAAAATTTTTGAAAGGAATTTAACAAGACCAATTGAGTCATTTACCATTCAATTAAAAAGTTAATGTCACCCTCTTTAGTCACCAGGTCGAGAATATTCATCTTTACAAATCAAATCCGTCTAAGTTCTTGCGGAATGGCAGCGTTCAGAGAGATAATTCGTCTTATATTAATCAATTAGACACATTTGATTTCTGAATAACACGATTCGCCGTAGACGAGACGAAATCTACGGGTCGAAAACGCGTGCTCATTGTTTGAATTTGTTTGGACTAAAATCGTGTATGAAAAAAAGACGAAATTAAACATTGGAAATGCACTAAATTGATATTGCTGGACACATTTGAATATAAGAATCGGGGAATTCGATCAAAAATATTTTTTAAATAGCCGGAAAAACCTATAATACAAAAACAACATTATTCACTGTAGAACGAAACATCAAACAGAAAATCCGCCGAAATGTTATAATGGACTAAAAGCGTGACACATGTTGAGGTGCGGCCGGACTATAATCCTCGCGGGGTAGACATGTTCTCTCCACACACTGTCAGAATGCATTTTCTTTCGGGTAGGTGATGTCAATTTGCCGACTTACATTACGATCTATGTCTGAAGTAGACGGAGCGACATCATGGACAACATTTAATATGAAGTTGCTCCTTTTCCCTAAAACTTAATAATAAAAGGGGAATCCCCGACGACATTTATTTGAAGGTAAGTTAATGGGCGGACAAAGCTTTCAGTAATAGGGATTGATAGGAGCGGGGTTAAATTAAGTGGAAGGCACGATCCTGTGACAGCCCCCCCCCCCCAAAAAAAAAAAAATAAACAAAATAAAATAAAATAAAATAAAATACAAAAACATATATAAATAAATAAATAAAAATATAATAAAACACACACAAAAAAAAAAAAACAAATAAAATCATAAAACAAACAAACAAAACATGCAAAAAGGCATTTGATGCTACCCAAAAGTTCGTAGGTTTATTCCGCAGCAAACATGTTTGATGAAAAGAAAACCTAACCAGACCATACCTTGAAGGCACGTGACGATATCGTTTCTTTCGATCCTGGCCAATGCTCCAACTAACACGATCATCTGACTTTCAATGGTGGGCTGCCTTTGACGCCATGCTACGAGCATCTGGAATGTTTGGTAGTTCACATTGCCTGGGTTGTCGGCCTCGAAGGTGGATATGTCTGCTGATTTGAAGCCAAGGTATATTGCGAGATCCTTCCAATCCTGACCAAGTTTTCGAGCGACATCGAAGAGAGTCGGATCTGATATTTCCGCTACAAGATAAAGGAAAAAAAAAATAATACTTCAAACTTTTTTTTTTTTCATGAAAAAAAGTAAGACTGCTGCAAACTGCTTACTGACTGGATGGACTGAAATGTATGAATCTGAAAAATAATGTGGCCTGACGTTGCGAACTTAGCAAGTTCTTCTTCAGAGGCTAAAACAGAAATGACAGAGGTACATACATTAACATGGGGGTGCACACAAACATGCAGGGCTGAAAGAAGAAACACAAAAGGAGGATTAGGTGGGAAAGGTGTGGAAAGATGCAGGGGAGGGTGGATGAGAGAACAAAGGAACAAAGGGAGATGGCAAACCACAAGGGGTCTGGTGTAAACAGGGGAGGGACCAGAAAGGGGAAGGATCAAAGGTCACAGGGAGTGGGAACGGACAAAAGAGTGTGAGAGTGATGATGATTTTTTTTCAACGTCTTGGGAAAAGAAGATCAGATTGACAAGGAATCAGGTTCCAAATTAGCTCACACTTTCCGGCTAGAAAACTGATGTTTTTGGGGGTTTTATTGGCGGTTTAGGACAAATGTTCTTTTTAATTGGGATCCAGTTTGACCAAAATGTGCTTAATGACAAGACTGATGAATTATGACGAAGTACGTACATGAACACACTGATGCGTTGTCTGATACTCCATCATCATGGCTTGTATACGGCCTTGTGGAAGTACCATCGTCATCAGCAGGCTGAGTGTCAACTTCCTCCCTTGATGTTACTCCGAATGATTGGGGAATCTGACTTGCAGACGGCTCAGTGGCAGTATCAGCATCATCTGCAGGCTGAGTGCCAGCCTTCTCATTTGATGTAAATCCAGACGTTTGGATGACCTGACTTGTAGACGGCCTGGTAGAAGCACCAGCATCATCAGCAGGCTGAGTGCCAACCTCCTCCCTCGATGTCACTCCAGATGTTTGGGTGATCTGACTTGTAGACGGCCTGGTGGAAGTACCAGCAGCATCAGCAGGCTGAGTGCCAACCTCCTCCCTCGATGTCACTCCAGATGTTTGGGTGATCTGACTTGTAGACGGCCTGGTGGAAGTACCAGCAGCATCAGCAGGCTGAGTGCCAACCTCCTCCCTCGATGTCACTCCAGATGTTTGGGTGATCTGACTTGTAGACGGCCTGGTGGAAGTACCAGTAGCATCAGCAGGCTGAGTGCCAACCTCCTCCCTCGATGTCACTCCAGATGTTTGGGTGATCTGACTTGTAGACGGCCTGGTGGAAGTACCAGCAGCATCAGCAGGCTGAGTGCCAACTTCCTGCCTGGACTTCCTGTGACGTCCTAGTAAATTTCCCATAATTGATTGTTGGACCTCACCTAGAAGTCATCGTCTAGGAAACAATAAATCAGTATACAGTCGAAAGGGGCACGCCTGGTCATTTTAATCGATTGTCATATTTTTCTGTAAAGTTTCATGTTCATTGGAAAACAATCGTCAGTATAATTGTGTCGCATGGTCCTGCTGTGAGGTAAATGTTATCAGTGATTGTTAACTATGTCGACGTTAGCGTAGTATGAGTATCACCTGTTATCCACGGAGTCAAGTTTCCAGTCTACTGTCTGATATGTCACAGCATGCAGGTTTACGCGACCTCGCGCCTCAGCCAGTCGGAGACGACTTTACTGAATTGTGACATATTTTCATATTTTCCAAAATCAAGACTAAACGTTGGATTGGTCAATTCGAATGCAGTGTTTTGTAATACAACGGCCGGGCGCACATCGCGTAACATAATACCGAGCGCGTGACCACAGCCTTTGTTGCTGTGTCTAGGGTATTTTTTGTCCATGTCTATGACAAGCGCCCGCTCATTGGTCAAAATCCAAAGGTCAAGATGCAGTTTTCTTGCATAATTAGTCAGCATTTAGTCAAATGCAAAATATGGGACAATTCGGACACAGGACGTTTAAGAGTGTATGTCTCATAGTAATTCATTGTAACAAGAATGCAGGTTTTAAACAGAAAACAAATGGCATGAGACGTTAGTGTTATTACAGAGACGTCATATCCATACATGATATGGCTTTTATATTATACAGCGTGTCCCAAAAAAATGTCCCTCTCATAGACCACAGAATAATTACCAAAATCAAGTTTTATACTCAATTAATTTTACATATTTAGAAAGCCCACTTAATTTTATAGTTCCTGTGAAAATTTCAAAGGTCTCGCTTCATTGGTTTTGAATACACATGCTCTTATGCAACAGCAGTGCTTTCCGGCCCATTCCAAGTTTGACAAAAAGAAATGCACACTACAGACATACCATACCTTATTCCATGCTTCACTTTTATTTCAACAACTGTGTTCTTGTTTTTGTTATTAAGTAACTAAAGTCAAGTTCATTTACTTTTTTAAATGAAAACTAATCAAAGTTCAGTTCCACTGGTCGTGTTTGCTTTCACAGGTTGTGTTCCACTTATGGTTTGTCCTTCAATGTCCAGCTTGTAAACCTTTATTGTCCTCCTGCACGTCCTTCCACCTGATATCCATTCAAGGCAGTGCAGAAAATGTAGCACTGCAAACTTGGAATGGGCTGAAAAGCACTGCTGTTACATAATAGACTGTGTATTCAAAACCAATGAAGCGAGACAAATGAAATTTTCAGAAAAGTTACAAAATAAAATGGGCTTTCTAAAACTGAACACTAAATTGAGAATAGTACTTGATTTTGGAATTAATTTAGCAGTCTATCAGAGGGACTTTTTTTGGGGACACGCTGTATAGAGCATTTTTATGATGAAACTAAGGTTGATAGTAGTAGGGGAGACCGTGTAAAGTTGTTACAGTGCTCCGTTAAAAGGGAAGAAGTGAGGGCGCCCAAGCTACCATCAAGCTAAAGCCTTCAGGCATCCTGCCGTTAACACTGCAGCGGAGGTTTATACGATGCATCACAAGAAAAGTTAAACAAGTTTCACCTCTCTTAGTAAATTTCGACCCAAACTTGTTTTTTTTTGTAATAGCTCTAACCTCTATAGCTGGATACGTTTAGCGTGTTTATTTAAATATAGTATGGACACCTGTCTAAAACTTCCTGAGGCCATGGCATGTAATTCTACCTAAAGGGTAATGAATGAACAAATGCATTTTATGTACAAATCACCATGTGGGGTAAGTTGTTACACTCGTTACACTGTAGCAATGAAATATACGGTGAGTCAAAAATGCAGAACCAAAACCCCTACAATTATATTTCATTTTTAAAAACATTTGAAGCACCAAACATAGTAATGACGTAAAAGCCAATTTCATAAACTATTTTTAGATTGAAAAAAAATTGAAATAGCTCAACCCGTTTAAAGAATATCACTATTTAAACACAATGACCTAAAACCTCTTCCGTCCAAAAATACGATTTCAATCATTGTAATCACAACTGTCTTCAAACATTACCAGCGATATAAAACCTCATTTTAAAAGTAAACGATATTCAACAAAATCCCTCTACAGGCCCGTCTTTTAAAAATAGTGGATTTTATCAATCTTATTGTTCGCCTTACCAGGGTTGTTAATAAATCTAATGTGTACTACAGTTGATGACAATGGCTGATACAAGTATTCAGCGTCACTTTCTTTGTTGTTCCAAACGGTCAGAATACACACTATACTGATTTTGTTTTGGACGAAAAGAAATACATTTTCACCTCACCTTGTGATTTCAACCAAGAGGAATCCAGGAAACAGCGGACATGCGAAAAACAAATTAGTAAAAAATGTGTTTTTAGAGCACATTTTGGATGCACATGTAGTGCAGATCTGAGTTGAAGCAGCCGGTCAAAACTGATTGAAGTGTCTGGAACAGCGGTACGTTATACGCATGACATCGATAACCATGACGTCGCATGAGCCGGTCAATGATAGTGCAATACGTCATTATGAATATGTATTTTCTCATGAATATTTAGTTTATTTCAATGGATACTTCACATACGTCCAACGATTGATCATTGCAACAGTGATCGTTCATGATATCTGTTCATGTAGGATGTAATTAAGCTGTATACACGTGAACATGTGTATTCTTTATAAACAGCAAATAATTATACAGAATGTCACAGACGAAGTTTTTTCCGCCTAATTTTACACTTTCGCTTCAAAACAGGCTGCAAATTTTAACTCACAGTAACTGTCCAGGATCCAAATGTAAGGATTGGCGATTTTTTATCCTTGTCGCCAGTGTAGAATCGGAGGATGGAGACAGATTGTTAGGATTAATCTGTATGCTGCTTCGCTTTTTTGGAACTACGCAATGCCAGAATACTGTTCACAAGGTACAAAGGTCAAACCTGTACATTTGTATGGTGGCCTTGAAGTGACAAGTCGCTTCACAATTACTATATATTCAATGTGTACGTAGTTGGATACTACATTCAATATTTTGCTTTATGTAAAGTAATTGCTGTTTACAAATTGAAACAACTTACCCTACAAGGTGTAACAATGTCCCCTGTATACGGGGTAACTTGTTACATTTTTTCCCTTCATTAATTAATTACTTGTTAATTACATGTTCTTTGTTGATTTTTTTTTGCTTCAGGTTATAGTAAATATATTGGGCTATCATCAGAAGCAAAATGGAGTGCCAGTGTTATTTCATTAGAACGATATGGTGCAAATATAAATTGTGTAACAATGTTTTCTGGTCTCCCCTACTTATTTCAGACACATGTCAAAGATTTAAGGACGGGGGTGGGGTGGCCTATGGTGCTTCATTTCAATCTGCTTCATTTCAATCTGCTCCACTTCAATCCTTCAAAATTCTGTAGCGTTTGTGAATGTCACACAAGTAAGTCACATTAGTTGTGCCGTGGTGTTTATCTATTGAAGACTCCGTTCTTGCGTGTGACCTATGGGAGAGGGTCGTCAACGCTGTCAATAATTGTCTTAACCCTAAAAGAGCCGGGGCGGAAAACCGTCCCCCCCCCCCCGACTGTTTCCGCGATAGCCTCTAAAAAAATTGTTCCGCGACCCGAGCTGTTATGACTTTTTAGCCTCAAACCTTGCACATCTTTTGATACCAAAAATATAAAAATATTCCGGCGCTATGCGCCGTGAAAACTGAATTTTCCCATATACGCCATGTACACAGAGCCGAATTACCAGTCGCACATATGAATAATTAATTAGCCATAATTCCAAAACCCTTTGACCTATAGTCAATAAATTTCTTGGGTATGTTTATGATGAGTTGTTCTATACATGTATGGAGTTTCAAAATTTGTCGTTACTCGATGACCGAGATCTTAGGGGGGGGGGGCGGAATCCCCCGGCTGAGAGATGGTCAAAATAACCCGGCCCTTTTAGGGTTAACAAGTACATGTTGTGTTCAAAAACAGACATTCAGCACACACAACTCATGTTGCCACCTATACTAATCAAGACCACATTTAATAATTCTGAGATTAAAAAGGCATTACTGCGAAAAAAATACCAAAGACAAGGATTACTTTTTTAAACTTTTCTTTCTGTAACACTTCATTCAACTCATTTCAATGAGCTAAAAAAAAAAACAGCTGAATAATTTTACCTCAAAATGCGTTTTTAAAATTTAACACGATTATATTCTTCTTTTATTGAGTTGGTATACTCCTCAATCTTTCAGTGCACTGTCAGAGGTCCATTTTTCGGAATATTACTCTATGAACCCAAAGAAAAAGACCAGTGTAAAGTATTAGACCTGTGTCATTGAATTTAGTGCCGATAAATAACAGAATGATGCTTAATATTTTGGTTTGTAATATTAAAGCAGCATTTGTATGAAGAAAAACACACGCGTTTTCTAAATTAGTCAATTTTGACCAAGCGCTTTATTGTTATTAGGAAGTAAGTAACATAGCTGTCTGACATTAATTGAGACAAGGGTTTACAACATTTGAGAGTCATTTCCAATAGCTTTCGGGGCGCAAATTACAAAAATTCAGACCCACCCAAAATACACAATACTGCATGTTTTCTATAGCAAGTGCGGTGTCTATCATTATATATAAATAATTAAAGTTTGCAAAAATATTTCTAAATAATAAGGTTGCAAATAAATTATATACAAATAAGTAAAGTTTGCAAAAAAATAATACTGATATAAATAATAAGGTTGCAAATAAATCATTATATAAATAACAATAGTTTGCCAAAAAAATATTTGTAAATAATTATGTTGGAAAAAAATGATGTATAAATAATGCAGTGTCAAATAAATGTATTTACATATAATGCAAACTGCCAAACAATTATTTACATATAATTGTCCGAGAAGAAATTTATGATTTGTAAATAATGCATTATATATATAAACACATGGTGCCTCATACATCAGGCCAGCGTTTATCTTCAGTCTCAGAAGCATTAAACGACTGAGAATATTTATATTCTCCCTGGACGGGATGGTACCCTTTTATACTCCCAGGTGGGGGAGGCAAGTTGGGATGAAGTGGCTTGCTCAAGGACACAACATATATCCGGCAGCAGGATTCGAACCCATGACCCTCTGATCACGAGTCATAAGCCCTAACCACTGGGCTACACTCCGCCAATGAGATTGAGGATTTGATATTACTTCATCAATAGAAATTGACACTTGCTTATCAATATACGAGCTAAAAATTAATGTTGGTGGTTTACCATAGGCCCACGTCGGAGATAAATAATGTGTAAGCCAACCTGTGATTCTGTTTAAAATGTACGTACACAAAAAAAAATCATCTTACTTTGATGCAATGCTCAAACTCTCAAGTGTGGAGCAACCAACCTGGTAAAGTTTCTGCTCAGTTTATACTTGACATTTTGAGAAAACTTAGTTAACGTATTCACATGTATGTAAGGGGCGGGTCTCGTAAATAGATTATATTGCTAACGCACGTAGAATACCCTATTTTAAAACCACACTCAACGTTATAGGCCGTTGCACGTGCCCCTGAAAGTGCCTCAGAAAAACATTTTTGTGGTATATCGCTGAAAACTAAGCAAACTCTGTTGATTATTATAGTTTTTAGGGTGGAAATCCGAATTTTTATGCTTGCATGTCCAAATTCTTGCAGTTTTGGAGGTACACATTATTAAAGGTGTATTCTTGCATTCAAAAAATGCATGAATTAACAGGGATTTAATTGAACCCCAGAGAATGGTTTTAAGATGAAAATAACAAATGTTTACACGAAACATGAAGTAAAATAATTAAATGTATCATTTAAAAATTCAAATCTTTCACTTAAAGGTGCATACCATCTCCTATGTTTCTTTTATTTGTTTGTTTTCTTGTACAGTAATTTAAACCTCGACGTGGTGCTGTTATTGCAACATTAATGACAACTTTAGTGGAAGTGCATGTACATGTAGTTTATATTGATGTTAGCTTGTCCGAATTACTGCAGTTAATTGCCATTGATTACCGGAACATCAATAATCCAAAAAAGGATAAAGTTAGCATGGTAGGTAACAAAACCAATATACTTTCAAAGAGCAGGACAGGGAATCAGAAATATTTACACAAAAAATAAAAAGTATTATATGAGGTTATTATTTATTTCGAAAGAGATCCTGTCCTTAAAGATGCACAGTAATACTAAATGGTGACAACAAAATGGCATTGATAACGGTCATAATTAACAGTATCAAACGCCTTTGAAAGGTCCAAGAATATTCCAATAAAAAAATGCTTTGTCGTCTATAGCCTTTTTGCAATTTATTTACAACATATGAGATTGCTAACTCACAAATGTATTGCTTCAATGAAAGTAAACGACTAGTCATTATGCAATGCATGTTTACATTTAAACCAATTTTTTTTGGAGGGGGGTTATGTTTATCCTCAATTTAACCTGTATGACAGGAATATTGTATGGCCTTCTTATTTTTTGTAACTGTTTATATACATATACTTGCAGCTGGATTATTTCGGACATAGTGAACAAAAATAAATGATTTCAGAGAAATTGTTTATCTTGGTTTGTAAAGTTTAATTTGTTTAATTCCAAATGCTTTCTTTGTTATCAAGCCACATATTTCACCTTTGCTTGGTATGGCGCATTTCCTTTTTATTTTTTATCTTGGATGCTAACCATTGCTGTTATGTCTGTAAAACTGCTTGATACAGAAGTGCAAAAGTAGGATGTGTCGGTGCAAGTTCAGGTCATTATATATTCCTTCATTATAAATCCATCGCCTTCTATGAAGTTTAATTGTATACTTTCTCCAGCATCAACTGAAGTGAAGACCCTGCCCCCTTTTTGCACAGAATAATAAACTTTAAGTTGACCTTACACTGCTTCTTTTCGTGGGGCCTTGTAATGTTTGCAATATAGTTGGGTGGGAAGAAGGGGGTATCGTGCACCCTCGGAAATCAACTTCTAATCGACGTCTCTAGGCCAGAGAAAAATGCATAGAGAACGATTTGCTATGTTAAAAAAAATCCAAAAAATGTCACACCTATTGTTTTTATGCAAAGTAGTGCCGCCATTACCCAAATGTTTATTTTTCACTTTATCTCAGCCTATATGCCAATAACTGAACGAAAAAGGTGTATAAACCGATGTTTTCAGGGTCAGAAATCACAATCAAACTACATGTATTCTGGAAGTAACCACATGTTTTTTTGTGGCAAAGGAATATGCAAATCAGTGCCGCCATTACCGGAAAACCATGTTTTTAGCAAATTATTGCACCTCCTCCAGGGTGAGTTTTTTACTGCGTCCAGCCAGCAAATAAGCTAGACATGAAATATGTGCGTGAAGTTAGGTTGCGTATTATTTTCGAACCGCAATGAGCCTTGTTAATACAGCGCGCCCGATTTAGGAAGAAATTGTTGACAATAAAATACGGAGTGTCCTTAAACAGAAATTTCCTTCAATTATATTAATTAAATACACTCTCTCACGGTTCCTGTTAATTTTCGATATTTTTGTGTCTTAATATCATAGCAAAAAAATTGGACGAAATTCACTCTCAATAAAATTTGTGGGTTTTTTGTTTTTGCGTTACAAAAACTATGTTTACAACACGAATGGACAGAAGTCGGATTGCGGTGAGCGGTGTTTGTGCTGCGCGCCCTCTTTTGCAATAAAGCGATGATGATTAATGCGGAGTTCCCTCACGCTGCAATTTTCTTAAGATGCATTAAATCTATTCTTTCACGGTTCCTGGATTATATTTTCAAGATTCTTATCTCAAACATCATAACAAAATATTGAACGAAATTTAATTTCAGTGCTCTGTGTTTATCTTGAGTTTTCGTCGTTGCAAACAGCTGTTAAGAAAAAAAAACATATACGACCCAGTCATTATCGATTTTTTGAATCATCAAGACAGGACACATGTTATGAAAAACATTTTGATTATTATTTAACAAAATGATCGCGCTTCATCTTTCTTAAATAAACGCATATGTTGCCACCGCCCAAAAATGTCCTTGCCGTATGCCTAGCACCGTCTGTTACCCAGTAATGAACGCGGGCCGGGAATGAAGGTTCATTATTTTTTTGAGTGCTGTTGCAAATTTATAAAACAACCTAAACAATTGGCATTGTTTTTCTCATTACAACAAACTGCAGGGATCCAATGAAAAAGTTCCCTGTTCAAGAATGGAGGGACTATATCCTCCACACCCCACCCCCACCACTATTTACATTCTTGACTGTGCTACAATAGTCAATAGTGTGTACTTAAACATACGACATTTTGAGGAAAAAAAACCATGTAACGTTTGATAAATTTCAGGTATAAGTTGCTCAACAATACATGAAAAACCTGGCAAAGAACCTTCCTGTGCAAAGTTGTCACTTATTTAAGTCAAAATAAAATGTAATATCAAATACGTCAGGTGCTGCGTATACACTGTACATCGAATTTCCCTCTTCAAGGCTTTTCAACAGAGGGCGCTCTTTCTCTTGCTTCTTAGCTACCTTGGGCCGACGAAAATAATCTATTTTTTTATCAACATGTTCAAGAATTTAGCGGTATAATATGTTCGTTACCAAAATAGTCAACCAACCATTTAATGAAGGAAAAGGTACCATAAACCCTGGTCGTTTTCCGCTGAATGAGAAATGTAGTTTTTAGTTTCTAAATATTGTTTAATTAACATAGCCATATACTCTTATTGTCTAGGCTTATTTTACTAGCCTTTTGCTAACCTTTTAAATACCTCCTAACGGTAACAAAAGGTAAATATGAAATGCCTCGGCATCTGAACATTGTCTTTATGGCATAAAGACATAACACGAAATGTCATGCTTCAATTAAGATGTGCACATTTGCGTCACAATAACAGCCCCACCATCATCATCATCGCACCGCCCCCCCCCCCCACCACACATCCACACTTAACATATGGGGTTTATGGGGTATCACTATTGTTCGACCCTAATCCCCTTCTTTTGTTCTCCTTTGTCCCCTTAGAAATCTCAAAATACATAGCGTTAGGGGTATGGGGTACTTCAATTTCTAAAGACAGACTTTTTTTTTGCATGTTGTGGAGGGATCGTTTTTGTTTTCTTTTTGGATGGCTCAGTACTTTTACGCTTTGGGAAAAATAGGAGATGTCTTTTTGGGAAGAGAATTTCTTGATAAGTCAGTGGTCAACCTTCCAAAATGTACCGATGACATGCTGATCATATTGTTTGTTTTGCTGTACGGCTTAATAGCCTGTATTTAGCATCGGTGTCTATAGGAATGTTTAATACAGTGGTTCATCCATAGGCTGATGGGAAACAAGCGTAACGTTTTCATTAGGCCTTGACAACAAAAGGACTACAATAAGGCACATGAAAGTTAACTGTGAATAAGTACCCGCTGAAGCAACATCCGTTTTCTTGTTGTGACTGTTGGTCGCCAAGTAGGATGTAAGTAAAATTTGAGGCTTTGCATGCTGGAGATACTAAAATGATGAAAGGTTTGCGGAAACACCATGTGCGAATAATTTCTCAACTAAGAGAATGGTTCTAAAAAGAACCATTGTGGTATAAACTCTGAGGAGATCATTTTCGGGCTCGTACGCGACCAGACGTGTTCTATTTTTCTCTCCAAAATCTACAAGTAAATTGAGATAAAAGCAAGTTACCGTCGTGAACTTTGCAATACTGAAAGTCATCACAGTAAGTCATTCGGATCGGACAAAATTACCGAAAAAAACCCTGTGTTTCGTTAGAAATAAGACAAAAACCCAATCAGCGTACTTCAATGGCGACATACGCTACTGTTACGAGCACGGGGGTGCCACCCCTAACACCACACGACCAGTGTTCTTCCAACAGAAATCAGTGTTACAGGCGGAAGGGTCCAGTAAATTAGACACCTACGAAATCTGTATGGCCGCCGAAAAAGTATCAGGCTACAACACCCTGGAAGGAGCACAGCTCATAAGGGGATTATGGCGCATCTACCCCACCAACAAGGAGGCTAGAATTACCCTACTAACAACCGGTATCTCCCTTCGACAGCAACATATACGACTCCTAGACAACAACCCCTACCTGTCAGAAGATAATCAGTCTACCAAGGTCATCATATCCGATCTACCCCTATCAGTCTCCAATGAAGATATTGCACTCGAATTGGAACGGAACGGAGCCAAGCTTTTGTGTTCCGTAAAAATGGAATGCGCAAGAGACTTCAACGGAAGACCGGTAGGCGTTTTGTGTACATGGCTATCCCTGCCAAACCACTTCCTAACAAACTTAAAATAACTTCCTGGCATTCATATACCATAAGGAGCGAAAAATCCAAGAAAAGAAGGATCGTCTCAAGAATCACACTTGCCTCAACTGTTTCGAACTTGGCCACCATGATGGGACGTGCACGAATCCCTCGAAATGCCTCCATTGCCACCAATCCGGGCATAGGCCGGGGGACCCCTGTTGCCAAGCATTCTCAAAAGGATACCCTGTATTCAGACCCTCCATCCTGGAACAAGGTTCAGCACCTCGGTCTCCGTCAGCTATTCTGCCGAGTGAATCCAATTCAGAGGAACACTTGTCACAGTCAGCTGACGACAATGAAGTCAACATACCAAACATGGTTAACACATCACCGAACACAGCTGATGCAATCCGGGTCATTAAATCGGCGTTTCAAAGTCACATAGAGCGACAACCGCTTACAGCTCATCCAGCCGAGACCGCCAACACTCTCAAACGACCTCGACCAAGCCCCACAACCCCGATCGAGAAAACAGACGACGCAACAAGACAAACGAGACGCAGGAAACGCAGGAAGCGTCACAGCAAGCAGCAAACATCGACACACCAAGACATCCAAAAGAAACAAGCTACAGCAACATATGACACCGACGAAGAGGAGTTCATCGGGTACAAAACGAGCTGAATCCTCTCAACAACCAAAAATATAAAATAAGCAAGTAATGAAGTAAATAAATAAACCAATAATGATTAAATCGATGAAATAATAAAGATCTAATCAATGCTCCTAATTGTTTGGCACAGCTTCTCTCCACATAATTAGTTTGAATGTTCCAGGTTTGAGAGATAGAGGCAAACGCCTGACAACATATAAATGGTTTCAGGATCAAAAAGCCGACATCCTATTTACACAAGAAACACACTTCACAGAAGATACAGCAAATACTTATGATATATATGACTGGCAAAATGGGAAAAGTTATCACTCAAATGGCAACTCTTATAGTCGAGGTACCAGTATTTTCATTAGAGATTCAGCTAACATTGAAGACAAAGATTCACATTGTGTTTCGTTTGGAAGAATATGTTTAATTAATGCAATCCATGAAGATAAATGCATCTCATTTATGAATATTTATGCCCCTAACACTTGCAAAGAAAGACTTCAATTCTTTAAAAAATGGAGAAGTGGATTTTTAAATATATCCTCAATACCAATGAATTAATTTTAGGAGGTGATTTTAATTGCATACTTAACCACAGATGTGATAAAGCGGGAGGGATTAAACTACGAAAACAGGATACAATTTCACTGATAGATTTGTGTAAAAAGAAACATTTAACAGATATATGGAGAAATCAACATGCAGATACTTACTGATACGCTTTTAGAAAAAAAAATCCCAGTGTAAAAACACGGATTGATTACTTTCTTATTTCAACCCCTCTTGTTGATGCAGTTACTTCGAGCGACATAAGACCAAGCATTAAAACCGATCACCAAGCGATTTCAGTTAAATTAGCTAGCAGCAAAGCTCAACGAGGGCCAGGCTATTGGAAATTCAACAGTTCCCTTCTTAACGATAACATCTTTGTAGATAAAATGAAGTTATATTTGCTTGAGTTAACGAATAACTTAGTAACGGAATTTGAAGATCAAAGATTCTGCTGGTAAATATGTAAATTAAAACTTAAAGAGTATGCCATATATTATTCAAAAAAGAAGAAAAGGGTGGAAAATACAGTAAAGGAATTATTAATAACAAGGCTGAAAAACACGAATGACTGTGAAGAAGAATCAGAAGAGCAAAACAAACTTCAAACAACTTTAGAGATAATGTACGAGAAAGAAATAGCAGGACAAATGGTTCGGTCTCGAGAACAGTGGTACGAAGAGGGTGAACGAAACAGTAAATACTTTTTGAGACTTGAAAAGCGTAACGCATTGAGAAAAACTATTACAGAATTAAAGAATGAAAATAATAAAATAATCAGAGATGAAATTGGCATACTCAATGAACAAAAAAAATTCTACCAAAGTCTGTACTCTTCAAACAGCGTAGAAATAAATGAAGTAAATAAATACTTAGATGATACTCAGTTTGATTTTGCGTTAAACGAAGAACAGAAAGAGGAATGTGAAGGGGTTATTACCGAAGCAGAATATGAGAAAGCACTACAAAGTTTGAAAAAGAACAAAAGTCCTGGAACAGACGGTTTAACAGTTGAATTTTACCTTGCATTCTGGAAGCAACTAAAAAACCTCTTTGTGAATTCAATGAATAGAAGTTACCAAGAAGGGGAACTTCCGATATCCCAACGCCGTGCTATAATATCATTACTGTATAAAAAAAGGTGAGTGAAACAATTTTAAAAATTGGAGACCAATCAGCCTTCTAAACATTGACTACAAAATAGCTGCCAAAGCATTAGCAAATCGACTGTCAGGCGTAATTGGAGATATCATTCAAGATGACCAGTCAGGCTACATCAAAGGAAGATTTATCGGACATAGTATTAGGTTAATCGATGATGTTATTCATTATAGCCAAGAAAGTAATACAAATACTGCAATTCTCTTTTTAGATTACGAAAAGGCTTTTGACACTGTAGAATGGAGCTTCCTGCTAAAAACACTAAAAAAAAGTTTAATTTTGGAGATAGCTTTATCAGTTGGATAAGAACAATGTATAAAAACATTCAAAGTACAATTATTAATAATAACTATACGTCTGAAATGTTCACATTGAAACGTGGGCTTAGACAAGGTTGCCCTCTCTCAGCCTTATTGTTCTTAATCGTAGCAGAAGTTCTCGCGAACAGAATCAGAACAAACCATGAAATACACGGGGTACAATTACCAAACAAAACAAACCTTCGTATCTCTATGTACGCAGATGATACCACTCTTTTTATGTCAGGCTCTAAATCACTCAACAACGCTCTTGACGTTGTTGAAAAAATTGGAAGAATAACAGGTCCAAAACTGAACCTTCAAAAAACAACAGGACTTGTTATTGGCGATGTTAATCTGGACCAGAATCTCCAAGGAACCATAAATTGGCAGCAAAGACCAATCAAAACACTAGGCGTTTACTTTGGAAAGAACATGTAAGAATGCTATGAATTAATCTGGGAAGAAAAAATAACTAATTGTGCAAATTTAATCAACCAGTGGAAAAGACGCAACCTGACACTACCCGGTAAAGTAACCATTGTAAACAACTTGGCAATACCAATATTTATCTTTCTAGCAACAGTTATTCCAACCCCACAAAAACAAATTACAAAATTAGAAAATCTTATTTTTCATTTCATCTGGCAAGGGAAAATAGATAAGATTTCAAGAAAAACTTTGATTCGTGGTTTAGATGAAGGAGGTCTAAATCTAATTGACTTTGAATCACACAATGCGGCGCTAAAATGTAACTGGATCATTAAACTGATTAACAAAAAAGCTGGTAAATGGACAAGCTTATGTGACTACTTCTTAATCTATGTTGCCCTGATTTAGCTGTCCTAAATATGAGCCTTTAAAATACAAAATGTTTTTCAAATCTTCCAGGTAAATTACCGCAATTTTACAAAGAGATAACACTCTACTGGCAGAAACTGAACAAACAAAAGAAAACGCAAGCAGATTCATCCCAAACTGAGATAAAGACACAAATACTTGGGATAATCAACACATAAAGTATAACGACAAACCTTTGTTCTTCAGAAATTGGATCAAATCCAATATCATTAATATAAATGACATTTTGAATGAAAAGGGCCAACTCTCCATCAGGTATGTGAGTGGTAAACTAATTAGCAAACAGAACTGGCTAGTTGAAATGTATATACTAAAGAAGGCCCTACCCAAAGAATGGTTAACAAAATTCTTAAATAAAGATAACATTCCAACTGAAAGGCATGTTCATATCAGTGAAAAACTCGGTAAGTTGGAAAATATATACACACAAAAAATGTATAAGATTTTACTCGAGTATAAAAGTAAAACACCTGTCGCACAACAGCGTTGGAACGAAATACTGCAGACTGAAGGACTCAATTGGAATTCAGTGTGGAAACAAAAAGTTATGAATGTAAAAGAAGCCAAATTAAGGAATTTTAACTTCAAGTTAATACATCGCATTATGCCAACCAAATACTTACTGTATAAATGGAAAATCAAAGATAGCCCACTCTGCAGCCTGTGTAATACCGTAGATGATTATGAACACGTATTTATTTCTTGTGCACAGACAGTTAAATTTTGGAATCAATTTATTAAGTATTATCAATCAGTAACAAAGCATTGTGATAACCTTCCATCAATGTCCGATTTAATACTAAACCCGGACTTTGACCTTGAAACAAATTTGATTACTACAATAGCGATTTTTTTCTATATTAAAAGTTAGACTAAAAGCATACCAAAACAATACGTGGAATAGCACTTTTTATATTTTTAACGCGAACTCGTTTTTAGAGCTAAAATACTGTAACGGAGACCCCTTTTTAGGGGCCACGCCCGCCAGTTAATAACACAAACTCAAGAAAATAATTCAACCAAACACAAACAATTTTTGGTCTCTGGGAAAAAGTACAAAAAAAATGAACACTTTGATTTCTGAACTCTTGAATAAAGGTGAGATTGACCAGGCTAGGTCCCCATGGCACTCGACCACATAGGGATTACATGTACGCAAAAGAAAACAAAAATTCAAACTTACAAGATTAAATAGAACTGCTGACGGACGGCGGTAAATTATACAACATAATAAGGCAGGCTACATCATCAAGCTTCACAGTAGCAAATTATACAAACTATACAAAATAAAGGACCGCCGCCCGCCGAGCTGCAGAGATGTGTCCCCAGCCAGTGTTCAGTTGAAATGCCTCGCCCAGTGCTAGTCGCACGGGCCTTATATACCCTTCGAGCAGACAATCAGTGGAATGTAAAAAGTCCATTGTACCTATTATACTTAACATCAATAGGCATGGCCCAGCGCCCCAAAAAGGAATGTGCCATCACAATGAACATACCAACAGCTGGGCACATTACTTAAAACTCTGTCTTTATAGCCCAGCACCCAGAGACCTTTTTTGTTACATTACCCTCCCCACTGAAGAACGCGTGTCCTCGCGCCTTAATGTTACTATAAATACGTATAATAATATGCACATAAATGGCAGTTTCCTTGCAGAAGTTTGCATAATAAAAACTATGAATTGATCCAATACTGAAAGTGTAAGAGATCACATAGTGATAAATTACTGTTCGAAAAGCAGGTGATGAATTGTAATCGCAAAGCTTGGTGAAATGCAATTCTAGTGTCCGCATTGGTCTGCAGCCCAATAGGCACAGTTAAATATTGACAATTTCATCGCCAAGGAACAGTTCATATCACGTAGTTTCCAGTCTGCATCCAGGCAGGAGGTTTATGCTGGCGACATGGACGACATGGCCGGCCGGTCCAATCATCCATGTTGTTCAGTAGTTCCTCTTCTAGATCTTCATGAGTAATCTCTGTAGATCCATCTGCTTGCTGTGCTCTGACTTCCGAGTCGGAGAACGTTCCACTCCCATCGCTTGGGCCTTGGCCTTCTGGCGCTGGACTCCTGTCCACCTCAGGCTCTGTCCCGTTAGATGCACCTTGAGGAATCCCATCTCTCTCAGAAAAGTCAAAGTGTCCAGATGCAGTACTCCCTTCCCTCTCTGGTGTGGCCATGACGTCTTCATATCCTGCAGTCGAAAGCTGCTCAGAAGAACTTGAATGACAAGGCTTAAGTCTATCAAAATGAACAATAATTCGGTAACCAGTTTTCACATTTTTGATTCTATACACAGCATCAGAAATACGTTTAACAATTTCATACGGTCCTGTCCAGTATGACTGTAATTTAGGGCTTAAGCCAACTTTTCTCAAAGGCCTATACAGCCAAACCCTGTCTCCTGCATTATATGGATTTCCTTTCAGTTTTGCATCATACAAACGTTTTTGACGTTTCTGTTCACCTTTGATATGTTCTCGAGCCATCTCAAAAGCTTTTTGCATACGGTTGTACACTTCAGAAGCATACGTCTCTGAATTTGAATACTCATTTTCAGTACGGGGGTTTGCAACCATGAGATCCAAAGGCAACATAATTTCTCTACCGAACATCATTCTGTTGGGGCTAACACCGGTTGTTTTCTGTTCACTAGCCCTATAACTCATCATGACATAAGGTATATGTGTATCCCAATCGGTATGATCTTCACAAACATACATGCTAAGCATAGTTTGGATGGTTCTATTAAATCTTTCGACTAGACCGTCTGACTGTGGATGATAAGCTGTAGTTCTTGTTTTGTTAATATTCAACAATTTACATACACTTTTAAACAAACCACTCTCAAAGTTTGAACCTTGATCTGTATGAAGGTTTAGGGGGACACCATACCGACAAATAAATTGCTCTACAAGTACCTGGGCTACAGTCTCCGCCTCTTGATTTCTCAGAGGGTATGCTTCGGCCCATTTGGTAAAATAATCCATCACCACAAGTATATACCGATTGCCTTTTTTTGTACGTGGCAATGGGCCAAGAATATCTAAGGCAATCCTTTCAAATGGGGCTCCCACAAGTGACTGCTGAAGTGCACTGTGCAACTTTGGGGCCGGCATTTTTCTCTTGGCACAACTTTGGCATTGTTTAATCCAGCTGGCTACATCGTTTCGGTAACCAATCCAATAAAAGGACCGCTGAACTTTACTGAAAGTTTTAGTTCGGCCTAAATGGGCCCCTGATCTGACATTATGTGCTGCATACAAAACCTTCTTTCGCAAAGATCTAGGCACAATAACTTGCAAGAATGACGACAATTTGTTCTCAAATCGCCTATACAGAATACCTTCTTTCAACTCGAGTTGATCCCAAAGGTACCAATAACCTTTTGTTTCTCGGCTGTGACCTGCGATCGAGCTGCCAGGTGGCCTCTCCACAGAACTCTTTTTCCACTGGATGATTGGAGCCAACGCTTCATCTTTCTGCTGGGCCTCCTGTAGCTCGACCAGGTCCCAACCTGCAAAGACAGTGCTTACAGAAAAACTGGTAAGTTTCACATGGTTGATGGCATTTTCTGGAAACTTATCAAAAGGCATTCTGGAGAGTGAATCTGCGTTTTTGTGTTGGCTACCTGGTCTGTAACTAATTGCATAGTCAAAAGCACTCAAAATTTCAATCCACCTGGCCAACTGTCCTTGTGCATCTTTAAAATTACACAGCCACCGTAACGAACCATGGTCAGTGCGTATTTTGAATTTCCTTCCATACAAATAATGTCTGTAATATTTCACAAAGTGGACAACTGCTAGCAACTCTTTCTTAGTCACACTATAATTCTTTTCGCTTTTTGACAGCTTACGACTACTGTAACCAATCACTCTTTCTTGCCCTTCTTGAATCTGAGAAAGAACTACACCAATACCTTGGTCACTAGCATCTGTATCTAATATGAATGGTTCCGAGAAATCTGGAAACGTTAGGACACTTGCTGAAGTGAGGTGGTTCTTTAATTCACGAAATGCAGTGTCGCATTCGGCAGTCCATTTAAATCGGACATCTTTGTGTGTTAACTTGTGAAGTGGTGCTGCAATATGAGCAAAGTTTTTCACAAAGCGTCTATAATAGGAACATAGACCAAGAAAGCTACGAACTTCTTTGAGATCACATGGCGTTGGCCAGTCTAGTATTTTGTGAATTTTATCGGGATCTGTTGACACTCCATCACTGGACACCACATGTCCCAAGTACAAAACTTGCTTCTGGTACAAATGACACTTTTTGGGCTTTAATTTAAGCCCTGCTGAGGACAGTCTGTTAAAAACTTCACTCAGCCGAGATGAATGTTCTTCGAAAGATGGAGCAAAAATCAAAATGTCATCAATGTATACTAAACAGGTCTGCCAATGTAATCCTGCTAATACACGTTCCATTAATCTCTCAAATGTACTAGGGGCATTACAGAGCCCAAAAGGCATTACATTAAATTTATAAAGGCCAGTCCCTGTAGTGAAAGCTGTTTTACTCTTATCTTTGGGGTTAACTTCTACTTGCCAGTAACCGCTGGCCAGGTCTAAAGACGAAAACCACTGTGAACCAGACAGAGCGTCAAGGCTATCATCAATGCGAGGAAGAGGATAAGAATCCTTGTATGTTACCTCAATCAATTTTCTATAATCAACACAAAACCTAGTAGATCCGTCCTTTTTCTTAACTAGTACAACGGGACTTGCCCATGGACTATTGGATGGAGAAATCACGCCCTTATGTAACATATCATCAACCTGTTTTTGTGCTTCAGCTCTCTGAAGATGAGGTAAACGACGAGCAGGTTGTCGCTTAGGGTGAGCATTTCCAGTTTCTATGTCATGATACACTACACTGGTACGACCAAGCTCACCTGATTTTGAAAACACATTTTGATTGTTGCTCAACATATCTCTCAATTTACCTTTTTGTTCGCGAGTTAACTCTTTAGAGCATCGCTCATACATTTCTTGTAATTCAGAATCTATCTCAGGTTTGACACAATCAGTTTGTTCACCACTGTCTATTTCAGTTACTGGATGGAGGACAGCCACATGAGTACCTTTGTATATAGTTGATGGTTCACTTTTCAAGTTCAACAACCGAATTGGCACATGATTATTTTTACCGACATAAGAGAACGTTCGACCTATCAACATATTGTTGTCTTTAGCCACAAAACGTCCGGTTGGCTCCATCAACCCTTGCTTTATGCCTATTTTTCTGTCATGCAATTGTCCCGGTATTATAACTTCTTGTCCTTGCGGAATTGTTATCGTCTCTGCTACCGAAACTCTACAACAACCGTCAGTTACAACATTCTCCAAAGATATAGAAACTTCATATGTCCCAAATCTTAGCTTTTTCTTAGGTAAATCTAAGACTCCTCCGTTACACGAAAGAAAATCCAGACCTAAGATACCAGCCTGAGTAATAGGGGCAACATAAATCGAGTGGCGCCTAACCAATTTACCAACTTTGATCACTATTTCAGCACATCCTACTACATCTAAGGCTGTACCTTCGGCAGCTATGATCGACTTAGTACATACATGCAGTGTCTGCCTTATGTTTTGAGGCAGTAACTCCCACATTTGCGGGTGTAAAATAGTTACCGAAGATCCTGTGTCAACCAAAAACTTAACATGTACGCCATGAACGCTACCATTAACAAAGATGGTACTCTGGGCCTGACCGTTCACTAATTCTGGCTGGGTACCGACCCCATGCTCAGCCGAACCGAGTTTTCCTGTGGTGCTGTGAAACCATTTTCACCCTGCACTATTTCTGACTGTTTATTTGGACACTGAAAATGCCTATGCCCTTCCTGTTTGCAATTCCAACAAATTAGAGGTCGTTTAGGTTTGCTAGCCTTACTCTGCTTAAGGGCTAACTGAAACTCCTTCACTGTCTGTTCTAACTGTTCAATCTTGTGTTTAAGCTCACTGTAATCCTGACTATTGGATGTCGGTAATTCGGCAGTCTTGCTTTGACAGGCATTGGCACCCATCCTCTGAAGAAAATTTGCTTTGTTGTACTCAACCTGGAAAAAGGCCTCTTCTTCTAAAGCTACTGTAAGAGCAGCCCCTAGGTCCCTTGGTTTGGTTCTACGAACCTGCATTCTAACATCAGGAGAGTCTAATGCCTCAATAAAATAATCTCTACCCAGCTCTTCTCGCAAAACAGCAGATACATCCGGGTATGCCTTAGATACAAGTCTACGAATATCACTAGCTAACTCAGGTAAAGCTTCACTCTTTTTACGTGACCGTACCTTAAGTTGGGCCCTAAACAAACCCGTTTGTCCTTGTGGCGAAAATCTCTCTTTCAATGCCTTGACAACATTCTCTAAGCACAATTTGCTGGTTTCTGGTAAGTCTGTATAAACCTGTAGGGCTGGGCCCCTTAGCCTTACTGCAAGGAATTTAGTTTCTTGTTCCTCAGTCCAACCATTTATCTGACAACATAAATTCAAATTTGTTAGCCAATCCTCAAGGTTGGTCTTGCCATCATAATTGTCAGGTTCTACAACTGGTTTCTTTGGTTTTACAACAGACTGCAAGGCACTACCATTATCTTTATGTACATTTTCTCTACAAATCCTATCACATGTATTTGACAAAGACGTTGGCAAATCATAGAATTCAGTATCAGGAGTACTATGTACATAAGACCGAATGCCCGGGGTTTGTGTCTCAGCTCTGCCCATGGGGGAGGGCATCTGGCTGGGGACTTTAACTCCCATGGGCTGCGTCGACGCTAGCCGAGTCAATCTCTTACTTTCAGCTTCAATTGCTGCAATTTGTTCTTCTAATGTAGCTATGGTTTGGTCTAACTGACCAGTCAACTCTCTCCTGGAACTCATCTTGGTTAAGTTTTTTTTTTTTTTTTTTTTTTTTTTTTACAAGGAGAGAAAAAGCCAAGGATCAAGAGTAAAAAAATGTAATTTAAATGGTGGGCAAAATTTTGATCCCACCGCTGCCACCAAAACTGTAACGGAGACCCCTTTTTAAGGGCCACGCCCGCCAGTTAATAACACAAACTCAAGAAAATAATTCAACCAAACACAAACAATTTTTGTTTTCTGGGAAAAAGTACTAAAAAAAAGAACACTTTAATTTCTGAACTCTTGAAAAAAGGTGAGATTGACCAGGCTAGGTCCCCATGGCACTCGACCACATAGGGATTACATGTACGCAAAAGAAAACAAAAATTCAAACTTACAAGATTAAATAGAACTGCTGACGGACGGCGGTAAATTATACAACATAATAAGGCAGGCTACATCATCAAGCTTCACAGTAGCAAATTATACAAACTATACAAAATAAAGGACCGCCGCCCGCCGAGCTGCAGAGATGTGTCCCCAGCCAGTGTTCAGTTGAAATGCCTCGCCCAGTGCTAGTCGCACGGGCCTTATATACCCTTCGAGCAGACAATCAGTGGAATGTAAAAAGTCCATTGTACTTATTATACTTAACATCAATAGGCATGGCCCAGCGCCCCAAAAAGGAATGTGCCATCACAATGAACATACCAACAGCTGGGCACATTACTTAAAACTCTGTCTTTATAGCCCAGCACCCAGAGACCTTTTTTGTTACAATACAAAAGACAAAAAAGAAGTTTTGGAATTGTTTCTTGTAAAATTCAACACTCCGTCAAACACTTAAATTACATTGTACCCTGGTCAGGCTTTCCCAACAACCTGGTTAGGGTTAGGGTTAGGGTTGCAACCAGAGCGTAAAATATCTAACTACACATGTATTATTTGGTAAAAAGTTATGTTAATTGCGTTTTCCTGTTGGATACATTTTAAAGCCACTTTTGGAACGGAATGTACGTGTCGTTATATGAAGGTTTAGTTAAAGGTCATATTTATTATAGAATAATACAGGTTTGATTATCGCAAAGAATGTCAACTGTTTTCAAATGAACTCAAAGTTATATTTATAAATGTATACATATACATTGTTTTGTAAAAATCATTGTGTTTTGATGGAAGTGCCCATTTCTTAAAGCTATTAAATCATATTTAATATAGAATAACACAAGTGTGTAATTTGTTGTAATGTAAAGCGGAATAAAAAAATAAAAAAAAAAATCTGAGTTTATACCTCTGGTTCTTTTCAGAACCATTCTCCTAGTTGAGAAATTATTCGCACATGGTGTTTCCGCAAACCTTTCATCATTTAAGTAGGATGTATTTAAAATTCAACTAGGCGTTTGTAATGAAGTTCGACGTTTGAAACCACTGCCGCGCTAATGCCGTGCTAACGTCGCGCTAAATTCAACTGTATTCGACACGGCATAAGCACGACGTGTGAAACAGGCATAAACGCTTGAGATTAGCTCGAGGGTGACACCATTCACTCTGGTCTTAAAGACATCCAGGACCGTGTTTACTTAAAATGTTTTTAATAAGAAATGTTGTTTTTTTCTGCTCCATCAAATGCAGAACTTGAATTCAGATTCCAGTCCTGGGTTTTGACTTAATATACTGATATTTCTGATATTTATCTCCTGGTCAGTGTTAAAAACTAACCCATTTCAGAGTGTTTTTATTTTTTTAAATTTTATTTGTTTACAATACATCTAGAGTGGACGGCATAGCGCAGGAATAGTGAGCAGTCAGGTAATAATGTGTTTTAGAGTTATTTCAGAAAGAAATGATCGAAGCTGTTCTTTTGGATTTTAGCCCTTTATGCTGAAAACACTAAAGCCTATTTCACAATACAGTCCTTTCCTGGCACTTATTAACTGTTGTGACACCACTTATTTTAGGTATTAATTTAAAGAAAATGGGCAATGTGTCAACGGAGACATAACGGTACCATGACCGATATCAATCTCAACATCGTTATTATTAATGGATGGTTTAAGTTATTTCAATATCTGATGGGACTCTTGGGGTTTCACTATTAGTCCATTTGTAATTGGTCCAGCTGATTCCTGATTTTTTTTTTTGATTTTTTTTACAGTGACGTACTGCTTTAGTCATGCGGATACCTCATTTTCATATCATAACAATAATTACAATTAAACCGACCAATGCATGGTATTTTGTCATGCAATCCTTAAAAAAATGACTTTTGTATTTTTATTTTTTAAATGCAATCCTTCAAAATGGACCTTTGTATTCCATTAAATTATTTGTCTATTTACTTTTTTTTCAAATTTCAAGGATATTTTGGTTCCTTTTTGGCTTTATGATAATGCCACTTTTACTGAAGCAAGTCGTCCGCCCACTGGCGCAGTGTAGGCACCACCCTCTCATGTGGTTTAGCCCGCCAGCATTCATTCACCTGTCAGAAACACATGTATGTCATCGAATGAAAGAGCCACTCTATACAGCCCGATTGTATCTTGTATATGAGCCTTCGTATTTTCGAAAACTGAATGTGGGATAAGAGCTATTTCCAAACAATTTTTGATTTCCAAGTAGGCCTACATAAGGTGATATTTGACCCACCATTTTGGGAGGAGGGGAACCTGCCTTATCCTGTACTTTAAAAGAGATATTATCTTAAATGTGCTTTCAGATGTGAGTAAACATTTCTTTACTTGAATTAATATAATTCAAAGTGACGTAATATCTGAATGGTAGTCTCATTGTGAATGGTGTTGACAAATACCAACCAAACTCCTTAATCGATTGTGATACCATACGGGCTGGAGCCATACCAATGCGATGCATGAATAACAATGGACAGCTTGACAAGGTGCTGACGATTGACCGGGAAGCAACATTTTTGTTAAACGTACGTAAACGTTATAGTCCTAGCCTATTCTAAATGGGCTTAGTAGAAACGCCGCGCGCTGGGCAACAGGTTCCACCTGACTCGACAATAGTGTCCTAACGCCTTAACAGACAGCCTCATGTTCTTGAAGTCAGCGGTTTACTTTAACAAACAATAAAACATAATCACAATCAGTATTTAAATGAATGTAACATTAGGATAGCGTGCATACAAGCTGATTGAAGCAACTATGTATGTATGTATATTGTAGTACAGCAGTACCCCGAGCAAGCAGGTTTCAGACCTGGAAAGTCCTGCACAAGCAAGCTCCTGAACCTGACTCAGTTCATTGAGGAGGGTTATGAGAATGGACTTATTACTGGCGCCGCCTTTGTAGACCTGTCGGCGGCTTACGACGCAGTCAACCACAGAATACTTGTACAGAAGCTATACAAGTTTACAAAAGATGCAAGTCTGACAGCCCTCATCCAAAACATGCTGGAGAATAGACGCTTCTTTGTGGATCTCAGGGGTGTTCGCAGCAGATGGCGCAGACAGAAGAATGGGCTTCCTCAAGGTAGCGTTCTCGCTCCTCTGCTGTTCAATATGTATACAAATGACCAACCCATCCACCCAAACACCAGGAGTTTCTTGTATGCTGATGACGACCTTTGTGGCGCAACACAGTGCAAGTCCTTCGCCAAAGTTGAGAAATCTATCACTGAAGCGCTAGATGGCCTTACTAACTACTACGCCCTAAATCACCCACGGGCAAACCCAGACAAAACACAAATTGGTGCCTTCCATCTCAAGAACCGTGATACAAACCGCAAACTATCTGTTCACTGGTGTGGGAAAAAAACTATCCCATTCAGCCAAACCCATATACCTCGGAGTTACTCTGGACCGTACCCTAAGCTACAAAGATCGCGTCATCAAGACAAAAGCAAAGGTAGGAGCCAGAAATAACATCCTGAGGAAGCTGACCAACTCTAAATGGGGAACAGACCCAGGGACCATTCGGAGTACTGCTCTTGCCTTATGCTACTCTGCAGCTGAATATGCCTGCCCAGTATGGGAACGTTCCTCGCATGCCAAGAAGTTGGATCCGATGCTAAACACAGCCTGTAGAGCCATCTCTGGCTGCCTAAAACCTACACGCGTTGATGACTTGTACCTGCTGTGCGGATTTGCATCCCCTCCAATCAGAAGAGCAGTATCCACAAAAGTGAAACGTAAAAAAAGGAGGATGACCCTCGCCACCCTCTATTCCAGCACGTCCCGGCACCAAAGAGGCTAAAGTCCAGGAATAGTTTCCTGCATACGGCTGAACCCCTATAGATGGCAACCCCCGTAGCTGCAGAACAGACGCGTGGAAGAAACAACTTCAATCAAAACCCCGCATGCTTTCACTTGACCCTGAGGAGACCCTACCAGTAGGAGCCAAAGAGACATGGTAAGTTTGGCTCTGCCTCAACCGCCTCAGAACAGGGGTTGGACGGTGTAAAGCCCTCATGCAGAAGTGGGGTACAACCATGATGGTTCAACCATTTGTGACTGCGGGGAGGCATCCCAAACTTTGGGGCACCTCCTAAACTGCCCCCTCCCACCAGAGCCCTGCAAACCAGTGGATCTCAAGAACGTCAACTTTAGTGCCAGAACCTATGTCATGCAGTGGCTAGGAAAAGTGTAGCAACACGACAACAACAACAGTACAGCAGTACTTTGGGAGTCTTGAGCCCTGGCAGCGCGGAGTAGTGAGGCAGCGCGGAGTCAGCCACTCATCAGAGAGGACACGACTTGACGGTTTCACACTGCATACAAGACTGCCGTATCGCGGGCGGCGTGTGAAACCGCCCGTGATTGACATTCTTGGCTGGTTTATTATTCCACACGAATATTCAACATGCTATCGGTCCAATCACTACACTCATCCCCGTCATATATTTTTGGTTTCTATTCTTATTATTTGTTAAACATAATTTTCTCGTTACTTTAGACATTTAGAATTTTGTTTTGTTTTTGTTTGTTTTTGTTTTTTTAACCATCAAAACAATGTTTATGTCTCCTTAATTTACTCTTATTCAAAATCATATAGTTATCAGTCTTTCTGAAATATACCGATTAGATGTGTACTTGGAAAAGATAAAAACAAATCCTCAACATCAATAAATTTAATCCCTTATCCAATGAAACCACATGCATAAAACAGTAAATATCTACTTCTTTATTTCTGAAAGTGTTCACTTTTTTTGCATAATTTTCCTATTTAAATGTTCTCGTTTGGGCCAAATAAACAATCTAAAAGTATCTTTAGTTAATTGAATTTGATTTCAAACAATTCAAAAGATTTTGTCGCCATCTATTTTTGTGTTTTTATTTATCTTATTGTATTTTTATTTTCCTTTTTTTTTTAACAGACGTTAACATAATCCACCGTGAAAAACCAGTACAAATCAGATGTTAATCGGATTATGGAAACTTTGTATATAATACAAATAATGCTGTTTTGCTAACTACCGCATTCGCAATTATCGACGCAATTTTCATTAAAAAATAACACTATAAAGTCTCGTAGTGTTTTGAAGGCACTGTGTGAGAACATCTTCCTGGATTCGTCTGATGCGATCAACCCGCACTAAGCGCTTCAGAATGTCTTTCTTGACTAATGCATGCCATCTATTCAACACTCAATTCAAAAGATAATCCCCTGTTTTTTGTCTTGTCCTTTTTTCCTGGTATGCTGGCATCCACTCTCGTGTTTTTATTGTAAAGGGCTCTTTTTAATTGTGTCTTTTACTAGGTTCCTTGTTCTAGCAATCTGGTGTTTTTATTCGTTGGATGACAACCTTGTAATTTTTGATAATCTGTAAATATAGTCTCTGACATTGTGTTAATATCTTATAGTACCTTTTGTTTTTTACATCAAATTTTATTTATTGTACATTCGTAAATATCTGTGGTCTTATTGTAAATGTATAATGCACACTGGAAATCAATTTTCATGGGTTTTTTTACGTGACGAGTATAATAAATTGAACCTCCCGTGCGACAAGCTTTGCTTTCGTGTGATTGCTGAACTTGACGGAGCGAGGTGACCATCGTGGTTTGAAGTAGGGGGCATCAAGTCTCAAGAAAAAGACGTTCCAGAGGGATTCTTCGTGCCACTTCTCTCAGTTCGGGGGCATCCCACATGATGGTCAGCGTTAAACCCACACACAGGTTTGGAAATCTTCTGCACCGATTTCCTGCCCACTTCTAGCTGTCGGTGTAGCATAGAGATAGATTTTCCATTGGGAAGATTTTCCATTGGGGAGGGAGAATTTCTGACTCAATTTGCAGGCAGTCATCTTCAGCGTCTCGGCAATGCATCACCGCTGGTTTTTGAAATCAAACGGCCATGTTTAATAGGCGTCGAAAAACGGACTGCTGAACAGATTTGAACCGCTCATGTGAAAATATCAGCCATCCATTTTCAATCCCCCCAAATCCCATGTCAAGGAGTTGCAAAACACCCTTAAGCGACTTCAGAACAGCCTTTTGACCCAAACGTAGTCAAAATTCCAAAAAAAATAAGACTGGGCTAACATGGCCACCATGTCTCGCCGACACACCCAGGCCCTACCACCAGCCCAAAAAAAATCCGTCCAAAATACAACAAAATCTTCAAAAATATACCTCAAAACTGTCTGCAAAATACACTATTGCAACTCCCTAGTTCATGGAAATAAAGAGGAAAATTTAAAGACGAGGCAACTCACCATAAACAAAAGCGAAATTTTAACCCAACAAAAAGTACAACATGCTTGACTCGAGGCGGGGCAGCAACTGCTGAATTCCACACAACAATAGCTACATGTACAAAATACCTAGCCAAGCGAGGGCAGCACCACATTGCTTCAATTTAAATGGCGCCCTCTTGTGATAAATAAATCAAAAATGTTACAATACCATAGGTTTTCTGTTTTGTTCATAACATCCTCTGGATATCGGCAAAACGAGTCTTTTGCAGTTCATGTTTGTCGGACCATAGCATATCAGTCCTTAGAGGGGTGTATTTTGCGTTATCTCGCCTTTATAGTACAGTCTATACGTATCACATTTTTAAGTAGTTTGCTTATCAAATATTGTAAAATGACCATTGTTTGATGTAGTGAAGAAAACATAAGTACTTTTTACATTAAAACTTCATCATCTGAACAGTTATTAACTCAAAAAATTGTATTGTGTTCTACTGTACATGTTTATTCTGTACTGTGTACATCAGCTAGAATCCCCCATTGTGTGAAATGGTCCGGTCCATTTGAACTGTTACGCAATGAATGTGTGTGCTGTGTCTACACAAGGTCAGGGTCCCACGCACAGAGTGTCCGTGGTTTATTGCAAATTCAGGGCAAAGTTGTTCATATGAACTACATATGTAAGAGGTTCATAACAACGATCAAAAGTTGTGATTTAAAAATATCATTTTGTACGATATGTCAATGTTCCATTTAGTTGCTTTTGGAGAACAATTCACGTAATCTAAATGTCGTAGGATGAAAATGGCATAAGCTTGTTCATAAGAAATATTAGAAATATTTGAAAACACAAATCAGTACAAACTTACCAGTACTAAGAATGATCCCTGTCCAAACTGAGGCAGGGATTCAGCAAAAAAACTTGAACTACGTGCCGTGAGTCACATCTTGATACGAGAACTTAAGTTCAACACAGTGTGTATACCGTGACTTAATGAATAACTACCGTTCTTGCACAAACGATGTACTTGTACATTCCCTGTCTCCAAAATAAATTCAAATGAACCACTACCAGCCACACTGCAGTAACGGTTTTCTGTGGTATGCAAGGTCAAGAGTGTCGTGTGACCCCACTGCCGCGCCGAAAGTCGGCACGAAAAAGATGTGTGGTGGAAAAGTACTGTGTACAGCCGACCGCGCCCACGTATCCCACACATGGACCCACTTAAACAAGCCCTATCGAACCCCAGTACACAGGCAGCCTACGTAGCCAACTCTACATACAGCCCACCGCGCCCACACATGGCCCACTTGGGTGAGCCCGTCCCAGTACGTATACGACAGTCCACGTTGCCCACCAAATCCCCTCACTGGACCCATGTGCTTTGCCCATTTAAAGCCAAGCAAAACCCACTGTCATCCCAACCAGGTTCTACAGGGGAAAGCTCACTATTTGCCCACTCAATATACAGCCCACCGCGCCCAACTATACCCCACAAAGGGCCCACTTGGGCAATCCCCATTACATAGACAGCCCACGCAGCCAACCAAATTCCCACATCGGACCCATATACTTTGCCCATTTAATGCCCTGCTCACTGAAAACCCACCGTCATCCCAAATAGGTTTTACATGGGAAAGCCCACTATTTGCCCACTCAATATACAGCCGACCGCGCCCAACTATACCCCACATAGTACCCACTTGGGCAATCCCCATTACATAGACAGCCCACGTAGCCAACCAAATTCCCACATTGGACCCATGTACTTTTCCCATTTAATGCCCAGCCCACTGAAAACCCACCGTCATCCCAAATAGGTTTTACATGGGTAAGCCCACTATTTGCCCACTCAATATACAGCCGACCGCGCCCAACTATACCCCACACAGGGCCCACTTGGGAAAGCCTATTACAAGACAGCCCACGTAGCCCACCAAATCCCCACATTGGACCCATTATGCTTTGCCCATTTAAAGCCCAGCCCACTTAAAACCCATGGTCATCCCACATAGGTTTTACATGGGAAAGCCCACTATTTGCCCACTCAATAAACAGCCCACTGAGCCCAACTATACCCCACACAGGGCCCACTTGGCAAGCCCATTACAAAGACAGTCCACTTAGCCCACCAAATCCCCACATTGGACCCATATATTTTGCATATACATATTTAATTGCCATGCCTACTTAAATCCCACCGTCATCCCACACTGGACCCACGTGGGCAGCCCATTTGAAGCCCACGCCCACCAAAGCCCATCAAACCCAACCATAACCCACATGGGGCCCACTTGGGCTTGCTGGCTGGGTATGCTGTGTAGTTACTATCCATGCTGTATATGGTACTGACAAAAACATTGTGATTACGATGTACTAAATGTGTAGTGAACATAATGTTTGAATTAATGATGTTTTAATTGATAATAATTCAAACATTTGGGTGCCGCCTTGCATTATTTATAATGTAACTCGTGAAATTTCGAATATCATCATGTTTTGTTTTGTCGTAGTAGAAATATAATGTTTGCAGATATTGTTCTAATGGTCTAAGATGGATGAGATCATGGTCAAAGCGCGACTGTTTTCCGCTCATATTCATTGTTGTATATTCAATGTACACCTCATTGCACACACCAACGTAACTAGAAATATGTTTCCCGTTCTCAAAGAAAAATATTACCATGGCGCATGCGCATCAGCTGAAATTCCACGTCCAGACCACGAGATAGCTCATTTGAATCGCTCTGCTCAGTCGAGTCAGCGATCTAGCAGCAGCAGCTCCGAGTCACTATAACGGTCGCCGACTCGCCATCCAGTTAATGTGAATTAGCCATGGTCGCCAAGCAAGTTATTTTCACTGCAGCATTTCTTACAAGGTAGGAATGATTTTTTTTGTATCTTGTCCTTATTCTTATGTCGAACACATTTCTAAAAATCTGATGAGAGGATCAAAAGTAAAACAACTTTTCAAACAAAGATTTTCCTCAGCCTATCATCTGTGGGTTTTTTTAAATGTTGAAAATGTTCTTCAGACTCGATCAGAATTAATGTAGATTAAGGGTGCAAATCTGTGCCTCAATTGAGATTAGAGGCTCGTCAATTCGAACAGTTTTGGAGGATAACACTGAAACAAACGTTCAAGTCATCTGGTTTTTGTTTTAATAATAGAATCTTGGTATGCTTTTCCAAGGAAATTATTTACATGTGGAACAGATTTACTCGAATTCATGTGAGACATATTAGACCTTTTAACAACGTGATGGGTAGGAATTAATGGAAAGTTAATTTTTCGATAGTTATAATTTTATATATAACATATATTGCTTTAGCAAATGGCAAAATATGTTTGGAAGTGTATACATATATCGAGAAAACTTTTGATTGTGTACTATAGGCCAGTATTAGTAGGCCTATGTTTTTATTATTTTTTTCTTCAATTTCATGAATTAATCAAAATGTAACAATATTGTATTAAGATATCCGAGCCAACAACCGTGAAATTGTTACCTGATGATGTATCTTTTAAATTAGAGATCTGAGTTGACTTTCTCTCAACCAAAACTGGCGCAAATTTGAGTTAGACGTTAAATAAAGGCATAAATAATACTGCTTCACCCGTCATAAAAGTGGCTCTGCACGGTGTAATAGCAAAGTGCATTAGCATTTCAGTTTCAAGGGTCAGGCCTAAAGTTACGTACCAGGACCGTACACGTCAAACGGTGATCTGGCTTTCATTTGGCATGTACATAACAAGTGTACACAATTTCAATCCTGGTTTTCGGGCTATAGCTCCCAGGGTTTGATTGTATGGAGTAGGGTTCAGGGTCAGGTCAGCACTGTCACAAGATACTGAAAAATACGCGAACTTTAAAAGGAAAGCCTTTTCTAACAAGGGTCATTTGTAGACTCGTTTTTCGTGAAAATAAGACATATTTGGGTTGAAGCGCACTGGGACATCAGTTTTATACTGTGTTCAAACTCGATTAGTTTTATACATTTCTCAACCTTAAAAAATCGTTATTTTCCCCAGGTAGGCCCACACAGGTATCCTATACCCGAGTGCACTGCATGGCTGCAGGATATGGCATGTTGAAACGTTTTACTTCATAAGTCTTCGAGGGAAGAAGCTTCTAATTATTTTTGAAGACCATCCCATACATCTATTCAATGTTGTTGCCGTAACTAATTCAACATACACTGACCTTTTGTACATGTGACTCTGTAAGATGGTGAAATTAACTTTTAAAATGTGCTAAAAATACACCTTGGTCGAAATGTGTTAAGTGATTACCCCATATTCACCAGGCACTCATATTCATTCCATTTATGTATTCATTAAATTTATCTATACTGTACAATTCAAGACCGTGAACCCAATGCATGCCTAGCCAAATCCATACAACTCAAAATTTTATTTCACACTACCATGTCCGCCTTAACAAAGTCATTCTTGTCCAGTCATGTGCCAAAAAAAGATGCGTGCCCGTGCTCTCAAAAAAATAATAAAAAAAATTAAAAAAAAATTGCGTGAACTTCCCTGGCGAGAGCCGAATAAAATAATTGAATGACGTTTATGGTTTTTATCGTTAGATGTCTCATTCAAAAATGAATGTATTTCGCAGGAATACATTCTTTTTTTTCAAATAGCAATTCAAAAAAAGTAAATAAACTTCCGGGTTTAAACTCAAAAGAAGCGTGGGCAACCGATCTTTTATCGAAATAATTATGCGAATATCAAAACTGCTACTGGACGAAGGTAATCCAGAAGGGCCAAGATCCAAGGTACGTGTATTAAGAAACTAACCATCGCAGTCACTAAATTGGTTGGTCCAACGATATCAGCGACAAACACCTTAAATACACTTCTGAAACGAGCACCATAGGCCTAATGCAATGTCGACTTCCAAGACCATAAACTTTTTGTTCGTTGCGTACATGCATTTGAACATGAAGTTGTTTAAAAATAAAAATGCGTAAAACAGGCTGGCGCTATAACTCTCAACCAGGGTTTTTGGTTACCCTTTAAATTCGAGAAATATCCTTGACTTCAGGGTCAACTTTAAAAAGTAGGCTCGTTTAGTTTATTCCTGTCTCTCATGGGTTAAAGATTGTAGAAACACAGGCACAGCTCTGCTAGAAGTATAACAAGAAGACAGACACTATCTGGATAGTTTTGAATTTCGCTTCTAGTGAGCCAGCGTGACACGCATTGAGTGTTTTAAGCGTAAGGCAGCAAACAGTTCCGCTTTCCTTATTTTCTGTCAGATTTCTTGTCAGATTCGTGTCATTGAGGAAGTGCCATATTGACAACTTTGCTGATCAAGGAATCCACTTACTTCTACAACGGGATAATCTACTGTTAAAGGTTCCATTATATGAATGTTATTCTAAAACATAGATTGGGCAAATATCCAGTCTGCATGGAGGTAATAAGAAACTCATGTTGTTATGTCAATATTTTAAAATGCAGGGTTTTTTTGCTTTCTAAAAAGTTCCCTCAATACGGATATATATTCACGAACAAACTCTATTCAAGTATCCCTTTCAAGTGTTATTCTTTTCATAGACTATGTAGCTTCATAAAAGAAACAATTCGTTTGAGTTTTGTTTTGAAGATGTTCCATGGGAGAGGAAGAAAATAAAGGATCTAGAGGACAGATTTAAAAAGCATGTGATTCAGTAGATTAAAAGTTATCGGATCTATTTTATTTGTTCGATGTAAAACTCGCCTTCCTATACTTTATAGCTCATCACGGACAGTGGAAAATACTAATGTTCAAATACTATTTGACACCATATTTTGCTTGAATGTACGTTTCGTATAGCACTGTGTATTTTGTATGGAACGAATTTTGTCAACATACGTGCCGACTCCTCATGAATTGATCCAATACATGAATAGGTATTCTCTAGTGTGGATAACAGTGTGATATGGAGCCCTTTTAAAGGTGATGTTTAAAACCGGTTGGTGGATTGGTCGCCGATAATAGCCCTTGCATTCTGGCTAGCTGGCTATATTATTGGCGACCAGACCCTTAACATATTTTGTTATAGCTTCTAATCGTTCCATAACAACGCCTTGTTTAAAGGTCGGTTCATACTCGGCGCGATAGCTATTGCGAATTTGTGAAGTTACGGCAATGATTAACGCCAGCGCTATATTGGAAAAATGAAGAGTTAACCACATTTAACTTAGGGGAATCTCGAGTCAAATGTTTTCGACGTTAACATTTCAAAATTTGCTTTCACTTGAAGTATGAACCGATCTTTAGAGCTCAGCTTAGTCACTAAGGCGTGAATTCCATTCTTTAAATGTAAATTCAAGTAAAAGACTCTGATTTTATACCATCCACGAAATGGACACTGTAGAAATATGTGCATATTGATGTGTCCAAATAATTGCAGCGGTATTCATTTACACTGGCCGTTTTAGTGATTGCATTTTAGTAATGTTAATGCTGTTGTTTCTGTTGAACACTCTTTGTAATAAAATTAGAGAAAAGTTAATTACATTTATGTTCAATTGTTATAATTATCGTTTTCAGAAACATACATGCCCAGTAGGTTGTAGCAAGTTGACCACCATGTTGTAGCAACATGTCCATTAAGTTGTAGTAACGTATCCACAAAGTTGCAGCAACGTGCCTTTAACGTTGCAGAAACGTCCCATTAGGTTGCAATAACGTGCCCACAAAGTTGCAGCAACGTCCCTATAAAGTTGCAGTAATGTAAAGTTGCTTTAAAGTGTCCAGTAAGTTGCAGTGACGTTCCCATGAAGTTGCACTGACGTGTCAACAAAGTTGCAATAACGTTCGTAAAGGAGAAACGTCCCCAATTAGGTTGCAGTAACGTGCTAATCAAATGGTAATCATGTCGCCCTTCTCCAATGACACGAATCTGACAAGAAAATAAGAAGAAAAAAACACAAAAACAATGCATCAATTAATTAAACATTGTGAACTATTTACTGTTTGCTGCCTGACGCTTAAAACACTCACTGCGTGTCACGCTGGCTCACCAGATGCGAAATTCAAAACTGTCCAGATAGTGTCCGTCTTCTGATTAATACTTCAAGCAGAGCTGTGCCTGTGTTTCTACAATCTTTAACCCATGAGAGACAGGGATAAAATAAATGAGCATCTTGTTTCAAGTTGACCCTGAAGTCAAGGATTCAAGGATATTTCTCAAATTTAAAGGGTAACCAAAAACCCTGGTTGAGAGTTAAAGCGCCAGCCTGTTTTACGCATTTGTATGTTTAAACAACAAAATGTTGGTTCTTCTGCTTTAGGTCTATGATGCTCGTTTCAGAAGTGTATTTAAGGTGTTTGTCGCTGATATCTTTGGACCAATCAATTTGGTGACTGCGATGGTTAGTTTCTCAATACACGTACTTGAATATTGGCCCTTCAGTATTACCAAACACAATCGGCTGCCGTTTCTAAAAGTTCATGCGATGTCATGCAGGCACCTGAATATAATACAGAAAATATTTGATTTCCAAAGAGCTCAAGCTTTAACTTAAATTTCACATGAAACAATTTCATTAAATGCTAAGAAGAACAGTCCAGTAGCAGTTTTGATATCTGCATAATTATTTTATGCGAGTACACACTGGGTACACAGTGTTTATACGTCGGTGAAGGGCAAAACCTAATTTGATTCATAATTATTTTGATTAAAGATCGTTGCCCACGCTACTTTCGAGTTTCACCCCGCAAGTTTATTTACTTTTTTTCAATTGCTATTGCTGCGAAATACAAGTTATTCATGTTTGAATGAGACATCTAACGATAAAAACTATAAACTTCATTTATTATTTCTGCACAACATTCAAGATAATACCTGCTAGAAAATTAATCGGCTCTTACCAAGGAGGTTCACGCAAAGCTGTCGCATGTTAGTGGTTATTTTCTTCTTAGAGAGCATATTGGGCACGCATCTTTTCTGGTGCATGACTCGACAAGAATGACTTTGTTAAGGCGGACGTGGTAGTGTGAAATACAATTTTGAGTTGGATGGATTTGGCTATGCATGCATTACTTGGGTTCACGGTCTTGAATTTTACAGTATAGATAAATTTCATGAATTCATAAATGGAATGAATATAAATGGAGTGAATATAAAGTTAATTTCACCATCTTACAGAGATACATATCTTTAAAAGGTCAGTGTATGTTGAATTACTTACAGCAACAATTTTGAAGAGATGTATGGGGTGGTCTTCAAAATAATTAGAAACTTCTTCCCTCGAAGGCTGATGAAGTTAAAAGTTTATACATGCCACATCCTGCAGCCAGTGCCCTCACGTATAGCATACCTGCTGCCTACCTGGTGTAGTGATTAGAAATAATTTATTTGTTTTGCCCATAAGGTCAAATGAGGGCGATGTTTAAGTTAACTGGTCAAACTCCCGCGAATTTGTTGAGGGTTATGAGGATATAGAAATAGTACGTTCATCAGCTAAGTAAGGGGATATTTTGAAGATAATAGATAACTAAGGGGTTCTATCTCTCATGAAGTGCTGTATTCTCAAAAGTAAATTTCTGTTATTGTAAAATATGTGAATGTAGGATAGAGCAGATGATGTTTTTATCGTGTGCGCCTTAATACTAAACAACTGTTTACGTAAGCGGGTTTGGCGGGCACTCTCTCCGAGGTCTGGGTTTCACTACACTTGTGACAGCGGCAGATACCTTGTTTTTATCAATATCGGACCGAGTTAGTCCTACAGCCGATGGCTGGAAGGTATTGCTAGACACCAGAGGAAGGAGAGACAGCTCTGGAGCCCGTGCACTGGCTGGTATGGGATGAATTGAATTATTTTCATGTTACTTTGGGGGTTTTACTATCAACGAAAGTGTAATTTCCAAGACACCGACCAGGTCAGAGGTCACATGTCATACATGTACATTATTGTGGGAAGGCTGTTGTATTTGCAATGGAGTTCTTTGTATCTGGGTTGAAGTATGTAATTTTTTAGGGTTAATTTATTACTTGTACACACATGTATTATGATTTATGGGATACATGCACATGTATGTGAAGTTAGGTGGGTTTATATTGATTTATTTTTAATGTATTTGATTACTAGGTTTTTTGTGATGAATGGAAGATAGACGAATAAATTTGATGTGATTGAATCATCACCCCTGAACCTCGACTCCACACCGAGTTACACTACAAATTGGTAACACGGATGGGGTGCTGAGTGCTGACCTAATGACCTGACTGAATGGGTGGACGGTGACCTGAGCCTAGCGTAGGAGAACTGCGGGGAATTACATGCGTTTGCTGGGGAGGCAACGTGGTATGGGCGGCCATTAGGGCAAAAAAGACAAAAACAAAAATAAAACAAAACTACAAAAATAAATGAAAACACACAGAAATAAACGAACAACTCAGAAATAAACGAATATAACTCAGAAATAAACGAACAACTCAGATATAAACGAACAATTCAGAAATAAACAAACAATTCAGGAATAAACAAATATAACTCAGAAATAAACGAACAACTCAGAAATAAACGAACAACTCAAAAATAAAGGAACAACTCAAAAATAAACTAACAACTCAGAAATAAACGAACAACTCAGAAATAAACTAACAACTCAAAAATAAACGAACAACTCAAAAATAAACGAACAACTCAGAAATAAACGTACAACTCCGAAATATTAAACGAACAACTCAGAAATAAACGAACAACTCAGAAATAAACGAACAACTCAAAAATAAACCATCAACGCAGAAATAAACCATCAACTCAGAATTAAACGATCAACTCAGAAATAAACGATCAACTCAGAAATATATACGAACTCAGAAATAAACGAATAACTCAGAAATAAACGAAGAACTCAGAAATAAACGAACAACATCCCCAGGGTGTCGAGCAGCAGTACGCGCCCACCATGTACCATGCAGTACAGCTAGCTACAGTACGACATAATGTTTACCGCGGCATCAAAATGGCGGACACCTTGCATCGCTTCACGCGATGAACACGTAGAAAAAACGTAAGGTAAAAATGAAGTGATTTTTCGTCGACAACCTCCAAAGCCAGAAAGAAGTCTATGCGAAAGGTAAGCCTGGGATGCAGTTTAATTTTTATGATGAAAAACGTTGACTTTGTTAACGTGTACCATTGCATTCCGTCATGTTTAGTCTGTACGTCCATGTACGAACGGTATGCCAATGCCGGCCGGGTTTGGCCACATGTACTGGGCTGGGATGGCGTGGCGTAGCACTGCGCCATGACTACGGTGGTCAGACTGGAAAGAATTCCATATACGTACGCCACTAGTTTTTCCCTGCAATGACTTAGTACTAGTAGTAGCCCCCAGAAAGCGGTGAACATGTCCTAAAAAGTGATATTTAGCAGGGAAAATATTGAAATATTTAGTGAGAAAACACATAATTTTTCAGATCAGTCTCATCATACTGGTTTGTAACTACTGTGTGAAGTAACGTCCATCTAGACATGGAGGTAGACTAAGGAATTCTTTCCCCGGACGGGCATGGTCCATATGTCTTGTTTATTTTTTGAGCATTTTGCCGCTATAAAGATCAAACGACTTCCGCGACTCTAAAATTTTATTCACAATTTTAATAAAAGAGACTTTTTACCATTATTTTTCAGTTCGAGTTGATTTTTTTAAGTATCTTTACGCAACAATTTTTATAAACGCTAAAGCCCCCTAGCCCCCTAGTACTAGTATTAATGTTGAGCGCGATCTGTCGATTGCGCTGCCACCAGTCGAACCGCTTCTCAAATACGCCATTGACATGGTTAGTTAACTGTTTAGCCTGAAATACTCAGTGAACCCCAAATAAACTGGGAACTGCTGTGTGCACATTGCATTATTTTGGTGACCCACAGAAAATATCATGCATTTTGTGTTTTGAAGCAGAGAAAATGAAGGGAAAAAATGAATTGGATTTACTTAAACAAAATCAGCGGTTTATATCAGTTCTCTTTGGTTCCACTGGTTGCACAGGGTACAAGGGTAATGGTAGTAATCCGAATAGGATGTCAGCATGATGATTAATTTGTAACTCTCAAATTTTGGTTTCAGGACAATTCTAAACATGGAAGGGAAGCCTGTGATGAAGCAAGATCCTGCCGAGAAGCAACCATGAAGCGGAAACTACAACTTTGATATGCCTCATTTTCTCATGGGAGCAGACCAAATGCAGCCTCATCAGCTGGTTGAGTTGAGTCTGTTGCAGTAGCATGTGCAACCGTTAAATGGGAAAACAATGACATTTTCTTGGAAAGGAGGTACCCCTAACCTACAGAAAGCGTTCAAAAAGTGCGCTGCTATGCTACAATATTTGGCCCTCACTAAATGAAGTAGGCCTAGTTTTTTTGTCTGTGTAGCTTACATGTACATGTACATGTACATGTAGGCCCTACTTTAGTCTTTGTTGTCACTCCAAGTCTAATCCATGTCACATTTGCAGTTCTACATGTAAATTGTAACTGTGCAACTTTCGCACACAGAAACTAAAAGAGGTGCTACATTTTATTCTGCAGATATTTGTAAAAAATATTAATTTTAAATAGATACATGCAGTGCTAGATACATGTAATGTAGCGGCCAAACTCAGATTCTTCTTTTTGCCTAGTAGTGAGGGCACTGTACCAGAAAGACAATAACCAAGTGCTCCATAGCAACATAGCTTTAGCATTGTAGAGTTTGCAACTTGTGTGTTAAATTCTTTGCCCAAAGCAATAATCACGCTGTTTACTGTTAAACAATTTCTATAAATTATTTAGTGATTAGTGTGATATTTTAGTACCGTTTTATAAGCCTAAAAGTTGCATTTTCAACGCATTTGTTGGTTGCATAGTCACGGTATTGTGGAACCTGTTAAAAGCACATGTACTGCAGGTCGAGATTTATACAGGGTGTACATAAACCCTTCTTGCATTTAGACATCAGTATTCTTTAAATGTGGAGTAGCTAGTATAAATGCAAATTGTTGGACTGACACTGGATTTAGGTCAAAGTAGATACACTCACTCCATGTACATTTTAGGGGCCTACATGTGTATTTACATAAACATTGCTTTGGACATGTGTGTGCATGTGTTTGGAACATGTATGTGATATGTAATGAGCTAATTCTGTTAGAATAAGGTTACACAAACACTGGGTAATTTGTTGTAACAAATACATACATTTTATTTTCTTTTTATTGTAGTCAATCTGTGCCTGACATCATGTACCACTACAAAACTGTATCAGGAGAAGTTGTATTACACAGTAAAGTTTCTGGATCTCCAGCACAGCATTGTCGTCTTTAATCTTTGGCAGATTCATGTAAATTTTACAGAGAGTTGTGTTAGGAGCCAATCACAAGTTTAAACTGCACACTTCCCCCCCACTCATCCCCCACCCATCATCCCCACCCAATTCACCAAATTTCCCATCCTCCAGTGCCTCCGCCCCCACCCCTGTCCCCTCCTTTGTCAAACAGATATCAGGATATTCATGGGGACCATCAGAACACTAGAAAAACAGTGACCAAGGTTCACATATATGCCACATAGTTTGCACAAAATTTAGAATGGTGCACCTTTAGTTCATTTTGTTCAAATGTTTGTGTAATCTCATGAAATGATGTTATAGTGTTACAGGTTGAGCATGGTTAACTTGTATACATACATGATATTTTGAAAAGCACAATTGTATACATTGTATACTTCTCAAAAAAATGTTTACAACACAAGTGATATTAATATAACTGCTAATTTAACATTACAATGTGGGATGGGATATTAAAGCAGTGGTTTTAATTAACTTGTGAAATGTGAATTGTACTTTTTTCAGGCAATTTCTTTAAGTTACACACAAATAATGCTTGCCCCAGTCTAGTACAATGCAATAAATTAAAACTCAAGAGTGGAAGGAAACCTTAAAATGTTGTTTAAAAAATCCTTCTACTAAATAAACATAACAAGAACATGTAGGAAAGAATTCCATATAGGGACGTCAATAATTTTTTCTTGCAATGACCTACCAGCCATCAGAAAGCGATAACATGTCGTAAAAAGTCAAATATAGCAGGGAAAACATTGAAGAATTTTGTGAGAAAACAGAAATGCTCAGACCACTCTCAAAGTTGTATACAGGGTCTCAAGTGACGTCTGTATGTGGAATTCTATCCAAAATGTGGACTGCCGTATAACAGATAACATTCAGTCTCTGAAGTTGGAAAACCAAACTTGATGAAATACATGCAATCCTTGTACATACATGTTAAGTTGCTCCTATTCTTAATGACACATTTAGCTCAGTAGATAACAAATTGCTTAGTAGATAAATGTATTTCACCTAAAATTGCACTAACTATTCATAGAAAAGTATAGATTTTTAAAGATGACTAAAAAGTCTGCAATTTGTTGACAAAAATTTTAATGTCAAAAATATAATTGTAATAACATGTACATGCACATGCACTTTTACTCTTTGAACTAGAGCAATCACATTTATGACGACCAATTAACTAGTTTTGCCAAATAAAATTTGTGCGAGGTGTCCTGATAAAAATTGCAAACCCTGGGCTATATGGTAAAACATTGACCTTTATGAAAAACATTGACCTTTATGAAATTGGAGAATCCTCAATGGTTTCAAAAATGCCTCAATGAATGAAACATGTACATTTTTGTACTATAAGCACATCGCTGTGGCATTGGTGAAAATTCGAAGGTCACAACAAGGCACTCCTACAACTGCCATCTGCATCTTCACTGACTTGGTAAAACTTGATTTCTCCTTCGTCATGGGTTTTGATTCCTTCAGTTGCAGAGGAAAGTTGCAGTCCTTTTTGGCTAGAATCACTTCCTTTAGTGTCACCTCTCAACCTTGACTGACTGTTCACCTCAACAGGTCCTCAGACAGAATTCTCACTGACAACCTGGACAGGGGTTGCAGCAAGTTCCAAACTCATTGAATCCTCTGCATAGATGCTCATCAGTGGTTGCGAGTGAACTTTCTCTCATACATGTATTTGTGGATTTTTGGGGGTCTTATGAATAAATATCTCTATAACTTTAACAGTGCATTTGCCATTTTACAAGGTATTCGGGGAGCCGCAGCTACTAGTAGCCAGCTGTTGTCTACATACTTGTATGTAAGATCTGGTAGTCCAGCCAGAATTTCAGTCCATTCTTGGCATGGGCTGTGGAGCGCAGCACTTATCAGACAAGACTAAAGTTGCTTTCTTTCAGTTGAGTTTCTGTTGCTTTTCCTTCTGGATCATTGATGTAGCCGTCTTGACCACTGTCCATAATATCCTGCACTCTGTTGGGACAAGTAACAAAATATATGAAACGGTTTAGCATGAAAAGTTGCCAAAATCTCATCACAAACTCTTTAAGACCAGGCCTACAGAGATGTTAATCAAGTTGTAATTAGGGGACTGATGGTGGCAGTGTAGAGTAAAATACAGTGCAATCACCTATCATAAAGCTATCCAGAAAAAGATTTATACCTGGAAATCACCATGACAGTGACCATGGTGACCCTATGCACAAACATAGGCGTCGCCATGATTTTTTCTAATGGGGGGTAAAACATATTCCCCCCCCCCTAAAAAAAATCCTGTATTTCTCAACATATTCTCAATTTATCAGTTTTAGAGGGGGGCAGGGACATTTTGCCCCCCCCCCACCCCCTTAAATTTACACGAATGTGACCTTGTACCTCTTTTTCTTAAATTTCCTTTTTCTTGTTTTTTCTTCCTTTTTGGGGGGGGGGGGCAGCGCCCTCCCCCTTGCCTCCCCTCCCTCGTTTTTCTCTCGGTAAATACTACAATATGTTCTCCAGCTGATGGCTGCTGCAGGGAACATGATGAGAAGATTCCCATATCTGGCCATCCCTATGCACAATGAGACTGGTCTGGATGTTTCTATTCCAAGTGTTTCCTAAATATTTCAATATTTTCCGAAGCTAAATTTTACTTGTTTGGACATATTAACACTTTCTGATGCATGATAGGTCACTGAAGGGGAAAAATAGAGATGGCCAGATGTGGGAATCATTCCACCTCGGATATAGCTCGATGGTCGGTCTGATCATGGAGCTATAAACATAGCTCCATGGTCTGATGGTCTGACCATGTACCACGGACCATTTAATGGTCCGTGGTCTGCCCACCGCACCGGCGCGCCCCGCCAGTACAGTGGCCAAACCCGGCCGTACACATGACATGCATGACGTACATACAGACATGACGGCGGGATATGCCATTGTAAACTTTTACGATTAAAGTCGACGTTTTGCATCATAAAAATCAAACTGCAATCAGGCTTACCTTTCGCATAGACTTCTTTTCGGCGTCGGAGGTCGTCGACGAAAACCCACTACATCCGTCATGTGTCAGTGTTCATCGCGTGAAGCGATGCAAAGTGTCCGCCATCTTGGATGCCGCGGTAAACATTATGTCGTCTGCACTTCTGTAATGTATGGTACATGGTGGGCGCGTACTGCTGCTCGACACCCTGGGGATGTTGTTCGTTTATTTCTGAGTTCTTCGTTTATTTCTGAGTTGTTCGTTTATTTCTGAGTTCGTGTATATTTCTGAAATGATCGTTTATTTCTGAGTTGATCGTTTATTTCTGAGTTGATCGTTTAACTCTGATTTGATTGTTTATTTCTGCGTTGATGGTTTATTTTTGAGTTGTTCGTTTATTTTTGAGTTGTTTGTTTATTTTTTAGTTGTTTATTTATTTCTGAGTTGTACGTTTATTTTTGAGTTGTTTGTTTATTTTTGAGTTGTTCCTTTATTTTTGAGTTGTTCGTTTATTTCTGAGTTGTTCGTTTATTTCTGAGTTATATTTGTTTATTCCTGAATTGTATGTTTATTTCTGAATTGTTCGTTTATTTCTGAGTTAAATTCGTTTATTTCTGAGTTGTTCGTTTATTTCTGTGTGTTTTCGTTTAATTTTGTGGTTTTGCTTTATTTTTGTTTTTGTCTTTTTTGCCCTAATGGCCGCCCATAACGTGGATGGATGCCGTAACAGTACCACTACCAGGGAGTCTGCAAGGGAACTACAGACAGTGGTTGCGGTAGGCAGTTTGGAGTCATACGCATGGACTGTGTCATGTTTACTCGTAGTCGTACAGTTTAAATGTAAATCGGTAGTTACATTGTAGATTAGGTTGCCAGCAGTAAGTGGTCGTGATAACTGAAGAAACAAAAACAAAAACCAGCCAGTGCATTATCGGTTGAAAATATTGGGTAATCTGCCAGTTAATTGGACCTAGTTAATTTAGCCGTGTTGATTGTAGAAATATTTTAGGCTGACCTTGGATTTTTGCGTGGGGTTTTGTGTACAGCGTTTCCTGTGATATGGCTGAGGCGGAGGCTGGCCTGGATGGGCGCCTTGTTGCGGGCCTGACTGAGGCCATCAAGTCAAACCATAAGCCAACCACACAACGAGCGATTAAATTAGCTAGGTTTAATGGCCGTCCAAGTAGGGCAGGGGATCCTACCATTCTTGAGTGGATTGATGAGGTTGATATATATTGTCAACAATGCCATATCCCTGACAAAGAAAAAGCGCAGGTTGTCTATAATCACTTAGGGGGGTTGGCCCGGGATGAGGTTAAGTGTAACCCGTCAGTGAAAGGTGATTATAAGGCCTTGATGAGGATACTTAACAGACAATTTGGGGCAGATGAAACTGTACAGTCGTTGCAGAAGTCACTGTATGAGCGTCATCAACTGGAAGATGAGTCCCTCATGGACTATTCACGGTCTCTTATTAGGCTTTATGATCGTATAATCGAGGCTGGGAGTGAGGGAGAAAAAGAAGGATTGAAGGGACTTAAGGATAAAGTCCTCATTAATCAGTTTGTAGCTGGGGCCAAGAACCAAAGCATGCGCTTAGAGCTACGACGTCTTGAGTTGGCCACACCAGGGCAAAGTTTCAGTGCGCTGCGAGATGCTGCTTTAGACCTATTCAGGGATATCGATAGGCCAAAGGTCAAACGAAGCCAGGTACGCCAAGTGGGCGTAGCACCGTTTGATGATCCTGATGAGGAAAATCAGGGGGGTTTGAATTGTGCTAATGAGGTAGTTGAGGTATCAGTGGAGGGCGTGGCCGCTCGTACTCCTAGTGGGGGGCAGTTTCAAAAAGTGATGCAACAGCAAACAGAAATGATGAAGTGCATTAGGGATCAACAGGAACAGATTCTAAAACAACAAGAACAGCTCACAACCTTGATGGAACATGTGATCAAAGGGTCAGATCCAAAACCATTTAATGTTGGTCAAGGGGGACGGCGCGTGGTGTGTTTCAGATGCAAGCGCCCTGGGCATATCAAGGCTAATTGTAGATTCGGTGGTAGTGGCCAAAGTTTGACAGCTAGCAGTAAGTCCTCTGGGGGACAGGGGCAATCGGATGGTGTGGCGTCACCATGTGATAAATCCACGGTTAGTGGTGAGTTAAACACAAGTCCTCCATCACTGTAGGTCAAGTGATGGAGGGAGTCTCTGAAATGGCCTCACCTGGGGACAATGTGCATTGTGAAAGGGGGGAATTGTCTGAGCGTTCGGTAAATGAACTTCTTACTCACCTGGTACATAAAAGCCCTTCAGTTAATGTGACTTTAGCTGGAGTTCCGGTGACTTGTATACTAGATACAGGAGCTGAAACCTCCCGTATGAGCTCATCTTTTTTTAGCAAACATTTGTCGGATAAGATGAGTGGGCCCGAACCAGTGGGCCGGTACCTGCGGGTATATGGGGTAGGTCACTTAGAGCTGCCTGTGGAGGGATATGTGGAGGTCCCAATGGTGGTGCATAACCACACGGTAATGGCACATTTTCTAGTTGTGAGAGACCCATCACAGTGTGGGGTGGGGGGCAGGAAGAGCCCGGTACTAATCGGTTGTAATGTACTAAGGCTGTTGAAGGGCATAGCGATTGACTCGAAAGTGCAAGATGCAGAAGCTTTGAGTGTTGCTCTGCAGTGGTACCGTCTCGCAAGAGAACCACATGATCAAGATCGACACAAATCTAATAAGGGATCAAAGAAACCGGTGTCTGTGCGCACTCGTGGACAACCAATGACTGTCCCTCCCAGGCAGGTGCAAACCATTAAATGCCAGATTAGAGCCCCAGTTGAGGATTTCAGAGACAAAATGATTCTTGTGGATAGTCATGTGACAGAGAGTGGAGAAATAAATGGGGGGAGCGAAGGAACAACAAACATTTTCCCAACCCTTAGGGTATATAATTCTTGTGGGATTACTGATGGTCGCTTTGTAAATATTCTAGTTGCTAATCTTGGGACCCAGGCATTGGTTATTCCTCCCCACACAAAGTTGGCACAAGCTACTGTGGTATCCTCTGAACAAATAGGGCTGGAGGAAGAGATAAGTGCATTACAGGTATCTGTGCATGAAGTTTTGGTTGAAGACGTAGGTAGTGACCATGTTGAGGTCGGGCCCACGCCCAAGTCTGATGTGTCAGTGGACACATCAGAACCTTCCTCACAAGAGACTTTTGTGTTTAGGGATGGAACCCAATACCAGTTATCCCCAGGATTAACCTTTTCTTCTTGTTGTTTGGATGAAAATCAGAAAGAGCAGTTGGTGCGGCTAGTGCAGAAACATGACACAAAATTCTCTAAACACCAGTATGATGTAGGCTGTTGTGATACGATACCTCATGTAATTCGTACTGTAGACAACATACCCATTGGCCAGCCTTACCGTAGGATTCCACCCAGGGATTTGCAGGAAGTGAGGGAACTCCTGCAACGACTACTAGATCAGGGCATCATAAAGCGCAGTGCGAGCCCATATGCCAGCCCGATTGTACTCGTTCGAAAAAAAGATGGGAGCCTGCGATTATGCATTGATTACAGGCGCTTAAATGCAAAAACGGTGCGCGATTCGTTCCCCCTTCCCCGCATAGAAGAGTCCCTGGAGGCACTCCAAGGTGCCAAGTATTTCTCCTCCATGGATTTGGCTCATGGCTACCACCAGGTAGTTATGGATCCCAGATCCGTGGAGAAGACTGCATTCCGGGTACCTTTCGGACTGTTCGAGTTTACCCGTATGCCATTCGGGCTTGTCAATGCCCCTGGAACGTTCCAACGAGTAATGGAGATGTGTCTTGGGGACATGAACTTGTCAGAGCTCCTCATTTACTTGGATGATATACTTGTGTACTCGTCCACTTTTGAAGAGCACCTTCAAAGGTTGGACAAGGTGTTCACACGCATTGGGGAGTTTGGGTTGAAAATAAAGGGGAAGAAATGTCAGTTTCTCCAGGATCATGTTTCATTTTTGGGCCATGTGGTAAACAGCCAGGGAATCTCGGTGGACAATGACAAAATCCAAAAGATTAGGGACTGGCCTGTGCCACAGAATGCAGAGCAGTTGCGATCCTTTTTAGGACTTGCAGGGTACTATAGGAGATTCGTCCTAAACTTCTCCCGTTTGGCAGCACCGCTACATGCAATAATACCTCCAGTTCAGTGTAAAGGGAAAGTGCGGAAAAGTGTCCGAAAGTTTGAGTGGAGCACTGAAGCACAGGGAGCCTTTGACTCGCTCAAGTTGGCCCTCACTCAGGCCCCAGTGCTTGCATATCCAGATTTCTCGCGTGCATTTGTTCTCGAAGTTGATGCTTCTCTACAGTGTTTGGGTGCATGTTTGGCACAAGATGATTTAGAAGGAAATAGACACCCTGTTGCATATGCCAGCCGTGGTCTGAGGGGGGCGGAGGCTAATTACCCAGACTACAGCTCATTCAAATTATAATTACTGGCTCTAAAGTGGGCTGTTGTGGATAAGTTTAGGGACCATCTCTTAGGGGTGCCCTTTACCATACTCACAGACAATAATCCACTCGCACATCTGCAAACCGCCAAGTTAGGGGCAAGTGAATTGCGCTGGGTGGCGCAATTAGCTGCATTCAATTTCGATGTGAAGTTTCGCTCGGGTCGTAGTAACCGGTGTGCGGACGCGCTTAGTCGTTATCCTAGTCAGAGCACTGCAGAGGTAGAGACAGTCATGCAGAGCAAGGTCCACTCTTGTGCAATTCCAATCCATGTTGCTGCAAATGCAGCCACTGTTACGCAGTCTGGTGGAGACGCTCCTCCAGGAACTGCTGGTCCCCCAGGGTTGTTTCCGTCGTGGTCATCGGAACAAATGGCATCCCTCCAAAGGGATGACCCAGAGCTGGGGTTGGTGTGGGAACTATGGGACAAAAGGTGGACCCCGGGAGAGGTAATGCCTTGTGAGTTTACTACTTCACCAGAGTTAAAACTGTGGCTTGGACAGTGGTCTAGGGTTGTTGAAAGAAATGGTGTTCTGTGCCGGAGGGTGATGGACCCTGTACTTGGGGAGATTTTCCAAATTCTCCTACCCAAATGTCTGCAGCTTAGGATAATGAAAGGTTGTCATGATGGCTGGGGTCACCAAGGGGTGACCTGTACCTGCTCTTTACTAAGGAGGAGAGTGTACTGGCCTCGAATGACGGCGGATGTCCGTTGTCATGTAAGCCGCTGCAAACTGTGTATAATTGCTAAGGCTTCACAGCCGCAACCTAGAGTCCCAATGAGGCATCTAGTGGCATTCCGACCACTCGAAATATTGGCAGTGGATTTTGTCAAAGTGGACAGGGGCCGTGGGGGTTACGAAGACATCCTCATCATGACGGATGTTTATACCAAGTTTTCACAGGCTGCACCCTGTAGGGACCAGTTGGCTGTTACTGTAGCGAAAGCCCTTAGGGACCAGTGGTTCACCAAATTTGGGATACCCAGTAGACTTCATAGCGATCAGGGACGCAATTTTGAGGGGGAAATCGTGAGGGAATTATGTTCATTGTACGGGATTAGAAAATCTCGTACCACACCCTATCATCCGGAGGGAAACGCGCAAGCAGAGCGTTTTAATCGTACCCTGTTTGGATTGATTAAATCCCTCGATGAGCAAGACAGGCACAAATGGCCTGACCTTGTTTCCCATTTAGTTTTTGTATATAATGCTACCCCCCATACAGCAACTGGCATTGAACCATATACCCTGATGTTCGGAAGAGAACCACTGATCCCTCTGGATCAAATGTTGGGCAGAACTGACTCCGATTGGGGACAAGAATTTGTTAGGGAACAATCTCAGATGTTGAACCGTGCCTCGGAAATCGTGAGGGATAAAGTTGCTAAGAGGGCAAGTCAAAACAAGGCAGCATATGATGCTAGGGGGCGCACAGCAGTGAAACCAGTTATACCAGGCTCGCAGGTACTCATGCGCAGATGTGCATTTGGGGGCCGTCACAAACTTCAAA